>CM035115.1:143032991-144232991 GCA_020205555.1 Panax stipuleanatus | reverse complement strand
CATACCTTTATTATATTCCGCATTTAGTTATTGTATGTTGTTTAGAGGTGGATATTTGTATTGTATCGTGACGACCGAATCGGGGTTAGAGAACCCAGATTTGGGGGTGTCACACAATCGGTATGAGGAGAATTATCGGGTGAGGGATGACGCTGAGGCTCCGATATCTAAATGTCATCACCATCATCCCCTCGCTCGTCATCGCCACTTTGCTCGGCATTGCCAGCCTATTAATACAATAAAAAAAATTAGAACATATTAGTAAACATATATGAGAATTAAAGAAATAACTTGATAATAATTAACATATAGGATATACAACTTAAAATGAATAAAATACCTGAGTCTGGGACTGGCTCATCAGCGGCCCAAAAACCTCCATCACGAGTGTAGCCACCATCCGTACCACCTCATCGCGTATCGTGGAAAACTGCTTCAGAGGGATACCTGTACTCTTGGTGATGACCCTGTTGCAATGTCCCGAGCAAGCTGATGTAGATGAACACAGGTAGACAATAGCTGCTGATTGAATATTGGATCGGTACCAAATGTATCCGACACTCGCCTCATCGCCTCTGGAATAGCTCATTGTCTAAGCTAGCACCCGTATAAGATGGTCCAACATGTGCTCTCAGACACTGACGCTGACTAGAGTCTGCGAAAATAGAAATAACATTAGAAAGTATTTTCGAGTCGATCAATATAAATTACAAAATAACGAGAAACATAAAAGAATAAATACCTCTTGGGAATGTATACGTTGATATCCTAGGCTGACCTAACACTCGATACCTACTGGTAGTGCTACTAGGGGATCTTGAGACATAATCGAAAGAGTTAACTTATCATCCTGAGATAACCTAATCTCGGGCGGTGGGACAATATAGTTTAACGATTCAACATTTCCCTTAGTAGCCAACAACTCAGGTATACGCTGGTCCTGAAGCTTCTGAAATCGATCATATAATTTATTATCTATATGTTAGTTATTTAAAATAAAATCTAATTAGCTAGCTAATACTTAATATTATTTTTTAAAACAATGATTACCCGTTTAGCTAATGGTGTGGGAGATATAGTAGATGGTGTGCCCTTCTTCGTATAGGTTCTATCCCAAATCTCGAGAAGGGTAGGAGGTCAGCCCAAAACCCTTCGCATGACCTACTAGATACATTTATATATAAGTTAATTAGTAACTAATAACAATATTAAAATAAACAACTAAATACATATACATACCTCCTTACACTCATTAAATGATTACGAGCCAGTAGTATGTACTACTTTAAGATTGGAAGGATTCTTCTTATCAGTTTGAACTTCTTCTTGAAAGCCTCATCATCCCAATAGGAACACATAGCCGCCCATGCAGCATTATATACATGTTGTGGTTGATGATTGCGGAGGCTCGTCCTGGATTGCTCCTCAACATCTTGTACGCCCCTCTCTTTCATCTCGTACAACCAGTCATAATAATTTTTTACGATATGAGCCATAAGAACTGCATCCTTCTGAGATACGCATTCTTCATATGTATAATAAGTCTATATAAATCTAGTAATACATTATAAAAGGTATAAGATTAAACTAATATTTACGTATAAATTTTAACTTATAAAACGAAAAAATAATACAAGAACAAAAGTAACGGGAAAGTAGAACTAAATGTCTTGCTAAAACAACATTTGCTTTTTCAATTGAGATACAACGATGGCTTTAAATTTAACTTACGTGAAAGTCCCGCATCACATTCTCCATAAATGAGGGATCATACTACGTATGTTGTGTAAAATGCATACAACCGATGGGAAGGTAAATACATGGAAATTAGTAAATGAAACATGTCAATTAATGACACATACTGATGAGAGCTGACATTTACAAGGTAAATACATGGAACTAATAGCGGACGACCAAATAAACTAAGGTTATTCCCCCAGCAACGTCGACGACCACTATCTGTAAGTATAATATATAAATTCTGTAAATATAACATTTAGATAAATAAAAATATGAACAACACTATATAAAATTGATACTAATTAAACTTACTAGATGATGAGGACCCACCCTGAGTACCCTCAGTTGAACCTGTATGGCCACCACTGCGGCGACCACCGCTGCTATGTCTAGCCATATATACTACTAAAAATCTAAGTGTACATGGAAAGCTTTTGTTTCACTTCCAAAATTAAACCTTACTTTACTCTATGAATTTGAAACTTAATCAGTATTGCAGCAAGTAAGGGTCGATCCCACAAAGAATTATGTTGCTTCTAATCTATTCTAATGTTTTTAACAAATAACAATAAGTAAAAGATGTGGGGCTTCAAATTTGAATTAACTAACTAAGAGAAACAAAAGTAATAATAAAGGAAATCAATAAATAAAACCTTTAGTTCTGCAGTTCAGTATCACATTCTCACAACAATAGATTAATCAAGTTTGACAATATTAATCCTTCAATGAAATTAATAGTCCTAGGTAACAACAAAATTGATGAGAATAAAACATGTTATATTTTTATTCCTTAATGCTTAATCTTTTGTATTTATTTTGTGCCTAAATATACTCATTATTCTTATATTTTTATTTAAGGCGCGATTAAATGTTTTTTCTTTTTAATTATATTGGTTTATTTAATTAATATATTTTATTTTATTTTGTAGGATTTAATATTTTATTACAATAAAGTCAATATCTTGGTGATCAAGCAATATTTAAAATTCATGGAAAGAAAGAAACAAGAAGAATCCTACAAGGAGAAGGAAGGAGGTGGAACAATCTTAGTGTGTAAGTCAAATTCAATGAAGGAAAAGAAAATCTATATAGAAGATCTCTTTGAAGGAAGTTGATTACTACTAAGAAGTTGAAACCTACATGGCAAAGAATTAATGTCTTGTGCTTATAAATAGAGGATTATCAAGAGATATTGGAAGACATGTATACAAATTTCTCTCTCTATTATTCTTTGGTATTTTTCATGGCCATGTTTGGTTAAACTTATATTCTTGGTTTAGGGAGACAAAAGACTCAAAATTATTACACCGTGAGATCTAATTGGTTTTAATTGTCAATTATTATTTTAAGTATTGATTATTCTTTTGTGCTTAAATTCCATGATTGAATCGTTTAATTGCTAAGTTGCATACTAGTTTATTATTCATTGAAATCTACTGCTAAATTAGACATCAAATTCGTAATTATTTGGTCACTCTAATTTGTGAAGCAACTAAGGTTAAAAATTGAAATGCAGATCAGAAGATTATTATATCTTAGGAAGAATATTCAACTAAATTAAATGCAACTGCTTGTGCTTGTGTTGTTTAGCTTCATCGGTCTTTTTAATTCTTAAAGCATCTACTAGATTAAACTTTTAGTGCTTTTCTGAAGTTGTTTATTAGTTAGGGTTCTTTAGATCGCTTGTTTCTATCTAACTAAAATTAAAGAAAGACATGGAATGATTCTAAATGGTGAATTGATTCTAATGATGAATCTTTAAAGTACTAATTGTTTATGCTTGTGTCAATGAGCAGTGTAAGTTTCTGAAGGTGGATGTTGAATTAATCCAAGGCTCGTTTTCCTGATTTATTTCATTAGATTATTTTGCGTTATTTGTGTATTTGTTTACTTTATTCAACAACATTCAAAACCCCACTTTTTGGTATATAAAGTATAAAAATTGATTAATCATTCTTTGTGTGATCGACTCTTGCTTGCACTACTACATTAATATTGTTCGCAGTAAGGTTTTATTTTTGGTTGCCAGCGACAGCACACCAAAGTTCTATTACCTAAAATTCCCCTTAAATTATCACTTAATGAAACAAACTCTTCACAAGATTCTAATCATCATACAGCCTAGAACAAACTCTCTAGATTTAATATAACAACAACATTAAGAACTAGGGAATTAGACTATTCCAAGCAACAGTCCCACAAGCTCAGATTATTTTGCCTGTCTTCTGATAACCATAGCAACACATAAAAGCTTGACCACAATCAGTATTGCTAACTGCTACTTATGATTAGGAACAATATCAATTACACGTAATACTCTTCCTGAATCTAGCAGATGATATTAATTAGATTAATCTAACTGACCACATTAAATCAATTAAAACAGATGTTATTCAATAAGTTAAAACAGATTATCAAGAATGGATTTCATATAAGAAAGGATAAATACAGTTAACTTGATTCAGCAATTAACTATAAATAATGTTTAACATCCCTAAGAACTAAATAAAGAAAACTTAGCTTCACAAGCTTCAATAAAATTATGAATCTCTGAAAGTATATATATGTGTATATGTAATGTTAGATCATAATCTGATTACAAGTGAAGGTATTTATAGGTAAATTCTCTTAGACCATAAAAAAAATTCATTTCTAACTCTACTTTGGAAAATCTGAGCAAATACAGTTTCCTTATCAATTTCTAAATCCTATTACAAATTAAACTCCTCTACTCCAACACCTAATATGCGACCCAGACCCATATCTATAAAGCGACCCATGAACATATAGTGAATTCTCTGAACAACAAACGTAGAATCATAAATCATAGGTTGACAAATCGTGGAATGAAATAATAAGTTGTAGAGTGAATTTCTTTTTGCCGACAACCTGCCTAAATACATAAATTTGAGGATGAAAATGACCTCAATGGGGGAACCCATAGTATTATGATATGGAGCACAAAATTCCCTTCTCAAAAACATATTATAATAGGCAATCGGATAACCGATGTAAAAGTTATGACCGTTTCTTCGAACCAGCTCTTTTACCCAATTTTGTACTAATTTGTAGAGTAATTTCACTGTGATCATAGACTGCCAAGCCAGACGAATGTAGAGTGTCCGTAGCTCGATCATAGAGTGCCTTTATCTTTCAATCGTAAATACAACTGGGCAATCGTCGAGTAGCTTTGCCCATGCCTTTACTGCGATCGTATAACACTTCTACAGAACATCTGAAAACTAAGCTTTTTACTTCGAATCTGCTACTTCATCTCCAAAGCTTCCTGAAATCACTAAATACCTCAAATAAGCTCATATACACAAAAAGCATGTAATAAAACTAAACATAAAAGAATAAAAAACATAAGATATTCTGCACCTATCAGTACGTAATTAAGTCGAGTTACAAAAATAACCTAATTAATAATGCGAATTATAAATAATACATAAATAATTATATCATCAAACCCGTCAGATTAACATCATTTTCATCCTGTGATTATGTCTTTCCATCTTCATCATTAGTTTCTTCTTCATTGTCATCCTCAATGACAACATAGTCATTGAAGATCACTTCATCCTCGATTTCCACTTCATAGGTTACGTCAACGACATCATATATGAGCACATCATCATTATTTAGCACTATCTAGCTAACATTTTCTTGTAATACCTCATCATGTTTAGACATACATATACCATCAAATGCTTGAGTCTTATTTGTCACAGTTGTTTACTAGGGGATTCTAAAATTGACGCCATTAGGCGCGTAATACACTTGAGTCACTTGACTTTGAAGCGTGATAACCTTTGATGAAGATTTCAAATTTCAATCTTTGCTCCTTCACGATCTCTCCAATTCTCGGATCACACGTTCGTCACAAAGCGTATGCAACGCCCAAGAGGTATCCACCAAGAGTAATAGATTGGAGATTGATTTTAGACTCAACTAGGGCTTGGATGACTAATCCTAATTCTCACTTTTCTAACAACTTAGGGTTTTGAGAATATTTACCAGAGAGAAGCAAGATGCATAAGCATTAGTCTTTCCCACAATAAGACTTCTCTTATTTAAAGACTAACCCTAATCCTAAACCTTTTAGAAATTAGGGGTTCATTTAATTCCCAGTCTAATTAGGAACTAAATAAAATAATAAAAATAATAAGACTTCTCTTTTTTATTTATAATATAGTATTTCTCCAAATACTTAATTATAAATATTAGTATTTCTCCAAATATCATATTATTATTATTTAGTTAATTTAATAATAATAATAATAATAATAATAATAATAATAATAATAATAATAATAATAATAATAATAATAATAATAATCTTATTAATTTATAATATTAGTATTTCTCCAAATACTTGATTATAAATCTTAAGCTATTTAATTTTTTCCACTAATAAATTAAATACACTTTATTTATTATTATTAAGTCAATCAATTCTAAAATAATATTACTCCCTTTTGTGGTGTGACCCTCTAGGTTCAATATTAAGCCAATAGTAGAATAAAAAAATTAGAACAATTCTAATATTATTTATAATAAAGTAAACTCCTTTAATTCAAATATAAATAAATAATATTTATTCTACATCATGAGTGACACATTATAAATAATGTATCATGATTATCCTGAAAATATTAATTCAACGTAAATCACAAAGATTATCACAAAGAATACAGAGAACCTATTCCGTGAATAGTTACTGTACAATCCAATCCTTCTACTATACAATGTCCCAATCAAATATAAAATATGAAATTACTGTTAAGTTTTATTTATTTGATTATATGTATTTAGATTCTAAAATGCATAACAATAGTTAACGTAAATTAGAAACTCCTTTTTAATTTCCATTCAACCATGGTCAGGAATTTCCATGTTGTCATTTTATCGAATCACATAGGACATTCTCTCCCTTTACTAGAAGTGGTAGATCCTTTGTTGATAATTCACCTATCTTATATATACTTTATTATATTCGAGCATACCCTATGACATACTCAAGAGTATTAAGGAATATGTCAAAACATAATTCAATATATACAAGATACTATGATGATCTCAAGTCTAAGGATCACTTGTACTACTATCACATTAAGAACTCCTATTGACTGGCAAGTAAAACTCCATTAGGGTTCATTTTTTAGTCACGTTCAGTGAACTTATTCTCCAATAAGCACATATATACTTGCTTTAGTGTCTCCACACAAATGATCATGAGATCAATCATCCTCTTCAACAGAGCAAGCATAGTATGTACTAATCTATCCGAAATCAATAGCCCCAAATTAGTGATCCATCGATTAGGAACGTTTTAGTATTAAACTATCATGAGTTTAGATCTCATTAGCATGAGCAACATCATTATTGGGGCGTAATTATTTGGGCCCGAATTATATGGTGGGCCAAATTCCACGTGGAGTTATTTTAACCTACGTAGGAACTTATTTTGGTAGTTGAAGGTTTTAAGGAATCAATGATTCCTAATTTCATTCAATTTCTTGCTCCTAAGGAAATAGTTAGGATATAATCCAAATTCCTTTCTTTAAGGAGATTCTATTCAATCCCATTAAGGAATCATACCTACTGAGGAATCATAATCTATACAGGGAAGGATTCTGTGGAGGAGGTGTGATCACTATAAATATAAAGTTATATCCTGATTTTAAGGTTCACATAACTTTATTTATAGCACTAGAGCATGAAGTTTCCATTGTTAAACCTTATTCAGCCTGTACTTATTCTTACACCAGAGCTATCTCTCGGTAGCCCAAGACGTTGAGCTTTTGGTGTGACTTTGTTTCTGTGCAGGATTTGATGGGCTTTGGTGATTGAGGCGCGTGGAAGAATCTTGGCTTTAACATTGGAGCTAGAAGGAGGGCTCTGTGACACCTCCAAATCCAGGTACCTCAATTTCCACAGGATTTGGTGTTCACTGTACAAATATCATATATCTATCTACCCATAATAAATGCAAACTATGAAATAGATAGAAAAACTCCATCATCTCCCCTTATGAGGTTACAACATCTGAAATAAAATATATAAATAATCTCAAGTTATACTTAACCTTAAATCTCAAACGCGGAAGCGTAAACAAATAAGTCTTAATCAACATCAACATAAGTTTTAACAAATATTCTCAATAAAACAACAAGTTTTCATCACTTGTTGATTTTGCCCTTGCCTTTGCTAGTGGAAGGCTCGTCGGACCTTTTGTTCTTAACTGCAATGTTATTATGCAAGAGTAAGCACGATTGCTCACAAGTATAACAATATAACAATATAATAACATGCGAGTGAATCAAAGACTTCTGAATAAAGAATACTCGAATTTTGAATCAAAAATGAATAACAAGAATCAAAAAAACTTCTAAGGGTCATAAGACCTTGAACTATATCTTAGGTTGTCAAGTGTTTATACTTTAAACCTTTAGCAATCATAAGACTATATGGACTCTACTTCTCGTACTTATGGGGATTAGCTGTGACACCCCCAAATTCGGTATCTTAATTTCCACAGGATTTGGTGCTCACTGTTCCAATATCATACAACTATCTACCCATAAATAATGAAATTCATTTATTAGATAAATAAATCATCATCTTACATCATCTGAAATAAAATACATCATAAATCCCAGGTTATACTTAACCTTAAATCTCTGTTGAGGAAACGTAAATAAATAAGTCTTAAATCATCACACATAAATCTTAAACTTTAACATTGTTCATGACAACACAAGTCTTCATCACTTGTTAGCTTTTCCTTTGCCCTTGCTACTAGAAGGTACATCACTTCGTTCATTATTAGCTGCAATGTTATTATGCAAGAGTGAGCACGAATGCCCGCAAGTATAAAAAAATATGGCAGAATAATAACATGCGAGTGAAAGAATTATGAATAACAGAAAGCTCAACATTTGAATCAAGAATATTAATCAATAGTCAAATTACTTCTCAACTTTTGAATCAAGAATATTAATCAAGAGTCAAATTACTTCTTGAACCGAGTCTTAGGTTGTCAAGTATATTAACCTTTCCAACCTTTAACAGTCATAAGACTATAGACTTTACTTCTCGTACTTAGTGAGATCAGCCCTTCGTACTGATACTGTGCACACTATCTTAACGCTTTAAGCATCTTCATTAATTCCCTATATTAGGGTTGTTCATCTCAGTTTGACATCAGAATCCGCATCAAATAAAGTTGGTTTGGATAACTCAATAAATGATATTCAAATTGAATATTAACTTCTCAAGGTATACAATCGAATAAGTATTGTACACTTAAATGATACTTTTAAAAGAATTATGGCATCTCATGTGAAATTCTAAACTTGAATATTCAAGAGTAAGAATTTGCTCAACAATAGTAATTAAGCATAGCAATTGCTTAATTTAAAGAGTTTAGTTTAGGAAACTTGCCCAACAATAATAGTAAGTTAGGGATAGAAAACTTGCCTCGTGCGCAAGCTACAGTTATTACTCACTTCTTTAATTACTCTTACCTATCACACATTTACAATATCAATTAATCACAGGTTCGATATGATTATTGATTTACAATTATATTCTTCAAACTCATTATTAGATTTTTTTTCAAATAATGATTTGCGTTGATTAATTAACTTATTAATTAATCACATAACTTAAGTTATTAACTTGTATTAATAACTTATTACTTACATCACATTCCTTCATATTTATTAGACTTAAAATAATATCTTCATATTTATATCACATTATTTAACCTTTACAAATAATAGTTTAAGTCACGTAATTAATTTATTAATTAATGACATAACATAAATTATTAAACTCATATCAATATTTTATCATATTTATACAACATGTGTTCATGTTCATTAGACTCAAAATACATTTCAAAATTTTCAAACACTTAGCAATTTTTAAAAAAAATTTTTTTGGACAGGCGCGGCCGCGCGCCATTTTGCCTTGCAGCCGGAGCGGCCGCGCGGCTGCGGAATTTCAGAATCTGAAGTTCGCGAACGAACACAGATTTTCTCCCATTTTCTCCCAATTCACATCATTACACTGATTTATAATGTTATCCATGAAGTATAAACTTCACAGGAACATTATATATCACTTATAACATGTTCTTAACATTCCAAGTCATGTAATTACACAAATCAAAATATTAATTTTCACTGTTCTTCAAAACTTTCAAGAGTTTAATGAAAAATATAAAAAAAAATCTCCTTACGGATTTGTTACTACACCAAATCCATTCATTTCAATTCCATTTCCTTTGTTTTAACATATACAATCATATTCATGTATCAATTTAAATATAAACATATGATTTAATCATTAATTTAACCCATATGGGTTATTCATCCATATTCAATACTCTGTAATTTCATAAACCCAATTATTAACAAAATTACTTGGTGTGATCACTGTGAATCATGAATGGATAGCCTAAATTATATCATGGACATATGTTACTATATATATCCATGAAATCAATCAATTGTCAACTTTCTCCATTCACAGAGGACTTTTACAAAACACGTACATGAAAACTCTGTAAATCCTTAACAACCCAATTAAGGCCAATTAAATCAAATTGATTACTTTAAAACATGTTTATACGTTAGAAAAACACGTTATGATTCCATACCCATATAGATAAAGCCATATCGTAACCCAATTGGGAAGCCCAATTTCACAGAAAACTCTAAACTCGTATATGAAAACTTTAGAAAATATAATTTTAAAAACTTTGAAAGAAGATTACCCTTTGTTAGTATGAAGATAATCAAAGACAACACTTAAGATTTTCTCAAATCTCTTTATCCCTTTCACTCTCAATTTCTTCTTCCCGATCTCTCTATTTTCTTCTCTGAACTTTTTTAAATTTTTTTTTTCTGACTTTGAAAATAACTTATGTTTGACAATCATATACATATATGTATATATATTATACCGTTGTATAATAAACGGATTAACATCTCTTAAGGCATTGTTTGCCTTCCTCTTCTTTTCTTTCCCCATTTATTTTAATAAACTAATTTACTATATAGTTAATTGTCACCTTACTTATTGATTAATTAATTTTATTTAAATCAATTAAATAAAATAAGATAATTCACATTAAATCACATTGTCACATAATTAATATTTTTATTTATTAATTATATCAATTCATTAATTCATTAATTAATTATTAAATTAACTAAAGTAATATATGTTTATTTAATTAATCAAATAAACTCAATTAAATATATTCTTTGAACTATTAAATTACTAAATATTAATTTAATTAATGTCACACATATAATTAAATTAATTTATCACAAATTCACAAATTAATTATTTAATTCAATAATTAAATCATTAAAAATATTTATTTATTTCAATAAATATTCAAATATCTTTACAAAATTCTCGTTCGTCACATCTTTCCCCCCTTAAAAGGATTCTGTCCTCAGAATCGCGGTTCGATTAATAATTACGTCCCATCACATTCTCATAACCAAAATATTTATTTATTTCAATAAATATTCAAAACAACTTTGCAAAATTCTCAATATTTATTTATTTCAATAAATATTCAAACAACTAACTTTGCAAAACTCTCGTTTGTCACATCTTTCCCCCTTAAAAGGATTCTGTCCCCATAATCACGTTCATCTATTCAAGAAAATAATTGTGGATAATTCTTCATCATATTCTCTTCGAGTTCCCACGTAGCTTCTTCAGCGTTGTGGTTCCTCCAAATTACCTTAACAGAAGGTATTACTTTGTTCCTGAGAACTTGCTCTTTCCTGTCAACAATCTGAACAGGAACTTCTTCATATGATAAATCTTTCTCAAATTATAGGGGTTCATATTCTATCACATGTTTGTAATCGGGTTTATAACGTCGTAATACCGACACATGGAAAACGTTGTGGACATGCTCCAGTGCCGGAGGTAAGGCTACCTCATAGGCTACTTCTCCAATTCTTCAGAGTACCTCAAAGGGTCCAATGAACCTGGGGCTCAATTTTCCCTTCTTACCAAATTTGATCTTTCCCTTCCAAGGAGAGACCTTCAAAAATACAAAACTACCCGATTCAAACTCTACATTCTTGCGGTGTGGATCGGCGTATTTCTTCTGCCTATCCTGAGCCGCTACTAATCTTGTCCGAATCACTTTAACTATTTCTGCCGTTTGTTGGACTAACTCTGGTCCTAGCAATTGTCTTTCACCAACTTCATCCCAGTATAGTGGAGTTCTGTACTTTCTACCGTACAACACTTCGTAAGGCGGCATACCAATACTAGCGTGGTAACTATTATTATAACCAAACTCTACAAGCGGCAAATGATCATCCCAATTGCCTTTAAAATCCATTATGCATGCTCTAAGCATATCCTCTAATGTTTGGATCGTTCTTTTACTTTGCCCGTCAGTCTGAGGGTGATAAGCGATGCTCATCCGCAATTGTGTTCCCATGCATTCTTGCAGTCGTTTCCAAAAATTCGATGTGAAGCGCGGATCACGGTAAGAAATAATTGACACTGGCTCCCCGTGCCTCGAAACAATCTCTTTTACATATAACTTCGCCAATTGTTCTAGGTTAAATCTGATTTTGATCGGAAGAAAGTGTGCGGATTTCGTTAATCGGTCGACGATAACCCATACTGCGTCATAGCCTTTTTGGGTCGTCGGAAGGCCAACAACAAAATCCATTGTAATATGTTCCCATTTACATTCTGGGATTTCTAAAGGTTGTAACAAACCACTTGGTCTTTGGTGTTCTGCCTTGACCCTTTGGTAAGTCAGACACTTGGCAACACAATCGGCAACGTCTTTCTTCATATTTGGCCACCAAAAGTGTTGTCGTAAATCATGATACATCTTGGTACTTCCGGGGTGAATGGAATACCTCAAACTATGAGCCTCGCTCAGAATGTCCTCCTTGATTTCTGGTATTGGCGGTACCCAAACCCTATTTTCAAATCTCAACAATCCTTCGCTGTCTATTTTAAATCTAAGTTCAGTCCCTTCAAATATCTTTTTCTTTACTTCCTCACATTCGTTATCCAGGATTTGTGCTTCCTTAATCTTATCCAATAAAGTTGTACCAGCTTGCATCTGGAACAGTTTCTCGTCAGTCTCCATTGGACATCCTACTTCCAATTCCAGCTTTTCCATTGCTGAAATCAATTCTTCCTGTGCTGTCAGCATCATCAACTTTTCTCGACCCTTTCTGCTTAAGGCGTCGGCTACAACATTCGCTTTTCCTGGGTGGTATAAGATATCACAATCATAATCCTTTATTAACTCCAGCCACCTTCTTTGGCGCATATTCAAGTCTTTCTGTGTGAAAATATACTTCAGACTCTTATGGTCTGTATATATTTCACACTTCTCACCATAGAGATAGTGTCTCCAAATCTTTAAAGCGAATACCACCGCAGCCAATTCCAAATCATGGGTTGGATATCCCTTCTCGTAATCTTTTAGTTGTCGTGACGCATACGCAATGACTCTACCGTTTTGCATAAGCACACAACCAAGCCCTTTATGCGATGCATCACTATATACCACAAAATTTCCTGTGTCATCCGGAAGGGACAACACAGGTGCTGTACTTAACCTTCTCTTAAGTTCTTGAAAACTTTCCTCACATTTCTCCGTCCAAACGAATTTCACAACTTTCCTAGTCAAATTCGTTAACGGAGTGGCGATCTTGGAAAAATCCTGAATAAATCTTCTATAGTAACCAGCTAATCCAAGAAAACTTCTTACTTTCGACGGTGTTTTTGGCTGATCCCAATTCATCACCGCTTCGACTTTGGAGGGATCCACCGAAATTCCGTCCTTATCAATCACATGTCCGAGAAATTGCACCCTTTCAATCCAGAATTCACACTTTGAGAATTTGGCATACAACTTCTCTCTTCTTAATACTTCTAACGTCAACTTCAAATGCTCAACATGTTCTTCCTTGGTCTTAGAATAGACCAATATATCATCAATAAAAACCACTACGAATTTGTCCAGAAACAGCTTGAACACTCCATTCATTAGGCCCATAAATGCTGCAGGCGCATTTGTTAGACCAAATGACATAACCAAAAATTTGTAGTGACCATATCGTGTCCTAAATGCTGTCTTTGGGACATCTTCTAGTCTTACCTTCAACTGATGATAACCACTTCTCAGGTCTATCTTCGAGAAATATCTCGCTCCTTTTAATTGATCAAACAGATCATCAATCCTTGGCAACGGATACCTATTCTTAATGGTAACCTTGTTCAATTCTCTATAGTCAATGCAGAGTCGCATTGTACCATCCTTCTTCTTAACAAATAATACCGGCGCTCCCCACGGTGATACGCTCTGTTGAATATATTTCTTGTCCAACAGCTCTTGTAGCTGTACCATTAATTCCTTCATTTCTACCGGAGCCATCCGGTATGGTGCTTTCGATATTGGAGCCGTTCCTGGCACCAAATCGATAACAAAATCTACTTCCCTGTCAGGCGGAAGTCCTGGCAGAGCATCCGGGAAAACATCCACGAAGTCTCTTACGACTGGTATTTCTTCTAACTTTGGGTTCTCTTTACGACTATCGACTATGTAGGCTAAATACCCCACACAGCCTTGTCTTAATAACTTCCTAGCCTGCATCATCGTCAGACAACTCGCTTGTCTAGGCGACTTGCTGCCATAAAACACAACCTTTGACGGAGTCATAAGGTTAATACATTTCATCTAGCAATTAATTACTGCTCCATAATTGAATAACCAATCCATTCCCAGGATAACGTCAAATTTCCCAAGTTTAATCGGGATAAGATCTACATTCATAACGTTACCCTTAATATCCACTCTACAGTTCTTGTGTATATACTTAACAGGAATTACTTCCTTGTTCGCAATCTCTATGTTCATAGGGATTTCTAATTCGTCTTTAAGCAATTCTAAATTCTTTGCAAAGTCATCGGATATAAATGAACAAGTAGCACCCGAATCAAATAAAACATAAGCATTGACTTTATTGATCGGAATGATACCTGACACCACATCACGAGACTGCACAGCGTCTTGTACGGTCATGTTAAATGTCCTTGCAGTTGGTCGGTTTGTCGAAGTCGGTCCGGTAATGGTAAGAGGATTTCCACTATTATTTCCCTTATGTCCACCTGACCCTGCCCCTCCAGATGCCTTCTTTGGACAGTCTCTAGCCAAGTGATCCTTTGACCCACATGTGTAGCAGGCGCCCTTCTTAGGGTTAGGGCAGTTAGGTGCTATGTGACCTTCCTGACCACAATTGTAGCAAACTCTTTTTCCTTTTATGCAGACTCCCAAGTGAGTCTTCCCACAGGTTGGGCATGGTTCTAACTTTTTCTTCTGACTACCTTGCTGACTTACAGACGACGGGTAGTCATTTCATTTTTGTTTATGATTATTAGTTCCCCCTGTGTGATTGCCACTAGCCTTATTATTTCCTTCACTATCATTCTTCTTCTTCTTTTGATCCTGATTGTACTTAGACACCGCTTCGCTTCCACCTTTAGCGAGAATTGCCTTCTCCAGAACTCCAACAAAAGTGTTCAATTGAAACATCGACACTTTGCTATACAACCAGGGTTTCAGTCCCTGTTCAAAACGCCTAGCCTTTCTTTCGTCAGTATGCACCTGATATTGGGCAAACCTAGACAATTCGTTAAACTTTGCCGCGTAGTCGGGCACAGACATATTCCCCTGCTTCAACTCCAGAAATTGGACCTCCATTTGATTTTGGGAGCTGGTCGGGAAATACATCTCGAAAAACATTTCTTTAAACCTTTCCCAAGTTATTACACCTTCTCCTCCCCTGATTTTATTTGCCTGCCACCAGTAGCTGGCTTCTGATTTTAACATAAATGTCGCGTAGGCGGTCTTCTGGTCCTCCCTAACTCGGGCGACCTCAAAAATTTTCTCCATTTCCATAACCCAAGTCTGAGCTTCTATCGGGTTCGTGGAACCCTTAAAATCTGGCGGTCCCACTGCCTTAAAGTCTTTAAATCAGGTGTTTGGTGGAGCTTGAGGCTGATTGTTCATCGCTCCAGCCAACAGATTTACCAACTGCTGAACGGGGTTCGCATTGGCATCATTGTTGTTATTGGTTGACCCCTCTTGGGCTTGTCGACGATTTTGTCTCCTTCTTGGCGGCATATTTCTGTTAAGAATATATGCTCATTAGATCTTTATTAAATCTCTTAAATATTTAAGACTTAACTCAAATATTTAACATAACTACTTTAACTCTTTTCTTTTCAAATAACCTTTGATATTTTATTTAAATCAAAAGTTTTAAACATAGTACTATAGCATCTCTGCCATTTACTTTAACTATCCCAAGATAAAGAATCTTCAGGATTTAGTTTCTCAAAATATTCCTTTGTTTTTAATCACATCGGAATTTACATGAACTACTCCAAAGAGTATCACATAATGTTAAATACTTTAACATACTCACTTAACCCATATCATCTTAAACAACTTTATTATTTTATTAAAACCAAAAGCTTTTAATACAATACGATAGCATTTCTGCCATTTACATCAACTATCCTGAAATAAAGTTTCTACAGGATTTACATTATCACAATATTCCTTTGTTTATAATCACATCGGAATTTACATTATTTACGATTATTTAAACATTAACAATATTATATTATCCTATCACGGCCTACTAAGGCGTCGGACAGCTTCACTACGTTCCTCCTCTATAATGCGGGACATAGTCCTGCGATCTAACATATACCCAGGCAGTCCCTCGAACTGAATTGGATATCTCATAACTCAGTTCTGGGCCTCATCCATTGCCCTCAGAAACGTGTAGTACGTCTCGGCAACCTTAACTCTCTTCGCACGCTCATCATCCTCTGCCAGATCTGCACGTCGTGCATTTCTCACCCAAGCTTCTTCCACTATGGCGAGTCTTTCAGATTTCTCTTTTAATTCATTCTTTAACTTGTCTATCTCCTCTGTCTTCTGCTCAGTTTGACCCTTCTCATGAACCAAATCCCACTCCACAGTGCCAAGACGGGTGTGGAGTGTCTCGATCTCACCACCCTGAGCAAATGACTGCTCCCTCAACTCCTGAATTGTATCTCGTAACTCTACATTGCGATCATACAATAAATCATACATATCAGCACTGACAGAGTTCGGTGGGAACTCCTCAAGGTCTTCTTCCTCCTCTTCCTCTTCCTCTTCAGGGTCTTCCTCCTCCTCGGCTACCTCAGCCGGGATCTCAACCTCCTCAGGGTCCTCCTCTGAGTCAATCTCTGGTTCATGCTCCTGACCAAAATCTGGAATCACAGGAGATGGCTCTGGCTGTACTAACTGCTCCCAGACAGTATGTATGTCCCGGGGCTCCTCATCTCTAGTCTCTAGGGGTACAACATCCCTGGGTTGACTAGCTCTTCCAGTATCTGACATCCTGACAAAATAAGTTTTAAGTCTTAGTTTTTACGTGATGTTAATCAATACTCTAACAAGTATGAACACATAAACACATAGCACATAAGGTAATTTTATTATCTTTCTTAGAACTCAATCAGAGTTATCATTACTATCTTTACGAAGGCTACTATCCTAAGGTTTTTCCCCCACCTAAGGTTCATAGCCTACGGCTCTGATACCAACTTGTGACACCCCAAAATCCGGTATCTTAATTTCCACAGGATTTGGTGTTCACTGTTCCAATATCATACAACTATCTACCCATAAATAATGAAAGTCATTTATTAGATAAATAAATCATCATCTTACATCATCTAAATAAAATACATCATAAATCCTAGGTTATACTTAACCTTAAATCTCTGTTGCGGAAACGTAAATAAATAAGTCTTAAATCATCACACATAAATCTTAAACTTTAACATTGTTCATGAAAACACAAGTCTTCATCACTTGTTAGCTTTTCCTTTGCCCTTGCTACTAGAAGGTACATCACTTCGTTCATTATTAGCTGCAATGTTATTATGCAAGAGTGAGCACGAATGCCCGCAAGTATAAAAAAATATGGCAGAATAATAACATGCGAGTGAAAGAATTATGAATAACAGAAAGCTCAACATTTGAATCAAGAATATTAATCAATAGTCAAATTACTTCTCAACTTTTGAATCAAGAATATTAATCAAGAGTCAAATTACTTCTTGAACCGAGTCTTAGGTTGTCAAGTATATTAACCTTTCCAACCTTTAACAGTCATAAGACTATAGACTTTACTTCTCGTACTTAGTGAGATCAGCCCTTCGTACTGATACTGTGCACACTATCTTAACGCTTTAAGCATCTTCATTAATTCCCTATATTAGGGTTGTTCATCTCAGTTTGACATCAGAATCCGCATCAAATAAAGTTGGTTTGGATAACTCAATAAATGATATTCAAATTGAATATTAACTTCTCAAGGTATACAATCGAATAAGTATTGTACACTTAAATGATACTTTTAAAAGAATTATGGCATCTCATGTGAAATTCTAAACTTGAATATTCAAGAGTAAGAATTTGCTCAACAATAGTAATTAAGCATAGCAATTGCTTAATTTAAAGAGTTTAGTTTAGGAAACTTGCCCAACAATAATAGTAAGTTAGGGATAGAAAACTTGCCTCGTGCGCAAGCTACAGTTATTACTCACTTCTTTAATTACTCTTACCTATCACACATTTACAATATCAATTAATCACAGGTTCGATATGATTATTGATTTACAATTATATTCTTCAAACTCATTATTAGATTTTTTTTCAAATAATGATTTGCGTTGATTAATTAACTTATTAATTAATCACATAACTTAAGTTATTAACTTGTATTAATAACTTATTACTTACATCACATTCCTTCATATTTATTAGACTTAAAATAATATCTTCATATTTATATCACATTATTTAACCTTTACAAATAATAGTTTAAGTCACGTAATTAATTTATTAATTAATGACATAACATAAATTATTAAACTCATATCAATATTTTATCATATTTATACAACATGTGTTCATGTTCATTAGACTCAAAATACATTTCAAAATTTTCAAACACTTAGCAATTTTTAAAAAAAATTTTTTTGGACAGGCGCGGCCGCGCGCCATTTTGCCTTGCAGCCGGAGCGGCCGCGCGGCTGCGGAATTTCAGAATCTGAAGTTCGCGAACGAACACAGATTTTCTCCCATTTTCTCCCAATTCACATCATTACACTGATTTATAATGTTATCCATGAAGTATAAACTTCACAGGAACATTATATATCACTTATAACATGTTCTTAACATTCCAAGTCATGTAATTACACAAATCAAAATATTAATTTTCACTGTTCTTCAAAACTTTCAAGAGTTTAATGAAAAATATAAAAAAAAATCTCCTTACGGATTTGTTACTACACCAAATCCATTCATTTCAATTCCATTTCCTTTGTTTTAACATATACAATCATATTCATGTATCAATTTAAATATAAACATATGATTTAATCATTAATTTAACCCATATGGGTTATTCATCCATATTCAATACTCTGTAATTTCATAAACCCAATTATTAACAAAATTACTTGGTGTGATCACTGTGAATCATGAATGGATAGCCTAAATTATATCATGGACATATGTTACTATATATATATCCATGAAATCAATCAATTGTCAACTTTCTCCATTCACAGAGGACTTTTACAAAACACGTACATGAAAACTCTGTAAATCCTTAACAACCCAATTAAGGCCAATTAAATCAAATTGATTACTTTAAAACATGTTTATACGTTAGAAAAACACGTTATGATTCCATACCCATATAGATAAAGCCATATCGTAACCCAATTGGGAAGCCCAATTTCACAGAAAACTCTAAACTCGTATATGAAAACTTTAGAAAATATAATTTTAAAAACTTTGAAAGAAGATTACCCTTTGTTAGTATGAAGATAATCAAAGACAACACTTAAGATTTTCTCAAATCTCTTTATCCCTTTCACTCTCAATTTCTTCTTCCCGATCTCTCTATTTTCTTCTCTGAACTTTTTTAATTTTTTTTTTCTGACTTTGAAAATAACTTATGTCTGACAATCATATACTTATATGTATATATATTATACCGTTGTATAATAAACGGATTAACCTCTCTTAAGGCCTTGTTTGCCTTCCTCTTCTTTTCTTTCCCCATTTATTTTAATAAACTAATTTACTATATAGTTAATTGTCACCTTACTTATTGATTAATTAATTTTATTTAAATTAATTAAATAAAATAAGATAATTCACATTAAATCACATTATCACATAATTAATATTTTTATTTATTAATTATGTCAATTCATTAATTCATTATTAAATTAACTAAAGTAATATATGCTTATTTAATTAATCAAATAAACTCAATTAAATATATTCTTTGAACTATTAAATTACTACATATTAATTTAATTAATGTCACACATATAATTAAATTAATTTATCACAAATTCATAAATTAATTATTTAATTCAATAATTAAATCATTAAAAATATTTATTTATTTCAATAAATATTCAAATATCTTTACAAAATTCTCGTTCGTCACATTAGCCCTTAGTACCATACTGTGCACAATATCTCAACGCTAAAGTGTAAATAATCCCCTATACAGGGTTGTTCATCTCAGTTTGACATCAGAGTCCGCACCAAAGGAAGTTTGGTTTGGATAAGCTCACTAACAGTTCTAGAATTTAGAACGTTCATCAACTATGGACTAGTCGAATCAATAAGGGTTCGCTAGTCTTACAAGGTTCAACAATAACGATATTCAAGTTGAATAATAACTTCTTAAGAGTATACAATCGAATAAGTATTGTATAATTTGAATCATGCTTTAAAGGTATTATAATATCTCATATGGAATCTCAATTTGATTAACAAGTATAAGAACTTGCATCATGATAGTATTTCAAGAATAGAAAACGTGCTCAATAAAAGTAAACTTTGAGTTTAGTAACTTGCTTGACATAAGAATAAGGAATAGAACACTAATTCAATTTAAAGAGTATAGATAAGAAAACTTGCGTAATCCTAAACGAGTTAGGTAAGGAAACTTACCTCGTGCGCAAGCTACAAATATAGTTATAATTCAATTCCTCAACATCCTACACATTACATTATGTACATGACATCGATTAGTTTTCATAACTACCATGTTTAACTGTTGAACTATTCATTTAAGTTCAACTTACAACTTGGTTTATAATATTAACTCGTTGACTAACCACGTAACATGAATATGAACTCACAACATGCATATCACACATGTATAATCCTTTAAACAATCATAATCAAGTTTTATAATAACAATATTCAAGTTCACATTTAGTTTGCTAACATGGAACTTCACATTATATCATACATGTCAACAATTTAGTTTGTTAGTGTGAACTTCAAATTATATAATATGTGTTAACAACATGTTGTAGCATAGTAGTACATGTTCATCATGTCATCAGGTTCATTAAGTTAGGTTACTTATCATGCTATGGCTTAAAATCACACAAACGGGCCAAAAAATAATTTTTCCCTGCATCACCCCCGCTGGGGCGGGTGTGAGGGATGCATAGGGCCCGCTGGGGCGGGTGTGCCTTGGCGGTTCAACCCTAGTTCATGATTTTTGATAGTTAAGGCCAAATAAATCCCAATTAAACCAACACAGTGATTCTCATGAAGTATGAACTTCATAGAAATATCATACAATGATTCTAACATGCTTTTAACACTTTATATCATGTAATTACTTAAATCAAATCACATAAATTCACTGTTCTTGGTATTTTTGAAAGTTTTGAAGAAAAACATAAAATTCATCGTCACGAATTCGTTATAACTCCGAATTCGTCCGTTTAAAGTTTGATTTGTTCATTTAAACATGTATAATCATATTCAATCATCAATTTAAAGTTAAACAAACGATTTAAAGCATTTAATTTGTACGTAAGGGCCATATATACAACTTTCATACTCTGTAATTCATGAAACTTTGATTAAAGCATGTTTACATGAAATTGATTACTCTAACACATGAATATATGATATAAAACATGTTATCAACATATAATAACACATAAATGATCATATCTTAAGTTAATCATAAAAATCGTTCTTCACAGAGAACTTTAAAACACGTTAATGAAAGACTCTGAAAACTAAATTTGAAAACTAAAGAGGGGAGATTACCCTTGCTAGTTTGTGAAGATGATTCAAAGATGAATATAGACTTCTCAAATTCTTCTCCCTCAGTCTTTTCTCTCAATCTCTCTCTAAGTTCTCTAAGTATAATAGTACGAATGAAATATGAAGTCTGATTATATGATATAGATATACGTATATAATATATGTATAACAACTGGCGTAGTAATGGTCAGTTAACCCCATAATGGGTTAACTGCTCCAACTTCTCATAGGGCCTTGTTTGGCTATCCCTTTATTCTTCTTTTTCCTTTAATTTAATTAACTTCTTATTATATAGTTTAATAATGTTACACCTTTATTAATCAATTAATCTTATCTAAATCAATTAAATAAAATAGAATAATTCCACATTAAATCACATAGTCACATAATAAAAATTCTCATTTATTAATTACGTCAAATCATTAAATCTCTAATTAATTATTAAATTAATTAGAATAATATTATGCTTATTAAATAATTCATTTAATAAAATAAGCTCAATTAAATACATACTTTGAATAATAAAATTCTTCACATTAATTTAATCAATGTAACACATATAATTAATTTAATCTACCATAATTTCATTAATTAATTATTTAACTCAATAATTAAATCATCGAAAAATATTTATTTAATCCAATAAATATTTAAATTAAGTTACAAAATTCTCGTTCATCACAGGCTCTCTAGTGCTAGGTAATTTTCAATCACAAAGGAGTTTTCTGGGAGGTATTATGGTGAACAGTAAGACGGTCTCTAGAATTGGGAAGTCGACGACGGATGGTTTTGCTCAGCCAAGAGGATCAGTTAAAGATAGACTGGGCCCGTCCAAAAGAATCCAGGACAGGCTTGGGCCCCACAGTCACTCAGTTGGACAAAAGGACATTGATAGGGAAGATGTCAGGCGAAGGTTGTTCTCAACTACCATTAAGAAAGTAAGGGCTAAAGACCGTGTTCGCGACGTACCGTCCCGAACACGTCTCCAAGACAACTGTCGGGATGAGAGGAGGTCAATATTGGCGAGGAAGGCATATGAGACTGATGGTTCATTAAAAGCTTTCTACTACAGGAAAAAAAGATTGATAAATAGATGGTGCTCTTTGTAGGAAGAGAGGATGGGGCCTCCAGCCACAACAGAAGGCAGGGGTAGTCACCTGGGAATCACTCCAGGAAACATCGTCCGGATGATTCTCGATGAACCGAGAGCAGGCTCCAAAATCGCTCTCAGGATAGGAACATGAGTCAGATTCACTCACAGGATCAATTGTCGGGGAATCAGTACAGGACACATCGTCCTGACAGTTCTCGACACACTGGGAGCAGGCTGCAAAATTGTTCCAGGGAAATGAGCTCAGAAGGAAGAAGACGGTTCAACATCAGGAGGAAGGATCCTTCCCCGGATAAAAGAAGAAGGGATCCTTCCCCCATAAGAAGTGTGACCGAGATACTGGTAAAAAAGGTGGTGGAGTTGGAGAAGAAATTAGCTAAAGGGATTTCGAGCAAAGAGACCCCGGTCAAATCCTGATCACCGTTCTCCCCAGAAATCAACCAGGAAAAGGCTGATCCGAATAAGAAACCCCTCATATGGAGAGCTACGATGGTTTGGGAGACCCTTACGAGCACAACCATGCTTATGATGGGCTAGTGGACTACTATAACTACTGTGATGCTTCCGAGTGTCAGATGTTTATAACCACCTTGAAGAAGGATGCCCGATAATGGATGATGACTTTGGCTCCGAACTCAATTTCATCTTAGAAAGAGCTCAGTGATAAGTTCTACGCCCGGTTCGGTAGTAATAAGAGGAGGGGAAAACCGACAGGGATCTTATCTCAGGTCAGACAATACTCGAATGAGTCTTTGGGCCAGTACATCAAACAATTTTGGGAAGCAATTGTTCAAGTTACGGATTTGAATGACCTTCAGGCGGTCGGACTGTTTCAGAACGGGTTGGACATCGTGAAGTCAAAAAAGTTGGTGAAGGATTTAATGTTCAACCATCATAAGGACTTGGCAGAAGCGTTCGACAGAGCTGAAGGCTTTATAGTTGTAGAAAAGGCGATGAGAAACCTAAAGCATAACTCATTAAAGAAACCGAAGGATAAGGAGAAAGGTAACTATTCAAAATGAGATAATAACAATAAGTCAGATGGGCAACAAAAGAAGTATAATAACAATAATGATGGTTCGGGAGGAGGACGCCCGCCTTTCCCGAATCAGAGGGTTAAAAAAATCTACACTCCTCTCAATACGGATCGGGCCACCATCCTATAGCAGATAAAGGACAAACGGTACTTTGAGCCCGCCAAAGATAACACAAAGTCTAACAGGGGAAATATGAACAAGTATTGTGATTACCACTGGTCATCTAGACATTCTACGAAGACATATTGGGGTTTGAAAGATCTAATTGAGAAGAACGTTCAAAGTGGAGAATTAATTCAGTTCGTTGCAGGACGCAGTACTTTGGGAAAACCTCAGTAGAACACCCCAGTACAAAACCTGACGGCCCAGCCCCAACAACAGGATCAGAACCAGGCAACACGCCGGGTGGTGGATGTGATCATGAGTGGATCAGTCGGGAAGGTTACGGGGAAGAAAAGGAGTGGATTTCTTGATGCGGTCCTCTAAGTGTCTGATCAGCCTATTAGGCGTGAAAGACTATATCCCGGTTTGGTGATAACCTTTATGGATGAAGATTTCCCTTCGGAACCTATCGAGCCACAGAAAGGTGCGCTGGTAATTATCGCACAGGTTGGATCGGTTGACATGAAGAGGATGATGATCGATAATGGCTCCTCGATGGATATTTTGTATGCTCATACTTATCAGAGGATGGACTTGGAAGGCAAAAATATGGAGATTGGCCAAGAACCTCCCATTTTTCAATAATGAACTAGTTCTGGTGGTAGGGACATTTGAGTTGTCGGTGGTCTTTGGGATGACTCCTCAGCATGTAGAGATAATGTGTTGATTCTTTGTGGTACATGTGGATTCATTTTATAGTGATATTCTAGGGAGACCAGCCTTAACTGTTCTACAGGCAGTCACTGTTGGGTTTGTTCAAGATTGTAACGCAATCAAATTGAAAAAATTAACGAAAGCATGGTATATCAGAGTTTAAAAAAATTTCTACAAAACCATTACCCGGATCATCCTTTATGCAAATTATTAATTTAAAATGATAAATAAGAAGTTATAGAATCATACCCTTGTAGAACGAAGCTTCCACAGGTACGAGTTCAACTCCTTGTTCTTCGTGATCTCCTTGACTTTTCGAGTTAGATTCCTTCCTTTGATCAACGTTAGCCACCCAAGTGTTTGGCCTCTAGAGGTGATCCACCACGGAAGAAGAAGTATCAAGAAGGAGGGTGGTTAGCTTAGTTTTCTATCCTCTATAGAAAAGGAGTACTCTCTAATAATTGAAATTGCACTAACTGATATCTATTATAAGACTCATCTTATATAGATATTGGTCAACCCTTCTAATCCTATTAGACATGGGATTTCATTTAATTAATTAAACTCCTTTAATTAATTTAGGCTTCCCACCACATTGGAAATAATTAATTAAATTCATTTAATTAATTTGTCTCCTAATCTTATTAGGAATAAATGAGAGTACTAATATTAAATTAATTACTAAACTCCTTTAGAAATAATAATAATTGTAATAATATTAATAAGACTCCTACTAGTAATTTATATTTAATATTTTCAAAATATTAAATAATAAACATTAAGCTATTTAATTTATTTTATCACCATAGATTAAATTAATTACACTTAATGCATTATTACGATTATGCCATTACCTTCTTAAATAATTATTCTTCCTTTTATGGTGTGACCCTTTAGGTTCTCCATATTAAACCGATTGTGAATAAATCAATTAGAACAATTCTAATCTTATTTAAATAAATAAATTAAACTAATAATTTATTTAAATAAATAATATTTATTTCACAACAGGGATAAGCCTCCCTAGCGATCAACGACTTTTCAGATAATATAGATTTGAACATTAATCATAAAAGAACTTGTGAGTAAATAGTTACTGTACAATTCAATCCTTCCACCATACAATGTCCCAATTAAATATAAGACATAAAATTACTGTCAAGTCTTATTTTATTTAATTATATGTATTTCGATTAGAAAATGCACAACTCCATTTAATGCAAATTAGAAACTCCTTTCTAATTTCATTCCACCTTGGCCAAGGATTCCTGGGTTATCATTTACCGAATCATATAGGATATATCTCCTCTTTTACTAGAAGTGGTAGATTTTTTATTGATCATTTATTATCTCCATATGTAACTCATTATACCCAAGCATACCCTTTTATATACCCTAAAGGGCTTTAAGGAACAAGTCAAAGTATAATTCATTACATACAAGATACTATGATGATCTCAAGTCCAAGGATCACTTGTACTACTATCACATTAGGAATTCTTATTGACAGGCGAGTAAAACTCCAATAGGTATTCCATAGCGAGTCACGTTCAGTGAACTTATTCTCCAATAATCACCTACATACTTGCTTTAGTGTCTCCACACAAATGATTATGAGATCAGTCATCCTCATCCAATGAGCAAGTAACATATGTACTAATCTATCCGGATTTACTAATCCCTTTTTTAGTAATCCCATGATTAGGAACTATTTTAGTTTTTAAGCTTTCTAAGAATTTAGATCTCATTAGCATGATCAACATCATGATTCTAAAAGCATTGCTTAAAACTATGGGTTATTTACATATTATAAAAACAGCACTATGTAGATAATTAAATGCCTTTAATAAATGAATATTTTATTAATAAATAAATAAGATTATTTTCAAAGTATATGCTTTATCATCATACATGATTGGCTAGTATGCACACTACTATCAATATCCCACTTGCACTAAAGCCAATCGCCATGGTATCTCATACCCATCTTCTCTAAGTGACGATTAAACTGCTGTTGTGTTAAAGCTTTAGTAAATGGATCTACAATGTTGTCTTGAGAGTCTACATGCTCTAAGGTGACGTATCCTCTTTCAATGATCTCCCTGATCAAGTGAAATCGCCGTAACACGTGTTTGATTTCTGATGAGACCTGGGTTCCTTAGCCTGTGCAACCGCTCCGGTGTTGTCACAGTATACGGGGATTGCTTCTCCAATGCTAGGAACCATACCAAGTTCTGTTATGAATTTTTTCATCCAAACAGCTTCCTTTGCAGCTTCACTTGCAGCTATATACTCTGCCTCTGTCACTGAATCAGCAACTGTTTGCTGCTTGGAACTCTTCCAACTCACTGTGCCTCCGTTCAAGGTAAAAATATACCCCGAAATAGATTTATTGTCATCTTGGTCCGTTTGAAAACTTGAGTCTGTGAAGCCCTCGAGTTTTAATTCAGACGCACTGTAGACAAGAAAAATATCCTTAGTCATTCTCAAGTATTTTAGGATATTCTTCACTGCCTTCCAGTGCTCTTCTCTTGGATTCGATTGGTATCTACTCGTTACACTTAGTGCATGAGCAACATCCGGTCTAGTACATATCATACCGTATATGATAGATCCTATTGCAGAAGCATAAGGGATCTTACTCATACAGTTTCTCTCCTCAATTGTCTTTGGGGCCTGTTTCTTGGAGAGATGTATTCCATGGCTCATTGGCATGAGACCTCTTTTAGAATCTTCCATGCTAAACCACTTTAGCATCGTATTAATGTACATTCCTTGGGATAAGCCAAGCATCCTTTTAGATCTATCTCTATAGATCTTTATCCCCAAAATAAAGGATGCTTTTCCCAAGTCCTTCATAGAGAAGTGTTTAGATAACCAAATTTTAATTGATTGTAGCATAAGAATGTCATTCCCTATCAGTAATATATCATCAATATATAATACAAGAAATGAAACTGCACTCCCACTAACCTTCTTGTACACATATGGTTCATCGTCGTTTTTGATAAAATCAAACTCTTTGATTGTCTCATCAAAACGAATGTTCCATCTACGAGAAGCTTTCTTCAATCCATAAATGGATCATTGCAGCTTACAGACTTGATTTGTTCCAACCTTTGAAACAAATCCCTCTGGCTGTGTCATATACACATCCTCCTCAAGTTTCTCATTGAGGAAGGCCGTTTTCACTTCCATCTCCCAGATCTCATAGTCGTTATAAGCTGCAATCGCAAGCAAAATCCGAATGGACTTGAGCATAGCTACTAGTGAGAAGGTTTCATCATCGTCAACTCCTTGTCTTTGTTTGAAACCTTTTGCAACCAGTCAGGCCTTATAGGTCTCTACCTTGCCGTCTGCTCCCGTCTTTCTTTTAAAGACCCATTCACACCCAATAGGCTCAATGTCTTCAGGTGGTGAAACCAAAGTCCATACTTTGTTTTCATACATGGAGTCCATTTCAGATTTCATGGCTTCAAGCTATTTCCCTGAGTCTTTATTACTTATAGCCTGTTCGTAATTCACTGGATCATCATCATTCATGATGTGTACCTCATCGTCATCCACTATGATGAATCCATAACTCTCAGGTATCTTTGGTACTCTTTCAGTTTTACGAATAGGGTGTGATACAGTAGGTTCTTCCACTTGGTCAGGTACCTGACTTTGATCCGTAGTAATTTATGGTTCTTGAACTTCTTCAAGATATATCTTACTCCCACTGACCCTGATAAGTGGTTTTAGGACCACTTATTCAGATACTTTCCAACTCATTCGGTTGCATAAACTTAAGTAATCTTGTGAGTTTAATGTGTTTTTCCCTTGTTTTAAGTTTTTCAGGTTAAGGAACTCTCTTAGCAGTACTTGCGCGTTAAAAGAGCAAAAGATCGCCTAAATGGGGCAAGGAGCTGAAATGAGCTTAAAGCAATGG
Source organism: Panax stipuleanatus (assembly GCA_020205555.1). Classification (NCBI taxonomy): domain Eukaryota; kingdom Viridiplantae; phylum Streptophyta; class Magnoliopsida; order Apiales; family Araliaceae; genus Panax; species Panax stipuleanatus. Next base: position 144,204,102 of record CM035115.1, on the reverse strand, counting down.
AATGGCATGAGGCTAGGGGTAGCAAGCAAGGCTAATAAGAGGCAAATGCAAGAAGGGAAGGAGAAAGCAACTGAAAAATACACGAGGTAAACCTGCACCAGCAAGCAGCTGCAGATTCCAGCTTTTAGGTGCCGCGCGGCTGCGCCTGGAATAGGCTTGGGGCGCGCGCGACCGCGCCTGTCCCCAGCAGAAAATTGTTTGACTTTTTTTGTTTGACTGATCGGGAGAAGCTTTAAAGGGGGCTCGTGAGCAGCATTAAAGGCAGTCTTAATTAAGGCCTTAAGCCCTAGTTTTCCCTTCCTCTTTTTTTAATTCCTTGTTTAGATTAGGAGTAGATTAGAGAGTAGATTAGGTTTAACTAGTTAGTGTAGTTTCTAGGGTTAGATTAGTTTGTGAAGATTGAAGCAAGGATTGACATCAAAGATCCAACACTTGGAGAATATACAAGATTTTCATTTCTCTATCTCTTACTCTCCTTGTATTCAATTTGTATTCGGATGATGTTTATAAACCTTGTGGATAATATATTTAGGTTTTCTATGCCTTAAATCTATTTTGAGGTTCCAATGGAACCTTTTGAGTAGTCGATGTTGATTTCCCTTCCATGTTGGTCTTATTTGATTGTTATATGCTTATCTATTGCGATGTATGCTTTATTTGCTTAATTAAGTTGCAACCAATTACTGCGATAACCTATGTGGGATCGAAAGACGAAATATAGGTTTAGATCCAATCGCAGTAGCGGGCAATTATAGGTTCACATGGCATTGGACTTATGATTTATACTTAGGATAGACATATACTGAAGCACCGCTCGTAGTCAATAGAGAACTTGACCTTTAACCCTATTTATTTGTAAATCACATAGACATATAGTTGTTTAGGTAATGTGGGTGTTCACGTGCGTCTATCACCTGTGGATTGCACGTGATACGGTTTAGGTGCATCGAAAGATGGCCTACTCCCACTTTCGTGTTCTCGGCTAATAACTATAATGATTGATGTGACCTGACTTGGGAGTGTATCGACTTAGACGAATCATTAGGGGAAATTGGGATCTCTTGTCTTCATTATCTGATTTTAACTCTAGAATTAATTAGTTTAAGTCAATTCCTTGCCTAGTTTAAAGTAGTTTTAATTTCAACTCTTTACCACCCGTTTAAATAAGACCGAGATGATTACGGACTAGTGGTTTGGTGTCTTTTATCCATTAATTCCTCGTGGGAACGATATCTTACTTTTTCACTTTATTACTTGTTGGCCGCGTATACTTGCGCGTAAATTGTGTCATCTAATCGGACCAACAAGTTTTTGGCGCCGTTGTCGGAGAATTAATTGGATAACTGTTTGCCAACATTAGTTTAAATCAAATTAGTCTTAATTTAAACATTTTTATTTTTTTATTTAATTCTCTTCCTATATTTTCTTTTTAGGTACAATGGACTTAAATTTTTATCCATGGAACTGTACAAGACAAGAGCAACCAAGGGAAGCAAGCACTGATGGACTCGACCCAATTGCCACACTCTCAGCACAGTTAGAGGAGCTCTCAAGAAAGCTGGATACTGTTTCAGTCCAACATAGTCGAGAGCCAGTGACTTCATATGACTATGGTGCTGGAGCTTATATGAGCCATCAGGAGCCTATCAGTTATGGACAGGAGCAGTATGAGGGTGGTTATTCCTACACCGAACCTTATCCCACTTATCAGCCAGATTGGGGGTATCACCCAAGCCCTTCAGCAGACTACTATCAAGACCAACACTGGGATCCAAATCCCACATATGCCCTAGAATGCACCTTCCAGACTCAAGTTTTCGAGCCTCAACACAATTTTGAGGGGGACACAGAAAATGAAAGCTTGGAGGATGGAGGTGACATATCACTGAAGGACATCTTGATTGAGCAACAGAAGTCAGTCAAGAATATCCAGAACTGGGCAAAGCAAATTAGTAGGGCCTTGATGATAGAGGATGAGCAAGGGCAGACCCATACTGTGAGCTATCAAGAACAATACGAGCCAAGTCCAAATTGTGCACCCGAACCCCCATATCAATCCCCATGTTTACAAGGAGAACAGTCTACAACGGACTTCAGGTATAGGAGCTTAGAAAGCCAAGAGGAGATGCTTAGGAGCCAAGAAGAATCGAGCCAAAATTTTCAGAATCAGATGGCCCTAATCCACAATGCTCCCACCAATGAGCCTCAGTACATGGATCCCGAGACTGAAACTGAAAAGGAAGGATTGGAAATTATGTGGGGGAACTCATTAGCATCAATAAAGGAGATCTTGGTCGAACAAGAGCAGTCAATTGAGGATCTTCAAACTTGGGTAAAGCAAATTAGCACAGCTTTAAGGAATGAGGAGGTGATTGAGCAAGTAAATGAAGCTCAAATGCCTCCAATGACTGAAGCCGTAAGTTATGAACCCCAAGATACATGGTGCTATGAGATGGATGCAGAGACTGATGAAGAGCCCGAAGTGCAGTTACAACTGGACGAGCCTAAGGCAATGGAACAAGAGGAGATAATTGGGGATGTGGAACAGTATGAACCAACAATGATAATACCCCAAGAGCCTTCTCCGCCGAAGTTTGAGAATCCAGTCAAGTTTGCACATCCTTGCCCCCTTGGTAGCCACATTTCAGAGCCGGATCTCGATGATATGAGAGAGTCCACAAGCTTCAAACCATGGTGGTCAGAAGAGAAGAGAATAGAAGAAGAGTCCATTGTGTGGTCTATACCTCCATGCCCCGATCATTTCACCTACACAACGGAACCCTTGCCTAGCTCCCCTACCATCAGGACGGGGAATTCTTACACACATGCAATGCTAGGTAGTTTAATTTTGAGTCCTCCTTTATTGGGAAGCCTCCAAAAGCATATAGCAATTCTAATGGATGGAGGGGTTCTCAAATATCGTCGGGGAGTCGGATAGCAGTGGTCAGACACAGTCCAGCTAGAGGGCTATAAATCAAGCGCTAGATGGGAGGCACCCCATCATCCCTCTCTCTATCTCTTTGTTTAATTCTCCATTTACATGCTTTCTATCACATTTCCCTCCCCCTCGTTTAATTCTTATTAGTTTAGTATCAGTTCAAATTTCTGCATACTTTAGGATTTAGGAGCTCATGCCTACATTTTGGAGCTTAGGCATTAGTGCATATCTTTTTGGGACTTGAATGCTATTGAACACATATTTTTTATTATGCACGAGCACATTGCATATGTGCACTTAGAGAATTTTTGGGAAGTAAATGCATATATCTTTCCATGTTGGATTCTCTTGATGTAAATAGTTTACATATACTTTTGATAGCGTAGAGGGCTTAATAAAGTTTGATTGATCTTCTCAGGTTCAATTCCATGTTGCATGAAGCCGAGTCAAATGCCAAAGCATCTCCCTAAATCAAAAGCTGGAGAATTTGAAAACTGCAGGGTGCGCGGCCGCGCCTGATTTTGCCTTAAAATGCGCGCGGCCGCGAGACGGACAGAAAGGGGCCAGATTTAAACAAAAAAACTCGGCAGCCACTTAAGCCATTTCATGCCAATTCATATTGGACGAGTTCAAGCCTTTTCTCTGCATCCCTCATTGTCTCCAATCATCTCAAGCTTCAAACAATTCTCCCCATCTCCAAGCCCTAATTTTCATCACTATCCACATCTCCACATCAAATCCTTCACAATTCCCCTCTATCCAGCCCTAATTTTGAAACCCCTACAACCTCAGTCAACCCATCAATCATCCCTCATCCTCTCAACTTAATCAATTGAGATTGTGATTTGGGGTCCGAGCATAGCAAGATTTCTGTATTGGTTGGGTTTCTTGACACAGTGCTGGATTGTATTGGGTCAGTCCAAATGGCTTCCAAGAGGAGTAGGAGAGAGTCCACGTCCAGGGGCAGTGATTCTGAGCAAGAGGGCGGTGGCATCGACTATGATGACCGTAAATTCATCAATCTAAAGGCCCAGAGATTCTATCACAGTGTATTGGTGGGCAGGACTTTTGTGCCCGAGCGGGGGTTAGCACCTGATGAGAACCTGGACGGGCGTATGACTTTTATGATCCGAGGGAGGGGATGGAATGCATTCTATGATGAGCCTTTGGCTGCCCCAATCTCGGTGGTGCAAGAATTTTATGCCAACGCGAAATACACGACGTCCAATAAAGTATTTGTGTGGGGCTGTGAGGTGTCCTATGCAAAGGAGCACATCAATGAGTTGTTTGACTTACCCAACATTGCACTGGACGCACACGATTCTTTGTATGCTAGGGGGTGGGAGTCGGAGATGGATACTATCAGTGATTGCCTGTGCAAATCGGGCACCGTTTGGAAGTTGAAACAGGGGACTAATCAGAAGCTGCGTTTCCCCCAGTCCGCTTTGAGCAGGTACAGGAAGGCGTGGTACAGCTTTATCTGTGCGAATCTGATGCCTACAAGGCATCAGAACGAGGTCATTAAGGGCCAAGCTGTGTTGCTTTACAGGATCGTCAAAGGCAAGCGAATTGACTTGGGATACGTGATTAGTAGTTCTATTCACAGATTTCTGAGTGGCAGAAACTCAGCAAGTATCCCCCACGCAGCAGTGATCACTAGGCTATGCATAGCCAATGGAGTGACGTGGTCAGATGCTGAGTCGATGCAGATGCCGATGAATACTCTTGACCACCCGGCTATTGAATCCTTCAAAATGTGGAAAGAGGTGAGATCTCATTCCTTGGGAGCAGGATTTATTCTACCTGATCAGACAGAGGCTGAGGAGACTACAGAGAGAATGCCACCACCAGAACAGTCTACGTCCTCTCACTTAGTGCATGAGCGTATAGACAGGATGGAGAGGAGACTACAACGCAGGATGGACGCAATGAGCACTAACTTCCAGGCTTTCACCACAGAATTCAGCGGGGCACTGCCATACGCATTTAGCCAGATGGGAGTTGAGGTGCAGTTTCCTACATATGGGTTCGCCGCTGTTTATCCACCTCCAGACACACCACCGCCTGAGGAGGACGCTGAGGAAGATGGCGACGACACTGAATAGGGGAGTTTTTTTTTTTACCTTTACCTTCAATGAGGACATTGAATAGTTTAAGTTTGGGGGTATTGGCTTTATTTTGCATATAGGGTAGTTGCATTCATATTGCATATTGTGTTTGTCTATTTAGTGCATGTAGTTTGTAAATAGTTAAAATTTGTGAAAATTTTAAAATTTTTCTTTTGTTTTTGCATTCTGTGTTAGAGCATACTGCATGAATCCAGTTTTCAGTTGGTTAGTTATGTATGTTTCCTGTGAAGAAACTGAAATCACTTGATTGTTGAACTGATTTGAGACTTAAGCCTGATTTAAAGGTCATATATGTAAATCCTTACCTGTCAGATACTATGTAACTAGTGAGCACGATAGAGTAACCACCATGACATGCTAAGTCTAAATTTTCACATACTTGTCTTCTGGTGGAAAAACTATGTTTTAATAAAAGAGTTTCAGTTCGCATATAATAATAACTAGACTGTTAAAAGCTTAAGTTTAGGGGAAACAGGGGTTTTGCATGCTATGTGGGGAGATGGAGTGTAAAACGCACTCCCCTTTGAAAAGAAAAAGAAAACAAAACAAAAGAAAATGCATTGAAAAAGAAAAAAAATAGAATAAACACTTCGGCTACGTCGAGTTTTGTGGCCTTTGATATTCGAGCAAGTAAGCCCTAGGGGTGTTTTTACACCCAGCGCCCTAAGGCCATCTGGTCTGGGAGTCGTTGGTCGAAAGCTCGTTACATGGATATCATTGAAAAGCCTAAGAGAACTAGGCATTGCACAGTCGAATGTGTACACAGGAAAGTGCGAATACGCCCTCGTGAGTAATAAGAGCTTAATGAAAACCCCCTATTGACTCTTAGCTTAAGTAATACATAGCCTTGGTTAGAACTTAGATGATTGGCGGCTTTTCTTAAGTTAAAGCTTGTTTTTCCCCTAAGAAGCAGAGTATGCTATTTATTTATCTGAATGCATGTTTAATGGTTGCTAGGCACACAGCGCAAAATACATCAGTGTTGACAGTTTTGGATTTGCAAGAATATGCGTTATAATCTTGACTTGGGTAGCTTTTCTGTTTGATTATCTTGTGGTTTTCTGAGGCATTGCTTTGATTCAATACTGACTGGAACCTGGATTTGCATTCATGATAGCGTAGGTTGCATACATTATATATAGTGCATTGCATATGTCGTTTAGCTTTATTTTGGTTGCTTGAGGACAATCAACGTTTAAGTTTGGGGGTATTTGATAAGTGGTTTTAGGACCACTTATTCAGATACTTTCCAACTCATTCGGTTGCTTAAACTTAAGTAATCTTGTGAGTTTAATGTGTTTTCCCTTGTTTTATGTTTTTCAGGTTAAGGAACTCTCTTAGCAGTACTTGCGCGTTAAAAGAGCAAAAGATCGCCTAAATGGGGCAAGGAGCTGAAATGAGCTTAAAGAAATGGAATGGCATGAGGCTAGGGGTAGCAAGCAAGGCTAATAAGAGGCAAATACAAGAGGGGCAGGAGAAAGCAACTGAAGAATACACGAGGTAAACCTGTAGCAGCAAGCAGCTGCAGATTCCAGCTTTTTGGTGCCGCGCGGCTGCGCCTAGAATAGGCTTGGGGCGCTTGCGGCCGCGCCTGTCCCCAGCAGAAAATTGTTTGACTTTTTTTGTTTGACTGATCGGGAGAAGCTTTAAAGGGGGCTCGTGAGCAGCATTAAAGGCAGTCTTAATTAAAGCCTTAAGCCCTAGTTTTCCCTTCTTCTTCTTTTTTCAATTCCTTGTTTAGATTAGGAGAAGATTAGAGAGTAGATTAGGTTTAATTAGTTAGTGTAGTTTCTAGGGTTAGATTAGTTTGCGAAGATTGAAGCAAGGATTGACATCAAAGATCCAACACTTGGAGAAGATACAAGATTTGCATTTCTCTATCTTTTAATCTCCTTGTATTCAATTTGTATTCGGATGATGTTTATCAACCTTGTGGATAATATATTTAGGTTGTCTATGCCTTAAATCTATTTTGAGGTTCCAATGGAACCTTTTGAGTAGTCGATGTTGATTTTCCTTCCATGTTGGTCTTATTTGATTGTTATATGCTTATCTATTGCGATGTATGCTTTATTTGCTTAATTGAGTTGCAACCAATTACTGCGATAACCTATGTGGGATCGAAAGACGAAATATAGGTTTAGATCCAATCGCAGTAGCGGGCGATTGTAGGTTCACATGGCGTTGGACTTATGATTTGTGCTTAGGATAGACATATACTGAAGCACCGCTCGTAGTCAATAGAGAACTTGACCTTCAACCCTATTTATTTGTAAATCACATAGACATATAGTGGTTTAGGTAATGTGGGTTTTCACGTGCGTCTATCACCTATAGATTGCACGTGATACGGTTTAGGTGCATCGAAAGATGGCCTACTCCCACTTTCGTGTTCTCGGCTAATAACTATAATGATTGATGTGACCTGACTTGGGAGTGTATCGACTTAGATGAATCATTAGGGGAAATTGGGATCTCTTATCTTCATTATCTAATTAGACTCTAAGATTAATTAGTTTAAATTCAAACTCTTCGATTGTCTCATCAAAATGAATGTTCCATCTACGAGAAGCTTGCTTCAATCCATAAATGGATCATTGCAGCTTACAGACTTGATTTGTTCCAACCTTTGAAACAAATCCCTCTGGCTGTGTCATATACACATCCTCCTCAAGTTTCTCATTGAGGAAGGCCGTTTTCACGTCCATCTGCCAGATTTCATAGTCGTTAGAAGCTGCAATCGCAAGCAAAATCCGAATGGACTTGAGCATAGCTACTAGTGAGAAGGTTTGATCATCGTCAACTTCTTGTCTTTATTTGAAACCTTTTGCAACCAGTCAGGCCTTATAGGTCTCTACCTTGCCGTCCACTCCCGTCTTTCTTTTAAAGACCCATTCACACCCAATAGGCTTAATGTCTTCAGGTGGTGAAACCAAAGTCCATACTTTGTTTTCATACATGGAGTCCATTTCAGATTTCATGGCTTCAAGCTATTTCCCTGAGTCTTTATTACTTATAGCCTGTTCGTAATTCAATGGATCATCATCATTCATGATGTGTACCTCATCGTCATCCACTATGATGAATCCATACCTCTCAGGTATATTTGGTACTCTTTCAGATTTACGAATAGGGTGTGATACAGTAGGTTCTTCCACTTGGTCAGGTACCTGACTTTGATCCGTAGTAATTTATGGTTCTTGAACTTCTTCAAGATATATCTTACTCCCACTGACCCCTTCATGGATAAACTCCTTTTTCGAGAAGGCAGCATGTTTCGCAAAAAATACTTTTTGATCAGTTGGATGATAGAAATAATATCCTACAGTTTCTTTAGGGTATCCCACAAATCTACACTTGTCGAATTTAGTCTGTAGCTTATCATGTTCAAACTTTTTGACATAAGCTGGACAACCCCAAGTCTTAACATGCTTAAGATTTGGTTTCCTCCCCTTCCACATCTCATATGGAGTCTTTGGGGCGAATTTGGTAGGTACCTTGTTAAGTAGGTATGAAGCCGTTTCTAGGGCATAACCCCAGAAGGAAATTGGAAGGTCGGTAAAACTCATCATGGATCGAACCATGTCCAACAGTGTTCGATTTCTCCTTTCAGATACTCCATTAAACTGTGGTGTACCTGGAGGAGTTCATTGTGAGATTATACCATTTTCTTTGAGACAATTGAGAAACTCACCGCTTAAGTATTCTTCACCTCGATCTGATCGAAGTATCTTAATACTCTTGCCCGTTTGTTTCTCTACTTCACTTCTAAACTCTTTGAACATTTCAAATGATTCTAATTTGTATTTCATTAAATACACATATCCAAATCTTGAGTTATCATCAGTGAAAGTAATAAAATAATAATACCCACCCCATGCACTTGTTGTCATAGGTCCACAAACGTCTGTGTGATTCAACGTTAACAACTCTGTAACTCTTCTTCCTTTTTCACTAAAAGGAGATTTAGCCATTTTACCCATGAGACAAGATTCACAAGTTGGATATGATTCATAATCAGATAGCTCTAAGAGCCCATCCTTATGCAACTTGGATAATCTCGTTTCATTGATATGACTGAGTCTACAGTGCCACATATAGGTATAATTAATATCATCTCTTTTCCTTTTCTTAGTTTGTTCTATTTGAAGTATATTTTCATGCAAGTCAAGTATATAAAGTCCATTTTGCAAATTACCAACACCATATAAAACATTGCTTTTATCAATAGAACAACTGTTGTTCTTTATTATAATGTCAAATCCATCCATATCTAATACGAAAATAGAAATAATGTTTCAAATGATATTCGGAACAAAATAACAATTATTTAAATACATGGACTTGCCCGTAAGCAGTGCTAAACAATAAGTGCCTACAACTAATGCAGCACCCTTTGCTCTATTTCCCACTCGTAGGACAACCTCATCCTTGTTCAGCTTTCTACTTCTGACCAGTCCCTTCACATTATTACATATGAGAGAACCACAGCCGGTATCCAATACCCAAGTAGAATTTTGACTTTTTGAAAAATTAATTTCAATCATGAACAAACCTTGATTGGAAGTTAAAGCTTCTCCAATCTTCTTCTCTGCCAGAAACTTCTTGCAGTTCCTCTTCCAATGACCCAGCTCGTTGCAATGGAAGCACATTCCTTTGCTAGCTAGATCAGGTTTCTTTTGTTCCTTTATGTTCACCTTGCTCTTGGTCATCCGAGATCGGAAGAGCTCCTTAGATATCTCATATCTAGCAGTCCTACTTTGTTCACCATACGACTTCTTGAGGTGAATCAACATAGTAGGAGCATCCATGTTTTCGTACAGACGATGAAGCTCGTTATTCATGGATGCGAGCCTGATGCATTGAGCCACAGATGCATCATCTTGCCACTTTACAATGGTTGCAATCTCTTCCTCAGAGGCTGTTTCTAGAACAGTTCAGGGACAGGTGAGTTTAGGACATAAGAAATCTTTTCAGTAGTGAGAACTATTCTCAGTTTTCTTAGCCAGTCCGTATAATTCGGCCCGGTAAACTTATTAGCATCAAGTATGCTTCGCAGTGAAATTTATGATTTTGACATTTTTAAAATTCTGTATGTGAAAAACAACATTTTTACTAAACATTCATTTTATTAATTTTGCATACCAAAATAAATTTAGGTCTTTATTTTAAATTGGTATCTCCCACTATTTTTATCAAACTATATTACCCTCACTTATATAGTTTGACAACATCTAATTAAAGATTTGCTAGTGAGAATAAGAATCCCATTTCAAATGTATATAACCTTGTGGATAGCACAACAAGCGAGATACAAATAAATAGGTAGACAACTCTTGTCAATTACATCACCATGTAACTCCTTTTATTTTGTCTCTTAAATCATAATGGTCAAGTATGTGCACATCCGAACTAAAATGATTTAAGTTAAGTCCAGCCTAGCACTTCCATAAATTCAAAAAAGAAAAATGTTCGTCCTTGTGGATAGCACAACAAGAGTAGATCGTTCAATTTTCTTGATAAGCATCAAATGTGATTAATTAACATCTTAAATACTCAATACTCGCCCTGTGGATAGCACAACAAGCTCATATTAAATATTTAATACTCTATTAATTTATCATGCTAGAAGGCGACGTTCGATATTCCAAATATCTTTGAACGCTTCGGACTTAATATTATTTCTTTGAGGGGTTTGTTGTTATTTGTCTCATCTTGTTTAGCGCCCATGCACACACACACACACACACACACACATATATATATATATATATATATATATATATATATATATAATACGCGTCATTTTATTAAACATGCAAAGCATGTTTGCATAAAATATAATATATATATAGTACTTAGCATGCACATATAGAATACTATATTCTACTCGGATTGATTATGAACTTTAATTCTAGTTTGGTTCACTAGAGTCACCAAGTGAACCAAAAGGTCAAACCTAGGAGTGCAAGAATATAAATTTAAAAGTAACTACTACATTTAAACTCGGGCTCCATACAAATGGGTCTTCACGCGCTCCTTGCTCCTTGGTCTCCAATTTTTTCAAGATAATTCTAACTAATCCTATTACATAAACTATTTTAAATTTAAATAAAAACCTTGATCAACAGTCAAGCAAAAGTACATAGGAGAGAGATAGAATTTACATCAAGAATAAATTAGAGAAGACGAGGTACGCAGACCCCGTTTAATAAAACTCATTCATTCAAGCATTCAACTAAAATAAAATCCAATCACATTGGTCAAATAGTCCATAATCAATCCTTATTTATTATCATACATATCACCATATATATTAATAAATAAATATCCATCTCATGAATTAGAACATTCCATATATATATGAGTATCATTTAATGGGCAATTTTAAATTACATGAAATCAAATTTCAAGATTAAAATAAACTCTTTATTTTAATTATAAAATTATTAAGAATATTATATATATATATATATATATATTATATATATATATATATATATATATATATTATATATATATATAAATAACGCCATCCTGGTTCCTCCCACTTTGAATGTCATCCTGGTAATGTGATTCATGTTTCCTTTTTCTTTTTTTTTTCTTTATTTTGAAATCATTCATCATTACATGATTATGGTACTGAAGGAATTCTAAGAAAAATCATATGAATCAGAATAACATTTTTTTGAAAGGAATCACTTTTAGAAATCCTTCCTGATTAGAAAAACGCGAGTCGCCTTTTTTAAAATACACGGATTCAGTAGAGATACAAAAATTGTTTTCAGTTTTTTTTCTTCTTTTAAAATATTTTTAAATAATTTTATACAATTAATTATGCCCAATAAATTATTCTAAATACATACCCGTATGTATATGAAATCAAAATAATTAATAATTGCATAAAGGTTTGGCTCTGATGCCACTGTTGGGTTTGTACGAAATCGTGACGCAATCAAATTGCAAAAATTAGCGGAAGCATGATATATCAGAGTTTAAAAAAATTTCTACAAAACCATTACCATGATCATCCTTTACGCAAATTATTAATTTAAAACGATAAATAAGAAGTTATAGAATCATACCCTTGTAGAACGAAGCTTCCACAGGTACGAGTTCAACTCCTTGTTCTTCGTGATCTCCATGAATTTTCGGGTTAGATTCCTTCCTTTGATCAACGTTAGCCACCCAAGTGTTTGGCCTCTAGAGGTGATCCACTAAGGATGATCAATTATCAAGAAGGAGGGTGGTTGGTTTATGGTTTAGTTTTCTATCCTTTATAGAAAAGGAGTACTATCCAACAATTGAAATTACTTCAACTGATATCAATTATAAGACTTTTCTTATATAGATATTGGTCAATCCTTCTAATCCTATTAGACATGTGATTTCATTTAATTAATTAAACTCCTTTAATTAATTTAGGCTTTCCACCACATTGGGAATAATTAATTGAATTCATTTAATTAATTTGTCTCCTAATCTTATTAGGAATAAATGAGAGTACTAATATTAAATTAATTACTAAACTCCTTTAGAAATAATAATAATTATAATAATATTAATAAGACTCCTCTTATTAATTTATATTTAATATTTTCAAAATATTAAATAATAAACATTAAGCTATTTAATTTATTCTATCACCATAGATTAAATTAATTACACTTAATGCATTATTACGATTATACCATTACCTTCTTAAATAATTATTCTTCCTTTTATGGTGTAACCCTTTAGGTTCTCCATATTAAATCGATTGTGAATAAATCAATTAGAATAATTTTAATCTTATTTAAATAAATAAATTAAACTAATAATTTATTTAAATAAATAATATTTATTTCACAATAGGGATAAGCCTCCCTAGCGATCAACGACTTTTCAGATAATATAGGTTTGAACATTAATCGTAAAAGAACCTGTGAGTAAATAGTTACTGTACAATTTAATCCTTCCACCATACAATGTCCCAATTAAATATAAGACATGGAATTACTGTCAAGTCATATTTTATTTAATTATATGTATTTTGATTAGAAAATGCACAACTCCATTTAATGCAAATTAGAAACTCCTTTCTAATTTCATTCCACCTTGGCCAAGGATTCCTGGGTTGTCATTTACCGAATCACATAGGACATACCTCCTTTTTTACTAGAAGTGGTAGATTCTTTATTGATTATTCATTATCTCCATATGTAACTCATTATACCCAAGCATACCCTTTTATATACCCTCAAGGGCTTTAAGGAATAAGTCAAAGTATAATTCATTACATACAAGATACTATGATGATCTCAAGTCCAAGGATCACTTGTACTACTATCACATTAGGAATTTCTATTGACAGGCGAGTAAAACTCCATTAGGTATTCCATAGCGAGCCACGTTCAGTGAACTTATTCTCCAATAAGCACCTGCATACTTGCTTTAGTGTCTCCACACAAATGATTATGAGATCAGTCATCCTCATCCAATGAGCAAGCAACAAATGTACTAATCTATCCGGATTTACTAATCCCCTTTTTAGTAATCCCATGATTAGGAACTATTTTAGTTTTTAAGCTTTCTAAGAATTTTGATCTCATTAGCATGATCAACATCATGATTCTAAAAGCATTGCTTAAAACTATGGGTTATTTATATATTATAAAAACAGCACCATGTAGCCTTTAATAAATGAATATTTTATTAATAAATAAATAAGATTGTTTACAAAGTATGTGCTTTATTATCATACATGATTGGCTTGTATGCACACTACTATCAGTGACTTCAATTCCTCACTTTAAGATCAAGTTTTCTACACCGAACGGAGTAGGGGAAGTTGACGGGGACCTCGATTTGGCAAAGAGGTGTTACAGGAATGCGTTGGTCTCTTCGGAGGTAGGAATCAGCAAACAGAAAAAAACTATGACGATAAAGATCAAGCCTTTTACGGAGGGCAGCACAGAGCCTCTCGTCATGCCCGCTGAGGAGACAGAAGAGGTTGAATTGGTATCAGGAAAGAAGGATAAGGCGATTAAGATCGAGTTAGGGCTACAAGAACCTTTTCGGACGAGCTTAATTGAGTTTCTTTAAGGCTATGCGGATATATTTTCATGGGTTCCCAGTGATATGTATGGGGTTGAGGAGAAGGTGGTTGTGCATAAGCTACACGTTGACCCAGCTAAGAAATCAGCCAGGTAGAAGAAGAGGATCTTTGCCCCGAAAAGGCAGAAGATAATCGATGAAGAGATAACAAAACTTTTTACAGCGGACTTTATTTTTGAAATTAACTATCCCGAGTGGCTGGCAAATGTGGTATTGGTACAGAAGCAGAATGGGAAGTGGAGAGTTTTCATCGACTACACGGACTTGAGCAAAGCATGTCTAAAGGACTTTTATCCACTCTCGAATATTGATCAGCTCATCGACGCCACTTTGGGGTATGCCTTGCTTAGTTTCATAGATGCTTTTTTGGGGTATCACCAGGTATCGATGCATGAGGAGGATATTCCAAAGACATCATTCATCACACATCGGGCGATTTATGGTTACAAGAAGATGAATTTTGGACTTTTAAATGCTGGGGCCACTTATTAAAGGATGACGAACTACGTGTTTTCAAAGAAGTTAAGCCAAAGCATGAAGGTGTATGTGGACGACACAATTGTCAAAAACATGTCAGTTCGGGGTCATCTAGATAATATGGAAGATTTTTTTTAGACAGTGAGACATTACCAACTCAGGCTAAACCCCACGAAGTTCACTTTCGGATTAGGAGTGAGGAAGTTTCTGGGTTATCTCATCAGCAAGAGGGATATAGAGGCAAATTCAAAGAAGATAAAGGTGATTTTGGATATGAAATCTCCTCAATCGTATAAGTATGTTTAGTGTTTGACGGGTCGGATAACTACTTTGAGAAGGTTTATGTCCAAGTTAGCTGAAAGGTGTTTACCATTTTTTGATACGTTAAAAGGACCGAAGAATGAGAAGACCTTCCAATGGACTTCGAAATGCGAGGATGCTTTTCAGGGAATCAAGAGGTATTTGTCTTTGCTCATTTGTTGGTGAAACCAGTTTCTTCCGAACCCTTGTATCTATATTTGGCTTCGAGTTCATTGGCGGTCAGTACGGTATTGGTGAAGGAGATTGGGGGTAAGCAGCACCCGATTTATTATATGAACCATTCCCTTCGGGATGTAGAAATAAGGTATTCGAATCTTGAGAATTTTACCTATGCATTGGTAATAGTCAGTCGAAAACTACAACAATACTTCTAAGGTCGGTTAATTGTGGTGTACATTGATCAGTCCTTGAAGAAAGTATTGAGTAAACCAGACGTCTAGAGTCAGTTTGCTGTGTTGGCGATGGAGTTAACGCAGTTTATCTTGGAATATCACCCTCGAACAACAATAAAAGGTCAGGCCTTAGCTGACTTTGTGGTGGAATGTTCATTCTCTGAGGCAGATGATAATGTTGGCCGAGTAGAAGGGGAGGTTCAGGTGGTTATAAACATCCATTCGGTCCAGACTTCTTGGACACTGCATGTAGATGGGTCTTCGACCTCAGATGTTAGCGAAGATGGGGTTATTTTGACGTGTTCAAAGTGGTTTAAAGTTCAGCAGGTGATTCACTTCAGATTCAAGCGACTAACAAAGAGGCAGAATATGAAGCAATTTTGGCAGGTCTTTAACTAGTGAATAGTCTTGAGGTTCAGAGGTCGATAATCTTCAGTGACTCTCAGTTAGTTGTTAAGTAGATTTCAGGAGAGTATGAGGACCGAGGGGCAAGGATGGTTAAGTATCTTGCTGAGGTCAAACGCTGACTTCACTACTTCATTTCATTTACTTTTTAAGGAGTTCACAGATCTAATAATACTATAGCTGATGCTTTGGCAAGACTGGCTACAATAGACGCAAGTACATTTAGTGGATCGGTCTACTTAGAAGTTAGTACACGAGGAGAGTGGTGTGGGACAGTTAGTACACGAGGAAGGGGAATCGGATAAAATAGTTGAGAAGGGCAAATTAGTGGAGAAATCAGAAATAAAGAAACCCGACTCATATGTGCCACCGGTCCCATTCCCACAGAGACTCTGCGAGGCAAAGGAAGACAAGCAGTTTTCAAAGTTTCTGGAAGAGGCTATAGAACAAATGCCAAGTTACGCAAAGTTCATGAAGGAGATCTTGTCGAGAAAAAGAAAGTTGGAAGATTTTGAGATTGTTACACTTACAAAGGAGTGTAGTGCAATTTTGCAGAAAAAATTACCCCTAAAGCTCAAGGACCCAGGTAGTTTCACTATTCCTTGTACCATTAGAGATAGGTTTTTTGGGAAAGCACTGCGGATTTGGGGGCTAGTATCAATTTGATGTCATTGTCCATCTACTCTCAGTTTGGTCTATCAGAAGTGAAGCCTACCAGTATAACTCTTTAACTAGCATATTGGCCTCTAACTTACCCTCGGGGGATAATGGAGGATATATTGGTTAAAGTCGGCAAATTTATTTTCTAGCTGATTTCATAGTGCTAAACTTTGAAGAAGACAAAGAAATTCCACTCATCCTTGGGCATCCATTCCTAGCTACGGGGAGAACATTGATTGATGTACAAAAAGGGGAACTTACGATGATGGTTCAAGATCAGGAGGTAACCTTTAATGTGTTCAAGGCAATGCAGTTTCCGAAAGAAGTTGAAGACTTTTTTAGAGTAGAATGGGTTTGATGTCACAGTGGAAGAGGTATCTTTGGTTAATGTACAAGGGGATCCACTCGAGACAACTTTGGTTTGTTCTTAAGCAGCAGATTTTTTGACTTCATTGGAGTATTTGAACATGTTGAATGCATCTCCCTCATTTGTGCCATATGGAAAGCGATTCGAAGCATTTGATAGAACTGAGAAAAAAATTTCTAGAGCAAAGACATCTATTAAGGAACCACCGGTGTTGAAATTGAAATAATTACTGAGTCATCTCAGGTATGCTTACTTAGGCGATTCTTCGACTCTGCCAGTTATCATCTCAGCATCACTTACTGAATCACAAGAGGAGAAGCGATTGAGAGTGTTGCGGGAGTTTAAAACTGCTATTAGGTGGACGATAGCCGACATTAAGGGAATCAGTCCCTCGTTTTGTATACACAAGATCTTGTTGGAAGACGATGCTAGGCCAGTTGTGGAAAAACAACACAGATTGAGTCTAATAATTAAAAAGGTTATTAAGAAAGAAATCATCAAATGGCTCGATGTGGGTATCATTTACCCAATATCAGATAGTTCTTGGGTTAGCCTAGTGCAGTGTGTACCAAATAAAGGTGGTATGACAGTAGTGGCGAACGAGAATAACTAGTTGATTCTAACAAGAACAGTGACTGGATGACGGGTTTGCATGGATTACAGGAAATTGAACAAGGCAACTAGTAAGGATCACTTCCCGTTGCCATTTATCGATCAGATGCTTGACAGACTAGCAGAACATCAATTCTGCTATTTGTTGGATGGTTACTCGGGGTAAAATCAAATTGTTATAGCACCGGAAGATTAAGAAAATACTACCTTCATGTGCCCATATGGAACGTTGGCGTTTCGGCGGATGTCTTTTGGGTTATGCAATGCACCAACAACGTTCCAACATTGCATGATGGCGATCTTTTCTGATATAGTGGAGCAAAACGTACAGGTATTTGACGATTTCTCGGTATTTGGAAATAATTTTGATCTTTGCTTGGCAAATCTGACATTAGTGCTTTAGCGGTGTATGGAAACTAACTTGATCATAACTGGGAAAAATGTCACTTTATGGTAAAAAAAGGGATCATATTAGGCCACTGGGTTTCTGCGGAAGGTTTAGAGGTTGATAGAGTAAAAATTAAAATAATTGAGCATCTACCTCCTCCAACATCGGTAAAAGGAATCCACAATTTTTTGGGCCATGCAGGGATCTACCGATGTTTCATTAAGGATTTTTCGAAGATCACTAAGTCGTTCTGTGCCTTACTTGAAAAATATATGTGCCGTACAAATTTGACTCTGAATGTCTCAAAGCATTTGAGTTACTTAAGAAAAAGCTTGTCACCACACCGGTCAATATTGCACCCGATTGTATTCTCCCATTCGAAGTCATGTGTGATGCGAACGATTATGTTGTGGGAGCTATTTTGGGTTAAAGGAAGGATAAGGTGTTCCACGTAATTTACTATGCGAGAAAAACTTTGAATGACGCATAGGTAAACTACACAACAACAATAACAGAGAAAGAACTTATTGCCGTAGTGTTCACATTTGATAAGTTTCGAGCCTATTTGATCGGTACAAAGGTAGTTGTATTCACAGATCACTCAGCCATTAAATATCTCATCTCAAAAAAATATGCCAAACCACATCTCATTCGTTGGATCCTTCTACTTCAAGAATTTGATCTAGAGATTCGAGATAGGAAAGGGACTGAAAATCAAGTAGCCGATCATTTTTCGAGGTTGGAAAATGAGAAGCAACAGGTGACAGATAAAACCACAAGCAATGAATCTTTTTTGGATGAGTAACTATTTTTTATGCCAACAAAAACCCCTTGGTATGCAAATTATGTGAACTACATTGTTAGCGGGATTTTGCCCTATGAACTTAGTTTTCAGCAGAAGAAGAGGTTCTTGTTTGAGGTTAAACAGTACATGTGGGATGATTCTTTTGTTCAAATAGTGTGCCGATCAGATGATACGGAGATGTGTGGCTGGAGAAGAAATTGAAAGAATTTTACAACACTGCCATTCATCCTTGTACGGGGGCCACTTTGGAGGAGATCGAACATATACAAAGGTAATACAATCTAGCTTCTTTTGGTCAACTCTGTTCAAAGATTCTCACGAGTTCACCAAAAAGTGTGACAGGTGCCAACGAGTCAGGAAAATCACAAGTCGCCATGAAATCCCACTCAATACAATGTTGGAAGTTAAATTATTCGATGTTTGGGGCATGGACTTCATGGGACCGTTTCCATCATCCTTCAACAATAAATACATTTTAGTTGTTGTAGATTATGTCTCCAAATGGATGGAGGTCGTGGCTTTGCCTACAAATGATGCCAAGGTAGTTCTGAACTTTCTCCGAAAAAACTTCTTTGCAAGATTTGGGACACCGAGAGCCATCATCACTGACGAAGGGACGCACTTCTGTAATAAATCATTCTCGGCTCTTTTGGAAAAATATGTAGTTCGGCATAAGGTCGCCACAGCCTACCATCCCCAAGCTAACGGTTAAGCTGAGATATCCAATTGAGAAGTCAAAAAGATTTTGGTGAAGATAATAAATCCATCACGAAAAGATTGGGTGAGCAAACTTGATGAAGCACCATGGGCGTATCGCACTGCGTACAAAACCCCAATTGGCATGTCCCAGTACTGCTTGGTGTTCGGGAAAACTTGTCATCTGCCTGTAGAACTGGAGCATTAGGCGTATTGGGCGGTAAAGAAGCTCAATCTTGATTTTGAAACAGCAGGTGAAAAGAGGCTCTTACAATTAAATGAGTTGGATGAGTTCAGAGTACAAGCCTATGAGAACGCCAAACTTTACAAGGAGAAGACCAAAGATGACATGACAAACGAATTGTTTAACAATCTTTTGAGCCAGGTCAATTAGTGTTACTATTTAATTCACATCTTAAACTCTTTCTAGGCAAGCTGAAGTCAAGATGGTCGGGTCCATTCATAATCACCAAAGTCTTCCCATATGAAGCTGTTGGGTTTGTACGAAATCGTGATGCAATCAAATTGCAAAAATTAGCGGAAGCATGGTATATCAGAGTTTAAAAAAAATTCTACAAAACCATTACCCGGATCATCCTTTATGCAAATTATTAATTTAAAACGATAAATAAGAAGTTATGGAATCATACCCTTGTAAAACGAAGCTTCCACATGTACGAGTTCAACTCCTTGTTCTTCGTGATCTCCTTGAATTTCCGGGTTAGATTCCTTCCTTTGATCAACGTTAGCCACCCAAGTGTTTGGCCTCTAGAGGTGATCCACCAAGGAAGATGAATTATCAAGAATGAGGGTGGTTGGCTTAGTTTTCTATCCTCTATAGAAAAGGAGTACTCTCCAACAATTAGAATTGCCTAAACTGATATCTATTATAAGACTCCTCTTATATAGATATTGGTCAACCCTTCTAATCCTATTAGACATGGAATTTCTTTTAATTAATTAAACTCCTTTAATTAATTTAGGCTTCCCACCACATGGGGAATAATTAATTAAATTCATTTAATTAATTTGTCTCCTAATCTTATTAGGAATAAATGAGAGTACTAATATTAAATTAATTACTAAACTCCTTTAGAAATTAAAATAAAAATAATTGTAATAATATTAATAAGACTCCTCTTATTAATTTATATTTAATATTTCCAAAATATTAAATAATAAACATTAAGCTATTTAATTTATTCTATCACTATAGATTAAATTAATTACACTTAATGCATTATTACGATTATGCCATTACCTTCTTAAATAATTATTCTTCCTTTTATGGTGTGACCCTTTAGGTTCTCTATATTAAACCGGTTGTGAATAAATCAATTAGAACAATTCTAATTTTATTTAAATAAATAAATTAAACTAATAATCTATTTAAATAAATAATATTTATTCTACAATAGGGATAAGCCTCCCTAGCGATCAACGACTTTTCAGATAATATAGATTTCAACATTAATCATAAAAGAACCTGTGAGTAAATAGTTACCATACAATTCAATCCTTCCACCATACAATGTCCCAATTAAATATAAGACATGAATTTACTGTCAAGTCTTATTTTATTTAATTATATGTATTTCGATTAGAAAATGCACAACTCCGATTAATGCAAATTAGAAACCTCTTTCTAATTTCATTCCACCTTGGCCAAGGATTCCTGGATTGTCATTTAACGAATCACATAGGACATATCTCCTCTTTTACTAAAGGTGGTAGATTCTTTATTGATCATTCATTATCTCCATATGTAACTCATTATACCCAAGCATACCCTATATATGCCTTAAAAGGTCTTAAGGAATAAGTCAAAGTATAATTTGTTACATACAAGATACTATGATGATCTCAAGTCCAAGGATCACTTGTACTACTTTCACATTAGAAATTCCTATTGATAGGCGAGTAAAACTCCATTAGGTATTCCATAGCGAGTCACGTTCAATGAACTTATTCTCCAATAAGCACCTACATACTTACTTTAGTATCTCCACACAAATGATCATGAGATCAATCATCCTCATCTAATGAGCAAGCAACATATGTACCAATCTATCCGGATTTACTAATCCCCTTTTTAGTAATCACACGATTGGGAACTATTTTAGTTTTAGAGCTTTCTAAGAATTTAGATCTCATTAGCATGATCATCATCATGATTCTAAAAGCATTGCTTAAAACTATGGGTTATTTACATATTATAAAAACAGCACCATGTAGATAATTAAATGCCTTTAATAAATGAATATTTTATTATTAAATAAATAAAATTGTTTACAAAGTACGTGCTTTATCATCATACATGATTGGCTTGTATGCACACTACTATCAGAAGCTATTGAAGTTCAGGATCCAAATAGCCAACAAACATTCAAAGTCAATAGACAGAGGTTGAAACACTATTTGGGTGGAGAAATAGACCGACAAAACATCTCGATCATTCTTGAGGAGCAAAACTAAAAGACTATGGGAGAAAGTCAGGCTGACGGCTATAAACCAAGCGCTCAGTGGGAGGCAACCTAATTTCTAGTTTCTTCATTCATTTTTATTTTATTTCATTTATTCACATTTGATATTTTTCTTTTATATAGGATAATGATGTTTATTTAATGAATTTGTAGGTAGTAAAGTTAGTGGAGCACAAAAATCAATTGAATAACAAGCCATTCAAGAAGACAGAGTGGCACGGACAGCGCCAGGAAAATAAAGAACCAAACGCGGGGCGAGCCACCACAACAGAAAATTCAAGTCAAGGGCCATCAGGATGGCGCGGGGAGCGTTGTCAAGAGCGCAGGGCGTGCTACACTATCAAAATGCTCAACCTCGATTTGGCCTACCTGGCACGGGGCGTGCTACCAACACTAAGAATCGGGCGCAGGACGCACCACCTCACTAGAGAATCTGCTTACCCAGCGTGGGGCACGACAGAAACAAACGAAATCGGAAGTGGGGCGTGCCGATCGGTTGGATTCATTTTGAAACAAGGGTTTATGTCCCTTAACTCCATCTAAACCTCAATGCTCCATTACTCGAACTCCATTCCCTTTCTAAATTGGATTGCAAAACCTTTTCACACCTTTCTCCCTATCCCAGTCCAAATTCCCTTCTCACAATCTCCAATTTACCATTTCAACCTATGATTTGCCCCTTACTTCAAACCCATTCACCATAGAATCCACTTTTCTATTCTCACTCCTCACATCCTAAAAGCACAATCCTGGTGTCTACGTTCTCCACTCCCATCTAAGATCGAACTTTCCATCACAGAGGGGATTTCCAAGTGCAAATGATCAATTTCATGCTCACTTGTCAGTCGAATTCTACAATTAAGGTAACAAGGTCAAATTTGTGGGGGTTTTATTCACTAAACTCAATTGGGGTGACATAATAAGTTGGATTGTGTGGATATCATATTGGGATTTTGATGACTTAAAATTATGTACTGCAAGTGCACAGTGTCTATTGTAGATTTGGCAAGTGCAGGTCAAACCACAGAGACTAGATCAATTCTTTAATATATCCTTAATTAATATTTTAGGCAAATTAGAAATAAATATAGTGGTGATGATTAACTAACTAAATTATGGAAACTATTAATGAGAAAAGATACCTAGGAATCCGAATCCACTAAATACTAACATAATAAACAATTTCTTATTTTCCAAATTAGTTCCCAAATTACTTTCCCTTCCCTTTTAAAATAATGATTCATATAATTAATATGGGCAAGCATAAGTTATGAAAAATTCACAGATTAACTATAACTTATCAAAACCTCGCAATCAATATAAAAATCACATGCAATTTGTGCGAAGAAAAATATAAAGGCGAAAATAATTAGGCACTAATTTTGGAACGGAAAGAAATTAATTAGTATGAAATACCTAGTTTCATCATCATCCTAGGTTTTAGAAATTTAGCTAGCCATGGAATTTAAAACAAAAATAAATAATATTAGTACTACTGTTTGCATGAAATAAGAACAATAATTAAAAGAGAATTTCTATTATATTAATAAAAGAAAGTTACAAATACTCCTTGACAGTAGTACCACACGTGATTGGAATAAGAGAAAAGAAAAACCCTAAATATCTTACTCCCTTCTACACCAGTGAAAAACTAAGGAAAAGAAAATAACAAGTCATCCCTTCTCTCTAAAACAAAATGCCTATTTATAAGGAAAATAAATTTGTGCCCTAATTTAGGTTCATTGAACTTGGACACTTTGTTCCTTTTTTCCTCTTCTTTCCTTCTTGACTTCAATCTCTATATGGCAATCCTTCAAGAGTCCTTTTCCATATTTAAAAGTTGAATATAAATCCTTTATTTGCTCCCCAAGAAAAATAAATGTTATGTCCTACAAAACAAAATAAAATGTATTAGTTAAATAAAATAAGCATATAAAATAATGAATATGGGAATATTAAAATATATTAATTATGTGTTTATCAAAAACCCCCATACCTAGCTTTTGCTCGTCCTCGAGTAAAATAAAAACAAAAACTACACTACCCCATTTTCGTAGGAAACACAATTGCACTTAGCATGTGCAACAAGCCTTTAAACCCCAAGGTTATCCCAAGTGGACGAGTTATGTCTCGTGAGGATTTGCAGTGAATATACCCACAAAATTTAAAAATATTTTTGAGTTCAACAAGTCATGAAATTGAATTAAAAACTTCTAAATATCTATGGGCATTATACATAAGCAAGATTAAATTCAAAATCACACTTTCACCTTATCAAAAATATCTAATCTTCATTCTAGATACCATCATTCATAACATTAATTCCATGTGATGCATGCATGTGTGTATGATGTAACTCTTAGTAGGGAGTTTACCATGAAAATCAAGCAAACTCATTTTTCTTCTTCTTTTTACTCTTTTTTTTTTAAATTTTTTCCCTTATTTTTTATTTTTTTTTCTTGACTTGTGAAATGCCTCATTTTCTTAGGCTTTTCAGAGTTACTCATGCAACGAGCGTTGGACCAATGACTCCCAAACCAGTTGATTTTAGGGCACTAGGTGTAGAGACACCCTTAAGGGCTTACTAACTCGAGTAACAAAGGCCACAAAACTAGACTAGTCAAGCTGCTTTTATCCATCACACTTTTCAGCGTGAATATCGATGCTTCCCGAGGCTTGGATACCCAGTTATTTCGTTCAATGGACATTAAAGCATTTATTTATTTATTTTTCTTTTCTTTTCCTTTTTTTTTCAAGTTCTTTGACCTTTTTTTTTCTTTTTTCATATTGCTCAAATCATAGTTTATACCCCACAACTAAGAATTAATGCCAATGTGTCGTGCAAAAATGCTTTTGAAATCAATTTTATTCCAGATGGTATTTCAAAGTAAGACTTCGTACTTTATCAAAGATTCAAGAGTTCTAAATCTTTCAATCTTACACATGACTTTTAACTCCACAGAGACTTATTAGAATAAATTCAATCCATAAAAAAGTCAAACAAAATTTTTTCATAATTTTTTTTTTACAAAAAAAAAACTTAATTTCCTAAAAAGAAGAGAAAAAAAATCTAATAATAAAAATGCAAAGCTCCCCCCATACCTAATTTATGCATTGTCCTCAATGTATGCAAATGAAAAAATGAAGAAAAGAGGACAAAGATGTGAAAGAATTGTACCTTGTATGGTGGAACATTTGGTCTATAAGGAAATGTGGTGAGAAGGAAAACAAATGTACATAACTACAAATTTTATACATCCTAAAAACTATGCGACTGTAAATAATCAGTGAGACAAACAGACAACCTAGAGTGGATTTCCTATTATTTTCAGGAGGTCTGGGTAATTGAAAATAGTTAGAATTTACAATAGAAGAACAATTATGAGCACCCTCGACTAATTCTTTTAAAATTAAGTCAGGGAATGACAACGAAAAATGATAGTTCCTTTTGAAAAATTCTAACTTCATAAAATCTATCCAAACTTGCCATCCATAATCGTTACTAAGGGGCACTAAAATATTTTCCTCATTTTGAATAGCTGTTATACCAAGATTTTTAGGCACCACTGGATTAACACATGCATCATTTGAAATGGGAGATATGATCTCATTATCTAAACATGGAAGATTCTCATTGTCCACAACCTTTGGTTCATTTGTTAAATCACATTTAGTGTTTCTGGAAGGCGCTTCGGATGGACCCAAGGTAGACTTAAAATGATCATAAGAGGATTTAAATTCAAAGTCAATTTGATTCTCTTGAAACTGCTCAAAATGTGTCAGACTTGATTCAACTATAGTTACCAATGTAGAGTAAGATTTTTGGGCTGTGGAGTCCACCATCTCGTTGACCTCATTCAAGTATTTAGTTTCATCCCAATTTTGACCAAAATAATTTAGACAAAAGTTAATAATTTCATCTTCCCCCGTAAGTTCATTTTTCGACATTTCATGAATCATGTTCACTTCAACGGACTGATCAAACAAATCACCAGATTACTCTCCCACATTAAACACATTTAAGTCAATTGTCATGTTCCCAAAAGTCAATTTTATTAGTCCATTTCTACAATTGATTAACGCATTAGAGGTTGCTAGAAATGGTCTACCTAAAATGACAGGAATTTGACCCTTGGGATTGGCAACAGGCTGGGTTTCAAGGACAACAAAGTCAACAGGGAAGACAAAATCACCAATCTTAATGAGTACATCCTCAACTATTCCCTTTAGCACTTTAACCGAACGGTCAGCTAGTTGGAGTGTGACACTTGTCTTTTTTAACTCCCCTAAGCCCAAGGTTTGGTACACTGAAAATGGTAACAGGTTCACACTAGCTCCTAAATCAAGCAAAGCTTTTTCAATTAAGGTGTCACCTATGATGCATGAAATAGTAGGACAACCGGGGTCCTTATACTTCACAGGAACCTGACATGATAAAATGGAACTAACATGGGCTGTTAGAAAAGCTTTTTTAGGAACATGAGTGGTTCTTTTGTGTGTGCACAAATCTTTTAGACATTTAGCATATGAGGGAACTTGTTGAATGGCATCTAGAAGAGGAATGTTAATTTTCACTTATTTTAACACTTCTAGAATTTTGTCTAATTGGGCTAATTGCTTGTTTGAAATAAGTCTTTGAAGGAATGGGGCTTTTGGTTTAAAGACTTTTTTAGTTGACTCTGAAGATGTGGTTTGATTATTTTTTGACACATGCTTAGTGGATGGGCCTACTGACTCATAGTTTGTGGGCTTTTCAGATTGGGCTGACTTTGAAGATGGATCGTTAGATTCAACATTTAAAATTTTGTTTTCTTCATTATCAATGCCAGCATGATTGTTAAAATAATTTCCAGACCTTAAAGAGATTACAGAATTCACATGATTGACTTGGTTGTTTTCAAGTGAATTAGCATGATAAGGTTTTTGATTAAGGACTGAAAATTTTGGATTGGTCTCGGGTTGACTAGGAATCTTACCCTTCTCTTTTTCACTAAATGTAGTGGCCAATTGACTCATTTGGATCTCTAGACGAGATAATGCTTGATTAGTGTTTTTCATGAACATTTCCATGTTCTTCTCTAAAGTGTTAAGTCTCTTCTCACTTTCATTAGAAAAACCTGGTGGATATTGAGGTTCTGAATTTGAATTTTTGGTACGGACCTGGATTTGTCTTTTGGTAAGGTTGAAAAGATTGATTTAAAGATTGATTAGCTTGATTTGAAGAGTTATTTGGGTAGGGTCCCTAGCTCCA
The DNA here is from genome assembly GCA_020205555.1 of Panax stipuleanatus. Lineage (NCBI taxonomy): Eukaryota > Viridiplantae > Streptophyta > Magnoliopsida > Apiales > Araliaceae > Panax > Panax stipuleanatus. The sequence goes on along the minus strand of CM035115.1, from coordinate 144,177,082 downwards.
TGCAAAATTAGGATGATTTCTCCAACCTGGATTATAAGTGGATGCAAATGGGTCATCCCTAGGTCTTTGAAACATTGCATTAACTTGTTCATATTCTTCAGGTTGAGCCATGACTCTAGGACATTCCTCTATCATATGACTTGGTGAATTACACCTTAGACACAAAGGTGTTGGTGTTGAGATTTGGTTCACATGTGATGGTCCACAAGTTTCTAAAGCTTCAAGTCTTTTAATTACACCAACCAACTTAGCTTCGGTAGCAATTGAATTGTCAATTGTATGAACACTCCTAGATGAGCAAGGTTTATCAGTCTCTCGGGTGGTTTCCCATTGCATGATTTTTTCTGCTAAGTCTTCTAAAAATTCCCAAGCCTTTTCCTCATCATTATTTAGAAAATCCCCTTGACACATTGATTCTAACATTGTTTTAGTGGAATAGTCTAAACCTTCGTAAGCAATTGGACACAATCTCCATTTCTCAATTCCATGGTGTGGGCACTGGGATAACAAATTTTTAAATCTATTAAAATATTTCCAAAAGGACTATTTTTCAAGTTGGCAAAATTGATGAATTGCAGTCCTAATTTTAGCAGTTTTATGATTTGGAAAATATGTTTTTAGAAATGTAACAACAAATCCCTCCCAAGTTGATATGGAATTATTTGGTAGGCTATATAACCACTTTTTAGCATTATTTTTTAAAGCAAATTTGATAAATCTTAGCCTAACTGAGTCATCAGTCAATTGTTGAATTTTCATTAAAGCACAAACTTCCTCAAATTCCTGAATAAATAAATATGCATCTTCTATCCTCGTGAACCTAGGTAACATATTTATAAATTGCGGTTTAAGTTCAAAGTTGTTACCAGTTACTGGTGGTAAACTGATACAAGATGGTTGGGCAGAGTGGGAAAGATAACATCGATCCCTTAAAGAAATAGTTTATGCGCCCTCCATTTTTCTTAAAGTGAGATCTTTTAAAGTGCAATCCGAAAAATCAAGTTTTCTCACTAATCACGATGTTTCGTCCCTAGTCCACACTTTTTGCATACACTACTTAGCAAATAAGCAGATAAGCAAAAAAAGAAAAGAAAAGAAAAGAAAAAAAAATTACTTCTAAGGTAAACCTAAATAAAATTTAGACAGCTTCTAACTATTCCAAGTTACACCGCAAGGTCCACCAAATTCGAAATTAATCAAACCATTAGCCAGGTAAGTGTAAGAAAGGTGGGAGTCTCTCCGTAGATACGGTGACTAATTAAATAATCACACAATCTTTAGGAGTTTACCTTTTGAACCACTTGCCTAGACACCAGTAGTTTGATTAATTTAAAATTCAGCCTTCTCTTGGAGTTTCTTGTCCTAATTGAGCTTGAGAGTCCTAGGGGCCAACGTCTACTTGATTTTATTTGGTCAATGTTATGCAAAATGCAAGTTGGGTTATTTGTGGGCTAAGGAAGGGTGATGGAATCCCCACATTATCTTGTTACAGGTTTTTTGCCCTTAATGTTAGATAAAAGATGAAAATACACAAATAAAAAAAAAACTATAAACAAATAAAATATCCTAAAACTATGTGAATTATGAAAGAAGGGGAAATTTTGACGTACCTCGGTCCTTCAGCAATCATCACAGTTTATATTTGACAAAAATAAAAATAAAAATAAAATAAAAACCTAACAGCATGTGCTCTACGTGAGTGAATGCATGAATGCGGCAACTAAAAAAAATATTAATAAAAACTAAACTACTATACTATTTTTTTTAAAAATGGAGATACAAAGTACCAGGAAAAGTGCAGCAACAAAATCTTTATCTTTTCATTCCTTCGATCCGCTTCGTTAATCCTGAAAAAAAAATTATTAGAGTTAAAAACTAATTTGAATAAATAAAAATTAAGGAATAATTTTTTTTTTATTCTAGCCCCCGGCAACGGCGCCAAAAACTTGATGAGTTAAAATTATGTACTGCAAGTGCACAGTTTCTATTGTAGATTTGGCAAGTGCAGGTCGAACCACAGAGACTAGATCAATTCTTTAATATATCCTTAATTAATATTTTAGGCAAATTAGAAATAAATATAGTGGTGATGATTAACTAACTAAATTATGGAAACTATTAATGAGAAAAGATACCTAAGAATCCGAATCCACTAAATACTAACATAATAAACAATTTCTTATTTTCCAAATTAGTTCCCAAATTACTTTCCCTTCCCTTTTAAAATAATGATTCATATAATTAATATGGGCAAGCATAAGTTATGAAAAATTCACAGATTAACTATAACTTATCAAAACCTCGCAATCAATATAAAAATCACATGCAATTTGTGCGAAGGAAAATATGAAGGCAAAAACAATTAGGCACTAATTTTGAAACGGAAAGAAATTAATTAGTATGAAATACCTAGTTTCATCATCATCCTAGGTTTTAGAAATTTAGCTAGCCATGGAATTTAAAACAAAAATAAATAATATTAGTACTACTGTTTGCATGAAATAAGAAAAATAATTAAAAGAGAATTTCTATTATATTAATAAAAGAAAGTTACAAATACTCCCTGACAGTAGTACCACACGAGATTGGAATAAGAGAAAAGAAAAACCCTAAATATCTTACTCCCTTCTACACCAGTGAAAAACTAAGGAAAAGAAAATAACAAGTCATCCCTTCTCTCTAAAACAAAATGCCTATTTATAGGGAAAATAAATTTGTGCCCTAATTTAGGTTCATTGAACTTGGACACTTTGTTCCTTTTTTTCCTCTTCTTTCCTTCTTGACTTCAATCTCTATATGACAATCCTCCAAGAGTCCTTTTCCATATTTAAAAGTTGAATATAAATCCTTTATTTGCTCCCCAAGAAAAATAAATGTTATTTCCTACAAAACAAAACAAAATGTATTAGTTAAATAAAATAAGCATATAAAATAATGAATATGAAAATATTAAAATGTATTAATTATGTGTTTATCAGATTTCTTGGGTTACTGATGACCCAAGGTTTTTATTGAATTGTCATATAATTGGGGATATTTGATTGTTCCAAAAGAAGCAAGTTTGGGGGGACATTGGAAGTGCACACCAACTGCTTTCTAAATTGCCCAGTCCAAGTAAAGTTCTTGTTTTACACTCACAATGCCATGTCTATTACTAAAAGGCCAAGAGCTTCCACTTCTACCACTAGGCCACAATTTGATAGCTCCAAGTTTGTTAGTGATGCCGCTGAGACAAGATTCAAAACAGTTCTTAACAAGAAAATGCTAGTTTTGGAATGGGGACTAAATCCCGATGCCAACTTGGATGGGGATATAACTCTCATGATCGTCAAACAAAACTGGTTCCAATTGGTAGAGCAACCTAAACCTGTCGTGGTCAATATTGTCAAGCAATTCTATGCGAACGCCATTGAGTGTGTGTGGTAATGGTCCGTGGCAAACTAGTATCATTCCATGCTACCTTTATCAATGACTACTTTGGGCTGAAAACACCTACTGATGAAAGATATGAGGATTGCTTACCAAACTTGGATGAACTGATTGTACGGCTTTGCAAACCCGAAACACCATGGGTAACTAAGGTCGAGACAAATTTGAAGATAAGTTTTCCTCACTCTGCCCTCAGCAAATACGAAAAAGCTTGGTACGCATTCATTTGTTCTAGACTAATGCCAACTCGTCATCAAAATGACGTTACAAAGGAAAAAGCGCGATTGCTTTATGGAATTTTCCATCATGACCTTGGGTCGTAAAACGAAGTTGAAATATTGGAAGTTGATGTGGGATTGTTTATTCAGGAATCTATTGAACAGCTGTTAAGAGGAGGTATGACAGGAGGGTTAGTGCACGGATTTCTAATTATAGACTTGTGCCATAAGTTCGAAATCCAATGGCACACTTTCGAGAAAATATAATAACCTATGGCGATCATTGTCCACGCAAAAATTAAAAAATATAAAACTTGGGAAGGAGTATTGTCACACCCTCGAGGAGAAAGGTACATCATAATCTGACCACCATCACCGCTAGTAACTGATGAGCCAATGGATGAAGAGGGTGAGACTGAACCGTCTACCAGTTTTCAGCGACGGATTCATAGAAAAAACTTGCGACTCGCTCAACGCCAATCCACAATGCACGAGTACAATATTGGCGCATTCAGGGCACTAGCGGATGTCTTCTCCAGATTGAGTCCTAATATCGATCATGTCCAACTGCACAGTCCTCCTGTTTTGCCTATATACCCCTCTTCGGATGACGAAGGCCACAAATGTTGGGTTTGTATGAAATCGTGACGCAATCAAATTGCAAAAATTAGTTGAAGCATGGTATATCAGAGTTTAAAAAATTTCTACAAAACCATTACCCGGATCATCGTTTATGCAAATTATTAATTTAAAACGATAAATAATAAGTTATATAATTATACCCTTGTAGAACGAAGCTTTCACAGGTACGAGTTCAACACCTTGTTCATCGTGATCCCCTTGAATTTCCAGGTTAGATTCCTTCGTTTGATGGACGTTAGCCACCCAAGTGTTTGGCCTCTAGAGGTGATCCACCAAGGAAGAGGAATTATCAAGAAGGAGGGTGATTGGCTAAACCTAGTTTTCTATCCTATATAAAAAAGGAGTACTCTCCAACAATTAGAATTTCATCAACTAATATCTATTATAAAACTCATCTTATATAGATATTGGCCAACCCTTCTAATTCAATTAGACATGGGATTTTATTTAATTAATTAAACTCCTTTAATTAATTTAGGCTTCCCACCACATTAGGAATAATCAATTAAATTCATTTAATTAATTTGTCTCCTAATCTTATTAGGAATAAATGAGAGTACTAATATTAAATTAATTACAAAACCCCTTTAGAAATTAAAATAATAATAGTATTAACAAGACATCTCTTATTAATTTATATTTAATATTTTTAAAATATTAAATAATAAACATTAAGCTATTTAATTTATTCTATCACTATAGATTAAATTAATTATACTTAATGTATTATTACGATTATGTCATTACCTTCTTAAATAATTATTCTTCCTTTTATGGTGTGACCCTTTAGGTTCTCCATATTAAACCGGTTGTGAATAAATCAATTAGAACAATTCTAATCTTATTAAATAAATAAATTAAACTAATAATCTATTTAAATAAATAATATTTATTCTACAATAGAGATAAGCCTCCCTAGCGATCAACGACTTTTCAGATAATATAGATTTCAACATTAATCATAAAAGAACCTGTGAGTAAATAGTTATCGTACAATTCAATCCTTCCACCATACAATGTCCCAATTAAATCTAAGATATGGATTTACTGTCATGTCTTATTTTATTCAATTATATGTATTTCGATTAGAAAATGCACAACTCCAAATAATGCAAATTAGAAACTCCTTTCTAATTTCATTCCACCTTGGCCAAGGATTCCTGGGTTGTCATTTAACGAATCACATAGGACATATCTCCTCTTTTACTAGAGGTGGTAGATTCTTTATTGATCATTCATTATCTCCATATGTAACTCATTATACCCAAGCATACCCTTTAATGTACCCTAAAGGGCTTTAAAGAATAAGTCAAAGTATAATTCATTACATAGAAGATACTATGATGATCTCAAGTCCAAGGATCACTATTACTACTATCACATTAGGAATTCCTATTGACAGGCGAGTAAAACTCCATTAGGTATTCCATAGCGAGTCACGTTCAGTGAACTTCTTCTCCAATAAGCACCTACATACTTACTTTAGTGTCTCCACACAAATGATCGTGAGATCAATCATCCTCATCCAATGATCAAGAAACATATGTACCAATCTATCCGAATTTACTAATCCCCTTTTTAGTAATCCTACGATTGGGAACTATTTTAGTTTTAAAGCTTTCTAAGAATTTAGATCTCATTTGCATGATCATCATCATGATTCTAAAAGCATTGCTTAAAACTATGGGTTATTTACATATTATAAAAACAGCACCATATAGATAATTAAATGACTTTAATAAATGAATATTTTTATTAATAAATAAATAAGATTGTCTCCAAAGTATATGCTTTATCATCATACATGATTGATTTGTATGCATACTACTTTCAATCTCCCACTTGCACTAAATCCAATCGCCATGGTATCTCATACCAATTTCTCTAAGTGACGATCAAACTGCTGTTGTGTTATAGCTTTAGTAAATGGATCTTCAATGTTATCTTGAGAGACTACACGCTCTAAGATGACGTCTCCTCTTTTAATGATTTCTTTAATCAAAGTGCCGCAACACATGTTTAGATTCAAGATGACACTTAGGAACTATTTCTAGTTCTGTAATAAATTTTTCATCCGAAACATCAACTTGCAGCTTCACTTACAGTTATATACTTTGTCTTTGTCACTAAACCAGCAACCTTTTGTTGTTTGGAATCTTTCCAATTTACTGCACCATCTTTCAAAGTAACGACTTACCCTAAAGTGGATTTCCTATTGTCTTGGTCAGTCTGAAAACTTGAGTCTGTTTAGCACTCTAGTTTAATTCAGACTCATCATGTGATATGATGACATCCTTAGTGTCAGTTAAGTACTATTAGATGTTTATCACTATCTCACAGTGATCTTCTCCAGAATATGACTGATCAACATCAAGTCTTGTATATTTTATTGCATATATGATAGTAACTCATGCGATCTCTCTTTTACTGAGGACAATTTTAGAGAGATACACTCCATGGCTCATCATCATGAGGCACCTTTTCGAGTTTGCCATGCTAAACACCTTTAGCATCTAATAAATATACGTTTCCTTGGGTTTAGCCTAACATCCTTTTAAATATATCAATAAAGATTTATATCCCCAATTTGGGATGTTCTACCCAAATCATTCATGGAGGAATGTTTAGACAACTTTGTTTTGATCGATTTTAGCATAGGAATTTCATTCCATATCAGTAATATATCATCAACATATAATACAAGAAATGAGACAACGCTCCCACTAACCTTCTTGTACACACATGGTTCAACCTCATTTTTAATAAAATCAAACTCTTTGATTGTCTTATCAAAATGAATGTTCCATCTATAAGAAGCTTGCTTCAATCCATAAATGGATTGTTGTAGCTCATATACATGATTTGCTTCAACTATTGAAACAAATCCATCTGACTATATCATACATACATTCTCCTCTAATATTATATATTTGAGGAAGGGAATCTCCACGTCTAATTTACCAGATTTAGTAATAATAAGCTGCAACAGCAAGTAAAATCCAAATGAACTTGAGCATTGCTTCTAAGATCCATTTGATTTTATGGTCATCTACCATTTCTCTGAGTCTTTATTACTCATAGCATGTTCGTAATTTAATGGATCATCATCATTCATGACATGTACCTCATCGTCATCCTCTATGACGAATCCATACCTCTCAGGTATCTTCAGTACCTTTAAATATTTACGAATAGGGTGTTGTACAGTAGGTGTCTCTACTTGGACAGGTTCATCCACTTGATCTGTAGTGGTTTGTGGTTCTTGAATTTTTTCAAGATCTAATTTCCTCCCACTAGCCCCTTCAAGGATAAACTCATTTTTCCAAGAAGGCAGCGTGTTTCACAACAAACACCTTTTGCTTAGTAGGATTGTAGAAATAGTATCCCAAACTTTGTTTAGGATATTCCACAAAATGTGCACTTATCTGATCTTGTCCCAAGCTTATCATATTAAAACTTTTTCACATAAGCTGGACATCCCTAAATCTTAGCATGCTTAAGACCAGGTTCCTCCATGTCCAAATCTCATATGGAGTCTTGGGGATGGATTTCGAGGGGACCTTATTTAGTAGATATGAAGCCGCTTCTAGGGCATAACCCCAGAATGATATTGGAAGATTGGTAAAACTCATCATGAATCAAACTATGTCCAACAATATTCGATTTCTCCTTTTAGATACTTCATTTAACTGTGGTGTACCTGGTGGAGTCCATTATGAGATTATACCGTTTTCTTTGAGACAATCGAGAAACTCACCGCTTAAGTATTCACCACCTCGATCTGATCGAAGAATCTTAATACTTTTTTCAGTTTGTTTCTCTACTTCACTTCTGAACTTTTTGAACTTTTCAAATGATTCAGATTTGTATTTCATTAAATACACTTATCTATATCTTAGAGTTATCATTAGTGAATAAAATAAGAATACCCTCCCCATGCACTCGTTGTCATAGGTCCTCAAACGTCTGTGTGAACCAACACTAACAACTCTGTAACTCTTTATCCTTTTTTCACTAAAAGGAGATTTAGCCATTTTACCCATGAGACAAGATTTACAAGTTGGATATGATTCATAATCAGATAGCTCTAATAGCCCATCCTTATGCAACTTGGATAATCTCGTTTCATTGATATGACCGAGTCTACAATGCCACATATAGGTATAATTAATTTCATCTCTTTTTCCTTTCTTAGTTTGTTCTATTTGAAGTATATTTTCATGCAAGTTCAAGTATATAAAGTCCATTTCGCAGATTTCCAATACCATATAAAACATTATTTTTTTTATAAATTGAACAACTGTTGTTCTTTATTATAATTTCAAATCCATCCATATCTAATACAGAATTTGAAATAATGTTTCTAATGATATTCGAAACAAAATAACAATTATTTAAATAATTGGACTTGCCCGTAGGCAGTGCTAAACAATAAGTGCCTACAGCTAATACAGCAACCTTTGCTCCATTTTCCACTCGTAGGACAACCTCATCCTTGTTCAGCTTTCTGTTTCTAACCAGTCCCTTCACATTATTGCATATGTGAGAACCACAGCCGGTATCCAATACCTAAGTAGAATTTTGACTTTCTAAAAAATTAATTTCAATCATGAACAAACCTTGATTGAAAGTCGAAGCTTCTCCAAGCTTTTTCTCTGCCAGAAACTTCTTGCAGATCCTCTTCCAATGACCTGACTCGTTGCAATGGAAGCACATTCCTTTGCTAGCTGGATCAGGTTTCTTTTGTTCCTTTATGTTCACCTTGCTCTTGGTCATCCGAGATTGGAATAGCTCCTTAGATATCTCATATCTAGCAGTCCTACTTTGTTCAGAAGCAACATAGTAGGAGCATCCATGTTTTTATGCTGATGCTGAAGCTCGTTATTCATGGATGCGAGCATGATGCATTGAGCCACAGATGCGTCATTTTGCCACTTTACAATGGTGGTGATTTCTTCCTTAGATGCTGATTCTGGAACAGTTCCAGAGACAGGTGAATTTAGGACATAAGAAATCTTTTCAGTAGTGAGAACTATTCTCAGATTCCTTAGCCAGTCCGTATAATTCGGCCCAGTAAGCTTATTAGCATCAAGTATGCTTCGCAGTGAAATTAGTGATTTTGACATTTTTAAAGTTCTATATGTGAAAAGACAATATTTTAGCAAGCATTCATTTTTATTAATTTTTGCATACCAAAATAAATTTTGGTCTTTATTTTAAATTGGTATCTCCCACTATTTTCATCAAACTATATTACCCTCACTTATATAGTTCGACAACATCTAATTAAAGATTTGTTAGTGATAATAAGGATCGCATTTCAAATGTATATAACCTTGTGGATAGCACATCAAGCGATATACAAATAAATAGGTAGACAACTCTTGTCAATTACATCACCATGTAACTCTTTTTATTTTGCCTCTTAAATCATAATGGTCAAGTGTGTGCACATCCGAATTAAAATGATTTAAGTTAAGTCCAGCCTAGCACTTCCATAAATTCAAAAAAGAAAAATATTCGTCCTTGTGGATAGCACAACAAGACTAGATCGTTCAATTTTCTTGATAAGCATCAAATGTGATTAATTAATATCTTAAATACGCAATACTCGCCTTGTGGATAGGACAACAAGCTCATATTAAATATTTAATACTCTATTAATTTATCATGCTAGAAGGCGACGTTCGATATTCCAAATATCACTTGAATGCTTTCGACTTAATATAATTTCCTTGAGGAGTTTGTTATTATTTGTCTCATCTTATTTAGCGTGCATGCACATACACACACACACACACACACACACACACACACACACATATATATATATATATATATATATATATATATATATATATATAATATGCGTCATTTTATTAAACATGCGAAGCATGTTTGCATAAAATATAATATATATAATATTTAGCATGCACATATAGAATACTATATTTCTACCTGGATTGATTATGGCTTTTTATTCTAGTTTGGTTCTCTAGAGCCACCAAGTGAACCAAAAGGTCAAACCTAAAGGTGCAAGAAATAAAATTTAAATGTAACTATTACATTTAAACCCGGGCTCCATACAAACGGATCTTCACGCGCTCCTTGCTCCTTGGTTTCCAATTTCTTCAACATAATTCTAACTATTTCTATTACATTAAACTATTTAATTTAAATAGAAACCTTGATCAGCAGTCAAGGGGAAGTACATAGGAGGGAGATATAATTTACATCGAGAAAAAAATCAGAGAAGACAAGATACGCAGACCCCATTTAATAAAACCCATTCATTCAAGCATTCAACTAAAATAAAATCCAATCACATTGGTCAATAGTCCATAATCAACCCCATTTATTTTCATACATGTCACCATATGTATCAATAAATAAATATTCATCTCATGAATTAAAACATTCCATATATATATGAGTATCATTTAATGGGCAATTTTAAATTGCATGAAATCCAATTTAAAGATTAAAATAAACTCTTTATTTTAATTATAAAATTATTAAGAATATAATATATAAATTTATATATATATATATATATATATATAATATAACCATATATATTATATATATAGTGACCGCCCGTTTTAAAAAAAAAAGGTTGCTGGGACATTTTTTTTGTGTCACTTTATATATAATCATTATCATATATATATATATATATATATATATATATATATATATGTATATAACGTGACCCCTTTTTGATTCCAGAAACACTTTGAAACAATTCCTCCACTGAATCACCTTTTCAAAACTAATATAGGATCACGATTAGCCCAAAAAAAAAATTGGTTCCTTCTAAAATGAAAAAAAAAACTTTCGCCAATTTTTTTTTTTTAATTCAAAAATTACTACTTTTTTTTCATAAAAATTAATTTTATACAATAAAATTATGCCCAATAAATTTTTCTAAATACATACCCATACATATATAGAATCAAAACAATTAATAATTGCATAAAGGTTTGGCTCTGATGCCATTGTTGGGTTTGTACGAAATCGTGACGCAATCAAATTGCAAAAATTAGCGGAAGCATGGTATATCAGAGTTTAAAAAATTTCTACAGAACCATTACCCGGATCATCTTTTATACAAATTATTAATTTAAAACGATAAATAAGAAGTTATGGAATTATACCCTTGTAAAACGAAGTTTTCACAGGTACGAGTTCAACTCCTTGTTCTTCGTGATCTCCTTAAATTTTCGGGTTGGATTCCTTCCTTTGATCAACGTGAGCCACTCAAGTGTTTGGCCTCTAGAGGTGATCCATCAAGGAAGAGAAATTATCAAGAAGGAGGGTGATTGACTAAACCTAGTTTTCTATCCTCTATAGAAAAGGAGTACTCTCCAACAATTGGAATTTCATCAACTAATATCTATTATAAAACTCCTTTGATATAGATATTGGTCTACCCATCTAATTCTATTAGACATGGAATTTTATTTAATTAATTAAACTCCTTTAATTAATTTAGGCTTCCCACCACATTAGGAATAATTAATTAAATTTATTTAATTAATTTATCTCCTAATCTTATTAGGAATAAATGTACTAATATTAAATTAATTACTAAACCCCTTTAGAAATTAAAATAATAATAATTATAATAATATTAATAAGACATCTCTTATTAATTTATATTTAATATTTCCAAAATATTAAATAATAAACATTAAGCTATTTAATTTATTCTATCACCATAGATTAAATTAATTACACTTAATGTCTTATTACGATTATGCCATTACCTTCTTAAATAATTATTCTTCCTTTTATGGTGTGACCCTTTAGGTTCTCCATATTAAACTGGTTGTGAATATATCAATTAGAACAATTCTAATCTTATTTAAATAAATAAATTAAACTAATAATCTATTTAAATAAATAACATTTATTCTACAATAGGGATAAGCCTCTCTAACGATCAACGACTTTTCAGATAATATAGATTTCAACATTAATCATAAAAGAACCTGTGAGTAAATAGTTATCGTACAATTCAATCCTTCCACCATACAATGTCCCAATTAAATATAAGACATGGATTTACTGTCAAGTCTTATTTTATTCAATTATATGTATTTCGATTAGAAAATGCACAACTCCAAATAATGCAAATTAAAAACTCCTTTCTAATTTCATTCCACCTTGGCCAAGGATTCTTGGGTTGTCATTTAACGAATCACATAGGACACATCTCCTCTTTTACTAGAGGTGGTAGATTCTTTATTGATCATTCATTATCTCTATATGTAACTCATTATACCCAAGCATACCCTTTTATATACCCTAAAGGGCTTTAAGGAATAAGTCAAAGTATAATTCATTACATACAAGATACTATGATGATCTCAAGTCCAAGGATCACTTGTACTACTATCACACTAGGAATTCCTATTGACAGACGAGTAAAACTCCATTAGGTATTCTATAGCGAGTCACGTTCAGTGAATTTATTCTCCAATAAGCACCTACATACTTACTTTAGTGTCTCCACACAAATGATCATAAGATCAATCATCCTCATCCAATGAGCAAGCAACATATGTACCAATCTATCCAAATTTACTATTCCCCTTTTTAGTAATCCTACGATTGGGAACTATTTTAGTTTTAAAGCTTTCTAAGAATTTAGATCTCATTTGCATGATCATCATCATGATTCTAAAAGCATTGCTTAAAACTATGGGTTATTTACATATTATTAAAACAGCACCATGTAGATAATTAAATGCCTTTAATAAATGAATATTTTTATTAATAAATAAATAAGATTATCTCCAAAGTATATGGTTTATCATCATACATGATTGACTTGTATGCATACTACTTTCAACGACGATGAGTTTTGACTAGTCACTCGGGGAAGTCCTCTGTCCTAATTTTTTTTATTTTGACGTAATGAGGACATTACTTGTTATATGTTTGGGGGGGTTATTTGTTTTGTTTTGCATTCAGAGTTATCTTGATTTATCTGTGTGCATATTACGTTACATTAGTAGCTGTATTCATTAATTCACGTGGAAAAAATATTTGCCTTATTCATTCACGTAGAATTTGGTGTTAATAGAAGTATGAGCATGACATTTTGCATGAAGATTGAGCAGTATGCATCGGTAGCTTAGATAATGGCCAATGATGAAACTGGTTGCAATTACTTATGAAAAATTGAGTAGCATTTACTTATTAGTCTTGATCATAGGAATCTCATAGCGGTAATCTTGTTCTCTTTCACATTTAAGCACACCAGTTGACTATTAGCTGCGATTAGGAACTTTATGTGTGATAGGATATGAGCACTTACCTGATCACTAATTAAAATTGAGTATTAGCCGATACATAAGTTTGGGGGAATTTTGGTTTCATATATATAAAAAGAGAAAAATCCAAAAACACATGAAAAAAAATAGTTACATAAGGAGGTTTTTTTGGCTTAGTTCAACTTCGTGACCTCTGTTACTCGAACAAGTACACCCTAAGGGATGTCTCTACACCCAGCGCCCTAAAGTCATCTGGTTTAGGAGTCATTGGTCGAAAGTCTGCTACACGGTAACTTTGAAAAGCCTAAAGGGTTGAACATTGCACAAATCAGACGAATAATAATCAGTGGGATGAAGCATTAAAATGCACCCGCGAAGCATGAACACTTTACGAGATATATTTATTTGCTTAATCGCCTGAATTCCTTATTTCTTATGTGGAGGTCGTGCTTGGTTGAATATTTGTGAAAGGAGTGAGTGTGTACATGAATTAGATCACATAAAATACTTTAAAATTGTTGATAAGACATTGGACACAGACACACGAAAAGAGACTAGAGCTATGTTAGTGAGGTGAGAATGTGAGAGGATAAGAATGTATATGTCGCAAGAATTGACTGTGAGCTAAGTGTTTATCTATGAGGCATATGTGTTATCTAACTGCTGTGGTCTTTGATCAATCTTGTTAGTTGCATTCATTTTGTTTAGTTTATGTTAGTAGGTTATGTTTGCTTGAGGACAAACAATGTTTCAGTATCTTGCTAAGGTCAAAGACCGGCTCCACTACTTTCATTAATTTGATTTTTAAGGAGTTGACAGATCTAATAATATCATAGCCGATGCTTTGGCAAGACTGGATACAACAGATGGATGTACATTTGGTGATTGGTCTACTTAGAAGTTTTGAATCAACCAAGTGTTCAGCATACGGAGGTTATGTGTATGGATCGGGTTGGATGATGTCTTACCTAGATTATCTGGCTGATGGGGTCCTACCTTCGGATTAGATGTTGGCAAAGAAAGTTTAACATAGGAGTTCAAATTTTTAGTTCATCGATGGGGATTTGTATCGTAGGTCTCACTTTTCTCCCCTATTAAGATATCTTGTGCCATCCGAGGTAGAGTTTGTCCTTTGAGAGGTTCATGAAGGAATCTGTGGTGACCATATGAGAGCTAAAGCATTGGCGTATAAGGCACTTCGACAGGGATTTTCAAAGAAGCAACAAACTATGTGAAGAAGTGTCCTAAGTGTCAACTGAACAACCCTATTACTCATCAGCCATTGGAGGAGTTATATTATGTCTTATCCCTGATTCCATTTGTTATTTGGGCAATCGATATATTGGGCTCACTCCCGAAAGCGAAGGGTCAATTTAGTTTTGTAATTGTGGCTATCGACTATATGACCAAGTGGGTGGAAGCAAAACCTTTGTAACAGATTACAAAACAAGAATGTTCAAAATTTTTGAAGGAATTTGAGGTCTTTCGATTTAGGATTCCGATGGTGGTGGTCTCGGACAACAGACGACAATTTGTGGGGTTTAAGTTTGAGGAATTTTTAAAAGAGTTGGGGATTCAGCATCGGAAGACTTTGGTGGCTCACCCTCAGTCTAATGGGCAGGTGGAGGTTACCAACAGAACCTTATTAAATGGGATAAAGTGAAGGCTCGATGAGGCAAAAGGGAGATGGCGCAAAGAGTTACTTAGTGTGTTATGGGCTTATCGGACTACTTCGAGGACGACAACGGGTGATTCACCTTTCAGGCTGACTTACGGAACTGATGCTCTAGTTCCTATTGAGATTGGTTCTACTTCTTTTCGGGTCAGTCAGTTCAACGAGTTATACAATGATGAAGGTCTTCACCTAAATTTGGATTTACTGGAGGAGGTTAGGGAATCGTCCTTGGTAAGGCTTGCAGCCTACCAAAAAAAAGTGGTCAAACATTATAATAAAGGGGTGAAGCTCATAAGATTTGAAGTTGATGATTTGGTTCTTCAGGAGGTGGAGACTTCTATGACCCAAAATCTCAGAAAGCTGATGTCAAATTGGGAGGGACCCTATAAGGTCATTGAGGTGCTGAACCCAGGTGATAGACTCCACGGCACGCTTGCGTGAGGTGGTTGTCTATTATTTGGTATCAAAGCTAAGTCTCCTAGCAAGTTACTTATCCTTAGATTTCTGTTTGAGGTTGTTAAGCAAAAAAAAAGAGTATTGAATTTTTTTCTTTATTATTTTAAATTTTTGTTGGTTGCATGCTGTTGTGAGGATTTCTACCTTCTATAAATTGTTTCGTGATAAGTTATCTCTGAATGGATTAGTAAGACTGAGAGATTTGCTAGGTAATTTAAAAATAACCTATTAGAGAGAATATTTAGAGGTAAAAGGCTTACTTGTGAGATTAATTGAGAGTAAAAGCCAATTTATTGAGTGTATACACGAGCGAAATTATTGATTCGAGCGAAACACGTAAGGGAGTGGTGAGGAGACTGTTTTCTATTAACCTTTATTTTGAAGGAGATATATCTAGTTCAAAAGATAAGGGAACTGCTGAGGAGCCGCCCTCAACGATTGAATCAAAATTTAGAATGGAAGCTATGAACAAAGAATGGATTAGAAGATTAGAGATGGCTATGGAACAAGTACATGAACAACTTGATCAAGTCGGTGCATATCTGGGAGAACTATCACTAAGTACTCATGGGACACAAACAAAGGGAAGGGCACATCAACGGGAAGCTTGAACGGAGGAAACTCATGGTGAAGGTGAATTTTGGTGAGGATAAAGACAATAAATCTGAAGTTCCACAACGAAGACAAAGAGAATCTAGAGAAAGAGGAGGTCGAAATAAAGAAGATGACAACTTGGGTAACATTAAAAATGAAAATTTTAGCTTTCCAAGGGAGGAGTGATTCAGAGCCATACTTAGAATGGGAAAAGAAGATATAATGGGTATTTAACTGTCATAATTATTCAAATCTCAAGAAGGTTATATTAGCTGTTATAGAATTTTCAGATTATGCAGTCACTTGGTGGGATCAGTTGACTACTAGCAGAATGAGATGTGAGGATCATCCAATTGAGACATGGGCAGAGATGATGACTGTAATGAAAAAGAGATTTGTACCGAGTCACTACCATCGAGATTTGTTCTGGAATTTGCAGAATCTAAAATAAGGAAGTAGGAGTGTGGAGGACTACTTCAAAGAGATGGAGATGTTAATGACTAGGGCTACTATGGAAGAAGATAGTGAGGCGACAATGGCTCAATTTTTTGTAGGACTAAATTGAGACATAGCTGATTTAGTGGAACGACATCATTATGTGGATTTGGGGGATATGATATATATAGCTATCAAGATTGAGAAACTGCTTAAGAGGCGAGGTAGCCAACGTTCTAATACTACCACAGGATTGACATGGAAATCTAATATTGGGAAGCATGAAGAAAAGCCCGCAATGAACAAATCGAAGGTGGAGCCTAAACTAGAAATGACTAATCGGGGTTTATAAGATAAAACTGAACAACCTTCTTTTATTCAAAATCGGGATATAGTTTGTTTCAAATGCTAAGGCATAGGACATATTTCTAGTCAATGTCCAAATCAGAGGACTATGTTATTGCTTGATAATTAAGAGGTGGAAATCGAGGGAGAAGAAAGTGACAATGATTCTATGCCACCATTAGAGGAGATAGATGATAGGGAGGTCGTTATGCATGGTGAGATGTTAGTGACAAGGAGAGCACTTAATACACAGGTGAAAGGGGAAGGAAGTGAACATTGGGAGAATCTTTTCCATACGCGATGTCTTATGAATGGGAAGGTTTGTTGCGTTGCGATAGATGGAGGTAGTTGTACTAATGTGGCTAGTACTACCATGGTGGAGAAATTGGGTTTGTCTACATCCAAACATCCACAACCGTATCGTTTACAATGGTTCAATGACAGTGCATATATCAAGGTGACCAAACAGGTACTAGTGCCATTTACTATTGGTTGATATGTGGATGAGGCATTGTGTGATGTGGTACCTATGCAAGCGGGACATTTATTGCTTGGTAGGCCATGTCAATTCGATCGAAGAGTAAGACATGATGGTTTTTCTAATGAATACTCTTTTGTACACAATAAGAGGACAGTTACTTATGTCCTATTTCACCACAACAGGTACATGAGGACCAAATATATTTGCAAAAAGATAGTGTTCAAAAAAGTGAAAGTGAAGAAAAGAAAAATTAAGAAAAATGAGAGAAAAAGAAAGAAGAGAGAAAAATAAATACATTGGCAAAAAAGAGTGATGTGAGAAGAGCTTTGGGTTCTAAACAGCCTATGATTTTACTTCTGTATAAAGAGGCACTTTTGAATACTAACGCTAATGATACTTTGCCTAGTGTTGTCTCATCTCCTTTACAGGAATTCAAAGATGTATTTCGCTAGGAGCTTCCTCAAGGACTACCACCTATTCGGGGAATAGGACATCAAATTGACTTTGTTTCCAGTGCGACCATTCCAAATCGTTCGGTTTATTGGAGTAATCCTGAGGAGACAAAGGAGATACAAAGACAAGTTAAAGAACTCATGAGAAAATGGTTCATAAGAGAAAGTATGAGTCCATGTGCAGTTCCAGTGATCTTAGTGCCCAAGAAGGATGGAAAGTAGCGGATGTGCATCCATTGTCTAGCGGTAAATAATATTATATAAAATATTGACATCCCATCCCTCGTTTAGATGATATCTTAGATGAATTGCACGGGGTTTGTATCTTTTCAAAAATTGATTTAAAAAGCGGTTATCATCAAATTAGAATGCAAGAAGGTGATGAATGGAAAACGGCTTTTAAAACTAAATATGGTCTTTATGAGTGGTTAGTGTTACCTTTTGGTTTAACTAATGCACCAAACACTTTCATGAGATTGATGAACCATGTTTTGCGTCCATTCATTGGAAAATTTATCTTAGTTTATTTTGATGATATTCTAATTTTTAGCAAAGACTTGGAAGATCATGCATTGCATTTAAAATCTGTTTTAGATGTACTTAATTAGAAAAGACAAGTTGTTTGCTAAAATGGAAAAGTGCACATTTTGTTCGGATAGAATTGTTTTTCTTGGTTTTGTTATAAGTTCAAAGGGAGTCCAAGTTGATAAGGAGAAAATACGTACAATTCGAGAGTGGCTGAGTCCAACCAATGTGAGTCAGGTGCGAAGCTTTAATGGACTCGCAAGTTTCTACCGACGCTTTGTTCGTAATTTCAGTGAGATTACAGAACCATTGATCGAGGTCATCAAGAAAAGTGTGCGCTTTAAGTGGGGTGATGAACATGAAAAAGTATTTAATTTAATTAAGGATAAATTGATAAATGCTCCTTTACTTATTTTGCCTATGTCGACGTCGGGAAAAATCTTGATTTCTTTTCCTAAGTATTTCTACCCTTTATGTTTTCTATTTCTGATTTTATTGATCTGAAGGGTGAAGTTTCAGGAAAAGACAGACATACAATGTCGACGATTTGCAAAAAAAATTATTTTATTGGTCCGAATTAGACAGAATCACCAGTTGGTATGAGTTAAATGATTGTACCAACTCAACCGAGTTTCGAAAGATTTTGTAATATGGCCCTATTACTGGACTCTATTTAATTGGTCTTTGGAAATTGAGATTCATAGAGTTCGGGGGCTTGATTAAGCGGGGGGAAGGTGTTAGGCACCCCCCGACTTCCTTGAAACACGATTATCACGTTTTTTCAATTCCCTAATCATTATGTGTGTGTATTGTAGTTAATTGTTCCTAAGTGCTTTATTTAAAAGTAGGGATGTGCTTCGTTAGACCTATATACGAAGATTTACTTGAAAAGTCAATTTTTAGACAAGATATGAAAGTGATGTTTTGAAAAGAGATTTCAAACCCTTTCGCTCGCATAGGAATTGAAGCCTTTTGATACTTTCATTTTATTCCATATTCGACTTGATTTGATTTTATTCTCGAGATGCGAAGCATCTTCGATAAAATAATATAAACATAGGGGTCGGGCTCCTTTTTGGTATGAAAGCCATCGAAGTGACCCAAACACCACAAACAACGCTTTTACTATGTTGAGACCTTAAATATGGATAACTGTTTTAAGGTCCCTCTTATTTACATTTACAAAAAGGCCTGCAAGCTATATATATAGTTCAAATTTATCTGTCATGGGAATCAGATCTAGATCCATGTAATTAATCGTAGATCCAATGATTCCTAGGCTCACAAAATATCATTTAAAAGCTTGCACAACAGCTATATGGAACTATAATGCAAATTAAAACCTAGACGTCGCAAAACAAATGATTCATAAGTTAAATATGAAAGTAGTATGCATACAAGCCAATCATGTATAATGATAAAGTATATACTTTGTAGACGATCTTATTTATTTATTAATAAAAGTATTCATTTATTAAAGGCATTAAATTATATACATGATGTTATTTTTATAATATGTAAATAACCCATAGTTTTAAGCAATACTTTTAGAATCATGATGTTGATCATGCTAATGAGATTCAAATTCTTAGAAAGCTTAAAAACTAAAATAGTTCCCAATAGTTGGATTACTAAAAAGGGGATTAGTAAATCCAGATAGATTGGTACATATGTTGCTTGCTCATTGGATGAGGATGATCGATCTCATGATCATTTTTGTGGAGACACTAAAGTAAGTATGTAGGTGCTTATTAGAAAATAAGTTCACTGAACGTGACTCGCTAAGGAATACCTAATGGAGTTTTACTTGCCTTTCAATAGGAATTCCTAATGTGATAGTAGTACAAGTGATCCTTGGACTTGAGATCATCATAGTATCTTGTATGTAATGAATTATACTTTGACTTACTCCTTAAGACCCTTAGGGTATATCAAAGGGTATGCTTCGGTATAATAAGTTAAATATAGAGATAATGACTGATCAATAAAGAATCTACCTGTTGGCTTGTTTTGGTGTTAACAAAAAAGACACACACACGCAAGTGTATGTGGTCCACAAGTAATATATGATAAGTAAAGTATCGTTCCCACAGAGAAAAGTAATTATTTCTAATCTAACGTGCAACAGCTTTGTAATTATTTCTAGCTGCTTAAACGAGTGAATAAGATGTGAATTAACTACTAGATTGATTATCAATAAGCGACTAATTCAAATTAGGAAGATATGAGATTCTAACTTCACTTAATGCATCATGCAGATTATACACCTCTTGTTAAACCTAATTGAGTATTTCAGATTGCTAATCGAGAGCACAAAGGTGAAACATGGCTATCTTTCGATAAGCCATACCCATATCACATAAAATCCACAAAAGAGATAGAATTCATATGAACATCAATATTACCTAACTCACTATATTTCTATGTGACTTACAAGTAATATAGATTTAAGTGCAAGCTCTCTCGAATGACTACACGAGGTAAGCCGGTATATGTCTATCCGAATTACGAATCATGAAATCTATCACATGTAAAGTTTATGAACACATACTAATATGGTTAAGTCAGAATTTGTACTTCCTTTTCCAATTCCATACAAATTAATACGGTAGATGGTGATCAAGCATCTAAACAATTAAAACAACCATACTAGGCAATCCATCCATAACCAATTACATTCAACAAAGAGGTATAGAAATTTGAATTACGCACAAAGCTCCATTAAAATCCCATAATGGTGATTAGTTCATCTCTGCAGCAATAACCATTATGGGAATTTGTTCAAGCATTGAAAGTCTAATACGAAAACAAAGAGAACCAAAAGAGCAAGTAATTGCAAATCTGATAATTCTGCGTCCAAAGTAAACCTTCAAAACCAAGTTCAAATCCACAATCAACCAAATTCAAAACCCTAAGTATGAAAATCTATCAAGGAATCAAGAGAGAAGCCAAAAGAGTAGAAGAATAGCTAAGAACTCTCTGTGACTCCATAAAACCCTAGAATAGTAAAAAAAAAAATGATTAAAAGATAGTCTCGTAACTTGCAATTACACCCTTATAAGGACAAACATGTTACATGAATTTTTAATTAAAAGTCAACACTGGGAAATAATTGACTGGCGCGGCCGCGCCACCCTATAGGCAAAGTGGGTCGCGGGCGCGCTGCTGCTGGTTGGCTTCTCCTTCTGGCGCGGGCGCGCTACTTTTGCTCTTCATGCTGGTGCGACTGCACTGCTGGGCTTTTCCTGCAGACTGTGTTAATCCTTTGCTGCTGCAACTAGTCCTTCACTTGCCATATCATTTGCTCACTTTACCATGCCGTTTCCATCTGCATTCCACCACGAGCACACCATCTAGTCATCATACTATTTCCATGCCATTTGCTCACAGTAGAGTTTCCTTCATGCAACCTATAAAATAAAGATAAAATGCATCAAAAGGAACTAAAACTCTTGAGATTAAGCCATAATTCTAGCAAGTAGATAGCCAATAAGTAGGTATAAAACCTACTTATCAAATACCCCTAAACTTGAACTATTGCTTGTCCTCAAGCAACAAACATAAATGCACTCTACATGCTATGCAACTATACTACTATGACAATGAATCCCAATTTCCAGTCATGTTATGAATTCCAATAGGATGTGCCACAAAGAAATAACAAGATCTATGAACAAAGAGTCAAACCAAGCTAAAGTCATAAGGACATACAATCCAAAAATCACAACCTGTTGACAATGATGTAGTGTGTGTGTGCTATATCCACAAATAAGCTTGATAAAGGTGAAGATTCCACATGCTATGCTTCTAAGGAAGAAAAGTGAGGTTTTAAGTTAAGAACCTTGCACATATATGAAACAACAACTAATCCCACACATCAATCCAAACTAAGAGTCAACAAAGGGCTTATTATGCTTTTATTTACTCACGAGGGTGATATTCGCGCAATCCCGTGCTTACACCCGACTGTGCAAGGCCAAGCCCTATTAGGCTTTTCAATGATACCCATTTAACGAGCTTTCGACCAACAACTCCCAAACCATAAGGCTTTAGGGCGCTGGGTGTAGAGACAATCCCCTAGGGCTTACTTACTTGAGTATCAAAGGCCACAGGACTTAGCTAGTCAAGGTGTTTATTCTATTTTTTCTTTTTCTCATTTTATTTTATTTTCTTTTTCTTTTTCTTTTTAGCATACATACCCAATGTTTTCCCCCAAACTTAAATTTCTGTGTCATTATGGTTATTACTCATTCTCTACACAATTTTATCATTAAAAACAAATTTTTCCCCTCAGAAGACAAGCATGTGCTAATCTAACCAACAAGCAGTTAATAACAATGCCGTACTATCCAGTAACATCAAGGCAACAGGTAGAGACTACATCATGTATGAAATTATAACTAAGCTTAAGTTATCAACCGAGTTCAAAAATCTATAAAATTTCAATATCATCATCGGCCAGACTGAAATTCAACAGACTTAATCATGGGATCATGCTATGCAATAAAACAACACATAACTAATTAGAAAAACAAATTCATGAAAAATTAACTAACAAGTATTAAAATGTAAACTAATTAAAATGCAAACTACTATGCAACCTAAACATGCAATTAATACTATATTCAATTAACTACAATGCAATACTAAAACTGCACCCTAATCCCCCCAAACTTAAAATATACATTGTCCTCAATGGAGATAAAGGGTAAGGAAACTCCCCTAAGAATCGGTATGGCCACCCGACTGTGCCTCGGGTGGTGAATCTGGCGGTGGATAAGGCATGGCGGCACCAAACACTGGCCACTCCACAACCGTCCCCTGCTGAGCAAATGCCTCAGCAAGGGCACGAGATAGTCCATCGACATAGGCTATAAAGTTTCCACGTAGAGCATCCATCCTTGCTTGCAGGTGCCTCATCTGGTGATCCTGACTCACTATACTGGCTGGAGGAGGTCCGACTGCCTTGGATGACTGTGGTGGAGGGCATCAGATTGGCGCATATGAAATGGTTCCACGCTTTGGCATAGCAATTCAGTTCTGAGCTAGGGAAGTTGGTCTTTGTATCAGTGCCCAACTTAAGATTCCATTGGGTGCCTGGCACGCATGAGTCAGTGATCACCCTATCTAGTTTTATCTCAAATCGCGCCGCCACCACCCAGTTCTCTTGTCCAGTCGGGAGTGAGGGCAAGTGATACACATCACGGATCACCGGTGGCAGATAGTTTACTTGTTTGCCCCTCATGAATGAGATGTTACTCTGTGTTTCCCTGGCATTTACATAAAATTCTTGAACTATGGCCACCGGAGCAGGCATAGGTGTTGCCACAACCCCAAGCCAAGACCGTTCTAGAATAATTTCTATCATCTGCCCGTCGACTTTGGTTGGCTTCAGCCCTCTCTCCTGCACAAAGGATTTTACCACAGTCCTGTAGTAATAAGTTTGTGCCGAGAGGTTGATAAACCTGGTCAAGTCCAGGACATTCTCGTCCTCACTATTAGCAGATGATTCAGGAGTGACAGATCGAGCCGTCTTAGGTCCCATGATATTCTGCAGATACTTACACTTGCACACCCTAACTTGTGAACTGGAACCCCCAAACTGCCTCTAAAATTGGTGCACAAACCCTAACTGATGAATAATTCTCCCAATGCTTAGGCTCAGAAACCCTGTTTCTACAATCCTGAACTTTGAAGAAATTTGGAATGGACTGATGGATTGCTAGTGGAGGCTAGGGTTAGGGTTTTATGGGGAATTTTTGAGTGAGTGGTAGTGGAGATAATGATTGGTCGTGAAAGAGATTGTGGGAGTGACTGTAGATGATGGGGAGATGTGGGTATGATGGAGTTTGAATGAGAGTAGGTTAGGTTTTTGAGAAAGAGAGAAGGAGTGCAAATAGAAGGAGAATGAGGGTATGTTATGTTCCGATAAAAGAATTCGACCCAATGAATATATGATAAGGGCTAATTTTTTTTTTAAACTGGCCGATTCTGGGGATTGGTGCGGGCGCGCCGAGTTTAGACTTGAGGATGGCGCGACCGCGCTGACCTGGATCCAGCACTGTTCTTTCTGCAACAATGAAGAACTAAGCAGCTAACTGACTTGACTCTTTTCCTGCATAAATAGCATTCAAAAATGAGATATAAAATTATTCCATATGCACAATTGGACTATGTAAGCTATATGAATCTATCATCAAAATTGCCATATATGAAAATCTTCTATATTATATGCAGCATGCTCTTTACTCACAAAATTTTTAGAATTAAACATGGTGGGGGGGGGGCGGAAATTGAGATATGTAACAAGAATTAAACGAGAGAGAGAAGAGAGATGATGGGTTATCTCCCATCGAGCGCTTGTTTATATTCAATTAGCTCAACTTTCTCTGATAAGCTCATGTATTGGAAAGGATTGAGGAGACTTTCTGTCGATCGACTTCGCCCCCATAGTAGTGCTTCAACCTCTGCCCATTAACCTTGAACGGTTTGTCCGGGTATTGTCCGAAAATCTCAATTGCACCGTGTGGAGACACAATTTTCACTGTGAAAGGGCCCGACCATCTCGACTTGAGTTTGCCCTGGAAAAGTCTAAGACGTGAGTTGAACAACAACACAGCTTACCCGGCTCAAACTTCCTCTCCATGATTTTCCGGTCGTGCCACTTCTTCACCTTTTCCTTGTACAGCTTTGAGTTTTCATAAGCCTGCAGTGTAAATTCATCCAGCTCATTTAATTAGAGGAGTCACTTCTCCCCTACAGCTTTGAGATCGAAGTTCAGCTTTTTAATGGCCCAGTAGGCCTTGTGCTCAAGTTCCATGGGAAGATGACAAGCTTTCCCATATACCAGTTGATATGGTGACATCACCAGCGGTGTCTTGTACGCAGTCCTGTATGCCCACACTACATCATCGAGTTTGAGGGACCAATCTTTCCTCGTAGGATTGACAACTTTCTCTAAGATCCTTTTTACCTCACGATTGGACACCTCAGCTTGGCCGTTCGTTTGGGGATAGTAAGCCGTGGCGACACGGTGATTCACCCCATACTTAGCCAATAGTGCCGTAAACTGTCTGTTGCAGAAGTGGGTGCCCTCATCACTGATGATAGCCCTAGGTGTCCCAAATCTTGTGAATATACTCTTCTGTAAAAATCTTAAGACCACCTTAGCATCATTTGTTGGAAATGCTGCTACTTCCACCCACTTGGACATATAGTCCACTGCCAGTAGGACGTACAAATTTTTGCACGACGAAACAAATGGCCCCATGAAGTCTATCCCCAAACGTCAAATATCTCAAATTCTAGGATCATATTCAAGGGCATCTCATTTCGTTTGGATATATTTCCTACCCGCTGGCACCAATCACATTTTTGCACAACGTTATAAGCATCTTTGAAAAGAGTCAGCCAATAAAATCCATCCTGAAGCACCTTGGATGCTGTCCTCTCTCCCCCATAGTGTCCTCCATAGACTGATGCATGACAATCCTAGAGTATGTTCTCCGTCTCACTGTCTGGGATACACCGTCTGATCATTCTGTCTGCGCACTGCTTAAACAGATAGGGCTCATCCCATATATACCATTTAACATCATGTAAAAACCTTTTCTTTTGGGGTCTGGTCAAATCAGAAGGGATAATGTTGCTCACTAAAAAATTTGCAAAATCCGCAAACTATGGCATTTCGCCTTGCACCACAAACAACTGTTCATTCGGGAAGGACTCATTGAACATCACTCTATCGTTCGTGTCCTTTCTGTCTTTGATTTCCAGATCAAACTCCTGCAGAAGAAGAATCCATCGAATGAGACGGGGCTTTGCATCCTTCTTAGAAATTAAATACCGGATTGTAGCATGATCGGTGTACACGACTACTTTTGTGCCAATCAGGTATGAACGAAATTTGTCGAATGCATAGACCACTGCTAAAAGCTCCTTCTTTGTGGTAGTGTAATTCAGTTGGGCATCCGTCAGGGTCTTATTGGCATAGTAGATGATGTGAAAAATTTGTCCCTGCGTTGCCCCAAAACAACTCCCACAACAAAATCACTCGCATCACACATCAGTTCAAACGGCAAAGACCAGTCGGGAGCTGTGATAATGGGTGTCGTAGTCAATCTCTTCTTTAAGTGCTCAAAAGCTGGTAAGCATTCCTTGTCAAACTTAAACGAGACATCCTTCTCAAGCAAACTGGATAATGGCTTTGTGATCTTTGAGAAGTCCTTTATGAATCGACGATAGAACCCCTCTTGCCCAAGGAAACTACGGACCCCTTTCACTGAAGTTGGTGGCGGTAAGCTCTCAGTAGTCTCTAGCTTTGCTCTGTCCACCTCTAATCCTTTCCCTGAAACCTTGTGCCCGAGGATAATTCCTTCCTGTATCATGAAATGGCACTTTTCCCAATTTAACACTAAATTGGTCTCAACACACCTCTTCAATACCATAACCAGATTCTCCAAGCAGATGTCAAAAGAGTCCCCAAAGACTAAAAAATCATCCATGAAGACTTCCACATTCTGCTCAACCATGTCGGAGAATATCTCCATCATACATCTCTGAAATGTGGCTGGAGCGTTGCATAAATCGAAAGACATCCTCCTGAATGCAAAAGTACCATAGGGGCACGTGAAGGTAGTCTTTTCCTGATCTTCAGGGGCTATAACTATCTGGTTATACACCAAATAACCATCTAAGAGGCAGCAGTAATCATGTCCCGTTAACCTATCCAACATCTAGTCAATGAACGGGAGAGGGAAATGGTCCTTTCTAGTCGCCTTATTCAGTTTGCGATAATCCATACAAACCCTCCACCCTGTGACTATTCTAGTAGGTATTAATTGTTGTTTTTGTTGGACACTACAGTCATGCCTCCCTTCTTCGGAACGCATTGCACTGGAATCAACTATGAGCTGTCTGATATTGGGTATATAATTTCGGCATCCAACCACTTCAGTATTTTTTTCTTGACGACCTCTTTTATTATGGGATTTAATCTCCTCTGTTGCTCCACTGTCGGCTTACTGTCATCCTCAAGAGGTATCTTATGTATGCAAAATGAGGGGTTGATCCCCTTGATATCCGCTATGGTCCACCCAATAGCAGATTTAAATTCTTGTAACACTCGCATCAGCTTACTTTCCTGACAAGATGTTAGTGCAGAAACAATTATAACAAGAAACTTTGATGCTTCACCCAAAAATGTGTACCTTAGATGATTCGGAAGAGGTTTAAGGTCAAGAGTGGGAGGCATCTCAAGAGAAGGTTTAAGATGCTCTAATGTCTCCCCTGTGTGTCCGAGTAGTTTAACTGGAATCTTGAATTTTCGCATTTATGGTACTGTGTTCAAAATTTGCACATATTCCACAACATCTGTATCCTCCAGGTCAGAATCCCCCAATAAAGCACTCTCTAAAGGATCCATGCTCATCACTTGCTCAACCTCTTCATTCAGTACTCTGTCCACTGCATCAATCCGGAAACACTCTTCTTCATCAGTGGGGAACTTTATAACTTTGAAAACATTAAACGTAACCTTTTGGTCCTGAACTCTCATCGTCAGTTCTCCCTTCTATACGTCGATGAGAGTTCGCCCAATAGCTAGAAAAGGTCTCCCCAGAATGATCGGTATGTCCTTGCCTTTCTCATAGTCCAGAATAATGAAGTCAGCAGGGAAGATAAACTTGTCCACTTTCACCAGGACATCTTCTACAATACCCCTCGAGTATGTGATGAACCTATCGGCAAGCTGCAATGATATGTTTGTCGGCTTAGGAGCCGGCAATCCCAACTGTGTAAACACCGATAGAGGCATCAGATTAATGCTCGCCCCCAAGTCACATAAGCATTTGTTGAATGACAATCTTTCGATGGAGCAAGGTATCGTGAAACTGCTTGGGTCTTTAAGTTTCGGAGGTAGTTTCCATTGCAACACTGCACTGCATTCATCTGTTAAGGCAACTGTTTCATAGTTTTCCAGTTTCTTCTTCCTTGATAGAATACCTTTCATAAACTTCGCATAGCTTGGCATTTGTTCCAAAGCTTTGTTGGGTAAAATCTAGTTACGCACAACACGTAGGTATACGTGGTCAACAAGTAATAAAGTGAAAGTAAAATATCGATCCCACGAGGAATTATTTAATAAGAATAACAAAGTACTAACCCGTAACCAACTCAATCTTATTCAAATGAATGAATTATCAATATATTTAATTAAACTACTTCTAACTACCACTAATTACCACTAGTTAAATTAAGATTACGGAGATTTAAGATCACAACTTCACTTATTGCTTCATCTAAGTTAACATACTTCTCATCAATTATTCTCTCTATTCTGAATTGTTAATCAAGAACTTGAAAGCAAATATAACCACCTCACGATGCATCATACCATACTCACTCAAATCTACAGATGATAGAATTAAGCAAGACACCCTAATTAACTAATCCACTATATTTTTATGTGAATTACAAATAAAAAGGATTTAATCAAAAGTTCTCTATAAGATTACATATGGCGTAAAGGCATACTTCTACCCTAAACACGAATCATGAATTCCATCTACGCAAAAATCACAAACACATGCTATCATGATCAGATCAAAATCTATACTCCTCTCTCGATTCATATATATTATCACGGTTATTGATAATTAGGCAATTAAACAGTTAAGTCCAAATCACAATAGACAATTCATAACGATAGATCATAACAATTGATAGAGAAGCATATTAAAACAAACTACACAATAAGATCTATTGTAATCTTAAACGAATAATTAGTTCATTGAATTAAAACTACGAATCCACAATTGAATAAACATTAAAAGATAAGAATAAGATTAAGAAAAAGATTTGAATCTGTTGTCAGCAAATTCGTCCTCATTCTTGTTCTTGATCTGGATCTCCAATAACTCCAATATGCTTCAATCTCCAAATCTCCTTTTAACTAGGATTTTTTATTTTATTTTAAAACTAAGCTAAAACTAATCTAAACTAATTGAATAATAAATCTAAGCTATATTATCTAATATATATATATATATATAAGCTCCTCCCTCAGCTGCTCTGCCTCTTTCCAGGTTGAGTCCCATAAAAATAATCTAATCCCAATAATATATCTAATTTAATATCTAATATATATTATACCCTAAGCTGCTCCTTTTTTATCACACAAGAATTGCAACCGAATCATGCCTCCACTTTATATCATGCGTTATTATATATTCATACTCGTGGCCCCCACCTATCTCCACTTGCTAGCCCATCCAACATGCTGCCTTACGTCATCAGGTTCCATTTTTTGTCAGGTCACCTCCTTTTATAATGCCCTTTCAATGCCCTTGTACTAGCTGCCCACAAATCCTCCTTCTTGTCACATCCGAGTAGAAATAAGAAAAGAACCAGCAGCTGGCATGCCTCCACGTGTGTCATGTCAAGTATATCTCCTTTTATATCCTCAAGCTAGCAACCTGCATGCCTTTTATTTGCATTCGCGTCCAAATCAAACAAGGAAAATTGATGTTGCTGTCGCCTCCCTACCTCAGCGGGGGTTTCCTTCGGCCAAGACCCCGCCCCAGCGGGGGTTCATTCTGTCCAGCCGAATTTTATTTGCATACTTGCTTATGTGCTGATTCCTTGCATGCTTGCTTATTTGTTGCTGATTTCGTGGCTTTATTTTGAATGCATGCAAATCTTTGCCCACTTGCTAATTATCTTGAATGGCAATCAAACTGTGGCCAACTTAATAACTTTCATGAATATCTTATTTAATTCCTTTGGTCCAATAAATGCTCAATTTGTCCTTTAAGCCTCCATTTCATTAACTACACATAAACGTATAAACCCAGTAAAAATGATAAGAAAATTACTCAAAAACATTCAAAATCAAGTTATAACGACTACCGATTCGCAGGTATAAAACTCACTCATCAAATACCCCCAAACTTGAGACTTTGCTTGTCTTCAAGCAAAAACACAATTAGCAATTCTCTAGCAATAATCCACTCAAGTAATGAATCAATATGAATTTGAACACCGGCCTCAAAGGTTATAACAAATGATACCCCAAAGATAATTTTAAAACAATGTCATGTCTAAAAATTTCAACAACTTTCATTAGATTCACATCTACTCATGATCCTTTAAGTGCGTGTGTGCATCCAATTGTTCAAACTAGTCATGATTTAGATAAGATCAACCAATACTCATAAAATATTTTCAAAAACTCTTAAAACTTCTTATCACATCAATCGCCGCTAAAATAGACAAAGCACAAATTTTTCTTAAGGATCAACCGGATATTTAAACAATTAAGCACATATGAACCCTTCCCAGGTACTTCAAAGATACTATCTTTTTTTCTATCTTTTTAGTGAGTGCGTTTTACGCTCTATCTCACTTTTCATTTTCATTAAACAAGTGCGTTTTACGCTCCATCTCGCGACTATGTTTATAGGGAGTGCGTTTTACGCTTCATCTCGACCCACCACATGCTCAATTATTCAACTCAGGAAGGTTCACACAAAGTTTTTCAAAAATACCCCAAGATATCCCCCAAACTTATGTGATTTCCTAATTTTCACTTTGAATAATG
Source organism: Panax stipuleanatus (assembly GCA_020205555.1). Classification (NCBI taxonomy): domain Eukaryota; kingdom Viridiplantae; phylum Streptophyta; class Magnoliopsida; order Apiales; family Araliaceae; genus Panax; species Panax stipuleanatus. Next base: position 144,145,951 of record CM035115.1, on the reverse strand, counting down.
CTCCAATATGATTTCTCAAGTTGCAATGATATTTTTCATAAGCATTTACCCAAAAATTTCAATCCCAACTGGCTAAACAAATGGATATGTGTCAAATTTTTCAAAAATTTCATAAGTAGTGTGAAACCAACTAATGAGTTGAAATATAGACTAAACATGTTCATCAATTCTCCAAAAGTTAACAACTCATTAACCACCCACTTATCATTGGCTAAAATTAAATTCCATCAAAACATTGCCCAAGTGAATACCAAACATGATAAATACCCCCAAACTTAAAACAGACATTGTCCTCAATGGCTAAAATAGAAAAAATTAAAGTAGAGGACTTCCCTGAAAATATAGCAATTTTCCTCCTTGTCTGCTAAATCTGAAGAATAGGTTAGGCACATTGGAATGAATCGGGCACCATACTTGAGTTGGACTTGACTAACCTGTGAACACAATAGAAGCCATTAAATCCTAAAAAATAATTTAAAAAATCAAAAAAAATAATATGAAACAAAAAAAAACTAAAAAGAAAAATTAAACTTGGGTTGCCTCCCAATAAGCGCTTGATTTATAGTCCTTCAGCCGGACTTTGTCTGGTCAACGCTATCCAATTCCTCTTCGGAAGTTGAGGAACCCTCCATCCATCAGTAACAAATTGTCCTTTTGGAGGTTCCCACAGGCGATGGCCAATGCATCAAAGTCACCTAGCATGCTCTGATTAGGTATGATCTCAATGAATAAGGTCGAACAGCTAGGTGTTGTCTCCATTGTGTATGTGATCACTTTGGGGCATGGAAGCTTATCACACACAATGGGCTCTTCGTCTATCTTCTCTTTCTTGTCCTACTATGGCTTCAACATTATACTTGCTTTTATGTCATAAAGAGCTTCGCCGATGACATGACTGCCAAGCGGGCAGGATTTTGCAAATCTGACTAGCTCTTTGATCTTTGGTGGAGACCCATTTATATCTTCGTCGACCTCTATTTTAGTATCCCCATTTGTCTCCACACTTTTGATATTTTGTGGCTCATCCAGTCACAGATTTGGTTCGGATTCTCCATCAGTTTCGTCATCCATATCATTAAGCCAAGTGTTTGGAGAACAGTTGTTTGAGGCATTGGTGAGTTGTTCCATCTGATCATTAAGATTTTGAGTTGATAACTCTTTATCTCGAATTAACCTCTCTTGATTAATCCTCCTCTCCTCTATGTCTGCTATGAACTTGGGCCACCATTCCCTCAGCTCTGAATTATCTGTTTCTGTTTTGAAATCCATGTAATTAGGACCATTTGGTGGGGGTAGTGATGAGTTGCTCCATCTAATTATTAAGATCTTGACTTAATAACTCCTGACTAATCTTCCTCTCCTCTTAATCTGCTATGACGTTTGATATGAGTTCCTCCAGATTTAACTTTTCTTCTTGTGGCTCATCCAATAGCAGATTTGAGTCTGGCTCTCCATTAGTTTTGAAATCCATGTAATTAGGACCAGTGTTTGGAGGAATATTGTTCACGGCTTTCGGATTCTTTTCTGTGTCACTTGGCAAAGCTCATTGGGGTCGACTATTCATTGCACTTGTTATCTGTCCTATTTAAATTGATAGATTCTTCATTTCTGCCACTAGAGATTTTGTCGCCACTTCATTTTCTGTTTGGATTCAGGCCAAAGCCTCTTCCTAACCTAGCTTTTCTTTTTCTGGCAATGGAGGTGGACATGAAAATTTCGATGTGTATGATGGATTTGGAGCATAGTATTGGTCTTCATAATTGTAGCTCCATGAAGAATCCGGGTGATACCCCCAATCTTGGTATAGTTAGGATCCGTATAGTTGTTGAGGTAATCACCTCTATATTGTACCGGTTCAAAACTGACGGTGCATTGATGACTTTGATGGTTACCAGCACAATAATTACACGTAACGGTTATCCTTCGACTCCGTTGGGCTGCAATAACGTCCAACATCCTCGAAAGTTCTTCAATCTGTGCTAATATAAGTTTATCAATCCCTGTTTCCCTTGGTTGAGTCATGTTCGTGTATGGCCATTGATACGCAAAGTCATCCATGGTACCTGAAAAGAGAGAAATATAGGAAGAGAATTAAAAATAAAAAATGTTTAAATTAAGACTAATTTGATTGAAAGTAATATTGGTAAATAATTATTAAATGAATTCCCCGGCAACGGCGCCAAAAACTTGTTGGGTAAAATCTAGTTACGCACAACACGCAAGTATACGTGGTCAACAAGTAATAAAGTGAAAGTAAAGTATCGATCCCACGAGGAATTATTTAATAAGAATAATCAAGTACTAACCCGTAACCAACTCAATCTTATTCAAACGGCAAAGACCAGTCGGGAGCTGTGATAATGGGTGCCGTAGTCAATCTCTTCTTTAAGTGCTCAAAAGCTGGTAAGCATTCCTTGTCAAACTTAAACGAGACATCCTTCTCAAGCAAACTGCATAATGGCTTTGTGATCTTTGAGAAGTCCTTTATGAATCGACGATAGAACCCCTCTTGCCCAAGGAAACTACGGACCCCTTTCACTGAAGTTGGTGGCGGTAAGCTCTCAGTAGTCTCTAGCTTTGCTCTGTCCACCTCTAATCCTTTCCCTGAAACCTTGTGCCAGAGGATAATTCCTTCCTGTACCATGAAATGGCACTTTTCCCAATTTAACACTAAATTGGTCTCAACACACCTCTTCAATACCATAACCAGATTCTCCAAGCAGATGTCAAAAGAGTCCCCAAAGACTAAAAAATCATCCATGAAGACTTCCACATTCTGCTCAACCATGTCGGAGAATATCTCCATCATACATCTCTGAAATGTGGCTGGAGCGTTGCATAAATCGAAAGACATCCTCCTGAATGCAAAAGTACCATAGGGGCACGTGAAGGTAGTCTTTTCCTGATCTTCAAGGGCTATAACTATCTGGTTATACACCAAATAACCATCTAAGAGGCAGCAGTAATCGTGTCCCGTTAACCTATCCAACATCTAGTCAATGAACGGGAGAGGGAAATGGTCCTTTCTAGTCGCCTTATTCAGTTTGCGATAATCCATACAAACCCTCCACCCTGTGACTATTCTAGTAGGTATTAATTTGTTGTTTTTGTTGGACACTACAGTCATGCCTCCCTTCTTCGAAACGCATTGCACTGGACTCAACTATTAGCTGTCTGATATTGGGTATATGATTTCGGCATCCAACCACTTTAGTATTTTTTTCTTGACGACCTCTTTTATTATGGGATTTAATCTCCTCTGTTGCTCCACTGTCGGCTTACTGTCATCCTCAAGAAGTATCTTATGTATGCAAAATGAGGGGCTGATCCCCTTGATATCCGCTATGGTCCACCCAATAGCAGATTTAAATTCTTGTAACACTCGCATCAGCTTACTTTCCTGACAAGATGTTAATGCAGAAATAATTATAACAAGAAACTTTGATGCTTCACCCAAAAATGTGTACCTTAGATGATTCGAAAGAGGTTTAAGGTCAAGAGTGGGAGGCATCTCAAGAGAAGGTTTAAGATGCTCTAATGTCTCCCCTGTGTGTCCGAGTAGTTTAACTGGAATCTTGAATTTTCTCATTTGTGGTACTGTGTTCATAATTTGCACATATTCCACAACATCTGTATCCTCCAGGTCAGAATCCCCCAATAAAGCACTCTCTAAAGGATCCATGCTCATCACTTGCTCAGCCTCTTCATTCAGTACTTTGTCAACTGCATCAATCCGAAAACACTCTTCTTCATCAGTGGGGAACTTTATAACTTTGAAAACATTAAACGTAACCTTTTGGTCCTGAACTCTCATCGTCAGTTCTCCCTTCTATACGTCGATGAGAGTTCGCCCAGTAGCTAGAAAAGGTCTCCCCTGAATGATCGGTATGTCCTTGTCTTTCTCATAGTCCAAAATAATGAAGTCAGCAGGGAAGATAAACTTGTCCACTTTCACCAGGACATCTTCTACAATACCCCTCGAGTATGTGATGAACCTATCGGCAAGCTGCAATGATATGTTTGTCGGCTTAGGAGCCGGCAATCCCAACTGTGTAAACACCGATAGAGGCATCAGATTAATGCTCGCCCCCAAGTCACATAAGCATTTGTTGAATGACAATCTTTCGATGGAGCAAGGTATCGTGAAACTGCTTGGGTCTTTAAGTTTTAGAGGTAGTTTCCATTGCAACACTGCACTGCATTCTTCTGTTAAGGCAACTGTTTCATAGTTTTCCAGTTTCTTCTTCCTTGATAGAATACCTTTCATAAACTTCGCATAGCTTGGCATTTGTTCCAAAGCTTTGTTGGGTAAAATCTAGTTACGCACAACACGTAGGTATACGTGGTCAACAAGTAATAAAGTGAAAGTAAAATATCGATCCCACGAGGAATTATTTAATAAGAATAACAAAGTACTAACCCGTAACCAACTCAATCTTATTCAAATGAATGAATTATCAATATATATAATTAAACTACTTCTAACTACCACTAATTACCACTAGTTAAATTAAGATTATGGAGATTTAAGATCACAACTTCACTTATTGCTTCATCTAAGTTAGCATACTTCTCATCAATTATTCTCTCTATTCTGAATTGTTAATCAAGAACTTGAAAGCAAATATAACCACCTCACGATGCATCATACCATACTCACTCAAATCCACAGATGATAGAATTAAGCAAGACACCCTAATTAACTAATCCACTCTATTTCTATGTGAATTACAATTAAAAAGGATTTAATCACAAGTTCTCTATAAGATTACATATGGCGTAAAGGCATACTTCTACCCTAAACACGAATCATGAATTCCATCTACGCAGAAATCATAAACACATGCTATCATGATCAGATCTAAATCTATACTCCTCTCTTGATTCATATAGATTATCACGGTAACTGATAATTAGGCAATTAAACAGTTAAGTCCAAATCACAATAGACAATTCATAACGATAGATCATAATAATTGATAGAGAAGCATGTTAAAACAAACTACACAATAAGATCCATTATAATCTTAAACGAAGAATTAGTTCATTGAATTAAAACTATGAATCCACTATTGAATATACATTAAAAGATAAGAATAAGATTAAGAAAAAGAATTGAATTTGTTGCCGGCAAATTCGTCCTCCTTCTTGTTCTTGATCTAGATCTCCAATGACTCCAATATGCTTCAATCTCCAAATCTCCTTTCTACTAGGGTTTTTTATTTTATTTTAAAACTAAGCTAAAACTAATCTAAACTAATTGAATAATAAATCTAAGCTATATTATCTAATATATATATATATATATATATATATATATATATATATATATATATATAAGCTCCTCCCTCAGCTGCTCTACCTCTTTCCAGGTTAAGTGCCATAAAACTAATCTAATCCCAATAATATATCTAATATATATTATATCCTAAGCTGCTTCTTTTTTATCTCACAAGAATTGCAACCGAATCATGCCTCCACTTTATATTATGCCTCATTATATATTCATACTCATGGCCCCCACCTATCTCCACTTGCTAGCCCATCCAACATGCTGCCTTATGTCATCAGGTTCCGTTTTTTATCAGGTCACCTCCTTTTATAATTCCCTTTCAATGCCCTTGTACTAGCTGCCTACAAATCCTCCTTCTTGTCACATCCGAGTAGAAATAAGAAAAGAACTAGCAGCTGGCATGCCTCCACGTGTGTCATGTTAAGTATATCTCCTTTTATATCCTCAAGCTAGCAACCTGCATGCCTTTTATTTGCATCCGCATCCGAATTAAATAAGGAAAAGTGATGTTGCTGCCGCCTCCCCGCCCCAACGGGGGTTTCCTTCGGCCAAGACCCCTCCCCAGCGGGGGTTCATTCTGTCCAGCCGAATTTTATTTGCATGCTTGCTTATGAGCTGATTCCTTGCATGCTTGCTTATTTGTTGCTGATTTCGTGGCTCTATTTTGAATGCATGCAAATCTTTGCCCACTTACTAATTATCTTGCATGGCAATCAAACTGTGGCCCACTTATTAACTTTCATAAATATCTTGTTTAATTCCTTTGGTCCAATAAATTCTCAATTTGTCCTTTAAGCCTTCATTTCATTACCTACACATAAATGTATAAACCTAGTAGAAATGATAAGCAAATTACTCAAAAACATTCAGAATAAAGCTATAACGACTACCAATTCGCAGGTATAAAACCCACTCATCAAGCTTCTACGAAAGGTATGTTAATCTGTAGCTTCTTAAATACCTCCAAGAACTTAGCAAACTGTTTGTCTAATTTCTGTTTCTGAAGTATCTGAGGGTATGGCACAGGAGGGTACACCACTGTGGTGTAGCATTAGATTTCTCATTTGATTTCTTCTTTTCTGACTCAATTACATGCTCCTTATCCTTTTCCTCATTCCAAACTGGCTCTGGATTTTCTGCAGATTGGCGCGGGCACACCGTGTTCCCTTCTTCCTGGGGCGCGGCCGCACCAAGCCCAATTTCTGTAGTTTACTTCCCAGATTTTAGAGTAATAGCCTGACACTGTTCCTTTCTATCCTTTCTTCCTGGATTTGCCTCTGTATTGCTTGGTAGAGCCCCTTGCGGTCTGTTAGTTAACATATTGGCCATCTAGGCCATTTGATTCTTCAATGTTTTGATAGCCACCGCTTGGCTCTTTAACATCAACATAAGCTCTTCCATTTTAGATTTCTTCTCTTGTTGTGGAGCAAGAGCTGGGTGATGTTGATGTTGCTGTTGCTGAAATTCGGGAGGATAAGACGGTCTAGGTGCAAACTGTTGTTGTGGTTGATATTGTTGTTGTTGAGGTTGGTGCTGTTGTTGAGAACCTTGATTATTACTCCAACTAAAATTTGGATGATTTCTATTGTTCGGATGGTAGGAGTTCTGAAATTGATTTTGTGGCCTTTGGTAGTTACTCACAAATTGAACCGTGCAGTTATAGCACATTGTTCCGTCAGGTGTGATCCCGCACATAACTCACAGACGAAGGCAACTTGCTGTACTTTGTTTTCAGCCATAATATCAATTTTCTTTGACATCGCTGCCATTTGAGCTGATAATGCCGTGATGGCATCCACTTCCAATACTCCGGCAACCTTTGGTTGAGGAATTCTAGATGTCAGATTCTGGAAGTCATTTGCTGCCATGGTCTCAATCAAATTATAAGCTTCCTCATATCTCTTTGCCCATAAAGCTCCTCCTGCGGCGGTATCAATGATCGGCCTAGATTGCCATCCCAATCCACTATAGAATGTATTGATCACCATCCAATCTGGCATCCTGTGGTGAGGACACTTTCTTAGCATCTCCTTATATCGTTCCCAAGCCTCATACAAAGATTCTCCTTGTTGTTGCTCAAATTGAGAAAGAGCACTCCTCATCTTTGGTGTCTTGGCCATAGGAAAGAATTTTGCTAGAAACTTCTGTGCTAAATCCCCCCAAGTAGTTACGGAACCCGGTGGTAGCGAATGAAGCCAACACTGTGCCTTGTCCCTCAAGGTGAAAGGAAAGAGTCTGAGTCTCACCGCATGATACACCGATATACTTGAATGTGTCATAAATTTTAATAAAGCTCAGAAGATGCTCGTTAGGATCATCAGTAGTCGAACCCCCAAACTAAACCATGTTTTTTACCATCTAGATTGTTCCCGGTTTGTTCTCAAAGGTGTTTGCGGATATTGCTGGCCTGACTATGCTCGACTGTAGCTCAGATGTTCGGCATAGAATAATCTCTCAATGCTCTATGTTCATCGGCTGCCATTTGTACCGGTGTTTCAGTTTCCTCTTGCGTATTAGTAGTACGTGTGTTCAATCTCCAAGCTTTCCCGTTGATGTTATCCTACCTAGGCTCTAAAGCAGAATTTGTAGATCGAGTGTGCATATACTAACCAAGAGCACCTGAAACAAAATAAAAATAAAATAAAAATGAGATAAGATGTGAATTGTTTAAGTCAAACAAATTTAACTTAAAAAGATGACGAAAGTAATAAAAATAAAAACTAGTCCCCCGCAACGGCGCCAAAAACTTGTTGGCTTATTTCGGTGTTAACAAAACAGACACACACACGCAAGTGCACGTGGTCCACAAGTAATATATGATAAGTCAAGTATCGTTCGTTCCAATGGAGAAAAGTAATTATTTCTAATCTAACATTTAACAACTTTGTAATTATTTCTAGCTGCTTAAACGAGTGAATAAGATGTGAATTAACTACTAGATTGATTATCAATTAATAAACTAATTAACAAGCGACTAATTCAAATTAGGAAGATATGGGATTCTAACTTCACTTAATGCATAATGCAGATTATACACCTCTTGTTAAACCTAATTGAGTATTTCGGATTGCTAGTCGAGAGCACAAAGGTGAAACATGGCTATCTATCTTTCGATAATCCATGCCCATATCACATAAAATCCACAAAAGAGATAGAATTCATATGAACATCGATATTACCTAACTCAATATATTTCTATGTGACTTACAAGTAATATAGATTTAAGTGCAAGCTCTCTTGAATGACTACACGAGGTAAGCCGGTATATGTCTATCCAGATTATGAATCATGAAATCTATCGCATGTAAAGTTCATGAACACATGCTAATATGGTTAAGTCAGAATTTGTACTTCCTTTTCCAATTCCATACAAATTAATACGGTAGATGGTGATCAAGCATCTAAACAATTAAAACAACCATATTAGGCAATCCATCCATAACCAATTACAGTCAACAAAGAGGCATAGAAATCTGAATTACGCAAAAAGCTCCATCAAAATCCCATAATGGTGATTAGTTCATCTCTGCAGCAATAACCATATGGGAATTTGTTCAAGCATTGAAAGTTTAATATGAAAACAAAGAGAACCAAAAGAGCAAGCAATTGCAAATCTGATAATTATGCGTTCAAAGTAAACCATCAAAACCAAGTTCAAATCCACAATCAACCAAATTCAAAACCCTAAGTATGAAAATCTATCAAGGAATTAAGAGAGAATCCAAAAGAGTAGAAGAATAGCCAAGAACTCTTTGTGACTCCACAAAACCCTAGAATAGTAAAAAAAATATTTAAAAGATAGTCTCGTAACTTGTAATTACACCCTTATAAGGAAAAACACGTTACAAGAATTTTTAAGTAAAAGTCAACGATAGGAAATAATTGACTAGCGTGGCCGCGCCACCCCGTAGACAAAGTGGGGCGCGGGTGCACTGTTGCTGGTTGGCTTCTCCTTCTGACCCACGCGTGCTGCTTTTGCTCTTCATGCTGGCACGAGCGCGCTGCTGGGCTTTTCATGCAGACTGTGTTAATCATTTGCTGCTGCAACTAGTCCTTCACTTGCCATATCATTTGCTCACTTTACAGTGCCATTTCCATCTTCATTCCACCACAAGCACACCATCTAGCCATCCTACCATTTCCATGCCATTCCATGTCATTTCCATGCCATTTGCTCACAGTAGAGTTTCCTTCATGCAACCTACAAAATAAAGATAAAATGCATCAAAAGTAACTAAAACTCTTGAGATTAAGCCATAATTCTAGCAAGTAGATAGCCAATAAGTAGGTATAAAACCTACTTATCACTACCACTTATAGTAAAAGAAGAGATATGTCATATATGATTCGTTAAATGACAACCCAGTAGTCCTTGGCCAAGGCAGAATGAAATTAGAAAGGAGTTTCTAATTTATATTATTTGGAGTTGTACATTTTCTAATCGAAATACATATAATTAAATAAAATAAGACTTGACAGTAATTCCATGTCTTCTATTTAATTGGGACATTGTATAATGGAAGGATTGAATTGTACGGTAACTATTTACTCACAGGTTCTTTTATGATTAATGTTGAAATCTATATTATCTGGAAAGTCGTTGATCGCTAGGGAGGCTTATCCCTATTATAGAATAAATATTATTTATTTAAATAGATTATTAATTTAATTTATTTATTTAAATAAGATTAGAATTGTTCTAATTGATTTATTCACAACCGGTTTAATATGGAGAACCTAAAGGGTCACACCATAAAAGGAAGAATAATTATTTAAGAAGATAATGACATAATCGTAATAATGCATTAAGTGTAATTAATTTAATCTATATTGATAGAATAAATTAAATAACTTAATGTTTATTATTTAATATTTTAAAAATATTAAATATAAATTAATAAGAGGAGTCTTATTAATATTATTACAATTATTATTATTTTAATTTCTAAAGGAGTTTAGGAATTATTTAATATTAGTACTCGCATTTATTTCTAATGAGATTAGGAGGCAAATTAATTAAAGAATTTTAATTAATTAATCCCAATATGATTGGAAAACCTAATTAATTAAAGGAGTTTAATTAATTAAATGAATACCTATTTCTAATAGAATTAGAAGGGTTGACCAATATCTATATAAGAGGAATCTTATGTTAGATATTAGTTGATAAAATTCCAATTGTTGGAGAGTAATCTTTTTCTATAGAGGATAGAAAACTAGGGTTTAGCTAACCACCCTCCTTCTTGAATAATTCCTCTTCCTTGATGTATCACCTCTAGAGGCCAAACACATGGGTGGATAACGTTGATCAAAGGAAGGAATAAATCCCGGATATTCAAAAAGATCGCGAAGAACAAGGAGTTGAACTCGTACCTGTGGAAGCTTCGTTCTACAAGGGTATGAATCTAATCTTCTTGTTTATAGTTATAATCGATAACTATAAATAAAGGATGATCTAGATAATGGTTTTGTAGAAATTTTAAACTCTAATATACCATGCTTCCGCTTTTTTTGCAATTTGATTGCGTCCATGATTTTGTACAAACCCAACAGTGACATCAGAGCCAAACCTTTATGTGAGTTAGTAATTGTGTTTATTTGATATATATACTGATATGTGTTTTAAAAAATTTAATTGGGCATAATAGTTAGCTAGGAATTTAGTTTTGGAGAAAAACTGCTCAATTCGCGAACTAGAAAAATAGATTTTTCCTAGCGGCACTGCAGCGCTGGCTACAAGCCTTGCAGCAGCGCCGTCGAGCCGGCTTCGTGTTCCTGAAGGTGATGTAGCGCTATAGCGCCGGATGCTAGGTCATTCTCAGCGCTACAGCGCCAAGTCCGGGTCTCAGCTGATGATGACGTGGTGCGGCAGCGCTACATGCTAGTTCACTAGCAGCGCTGCAATGCCAGCTCCTTGACTCAACTGATGATGACGGGTGCGGCAGCGCCGCATGCCTGTTCATTGGCAGCACTGCAGCTCCACCCCACCAGATTTTTTTATATTTTTTTAAGATAAAAGGTTTATTTTAATTAAAAATTAAAAATAATGTTTTTCTAAAATTCCAAATTAATAAAGGAGTTTATTAGATTTGGAATTAGATTAAAATAAAATTATTTATTTTAATTAGAACTGGATTTCATGCTAGCTAATTAGAGTTGGAATTGGATTCCATGATAACTAATTAGAGTTGAAATTGGTTTCCAAAATTAACTAAGATTACCCATTAATTCAATATCAGTGTATATATTAAATGTTTATTTATTGATGTATATGGTGATATGTATGAAAATAAATGGGGTTGATTATGGACTATTGACCAATGTGATTGGATTTTATTTTAGTTGAATGCTTGAATGAATGGATTTTATTAAATGAGGTCTGCGTACCTCGTCTTCTCTGATTTTTCTTGATGTAAAATTCTATGTCCCTCCTATGTACTTCCCCTTGACTTCTGATCAAGGTTTCTATTTAAATTAAATAGTCTATGTAATAGAAATAGTTAGAATTATCTTGAAGAAATTGGAGACCATGGAGCAAGGAGCGCGTGAAGACCCGTTTGTAATGGAGCTCAAGTTTAAATATAATAGTTATATTTAAATTTAAATTCTTGCACTCCTAGGTTTGACCTTTTGGTTCACTTGGTGGCTCTAGTGAACCACACTAGAATAAAAGTCCATAATCAATCCAGGTAGAATATAGTATTCTATATGTGCATGCTAGTATTATATATATAAAATTTTATGCAAACATGCTTCATATGTTTTAATAAAATGACGCGTATTTTATATATATTTGTGCATGCACGCTAAACAAGATGAGACAAATAATAACAAACCCCTCAAAAAAATTATATTAAGTCTAAAGCATTCAAAGATATTTGGAATATCGAACGTCGCCTTCTAGCATGATAAAATTAATAGAGTATTAAATATTTAATATGAGTTTGTTAAACTATTCACAAGGCAAGTATTAAGTATTTAAGATGTTAATTTAATCACATTTGATGCTTATAAAAAAAATTGAACAATATTATTTTGTTGTGCTATCTACAAGGATAATATTTTTCATTTTTGAATATATGGAAGTGCTAGGTTGGACTTAACTTAAATTATTTTAGTTCGGATGTGCACACACTTGACCATTATAATCTAAGAGGCAAAATTAAAAGGAGTTACATGTTGATGTAATTGACAAAGAGTTGTCTACCTATTTATTTGTATATGGTTTGTTGTGCTATCCACAAGGCTATATACACTTGAAATAGGATCCTTATTCTCACTAACAAATCTTTAATTAGATGTTGTCGAACTATTTAAGTGAGTGTAATATAGTTTGAAAAAAATAGTGGGAGATACCAATTTAAAATAAGACCTAATTTATTTTGGTATATAATATTAATTAAATAAATGTTTGCTAAAATGTTGTCTTTTCACATGCAGAAATTTAAAAATGTCAAAATCACTAATTTCACTGCGTAGCATACTTGATGCTAACAAACTGACTGAACCAAATTACATGGACTGGTTAAGGAATCTGAGAATAGTTCTCACTGCTTAAAAGATTTTTTATGTCCTAAATTCACCTATCCCTGGAACTATTCCAGAAACAGCCTCTGAGGAAGAGATTGCCACTATTATAAAGTGGCAAGATGATACATCTATGGCTCAATGCATCATGCTCGCATCCATGAATAACGAGCTTCAGGGTCAGCATGAAAACATGGATGCTCCTATTATGTTGCTTCACCTCAAGGAGTTGTATGGTGAACAAAGTAGGACTGCTAGATATGAGATATCTAAGGAGCTCTTCCAATCTTGGATGACCGAGGGCACTGAAGTTGAGACTCATCTCCTAAGGGTGATTAATATGATTGAACGCCTTGGACAGCTTGGGTTCGTCATGGATGGGGAGTTGAGTCAAGACTTAGTCTTGCAGTTACTCCTTGAGACCTTCGCGCAGTTCGTTGTAAATTTCCACATGAATAATTTAGATGTCAGCTTGCCTGAATTACTTAACATGTTGAAAACTGCAGAAGAACACTTCCCATCCAAGAAGAACCATGTCTTAATGGTGGATGATTCTTCCAAGAAAAGGAAGAGGCCCAAGGTATTTTCTGAAAAGAAGAAATCTAAGAAGGCTAAGGGCAAGGCAAAAGTAAAGGATCAAAAGAAACCTGATGCAACAAGCAAAGGAATGTGTTTCCATTGCAACTAGCTGGGTCATTGGAAGAGGAACTGCAAGAAGTTTATGGCAGAAAAGAAGCTTGGAGAAGCTTCGACTTCTAATCAAGGTTTATTCATAATTGAAATTAATTTTTCTGAAAGTCAAAATTATACTTGGGTATTGGATACCAGCTGTGGTTCTTACATATGTAATACTGTGAAGGGACTGGTCAGAAGTAGAAAGCTAAACAAGGATGAGGTTGTCCTACGAGTGGGAAATGAAGCAAAGGTTGCTGCATTAGCTATAGACACTTATTGTTTAGCACTGCCTATGGGTAAGTTCATTTATTTAAATAATTGTTATTTTGTTCCGAATATCATTAGAAACATTATTTCTATTTCTATATTAGATATGGATGGATTTGACATTATAATAAAGAACAACAGTTGTTGTATTTATAAAAATAATGTTTTATATGGTGTTGGTAATTTGTGAAATGGACTTTACATACTTGACTTACATGAAAATATATTTCAAATAGAACAAACTAAGAAAAGGAAAAGAGATGATGTTAATTATACCTATATGTGGCACTGTAGACTCAGTCATATCAATGAAACAAGATTATCAAAGTTGCATAAGAATGGACTCTTAGAGCTATCTAATTATGAATCATATTCAACTTATGAATCTTGTCTCATGAGTAAAATGACTAAATCTCCTTTTAGTGGAAAAGGCGAAAGAGTTACAGAGTTGTTAGTGTTGGTTCACACAGACGTTTGTGGATCTATGACAACGAATGCAGTATTCTTATTTTATTACTTTCACTGATGATCGCTCAAGATTTGGATATGTGTATTTAATGAAATACAAATCTGAATCATTTGAAAAGTTCAAAGAATTTTGAAGTGAAGTAGAGAAACAAACGGGCAAGAGTATTAAGATTCTTCGATCAGATCGAGGTGGAGAATACTTAAGCGGTGAGTTTCTCAATTATCTCAAAGATAATGGTTTAATCTCACAATGGACTCCACCAGGTACACCATAGTTAAAAGGAGTATCTGAAAGGAGAAATCAAATATTGTTGGACATGGTTCGTTCCATGATGAGTTTTACCGATCTTCCAATTTTATTCTGGGGTTATGCCTTAGAAATGGCTGCATACTTACATAACAATGTGCCTACCAAATCCTACCAAAGACTCCATATGAGATGTGAAAAGGGAGGAAACCAAATCTTAAGCATGTTAAGACTTGGGGTTGTCCAGCTTATGTCAAAAGATTTGAGAATGATAAGCTACAGACTAAATTCAACAAGTGTAGATTTGTGGGATACCCTAAAGAAACTTTAGGGTATTATTTCTATCATCCAACTGATCAAAAGGTGTTTGTTGCGAAACATGATGCCTTCTTGGAAAAGGATTTTATCCATGAAGGGGTCTGTGATGCCCCCAGAATTGGTCCAATCAACCCAAACCATTCTGAGTCGCCAAATACATGGTACAGAATCCAAATACAATCTTTCATATCAAACAGTCGTGCAAAATACGACCACACAACTTTGAGTGTCAATACAGACATGTAGAAAATATTAACATTCAAACTAAGTCTTCATTATATTTATTATCACACTATTTAAAAAAAATAGTGAGGACTTCTACAGTTCTAACTCGGACCATCACTCCATTCTCCGACTAGTACCCGCCATATTCTCATTTCCTAAAGAGAACAATGGAAGAAAAGGGTGAGCTCAACTAGCCCAGTAAAGAATATTATGACTAAGATAATGAAGAATAAATTATCGTTAGTCTTTAACAAATCAGATAAAATATTATGGACAACAAGTTTTAGATCAACAACTGCAGCGGAAATAACAATTCATTAGAAGAGTTAAGTAGAGAATGATGTCTACTATCTTCTATGATTTAAAGTCCATCATCAATATTTTATCCCTGTAACATCAATCAATATATATCTCGAATCAAATATTCATCTTTGCACTACGGGCTAAAGATATTCATTTGTATCACCAGTGGTCATGTTCATCTCAACACTTGTCCATCTTTGCACTACGGCCCAAAGATATTCATCAAGTAATCATCTTTGCACTACAGGCCAAAGATATTCATCAAATAATCATTCATCTTTGCACTACAGGCCAAAGATATTCCTTTGTATCATCATTTAAGACTGAGGATGATGAAAAATAATATAAAAACGAATCCAGTAAAATAAAGGACAAAAATTAAGAATTCGTAATTTAGTTTATCCAAGTTCAAGAATACTCCGTAATAATCAATTGTGGAGCAAAATTCAAGAATGAAGTTCAAAACTTGGATCCAATCAAAGATAAAAAAAAATAATATTTTTGTTTATCGTGAATTGTAACTCGTGAATAGTAACTCATGAATAGTAACTTGTTATGAAAAGATAAAAATTTCATAACAAGTTCAGACCAATATTCCAGTAAAATAATATTTCGTATGAGTATGAATGAATATACGAAAATGTAATTGGATTTTCACCCGTCATTCGGTAATCCGCGTAGACAGATCCTTTCCACAATTTAATAGAAATGAATACGAAGGGTGATTCACCACGCATGCGGTAATCTGCGTAGACAGGTTATTCCCACAGATTATTAAGGAATTGAATGAATACAAAAGGTTTTCACCAGGCATGCGGTAATCTGCGTAGACAGGTTACTCCCACAGATCAATAAAGAATGAATACGAAGGGTTATTCACTATGCATGCGGTAATCTGCATAGACAGGTTACTCCCACAGATCAATAAAGAATAGAGTAACAACCTTTACGAGTATTGAAAGAAAGTAGCCTTCTTTATGAGTATAAAATAAATAATACCCCTTACGAGAAAAACAATATCCCTTACCTCAGTAGAAGATTGGATACTGGAATAGTGTAGTAGCAGAATACTCTTCTTTTTTCTCTCTCTATAATTTTTCTCACTATTATAACTTTGCTATTCAAGAATTGTGAGAAATAAATGAAATTAGCTTGCTATTTATAGGCGAGAAAAAGGTTGGTTAATTACACTTTAGTACCTCCATCTTTGCCTAAAATTTTAATTTAGTCCCTCAAGTTTATAAATC
This sequence comes from Panax stipuleanatus, assembly GCA_020205555.1. NCBI lineage: Eukaryota > Viridiplantae > Streptophyta > Magnoliopsida > Apiales > Araliaceae > Panax > Panax stipuleanatus. The sequence continues at coordinate 144,129,381 of CM035115.1, read as the reverse complement.
TTGCACCTCCACCCCTGCAACTACCCACCAAGTATTTATTATCCACCAATAAGTGGGTCCCACATGTTAACCACCCATTAATTGCTCATTTATCTGATTAATTCTCCGTTTGGTCAATTTAACGTCCGAAAATCAACTATTATCGAAATAAATGTCGATTTCTACTAACATTAATATTTTCAACACAATGAAAATATTTTTATCAACCATTCATCAATTATTATTTAAATTAATATTACAGAATTACAATAATGACAACCAGGTCGTTTCCAGGAAAGAGGGGGCCTTCCGATAAAGATTTCTTCTTACTAGCACGCAATTAACTAACCCCTTTCCTAGACAGAACTTTCTAGACATTGCCAATAATGCTATCTAATAATATCATTTAAATAATATAACTGACCATTATTGATTTAATAATATAAAATATTGCGCAGATGATACTGTGACAATAATTGAATCAATAATATGATATACTGTGCAACAACTACAGTAAAAATTGTTGAATACTGAGTGACTTCTTACGTAAGCATCAATAATCAAAGATATTGTGCAATACCGTGTGCTACTTTGCAACAACGTGTATTACTGTATTTTTATCACCGGGTATTTTAACAATTTAACGGTAAAAGTTTTGCCGTGAAAATGTTATTTCTGTCGCTTTCTATATCTGACAATTATTCCGTTGTGGGTTCCACCAATGACTGCACCGTCATACGAATATGCTCCGACAAAATAATATTCCCCGACACAATGAATATGTTATGACCACTTGTTTACTTTGTAAAATTTGCACATTCCACCCATAACTTATCACATTTATCAAATCAACACCTTACTATTTCAAAATAATATATAGAGGAAATTAAATCTTTATTCATAAAAGTTGGGGTTTTACAACCTCCCCTCCTTATGAAATTTCGTCCTCGAAATTGACGTACGTACCTGGTATGTTGAATAGGTGAGGATACCTCGCTTTCATTTTTGATTCTAACTCCCAGATCATTTCCTCGATATCATGGTTCATCCACAAAACTTTAACTTGAGGTATAATCTTCAAGCGTAGGACATGTTCCTTCTTATCCAAGATCTTGACAGGTACCTCCTCGTACGTTAAATCTTTGGCTATCTCGTCTGGTTCTAACTCAATAATGTGGTTTGGGTCTTTCACATATTTATGTAACATGGATATGTAAAAAACGTTATGAACACGAGACATGCTTGGAGGTAAAGCGAGTCTATAGGCCCCTTTCTTACTCGGTCAATGATCTCATATGGACCAATGACTCGTGGATTGAGCTTTCCTCTCTTCCCGAATCTCGTAACTCCTTTCCATGGAGCAACACGTAACAATACATGATCTCCGACATTAAATTCTACGTCTATTCGATGAAGATCCACATAACTCTTTTGTCGATCTTGTGCCATTTGTATACGTTGTCGGATTATTTGAATATTTTTCGTAGTCATACGTATTAACTCCGGTCCCAATAATGTTGCTTCACCCACCTCGTCCCAGCATACTGGAGAACGACACTTTGGTCCATACAACGCCTCGAATGGAGCCATGCCTATACTTGCCTGATAACTGTTATTGTAGGATAATTCCACCAATGGTAAGTACTTGTCCCAACTCCCTTTGAAGTCTAGAACACATAGTCTCAATAGATCTTCAAGAGTTTTAATAGTCCTTTCCGATTGCCCGTCAATTTGAGGATGATATGCAGAACTGAATCATAGATCGATGCCCATAGCTTTCTGCAAACTGACCCAAAATTGTGAAGTAAATCTTGGGTTACGATCCAAAATTATGGATACTGGCATGCCATGCAATCTCACAATCTCATTTATGTACATATAAGCAAGATGTTCCAGTGAATAAGTCTCTCGTATAGGCAAGAAATGAGCAGACTTGGTTAATCTATCGACAATAACCCAAATTGCATCTATGCCTTGAGAAACCTTAGGAAGACCCGTAACAAAATCCATGGTAATGTGTTCCCACTTCTATTTTGGAATCTCAAGTGATTGCAATGGACCCTTTGGCACTAGATGCTCCGACTTAACATATTGACAAGTTAAACACCTCGAGATAAACTCCGCGATCTCTCTCTTCATATTGCTCCACCAAAATGTATGTCGAAGATCACGATACATTTTGGTACTTCCAGGATGGATTGCAAACGGTGTATTGTGTGCCTCCATCATGATTCTATACTTCAAATCAGAATTGTTAGGAACACAAAGTCTGGAGTTGACTCAAAGTATTCTTTCTTCATCGATTCTTGCTTCTGGAATAACACCTTCTTGCACCTTCTTCTTCATCTTCATCAGCTCCGGGTCTGTAGCTTGAGCAGCTTTAACTTTATCAATCAAAGCTGGTTCTACGCGTAAACTTGACATCTTTATGTGGGTCCCCGGAGTCTTGAACTCTATCTCCATCCTTTGTAAGTCACACAAAATGGGCCTTTGTGTTGACAGCATCGCACTCATTCCCGCATATGATCTTCTACTTAATGCGTTTGCTACCACGTTCGTTTTTCCAGGATGGTATTGGATGGTATGGTCGTAATCTTTCAACAGATCAAGCCAACGTCATTGCCGCATGTTGAGTTCCTTCTGGGTAAAGAAATATTTGAGGCTTTTATTTTCCGTATAGATCTCCACTTTCTCCCCATACAGGTAGTGTCTCCATATCTTCAATGCAAAAATGACTGCTACCAACTCTAGATCATGAGTAGGATAATTCCTCTCATATTCTTTGAGTTATCGTGAGGCATAGGCTATGACTTTCCCATGTTGCATGAGAACACATCCTAACTCTTTGCCCGAAGCATTGCTGTAAATGACAAATCCATCCGAACCAGATGGTATCGTCAGAACAGGTGCCGAAATGAGTCTCCTCTTGAGCTCTTGAAAGCCCTTCTCGCATTCCTCGTTCCATACGAATTTTATATCTTTTCAAGTCAGCTGAGTTAATGGAGTAGCGATTCGAGAAAATTCTTCCATGAATCTCCGATAATAACCAGCTAAGCCCAGAATGCTACGTACTTCGATCACTGACTTAGGTTGCTCCCAACTTTGTATTGCTTTAATCTTCACCGGGTCAACAGATACCCCATGTTTTGATATCACGTTCCCAAGGAATGCTACTTTCTCAAGCCAGAACTCGCATTTCTTCAATTTGGCATAAAGCTTGTTATCACGAAGCCTTTGAAGTACCAGCTTCAAGTGGTGCTTATGATCTTCGCGGCTTTTAGAATAGATGAGGATGTCATCAATAAAGACAACCACGAACTGATCCAAATATTCCTTGAATACACGGTTCATCATATCCATGAAAGTAGCAGGAGCATTAGTCAACCCAAAAGATATAACTAAGAATTCATAATGCCCGTATCGAGTTCTGAAAGCAGTCTTTGGAATATCCTCAGTTTTAATCTTTAACTAATGATATCCAGAACGAAGATCGATCTTTGAAAAGAACTATGCACCTTGCAACTGGTCGAACAGGTCATCAATGTGAGGTAACGGATACCTATTCTTGACGGTGACATGGTTCAACTCTCGATAGTCAATATACAAAGTCGCATACTCCCGTCTTTCTTCTTTACGAATAAAACAGGAGCACCCCAAGGAAATGTACTTGGACGAATGAAACCAATGTCTAACAACTCCTGTAGTTGGACCTTTAACTCCTGAAGTTCAATAGGAGCCATTCGATATGGGGTTTTAGAAATGGGTTTTGTACCGGGTTCAAGGTCAATAAAGAATTCAACTTCACGTTCTGGGGGTAGACCGGAAGTTCTTCGGGAAATACATCAGGAAACTCACTAATAATAGAAATATTATTCAAATCTGACGTACTCTGATTTAAATCAGTGACATGGGCTAAGAAAGCTTGACATCCATTTTTCAAAAAATGCATAGCTTTATGACTTGAAATGACATTGATTGATTTTAGTGGTTTGGTTGTTTGAATTCGCACAACAGGTTGGTTAGGAATATGAAAACTAACAACCTTACGAAAATAATCAATTTTGGCATGATAAGTGGTTAACCAGTCAATTCCTAAAATCACGTCAAATGCAAGTATTCTCAAAGATATAAGATCAACAGGTAGGGTGAGAATACCAATTTGAATCAAGCAAGATTTGTAAACTGTTGATGTAACAAAGGTTTCTCCCAACGGAGTTTCAACAGATAAGTCAAAGTCTAATTTCTCAGGTGTCAAGTTCAAACGTTGAGCACAAGCAGGTGAAATAAAAGAATGGGTAGCACCTGTATCTAATAAAGTGTAAACTTCGCAAGAGTTTATTATCAGCTTACCCGTAATAACCTCTTTCAGGTTCCTTGCTTGTAGGGCAGTCACGACAAAAGCTCTTCCAGGAACTACTGACTTTGACTTGTCCGGAACAGCCTTAGGAATCACCACCCCCGCTGGACTTGGTTTCGCACAGGACACACTCGAGCTATATGTCCTTCCTTTCCATAGTTATAACACACCTTAGATTGTTGTGTGCAGTTGGGACTAATGTGTCCCTCTTGCCCGCATTTATAGCATACGACTGGCGGTCGTTCTCCTCCCCTAAAAATAGTTGGTGCTGCTGTTGACGTCTTCACGTTCTCATTGTTGTACCTTCTCTTCTTGAAATCTCCCCCCGACTCACTTCTTCTATTATCATGGCCACGATTACCACCGGAGTGGTTACCGCTTCTGTTATGATACTTTACTCCCTGCTGGTTGTCATTGTTCTGATGACTGCTGCCACCGATACGACCTTGGTTGTTATCCTTTGGTTGAACGTAATCACTATCTCGTTCTAATAACTGGGCCCTGTTCACTACATCCAAATATAGAGAAAATTTGTGAGAAATGAGGTATTAACGAATCTCGGGTTTCAAACCTCTCAAAAACATCCGCGTCATACGTTCCTCATTCTCTACCAAATGAGGTGCAAACCAGGATAATTTCGCGAACTTAGCCTCGTACTAGGAAATAGTCATGTTGTTCTGTTCCAGTCTGATAAACTCTACCTCTTTCATGTGACGAATACTATCTGGAAAGTACTGGTCATTAAACAGTTTATGCAACGCCCCCCAAGACATCTTAAGTGAGGCAGGCTGGGTACACTTCACAGATTCCCACCAATAATCTGTCTCTCCACGGAACATAAACGTGGCGAATGGAACCTTCTGTTCCTCCGTGCATCCCAAGACATCAAATATCTTGGTAATTTGCTTAATCCAATTTTCTGCCTTTATTAGATCTGGCTTTCCCTGAAACTCTGGTGGCCCCAACTCTTTAAACTTCTTGGCAGTGACAAGCCGCGAGTTATTATTTCCACCTGTATTATGAACACGAGTCTCCCTCGTCTGGTTTTTCATGAACTGCAAAAAACTTCTGAACATCCCGTCATTTATCATTTCTTCGGTAGGGTTGTTTACAGGAGAATTGTTGCCTTCCTGTTGCACGTTCTCTTGGTTGGTGATTAAAGGTGTCTCAACGGTCTCATTCACTCCATTGTTTAGATTTTCAGCTGCCATTCTCAAATACTGCCACAAAACAAGGGTTAATCAAACAAATTAACATATCACATATTAATCCTATATTCCAACCGACAAAATAAATACCACATAAGCTTCGGTAGGACACACACTAGCGAAGGATTTACTCGTCTCTCCCCTCCTAGTTCTATTTCCAGATCTCCGCCAGAGATCATATTCCTAAGCTCTGATACCAACTGTGACTCATGTCCCAACCTTGGACAGCACCTCACAATGATACCTATCAGTTTGTCACCGTAGAACGGCGTCCCCTACGGAGAGTCTGGCTTCGGTGCATCCCACATAGGGAGTCACCAGATAGAGGCTCGGGACTCTTTACATATGGCTCTGATACCAACTGTGACGCCCCCAGAATAGGTCCAATCAACCCAACCCATTTTGAGTCGCCAAATACATGGTACAGAATCCAAATATAATCTTTCATATCAAACAGTCATGCAAAATACGACCACACAACTTTGAGTGTCAATACAGACATGTAGAAAATATTAACATTCAAACTAAGTCCTCATTACATTTATTATCACACTATTTTAAAAAAAAAGTGAGGACTTCTACAGCTCTAATTCGGACCATCACTACATTCTCCGACTAGTACCCACGATATTCTCATTTCCTGAAGAGAACAATGAAAGAAAAGGGTGAGCTCAACTAGCCCAGTAAAGAATATTATGACTAAGATAATGAAGAATAAATTATCATTAGTCTTTAACAAATCAGATAAAATATTATAGATAACAAGTTTTAGATCAACAACTGCAGCAGAAATAACAATTCATTAGAAGAGTTAAGTAGAGAATGATGTCTACTATCTTCTATGATTTAAAGTCCATCATCAATATTTTATCCCTGTAACATCAATCAATATATATCTTGAATCAAATATACATCTTTGCACTACAGGCTAAAGATATTCATTTGTATCACCAGTGGTCATGTTCATCTCAACACTTGTCCATCTTTGCACTACGGCCCAAAGATATTCATCAGGTAATCATCTTTGCACTACAGGCCAAAGATATTCATCAAATAATTATTTAAGACTGAGGATGATGAAAAATAATATAAAAACGAATCTAGTGAGATAAAGGACAAAAATTAGGGATTCGTAATTTAGTTTATCCAAGTTCAAGAATACTCCGTAATAATCAATTGTGGAGCAAAATTCAAGAATGAAGTTCAAAACTTGGATCCAATCAAAGATAAAAAAAATAATATTTTTTTTCCGTAAATAGTAACTTATGAATAGTAACTTGTCATGAAAAGATAAAAATTTCATAACAAGTTCAGACCAATATTCCAGTGAAATAATATTTCGTATGAGTATGAATGAATATACGAAACTGTAATTGGATTTTCACCCGTCATTCGGTAATCCACGTAGACAGATCATTTCCACAATTTAATAAAAATGAGTACGAAGGGTGATTCACTACGCATGCGGTAATCCGCGTAAACAGGTTATTTCCACAGATTATTAAGGAATTGAATGAATACAAAAGGTTTTCACCAGGCATGCGGTAATCCGCTTAGACAGGTTACTCCCACAGATCAATAAAGAATGAATACGAAGGGTTAGTCACCATGCATGCGGTAATCCGCGTAGACATATTACTCCCACAGATCAATAAAGAATAGAGTAACAACCCTTACGAGTATTGAAAGAAAATAGCCTTCTTTATGAATATAAAAGAAATAATACCCCTTACGAGAAAAACAATATCCCTTACCTCAGTAGAAGATTGGATACTGGAATAGTGTAGTAGCAGAATACTCTTCTTTTTTCTCTCTATAATTTTTCTCACTATTATAACTTTGCTCTTCAAGAATGGTGAGAAATGAATGAAATTAGCTTGCTATTTATAAGCTAGAAAAAGGTTGGTTAATTACACTTTAGTACCTCCATCTTTGCCTAAAATTTTAATTTAGTCCCTCAAGTTTATAAATCTTGCACCTCCACCCCTGCAACTACCCACCAAGTATTTATTATCCACCAATAAGTGGGTCCCACATGTTAACCACCCATTAATTGCTCATTTATCCGATTAATTCTCCGTTTGGTCAATTTAACATCCGAAAATCAACTATTATCGAAATAAATGTCTATTTCTACTAACATTAATATTTCATAACAAGTTCAGACCAATATTCCAGTAAAATAATATTTCGTATGAGTATGAATGAATATACGAAAATGTAATTGGATTTTCACCCGTCATTCGGTAATCCGCGTAGACAGATCCTTTCCACAATTTAATAGAAATGAATACGAAGGGTGATTCACCACGCATGCGGTAATCTGCGTAGACAGGTTATTCCCACAGATTATTAAGGAATTGAATGAATACAAAAGGTTTTCACCAGGCATGCGGTAATCTGCGTAGACAGGTTACTCCCACAGATCAATAAAGAATGAATACGAAGGGTTATTCACTATGCATGCGGTAATCTGCATAGACAGGTTACTCCCACAGATCAATAAAGAATAGAGTAACAACCTTTACGAGTATTGAAAGAAAGTAGCCTTCTTTATGAGTATAAAATAAATAATACCCCTTACGAGAAAAACAATATCCCTTACCTCAGTAGAAGATTGGATACTGGAATAGTGTAGTAGCAGAATACTCTTCTTTTTTCTCTCTCTATAATTTTTCTCACTATTATAACTTTGCTATTCAAGAATTGTGAGAAATAAATGAAATTAGCTTGCTATTTATAGGCGAGAAAAAGGTTGGTTAATTACACTTTAGTACCTCCATCTTTGCCTAAAATTTTAATTTAGTCCCTCAAGTTTATAAATCTTGCACCTCCACCCCTGCAACTACCCACCAAGTATTTATTATCCACCAATAAGTGGGTCCCACATGTTAACCACCCATTAATTGCTCATTTATCTGATTAATTCTCCGTTTGGTCAATTTAACGTCCGAAAATCAACTATTATCGAAATAAATGTCGATTTCTACTAACATTAATATTTTCAACACAATGAAAATATTTTTATCAACCATTCATCAATTATTATTTAAATTAATATTACAGAATTACAATAATGACAACCAGGTCGTTTCCAGGAAAGAGGGGGCCTTCCGATAAAGATTTCTTCTTACTAGCGCGCAATTAACTAACCCCTTTCCTAGACAGAACTTTCTAGACATTGCCAATAATGCTATCTAATAATATCATTTAAATAATATAACTGACCATTATTGATTTAATAATATAAAATATTGCGCAGATGATACTGTGACAATAATTGAATCAATAATATGATATACTGTGCAACAACTACAGTAAAAATTGTTGAATACTGAGTGACTTTTACGTAAGCATCAATAATCAAAGATATTGTGCAATACCGTGTGCTACTTTGCAACAACGCGTATTACTGTATTTTTATCACCGGGTATTTTAACAGTTTAACGTTAAAAGTTTTGCCGCGAAAATGTTATTTCTGTCGCTTTCTATATCCGACAATTATTCCGTTGTGGGGTCCACCAATGACTGCGCCGTCGTACGAATATTCTTCGATAAAAGAATATTCCTCGACACAACGAATATGTTATGACCACTTGTTTACTTTGTAAAATTTGCACATTCCACTCATAACTTACCACATTTATCAAATCAACACCTTACTATTTCAAAATAATATATAGAGGAAATTAAATCTTTATTCATAAAAGTTGAGGTCTTACAGGGTCAGTGGGAGTAAGATATATCTTTAAGAAGTTTAAGAAACACAAATTACTACGGATCAAAGTCAGGTACCTGACCAAGTGAATGAACCTATTGTACCACACCCTATTTGTAAATCTGGAAGAGTATCGAAGATACCTGATAGGTATAGATTTGTCATAAAGGATGACGGTGAGGTACACATCATGGATGATGATGATCCATTTAATTACGACCAGGCTATGAGTAATAAAGACTTAGGGAAATGGCTTGAAGCCATGAAATCCGAGATGGATTGCATGGATGAGAACCAAGTATGGACTTTGGTTTCACCACCTGAATGCATTAAGCCTATTGGGTGTAAATGGGTCTTTAAAAGAAAGATTGGAGCGGACGGCAATGTAGAGACCTATAAGGCCCGACTGGTTGCAAAAGGTTTCAAACAAAGACAAGGAGTTGACTATGATGAAACCTTCTCACCAGTAGCTATGCTTAAGTCCATTCAAATTTTGCTTGCGATTACAGCTTATTACGACTATGAGTTCTGGTAGATGGACGTGAAAACGGCCTTCCTCAATGAAAAACTTGAAGAGGATGTGTATATGATACAACCAGAGGGATTTGTTTCAAAGGTTGGAACAAATCAAGTCTGTAAGCTGCAACGATCCATTTATGGATTGAAGCAAGCTTTTCGTAGATGGAACATCCGTTTTGATGAGACAATCAAAGAGTTTGATTTTATCAAAATTGAGGATGAACCATGTGTGTACAAGAAGGTTAGTGGGAGCGCTGTTTCATTTCTTGTATTATATGTTTATGATATATTACTAATAGGGAATGACATTCCTATGCTACAATCGATTAAAATCTGGTTATCTAAACATTTCTCCATAAAGGACTTGGGAGAAGCATCCTATATTTTGGGGATAAAGATCTATTGAGATAGATCTAAAAGGAGGCTTGGCTTATCCCAATGAACGTACATTGACTAGATTGTAAAGAGGTTTAGCATGGAAGATTCCAAAAGAGGTCTCATGCCGATGAGCCATGGAATACATCTCTCCAAGAAACAAGCCCCAAAGACACCCGAGGAGAGAGACCGTATGAGTAAGATTCCTTATGCTTTAGTGATAGGATCTATCATGTACGGTATGATATGTACTAGACCGGATGTCGTTCATGCACTTAGTGTAACAAGAAGATATCAGTCGAATCCAGGAGAAGAACACTGGAAGGCAGTAAAAAATATCCTAAAGTACTTACGAAGGACTAAGGATGTATTTATTTTCTACGGTGGGTCTGAATTAAAACTCGAGGGCTTCACAGACTCAAGTTTTTAAATGGACCAAGATGACAGTAAATTTGTTTCGGGGTATGTATTTACCTTAAATGGAGGCGCAGTGAGTTGGAAGAGTTCTAAGCAGCAAACAGTTGTTGATTCAGTGACAGATGCAGAGTACATAGCTGCAAGTGAAGCTGCAAAGGAGGCTGTTTGGATGAAGAAGTTCATAACAGAATTTGGTGTGGTTCCTAGCATTAGAGGAGCATTCCCCTTGTACTGTGACAACACCGGAGTGGTTGCACAGGCTAAGGAACCCAGGTCTCATCAAAAATCCAAACACGTGTTACGGCGATTTCACTTGATCAGGGAGATCATTGAAAGAGGAGATGTCACCTTGAAGCGTTTAGACTCTCAAGACAACTTTGCAGATCCATTTACTAAAGCTTTAACATAACAACAGTTTGATTGTCACTTAGAGAAGATGGGTATGAGATACCATGGTGATTGACTTTAGTGCAAGTGGGAGATTAAAAATAGTATGCATATAAGTCAATCATGTATGATGATAAAGCATATACTTTGTAGACGATCTTATTTATTAATAAAAGTATTTATTTATTAAAGGCATTTAATTATCTACATGATGTTTTTATAATATATAAATAACCTATAGTTTTAAGCAATGCTTTTAGAATCATGATGTTGATCATGCTAATGAGATCTAAATTCTTAGAAATCTTAAAAACTAAAATAGTTCCCAATCGTTGGATTACTAAAAAGGGGATTAGTAAATCCGGATAGATTGGTACATATGTTGTTTGCTCATTGGATGGGGATGATTGATCTCATGATCATTTATGTGGAGATACTGAAGCAAGTATATAGGTGCTTAATGGAGAATAAGTTCACTGAGCGTGACTCGCTAAGGAATACCTAATGAAGTTTTACTTGCCTGTCAATAGGAATTCCTAATGTGATAGTAGTACAAGTGATCCTTGGACTTCAGATCATCATAGTATCTTGTATGTAATGAATTATACTTTGACTTACTCCTTAAGACCCTTAGGGTATATCAAAGGGTATGCTTGGGTATAATAAGTTACATATGAAGATAATGAATGATCAATAAAGAATCTACCACTTCTAGTAAAAGAAGTGATATATCCTATGTGATTCGTTAAAAGACAACACAGTAGTCCTTGGTCAAGGCATAATGAAATTAGAAAGGAGTTTCTAATTTGCATTATTTGGAGTTGTGCATTTTTTAATCGAAATACATATAATTAAATAAAATAAGACTTGACAGTAATTCCATGTCTTATATTTAATTGGGACATTGTATGGTGGAAGGATTGAATTGTACGGTAACTATTTACTCATAGGTTCTTTTATGATTAATGTTGAAATCTATATTATCTAGAAAGTCATTGATCGCTAGGGAGGCTTATCCCAATTGTAGAATAAATATTATTTATTTAAATAGATTATTAATTTATTTTATTTATTTAAATAGGATTAGAATTATTCTAATTAATTTATTTACAACCGATTTAATATGAAGAACCTAAAGGGTCACACAATAAAAGGAAGAATAATTATTTAAGAAGGTAATGACATAATCGCAATAATACATTAAGTGTAATTAATTTAATCTATGGTGATAGAATAAATTAAATAATTTAATATTTATTATTTAATATTTAAGAAATATTAAATATAAATTAATAAGATGAGTCTTATTAATATTATTACAAATATTATTATTTTAATTTTTAAAGGAGTTTCTAAATTAATTTAATATTAGTACTCACATTTATTCCTAATGAGATTAGGAGGCAAATTAATTAAAGGAGTTTAATTAATTAATCCCAATATGATTGAGAAGCCTAATTAATTAAATAAAAACCTATTTCTAATAGGATTAGAAGGGTTGACCAATATCTATATAAAAGGAGTCTTATGTTAGATATTAGTTGATAAAATTCTAATTGTTGGATAGTACTCCTTTTCTATAGAGGATAGAAAACTAGGGTTTAGCCAACCACCATCCTTCTTGAATAATTACTCTTCCTTGGTGGATCACCTCTAGAGGCCAAACGCATAGGTGGCTAATGTTGATCAAAAGAAAGAATCAATCCCGGATATTCAAGGAGATCGCGAAGAAGAAGGAGTTGAACTCGTACATGTGGAAGCTTCGTTCTACAAGGGTATGAATCTAATCTTCTTCTTTATAGTTATAATTGATAACTATGCATAAAGGATGATTCGGGTAATGGTTTTGTAGAAATTTTAAACTCTGATAAACCATGCTTCCGTTCCTTCTAGATACAGATCTAGGGTCGCGTAGTTGATTAATATTTACAAAACTAGAAAGAAAACTAGAATTAAATAAATCTTAGCCATTATAGCTCAACGGTTCCATGTCTAATCGAAATACATATAACTAAATAAAATAAGACTTGATAATAATTTCTTGTCTTGATGGTAACTATTTACTCACAGGTTCTTTTATGATTAATGTTGAAATCTATATTATCTGGAAAGTCGTTGATCGCTAGGGAGGCTTATCCCTATTGTAGAATAAATATTATTTATTTAAATAGATTATTAATTTAATTTAATTATTTAAATAAGATTAGAATTATTCTAATTGATTTATTCACAACCGGTTTAATATGGAGAACCTAAAGGGTTACACCATAAAAGGAAGAATAATTATTTAAGAAGGTAATGGCATAATCGCAATAATACATTAAGTGTAATTAATTTAATCTATGGTGATAGAATAAATTAAATAATTTAATATTTATTATTTAATATTTTAGAAATATTAAATATAAATTAATAAGAGAAGTCTTATTAATATTATTACAATTATTATTATTTTAATTTCTAAAGGAGTTTATGAATTAATTTAATATTAGTACTCTCATTTATTCCTAATGAGATTAGGAGGCAAATTAATTAAAGGAGTTTAATTAATTAATTCCAATATGATTGAGAAGCCTAATTAATTAAAGGAGTTTAATTAATTAAATAAAAATCTATTTCTAATAGGATTAGAAGGGTTGACCAATATCTATATAAGAGGAGTCTTATGTTAGATATTAGTTGATAAAATTCCAATTGTTGGATAGTACACTTTTTCTATAGAGGATAAAAAACTAGGGTTTAGCCAACCACCATCCTTCTTGAATAATTACTCTTCCTTGGTGGATCACCTCTAGAGGCCAAACACATGAGTGGCTAACGTTGATCAAAGGAAAGGAATCAATCCGGGATATTCAAGGAGATCATGAAGAAGAAGGAGTTGAACTCGTACATGTGGAAGCTTCGTTCTACAAGGGTATGAATCTAATATTTTTTTATAGTTATAATTGATAACTATGCATAAAAGATGATCCGGATAATGGTTTTGTAGAAATTTTAAACTCAGATATACCATGCTTCCGTTCCCTCTAGATACAGATTTAAGGTCGCGTAGTTGCTTAATATTTACAAAACTAGAAAGAGAATTAGATTTAAATAAATCTTGACCATTCTAGCTCAACGATTCTAGTTTTACAACTTTTGAACAATTTAAAAGTTAGATATGGCTAGATTTAGATAAATCTAGTCCACAAACTCTACATTAGTACATATTTACATCAAATGAACAGCTAAAATTGATATTTAATCAAATTAAATAACTAAAAACCACGGATTAGCAATCCATCAAATCAATATATATATATATATATATATATATATATGCTTATATATATATATATATATATATATGCTTATATATATATATTAAAGCTGAAAAAACCACGGATTAGCAATTTATGCCAAACGAATTATTGTAAATATATATATGATTATATATATATATATATATATATTAAAGCAGTAAAAAGCCACATATTTATAATCCAGGCATAAATGAGTTAATAAAAATATATATATATATATATGTATATATATATAATTATATATATTTTAAAGCAAAAAATATCACAAACTAACAATCTAGGCTAAATGCCACTTATAAATATATATATACTTATATATATATATATATATATATATATATATATATATATATATATATATATTAAAACCAGAAAAGCCACGGATTTACAATCCAGGCAAACATAAGAACGATATATATATATATATATATATATATATATATATATATATATATATATATATATATATTAAAGCAGTAAAACTTCAGATCAAATAAAATCTCACAATGTGTAGTGAGGGAGGCTTTAAACTACTTTTGAAGGTTGAAAACTCTGTTTTCACAGGTTAAAACTTGATATGTTAGTATATATACGTATAGAAGTGTTTACAAAGAACAATATTGGAATTTGGAACACTGATGGAAGGGTTAAGAGTTGAAACGGGTAGAATTTCCTCTCTTTTCTCTCTTTTTTAAAAATGGTTGATGGGGGGGGTCTATTTATAGACCAAATCAGTTGCGGGTCTACCTACGGCTGACCCGGGTGGGCCTAGCCCCATGGGTCTTATTGTCTCGAAGTACGCGCACTTTGATCAACGTGTTGTCTGCTCGAACCTTCATAGCTTTCAATCCGAGAATCTGATGGAGGCGTGCTATACCTTTCCAAGCGCTAAACAATGACATATGATTTGACCTTTTTTGAATTCGGGAAAACGTGTTCATGACCAAATCTTCGAGTCTTCACAGTCCGTCCGTTAAGCTGTCTTGTGATGTTTTCACTCGGGATTGACGTTATAGTTTTGCATGACCTTCATGGCAGTGATTTGACTTGATTTGATGTTGAGCTGGCCAAATAACCATTTTGCCCTTCCAGGGGTTATCTCCAGAGTTGCCGGGGCTTTCGACTGCCTCTCGGGGTTGTCTTTGGGGATTGATTTGATGCTTCGGGGTCTTCTTCGAAGGTTGAAGGTTGACTTGATCTCCTAGGGTTGTCATCGGGGTTTGACTTGATCTCCCGGGGTTGTCGTCGGGGTTTGACTTGATCTCCCAGGGTTGTTGTCGGGGTTTGACTTGATCTCCCGAGGTTGTCATCATGGTTTGACTTGATCTCCCGGGGTTGTCGCCGGGGTTTGACTTAATCTCCCGAGGTTGTCACCGGGGTTTGACTTGATATCCTGGGGTTGTCGCCGGGGTTTAACTTGATCTCTTGGGGTAGTCACCGGGCTTTGATATGATCTCCCGGGTCCCTGGGGTTTAACTTGATCTCCCAGGGTTATCGTCGGGGTTTGACTTGATCTCCCGGGATTGTCGCCGGGGTTTGACTTGATCTCCCGGGGTTATTGCCATGGTTTGACTTGATCTTCAGGGGTTATTGCCGGGGTTTGACTTGATCTCTCGGGGTTGTCATCGGAGTTTGACTTGATCTCCCGGCGTTGTCGTCGGGGTTTGACTTGATGATTTGGACTTCCAGGGTTGTCTCTAGAAGGTAAAAGACAGTTTTGCCCTCCTGCATGGTTAGTAACAGGAATGCAAAATTTTGAGTGTCTACAGTTGCCCCTCTTTATCATGTTTATGAAATGTAATGAAATGAACAGGATAAAGATTGCTAGACACTAGAAATATGAGACATATAAATGATTCCATGTAATGCAGCATGATATGATGTTATGAACTTTGAACGTTTTTGTTTGGAGTTGCTTCTAACTGTACTCTATCACTGACTACTTTTGCCATTTTTGCTGGGGATGGAGTTGTCAATGATGGTCTCCACTGAACTATCTTGATGTCTACTTGAATGGTAGATTACACAGACGTTCATCACCGAACTTTTTCAATGCCTACTCGAGTAGTAGTTTGCAAAGCTTTCATTATCAAATCTTTCCCGATGTTACATTGGGTTGAAGCCAATGGTTAAAAATGTTCGTCAGTGCTACTAAGATTGATTCTACAAAATATTTGTAGAGATGCTTTCAAGATCCCTGCTGGGGAGATTTTTCTATGGCTGACACCACTGGACCTTTCTAAATTCGACGTTGGAGTTGTCACCAACGTTCTTTGTCTTCAGATACGCTTTTTGACTTTTCCTCTGACGGGGATGCTCCTCTTCTGATGAGTGACCTCATTGAGGTTTCTTGATGCCTATCTTGACGATAGTTTACACTGGTTTACATAATCGAATTCTTCCTGATGCTATGCTAGGGCTGTCACCACCGATTTGGATCCTTATCCGGTTAATGTCGATGTTGTTGTCGTAGATTGAGCTTACAATGGTAATTTCCAAAACATCCCCCTAATGTCCACTCAAACGGTAGTTTACAATGGTCTAGAAATCACCGAACCTTCGTGGTGCCTTGGCTGGGGATTTATATAACAGATTCCATCATCGGTCCTCCCAGAGGAAGAGAGTTTTCCACGGTTTCCATCATCGGATCTTTCCCGATGCTACGCTGGAGTTGTCGCCAACAGTTTGTAATATAAGATATTATGACCTTCGTTGGAGCAGTTCTCAATGGCTTTCATCACCGGATCTTTCCTGATGCTATGCTGGAGTTGTCGCCAACGGTTTACAATATCAGATGTGCCTGATATCTTTGCAGGGGGTATCTTTCTGATAAGTTAATCTTTGAACAAATCTGGATACTTTGACGCGTTCAAAACCAACGTTTTATGACACTGGACATTCCCAATGCTTCGATAGAGGTAATTTTTAGTAATTTCCATCATTGGCTTTCCAAATACCACATTAGGGCTCATACCAATGGCTTCCATGAAGATCTTCTTTCATCAGAAGTTTGGTACCCGAATTCAGGGTTTCAGGCTTTATCTGCTCAATCGCGTAGCACCTTTCTCCCTGATTTGACTTTTTAACTTCCGAGAACTATGTTTTAACTTCTATTGGATCGAATCGAAGGGGGGCCCACCTTTGGTGGCTGCAGGTTTACCTGCGACATCCGCAGGTAGAGCCGCGGCTCCCCGTGGTTTTATTTAGTCTCAAGTCATTTTCAAGTTGAACTTTATAGAAAATCCAAAAATCCTTCTTCAGATCTACTGAGTTCGGGAAGTTTTTTGCAAAATCCGTCACCGCACAATCGTTATGCACAACTCTGGTAATGTTTACATCCTTTCTTTTCATGTTTTGACCGTTAGAACGTTAGATTTCATATAGAATGCTTCTAAACACAATATAGCGAATATGCATGCTTATATAACTTGATAAAAATTATCATACTTAGTAAATGCTTATATTTTACCATGTTGAACGTATTGCTGTAAAATAAACTGATTTCTGAGATAGTCATTTGGCGCCCTTTTTTGCTAGTTTATTCATCCTATTTGAGGATAAATGACCATGGGTTTTTCAAAAAAAATGCACATGGTAATTTGGCTGCTATTGTGACTTACTTTTAATATTTAATATCTATATCTTTGCTATTGGGTTGGCGTGCTACTGATCAGCCACCTAGTCATGCCTACGTGCATGTGGATAGTCCATTTTACAAAGAAGACTCTGGCAAATTTTTTTTACGAGCCAAAGCATTTTAATGAACATGCAATTTTAACTCTACTGGGAATGTATATTAAACTAATGCATGCTTTAGGACTTAGACTATGCATGAAACCATAATTAAATAAGCTTTAAGTTTGAAACTTACCTCACCCTTTCTGAGGTGATTTGGAAATTTTGTTCAGGTTATGAATTCAGATATACCGAGCAGCTGTTGCAGGGTCTCTGCAGGTGTGAGGAGAAGAGCTTCTGATATCCCTCAGCCTCGTCCAGCCCGACACCCTCACTGGTTGACTGAGTTAGTGATTCGTCCTATTCGGGTTGATAGGCCGGATGCCGAAGAGGAGGAGGAGGAGGATGCCCTTGTTGTGGATCCAGCTCCTTCTTCTACTACCCCACATCGGGAGCATCCATCTATCATTGTGGCAATTCTAGATCTTTTGGAGGATTTGAGATGCCATCCTTCGATCTATCTCCATGCGAATGAGGTAACAAAAGTTTTTATTCTGGAATTCGTTCCTTTCTTCATTTCTAGAACAATGTCTTAATCTTGATTTGCAATTTGATTCAGGTTCCCGGCTTCACTCGGTTCAGGGGGAAATGGTTTAGTATTCATTCCTTGTACCAGACCATCCATCTGGAGTACCAGGCCATCGTCCACTCTTGGGGTTTTGAGGCCTTCTTCTTTATTCCTCCCCGTCGTTGCCCTTGGGGTTATCTGTGAGCTCTATCTGAGAGCTGGTTCCACCAGACTCAGTCTCTCCATTTATTGGACTGTGAGGTGATGATGACCTCGATGGACTGGCGGTTCATCATGGGGTTGGACTTTATAGGGGAGCCGGTGCTGTTGGTGGCTAACATTTCATCGGCTGCAGTTCGATCCTTTTTGGGAGTTCCTGCTACTGCTTTTAAGGGTCGGACTGTCCTCTCTGGGGCCTTGAGTGTGGATGCCATGAGTGGGGCTTTGACAGAGGCTCTACCTGATGATCAGAGGGTTAGAGATCGCATTCTTTGGTGACTGTTCTTGGTAAACATCAGGGGTTGTTTCATAGCGAACAACTCCTCGACGGTCTCTTTTGCTTTGGTTAGCGCCACTCGTAATGTGGAACGTATTAGAAATTTTGACTGGAGCTCATTCACCTTTGCCTATTTCCTTCGTGGGATGCGCCTACGCTCTGAGGGCGTGACGGAGGCTTGGCTAGGCTTTTACCCATTTCTGCTGGTGAGTAATCTCTTTTTCATCTTTTAATTTCCCTCATTTGGGTCGCCAATCTTTATCACTGAGGACATTTGATCTTTACATTTTCACTTTTGGGCATATGAGAGGCTCCTTTGCTTATGCCCGGCTACTACTCTAGGTCAGAAGACCTATCCGTGAGGACGGCGATGACATTATTCCACCTTTATAGAGGTCTCTATGGCAGAGGGGTTTACTTATTCCTTCTTGTAGTTTGATTGGGTCAGGCTTTCCCTGAAACTCTGGTGGTCCCAACTCTTTAAACTGCTTGGCAGTGACAAGCCGCGAGTTGTTATTTCCCTCTGTATTATGAACACGAGTCTCCCTCGTCTGGTTTTGCATGAACTGCAAAAAGCTTCTAAACATCCCGTCATTTATCATTTCTTCGGTAGGGTTGTTTGCAGGAGGAATATAGCCTTCTTGTTGCACGTTCTCCTCGTTGTTGATTAAAGGTGTCTCAACGGTCTCATTCACTCCATTGTTTAAATTTTCAGCTGCCATTCTCAAATACTGCCACAAAACAAGGGTTAATCAAACAAATTAACATATCACATATTAACCCTATACTCTAACCGACCAATTAAATAACAATTAAGCTTAGGTAGGACACACTAGCGAAGGTTTTACTCGTCTCTCCCCTCCTAGTTCTATTCCCAGATCTCCTCCAGAGATCATATCCCTAAGCTCTGATACCAACTGTGACGCCCCCAAAATAGGTTCAATACTCCACCCATTTTGAGTCGCCAAATACACTCAATAAAATTCAAGTACAATCTTTTATATCACACGGTCGTGCAAAATACGACCACACAACTGTGAGTGTCAATACAGGCATGTAGAAAATATTAATATTCAAACTAAGTCCTCATTACATTTATTATCACACTATTTTAAATAAAACAAATAGTGAGGACTTCTACAGCTCTAACTCGGACCATCACTCCATTCCCCGACTAGTACCCGCGATATTCTCATTTCCTAAAGAGAACAATGGAAGAAAATGGTGAGCTCAACTAGCCCAATAAAGAATATTATGACTAAGATAATGAAAAACAAATTATCGTTAGCCTTCAATAAATCAGATAAAATATTATGGACAACAAGTTTTAGATCAATATTCGCAGCGAAAATAATAATTCATTAGAAAAGTTAAGTAGAGAATGATGTCTACTATCTTCTTTGATTTAAAAGTCCATCATCATTATTTTATCCCTGTAACATCAATCAATATACATCTCGAATCAAATATCCATCTTTGCACTACGGGCCAAAGATATTCATTTGTATCATCAGTTGGTCATGTTCATCTCAACACCTGTCCATCTTTGCACTACGGGTCAAAGATATTCATCAGGTAATCATTCATCTTTGCACTACAGGCCAAAGATATTCATCATGTAATTATTCATCTTTGCACTACAGGCCAAAGATATTCAGTTATATCACCATTTAGAACTGAGGATGATAAAAAATAATACGAATAACGAATCCAGTGAGATAAAGGAAAAATATTAGGGATTCATAATTTAATTTATCCAAGTTCAATAATACTCCATAATAATCAATTGTGGAGCAAAATTCAAGAATGAAGATCAAAACTTGGATCCCATTAAAGATGATTTGGAAAGAATTTTTTTTTTACCGTGAATAGTACCCGGTGAATATTAACTCGTGAATAGTAACTCGACATAAAAAGGTAAAAATTTCACAAGCAAGTTCAGACCAATATTCCAGTGAAATAATATTAGATGAAGCGTAAAACTCAAGTAATATCTGATCATTTCAGGAATTATAGAAGCAATACTTACCGTAGTAAGTTTAGAGTTAAGAATCTGAAATGAAACAATATACGAAACTGCAATTGAAGATTCACCCGTCTGGCGGTAGTCCGCTCAAACAGATTATTTCTACAATTTAATAACAGCTGAATACGAAGGGTTATTCACCCGTCTGGCGGTAGTCCGCTCAAACAGATTATTTCCACAATTTAATAACAACTGAATACGAAGATTCACCCTTCTGGCGGTAGTCCGCTCAGACAGATTATTTCAATAGAATAATAAGAAATGGAATAACAACCCTTACGAGTATTGAAAGAAAATAACTCTCTTCATGAATACGAAAGAAATAATACCCCTTACCTTAAAATTTGGAGACTGCACTAGCGTAATAGCAGAATACTCTTCTTCTTTCTCTCTTATTCTCTCTATACTTTCTCTCTCTATAGCTTTAGTGAATTGGTGAGAAATAATGAAGAAATGAGCTTCTATTTATAGGCTCGGCAGAGTAAGGGTAAAATAGTCTTTTCGCCATAATTTATGACATCATCGTTTACATCATCGATCTATGACATCATTGCTTACCTCATCGCTCCGATGACATCATTGCTTACCTCATCGCTCTGATGACATCATTGTTTGCATCATAAGAGTTCAAATTTAATTTGCATTCTTCCACCTCGTTTAACTTTTATACCATGAATTTACTATAATAATGTTACCATTTAAATTATAAAAATCATACTATTATGTAATCACATCATACTACTATAATGTAATATTATAATAATATATTTGAATGAATTATTTTATCGGACAAGATAAAATACCAACTTTCAACAAATGTCACATGTAAAAAAAATTCCTCTGTTTAAATCCACATTAAATAAATATTTCCTTATCATATATATCAAAAATTAATTATTCACAAATAATATTACAGAACTATAATATTGACAACCAGGTCGTTCCCAGGAAAGAGGGGGCCTTCTGATAAAAAATTTTCCTTACTGGCGCGCAATTAATCAACCCCTTTCCTAGACAGAACTTCCTTAAACATTGCCAATAATGCTATCTAATAATATTATTCAAATAATATGAATTATTAATTTGATAATTTGAAATAATGTGCAATGACAATTATTGAATCAATAAAATATTATGCAATTATTGAATCAATAATACAAAATATTGAACAGTAATTACTGTAACAATAATTGAGTAAGTGCCTTCCTACGTAAGAATCAATAATTCAAAATACTGTGCAATACCGTGTGCTACCGTGCAACACCGCGTATTACTGTATTTTAACTACCGGGTATTTCAACAGTACTAACGGTAACAGTTTTGCCATTATTTTTATAAAAAGGTTATTTTTGTCGCTTTCTATATCCGACATTCATTCCATTGTGGGGTCCACCAATGACTGCGCCGTCGTACGAATATTCTCCGACAAAAAGAATATTCCTCGACCAAACGAATATTCCCCGACACAACGAATATTTTATAATCACTTGCTTACTTTGTAAACTTTACACATTTCACCCATAACTGATCACATTTATCAAATCAACACCTTACTATTTCAAAATAATATATAAAGAAAATTAAATCTTATTCATAAAATTTGGGGTCTTATAGTGGTTCTGTAATATTATTTATGAATAGTTAATTATTGATAAAAATGATAAGGGAATATTTATTCGATGTGGATATAAATGGAGGAATTTTTAGCAAAGAGACAATTATTGAGAATTGATATTTTATCTTTTCTGAGAAAATAATTCATTCAAATATATTATTCTATTACATTATAAGTGTATAATGTGATAATATAATAATGGTGATATTTTATAATAAATTCACGATATATGGATAAAATAAGGAGAAAGAGAGCAAATTGGGTCCGTATCGATTTTGTTACAATAAATGCTAAAAACATGTTAAACAAGTGGGTGGTCCCCACTTGTCTTTTTGTTGGAGTTTGCTTAAATTAATTTTTCCAAAGTGGTGAGCGGATGAAATTCGCCTGAATTAATTTTATCAGAATGGGGGTGTGGAAAAATCATCCGTATGTAAATTCGGGTCATTTTTCGTTCGAAATTTGAAAAAACTTTCTTCTACAAAGTTGTAGAGAATTAAATTTCTTCTACAAAGTTGAGGTTCGTATTTTTCTGATAAAAGGGCTATTTATTATGAATTATTGAAGTTCCGAAATATTGGGTCTGAATTATTTTTTTTTGTTGCAAAAGGTGATTAAAACATGTTTTGTGTGGGTGGGTCCCACTTGTGGTTAGCTAATTGCTGGAAAATTTTGCTAGTTGGCGTCCGTTGAAAAAAAATTAAATATAATAATATTTTATTAAATTTTTCGCTTTGGCGTCCTAAGCATTTTCCTATAAATAGGGTGCTTAGTTAGAATTTGAAAATCACACCAGAATCAGAAGTTTTCTCTCTCTATAATATTGAGCTTATTTTTGTGAGTATTTAGATACTTTGAGAGTTGATAAGTAGTGCAAGTTTTCTTTAGCATTATATCCGATATTCTAGTCAGAAGTACTTGTTTTTTGAGGTAAGGGATGTTATTTTTTTCTCGTAAATGATGTTATTGCTTTCAATATCATTTTACCAAAATATTGGTATGAATTTTATTATAAAATTTTTACCTTTTCATGTCGGGTTACTGTTCACGTATACGATACTATTCACGTATACGGCACTATTCACGAATAAGGTACTATTCACGAGTACTATTCACGAAGTATGATTTTTCTTATGAAATTTTTACCTTTTCATGTCGGAGTTACTATTTACATATACGGCACTATTCACGTATACGACACTATTCATGAATACGGTACTATTCACAGAAAAATTAAATTTTCTTTTCTTTGTCCAAGTTGTCTATTATGGTTCCTATCTTTGATTGGATTCAAGTTTTGATCTTCATTCTTGAATTTTGCTCCACAATTGATTATTATGGAGTATTCTTGAACTTGGATAAACTAAATTACGAATCCCTAATCTTTGTCCTTTATCTCACTGGATTCGTTCTTTAAAATATTTTTCATCATCTTCAGTCTTAAATGGTGATACAAATGAATATCTTTGGCCTGTAGTGCAAAGATGAATGATTATTTGATGAATATTTTTGGCCTGTAGTGCAAAGATGAATGATTATTCGATGAATATCTTTGGCCTGTAGTGCAAAGATGAATGATTACCTAATGAATATCTTTGGCCTGTAGTGTAAAGATGGACATGTGTTGAGATGAATATGACTACTGGTGATACAAATGAATATCTTTGGCCCGTAGTGCAAAAATGAATATTTGATTTGAGATATATATTGATTGATGTTACAGAGATAAAATATTGATGATGGACTTTTAAATCATAGAAGATAGTAGACATCATTTTTTACTTAATTCTTCTGATAAATTGTTATTTTCGCTGCAGTTGTTGATCTAAAACTTGTTGTCCATAATATTTTATCTGATTTGTTGAAGACTAACGATAATTTATTTTTCATTATCTTAGTCATAATATTTCTTACTGGGCTAGTTGAGCTCACCCTTTTATTCTATTGTCCTCTTCAGGAAATGAGAATATTGGAGGGACTAGTCGGGGAACAGAGTGATGGGCAGAGTTAAAGCAGTAGTAGTCCTCACTATTTTTGTAAAATAGTGTGATAATAATTGTAACTGTTGAGGACTGAATTTGAGCATTTATACGATATGTATTGAAGCTCAGAGCTTGTATGGTTGTATTTCTCATGACCTTTCGTTATAAAAGATTGTATTTGGATTATGTACCATGTATTTTGGCGACCCAGAATGAGTTGGGTGGATTGAACCTATCCTGGGGGAGTCACAATATAACAATATAATAACATGCGAATGAATCAAAGATTTCTGAATAAAGAAAACTCGACTTTTGAATCAAGGATGAATAACAAGAATCAAAAGAACTTCTGAAGGTCATAAGACCTTGAACTATGTCCTAGGTTGTCAAGTGTTTATACTTTAAACCTTTAACAGTCATAAGACTATAAACTTTACTTCTCGTACTTAGGGGGATCAACCTTTAGTACCATACTGTGCACAATATCTCAACGTTAAAGCATCATCAATCCACTATAATAGGGTTGTTCATCTCAGTTTGACATCAGAGTCCGCACCAAAAGAAGTTTGGTTTGGATAAGCTCAGTAATAGTTCTAGAGTTTAGAACGTTCATCAACTATGGACTAGTTGAATCAATAAGGGTTCGCTAGCCTTACAATGTTCAACAATAAACGATATTCAAATTGAATAATAAATCTCAAGAGTATACAATTGAATAAATATTGTATAACTGAAGTAATACTTCAAAAGAATTATAATATCTCATATGAAATCTTTAACTTGAATAATTAAGAACAAGAACTTGATTGATATAGAATCATAAGTATAGAACTTGCTCAACGAATAACTTTGAAGTTAAAAAGCTTGCTCAATTTAAAGAGTATGAATAAGAAAACTTGCATAATCGTAAACGAGTTAGGGTAAGGAAACTTGCCTCGTGCTCAAGCTACAAATATAGTTACAATTCAATTCCTCAACGTCCTACATATTACATTATGCATATGATGTCGATTAGTTTCATATCTTCTATGTTCAACTGTTGAACTTTTCATTTAAGTTCAACTTACAACTTGGTTCCTAGTGTTAACTTATTAAATAACCACATAACATGAGTATGAATTCACAATATGCGTATCATATAGGTATAATCTTACAAACAATTATAATCAAGTTTTACAATCACAATATTCAAGTTCGTACTTAGTTTGTTAACTTGAACCTTCACATTATCTTATACATGTCAATAACTTAGTTTATTAACATGAACTTAAAATCATATAATATGTGTTAATAACATGTTATAGCATAGCATTACATGTTCATCAAGTCCTCAAGTATGTTATAACATAGTATTACATTTTGCACGACGTTTCGAATTTCATTCGTCGCACGCCCGATTCGTCCCTCTTGTGTACGCTTAACATGCTCATACAACTTGTCTAAAACATCATTGATTAATGTTAAACATCATTATATTTCATAATATTTATGTTTTATAATTTAGAACAACATTTTTTATCATCGAGAGCACTACACTTGCGTACGTGCATGTCCGACTTCCTCTGATTGCCTCCGAATACACATCAGTCACAAAGATGGCCATTTTGACCCCTGATAACAACTTCAAATCGAAAAACTTAATAAATAAAAACTGTAGATCTACTCGTTATCTTTCTGAATCATCCTGAATCGCCTTAATCGGAGTTTGTATGAAGAAGTTATTCTTATTTTACTACAGAAGGTCAAAATAATCTCGCCTTACACTATTTACATTTGGGGCGGGTCTAGGGGTTGCATAGGGCCCACTGGGGCGGGTCTAGAGCCACTGGGGCGGGTGTGCCTTGGCGGTTCAGCTCCAGTTCACGATTTTTAACAGTTTTAGGCCAATTAAATGTAAATTAAACTAGTACCGTGATTTCTATGAAGTATAAACTGCATAGAAACATCATATAATGATTCTAACATACTTTTAACGCTTTATATCATGTAAGTACTCAAATTAAATCACATAATTTCATTGTTCTTGGTATTTTTGAAAGTTTTGAAGAAAAACATGAAAATCATCGTCACGGATTCGTTATAACTCCGAATCCGTCCGTTCAAAGTTTATTTTCTTTGTTTTAACATGTATAATCATAATCTATTTTAAAATTTAAGTTAAACAATCAATTCAAAGCATACAATTTGTTCATAAGGGCAATATATACAACTTTCATACTCTATAACTTCACAAAATCCAATAAAGGCATATTTATACGAAATTGATGGTTTGAAACCATACATAGATGGTAGAAAACATGTTATGATTATATATTATCATGTATATACACATAGTTCATCAATTCATGCATTGATCACAAAATAGGCTTTTATAGAGAACTTTAAAACACCCGCTAATGGAAAAAGTCTGAAAACTTAAATTTGAAAACTTAGGAGGAGAGATTACCCTTGCTACTTGTTAAGATGATGATATAGAACTCTTCTTCTTCTTTGATTCTTCAACCTCTCTTCCTTAAACTCTCAATCTCTCCCAATTTTCTCTCTTTCTCTCTACTTTTTCTTCTGATATGAATATGATATGTTATAAGATATAAGGTTTGATATGAATAATATGCATATACGTATATATAAACTGACGTTGTAGTGGTCAGTTACTCCCATCATGGGTTAACTACCCAACTACTACTAAGGCCATGTTTAGCTAATTTGTTTATTCCTCCTTTCCACTTAATTTAATTAAACTCTTATTATATAGTTTAATGTCATACCTTTATTAATCAAATAATCTTATTTAAATTAATTAAATAAAATATCATAAATTCACATTAAATCATATAGTCATATAATTAAAATTCACATTTATTAATTATGTCAAATCATTAGATCTCTAATTAATTAGCATAACATTATGCTTATTAAATAATTCATTTAATCAAATAAGCTCAATTAAATACATACCTGAATTATAAAAAATCTCCACATTAATTTAACTAATGTAACACATATAATTAAATTAATCTACCAAAATTCCATCACATAATTATTTAATTCAATAATTAAATCATCGAAAATATTTATTTAATTCAATAAATATTCAAATTAAATTTCAAAAATCTCATTCGTCACACAACTGATTTCTCTTCATTTTGGTTCTCTGCATGAACCAACTTCCACTCCACGTCTCCAAGACGTATCCAGATTCTCGATCTCGCCACCCATCTGCTCTATAGTCGTCCGTTGTATAACTGTCTGCTCCTTTAATTCCCGAACAGTATCCTGTAACTCTATGTTACGGTCATATTACTCGTCGTACATCGCGGCATTGATAGAGTTTGGTGGAAACTCATCAGGGTCCTCATCCTCCTCCTCAGCCTCAACCTCAATCTCTATCTCCTCAGAGTCTTCCTCTGAATCAAACACTGGCTCATGCTCCTGGCCAACAACAGTGATTAATAGAGATGGCTCTCTCCGAACCAACTGCTCCCAGACGGTATGAATGTCTCGGGGCTCCTCCTCTCTAGCCACTTGGGGCTCAACCTCCCTAGGCTGACTGGATCCTCCAACATCCGACATCCTGACAATCAAAATTTTAAGTCTTTGGTTACTACATGATGCTAATCGATACTCGCGAGCACATAAGTAATCATATAAACACATAAAGTCTTTTATTATCTTTAATGAATTCAGAAATTCATATCTTAGAACTCGATATGAATTTATCACCACTATGTTATAAAAGACTACTACCCTAAGATTTTCCCCCACCTAAAGTTCATAACCTACAGCTTTGATACCAACTTGTGACACCCCCAAATCTAGGTACTTCATTTTCACAGGATTTGGTGTTCACTGTCCAATAATAACACATCTATCTACCCATAATAAATAAAACTCATAAATAAATAGAATCCTCTCCTTAAGGGGTTACAACATCTGAACAAATAAATCCCAGGTTAACTAACCTTAAACATCAATGCGGAACATAAATAAATAATTAAGTCTTAAACATAATATCATAAGTCTTCAACAAAATATTCTCAAATAAAATAAACAAGTCTTCATCACTTGTTAGCTTTGCCCTTTCCTTTACTAGTGGATGGCTCGTCGGTTCTTTCAATTTTAGCTGCAATGTTATTATGCAAGAGTGAGCAACGATTGCCCACAAGTATAACAATATAATAACAATAATAACATGCGAGAAATCAATGAGTTCTGAATAATAAAAAACTCGGCTTTTGAATCAAGATTAGAAGCAAGAATCAAAAGTATATCTGTGGGTCATAAGACCAAGAACTATGTCCCAGGTTATCAAGTATTTCTACTTTAAACCTTTAACAGTTGTAAGACTATACAGACTCTATTTCTCGTACTTAGGGGGATTAGTCCTTAGTACCATGTATGTGCACATCATCTTAATGCTAACACGTAAATATCCCCTATAAAGGGTTGTTCATCTCAGTTTGACATCAGAGTCCGCACCAAAGGAAGTTTGATTTGGATAAGTTCAATAACAGTTCTAGAATTTAGAACGATCATCAATTATGGACTAGTCGAATTAATAAGGGTTCGCTAGTCTTTCAAGGTTCAACAATAAAATGATATTTAAATAAAATAATGAATCTCCAAGGTATACTATTGAATAAGTATTGTATAACTGAAATATTACTTTAAAAATAATTATAATATCTCATATGGAATCTTGAACTTGAATAAACAAGAATAAGAACTTGCTCAATAAAGGATAGGATTTATAACTTGCATAAATGTAATCAAGATGGGATAAAAAAACTTGCTCAATTAAAGGTTTGAGTTTAGAAACTTGCCACCTGCGTAGTTTAAATAATTACTATTCACGTCTCTCAATTAATCCTACATACTATTACATTCACAACACCAATTAATCGTAACTCAACTAGCATCATGATTAAGTTTAACTCTGAATCCGATTATATTAATTGGATCCACAAATGTTAACTCTTTAATCACAATATCAGACTTCATGAATAACAAGTTTAAAACACGTATTCAACTTATTAATTAATCACATAAACATCATTGACAAGTTAATAACATGTTTTAACATCTCAATATATGATTAACACGTTATCGTATTCATTACATAAGGTTTTAAATTACATTTCTGAACTTTGAACACTTAAATAAATTCTCTGGGCCATACTGCCGGCCGGCGCTGCAGCACATAGTTTGAACTGGGGATCGGCTCTGCGGCGCCGAGCCTATGTCAGCGAACTTTTACCCTAGCGCTGCAGTGCTGGGTTCCTTCACAGAACCGGCGTTGCGGCGCCGTGACACGTCATCCAACACTTTCTTGGCGCTGCAGCTCCCAATTTCTTCACAGAACCAGCGCTACGGCGCCGCGACGTAGTGCAGTCTGACAGTGTTCGCGAAGAACACAGAAATAAGCCGATTTACGCCAAAATCATACTCAAACATCAAATTTAATGTTACCCATAAGTTATAAACTTAACAGAAACATTATATAACGTTCTTAGCATGCTTCGAACAATTTAAATCACACAAACAACTAATTTAGAAGACCCAATTTTCATGTTCTTGATATTTTTCATAGTTTTGACAATTTTCAAGAAATCATACATTACATATTCGTTATAATACCGAATTGGTCCATTTAAATTTTGTTCTCTTCGTTTTTACATGCATAATCATAATCAATCATCAATTTTCAGTTTAATATGCAATTAAAGCATGAATTTTTGTACATATAAGCCATATTCATACTTTAATACTCTATAACTTATAAAACTCTAAATACAACATGATTACATGAATTTGATTACTCTAAAGCATGAATAAATGATAAAAAAAACATTTTATAAATATCTATTAATATATATAATCATATTTCCAACAATCATTCATAAACTTCAATTACAGAGAACCCAAATTGGCTTTCATGGAAAAAAAATATAATAACGTAAATATAAAACTTGGGATGAAGAAATTACCCTTGCAACTCTGTTAAGATGATAAAACTTCTTCTTTGATTCTACCAATCTTCTTAAATCAATTCTTCTCTCAAATTTTCTCTCTTTTTCTCTGAGTTTTTATCTAACTGATGAATACAATAATGAACTTAACTGATATAAGTATACATATAATTATTAACCGGTGGAATAATGGTTAGCAGTTAAGCGCATCAGGCCTTAACTGCTCCCGTGTTCCTAAGGCCATGTTTGGTTAGCATACAAAAGGCTCCTTTTCCATTATTTTAATTAATTATTTATTATATAGTTTATTTGTCACACTTTAATTAATCAAATAATATCATTTAAATTCAATTAAATAAAAGATAATATTATACATTAAATCACATCATCACATAATTAAAATTCTCATTTATTAATTATGACAAATCATTAAATCTCTAATTAATTATTAAATTAATTGAAATAACATTATAATCAATAACAATTCATTTAATTAAATAATCTCAATTAAATTCACACTTTGAACTATAAAATTATTCCACACTAATTTAATTAATGTAACACATTTAATTAAATTAATCTACCACAATTCCATCAAACAGTTATTTAACTCAATAAATAAATTAACAAAATATTTATTTAATTCAATAAATATTTAAAATAAATTACGGAAATCACGTTCGTCACAGTGGTTGATGTTAGAGGCTCCTAATTTTAGAGAGGTGCCTTTGACTTTGGTGAGAAGAACACCATCACTATACACTGCTTCCACAAAGAATTCTTCAACAAGAACAGAGAAAACTCTGGTATTTGTCTCTAGACATTTAAAGAAATCGACTTCTTGAACAAGCTTAAGAACATCTCTGAACTTCTTCTCAGATGTAGAGAACTTATCAAAACTAAGCTAGATTCCGGTGACAACTTGACAGTTTTCCATCTTCCTGAAGATAAACTTTAGATAATTACACCCAAGTTTTGAGATTTCTTGATTTCTTGAGAGACTAGTGTTTTGAAAGCTTTAAGGGTTTGAAAGAAAGTAAGCTTAAATTGCAAATAGGAAGGATAACAGTCAGATGAAGAATTTAAAATGACTTTATATCACTTCCCTCTAATTTTACCTAGAGAAACACGTGCCAAGAGATGGTTGATTGCACGTCGCTTAAAAAACTGCAAATTTACAACTTTAACTTATTATCGTCACTTATTCACTCGCCTTTCTTTAGCATGAGCACTACTCGCCTCCAAATTAACCAATTTAGCTTCTTCTATCGTAGAGTAACTTGGTGACATAGTTTTAACTCCACGATCTTATATCTGCTCAACGATCAACCTTGAGAATATTTTTCAGTATACGAACTTTACTCATCTGGCATCAATTGATAGATATGATCTTCTTCCTTGTTTTGTCACTTGATTACCACATCTTTACTCAGCTTGAATCTATCATTGCTACTTCAATTTTCTTTGGCTTTAACAAAGACTAGAATTTTAAGCAATCTCTTACCCATTTACTACTGGATGGTGAAACTGATCTTGAGCCTTACTGAATGGGATCTTTAAGAGAGAGTTCTGGTTCTACTTATTTATTGAATTATAGAGTTCTCATGATTGGAATTAAGAATTCTATAACCTCATTGACTGATACAACGATCGTTGAGTCTGACTTTACTGCTTCGGCTTCTGCGATCGTAGAGTTCTTCTGCTCTATGATTTAGGAGGTTATGCTCTTAGATTTCTTCAAGTTGAGTTGTTTTACTTGGATCACCTTGATCATTCTCATTAAAGGTGACATGAATAGAGACTTCCACAATCAAAGAGTTTTTGTTGAACATTCCATAGACTTAGATTTCCATAGAATATCCAAGATAATCATTTATCTTTAGAGAAACTGCTTTATCCTTGAAAAAACCATAGCCTCTAGTTTTCCAGAGTCGTTGTCTCCAAATACAATTGATGAATATTGGCTTTAAAACTGATATAAGTGCCTTGATGATAGCCATGCGCTTTGAGCATCCACTTATCGAGACATCATATAGATTTTTTGGATCTCAATATCTGTAATTTTAGTCATTGACTATTCTTGGTACCCATAATTGTTTGGGTCCTGCTTGTTTACTCTTGGGGACCTAAGTCTTCCTAACTTTGGGTCGACAATATGCATTATGATTATAATAACAATATATAGCTTTATGTCCATACTCATGATAATTATAGCATTTAATATATTGCATGGGTGAGTGTGTATGTGGACATCTTCTCACATGGAACTTGTGTGGAGGATATGCCTTTCTTCTTAGTTGAACCCCCTTCTACTTCCACATTGTTCCGTGGTTTTGAAATTTCATAGAGTAAGAACCAGCTCTACGTTTTGCGCCTGGTTATTTTTAGAGTTGAATTTACCAAACCCTACGACCCTTCGACGTACAATTTTAGATTTGATTATACTCTTTGGTTTGACAAAATCCAGACTGTTGTGTGACCTATTGTTCTTTGGAACATTCGATTGGTTAACAGAGATTGGACAACTTGAAATAACAGGCTTAGCAACCTCTAAGGATTTCACAAATACAACACCTCTATTGAAAGAAGGGGTACTATTATTATTAGTTTCTATTGAGTTTTCCACATTTGGAGTAGAAGATAAAATTCCAAACCTAGACCCGATCTATCAGAGACTGCTTTGACTGGTGATCAGTGAGTTCATGAATGAGGAAGAACGATTCCACATTTAGATTGTCATTTCTAAATCCTCTATCTTAGAGGTAAGAGTAGACTTTCTTAGTGCATTATCCTCAGTTATATTTCTCAAATTTTCATTCTCAGCCTCAAGCTTGGATAGAGAGTCACTGTTGCGTAGAGTAGTTTTTAGCTCTACTTGCACTTTCTGTTTTTCCTTTTGAAGTAGAGAATGATCATTTGATGAAACTCTGAGCCACTTCATATATTGATGCAAATAAGATGTTATATCATGCAATGCTAATCTAAGATCATCAATATTAACATTAGGAGATTTGAAGTCAAATACCTCACTGATGCGATCTCTTGACAATCATCGTTTCTTCTTGAGTCTTCATCTAATGCCATTGGGCTTCTTGAGTCTTCATCTAATGCCATCAGGCAGAGGTTGGCTACTAGAGGTTCATAATTAGGTTCATCATGATCATCATCTGCTACAGCTTTAGCTTGAACCTTTGAGGCAGCTCCATAAATTTTTAGAGTAATCCCTTTGTCTTTTCTTTTTTCCTCAAAAATGATCTGGATGACGATGGTCTTGGCATCCCATATGCTTGGTAAAGCTCTCATGAACTTTATGTTTAGATCTTTGTTGGGGTAGACCTTTCCATAAGCTCTTGGAGAGTTGGTAAGCGTATTAAATCTTTCATATGTCACAATGATGTTTTTTCCAAGGATATGAGATGAACATATCATATTATTGTGTCAAGAGAGACTGTTTGTTCTCCCTGAATTCTTCAGTGCTCTCATGCATCATCAGCAGAATTTCCCAGATTTCTTTAGCCGTAGTGCAGTTTATGACATTTTTAAACAAATAATCTTCTAGAGCCATGAGCAAAATGTTCTTAGCTCTCTTATCTAGTTGCACTAGCTTCTTCTCATTCTTTGTCCACTCGATTTGCTGCTTGACAACTACCATGCTGGGATCATCTGTTGCTGAAGTCAACTTAGTTGTAACAAATGGACCATTTTGGATAGCATCAAACAGTTCATCATCAATCGCATCCATATATGCTTGCATATGCACTTTCTAATTAGTAAACTTATCTTTCTTCAGAAGAGGTGGCCTATCCCACCACCAAGCTCAGAACATGTTTTATTTTGTGTCATAGATCAACTCAAAGTGTGAGCTTTAAGTATTCGTGAGAACCTACTCTTATACCACTTGTTTTTTTACCAAAGGCACACTAGAGATTTAGAAGGGGGTTGAATAGATCTTTAAAACTTTTTGAGTAGTTAAAGATGTATTACCATATAATCAATTAATCAGGATTGATTATGCATAACCTAATATACTTAGAAAACCCCCCTTAAAGATTATGGAAAATCTCAATTCTAAATTTAGTCTTGTGATTTTCAGTCGCATAAACATAATGGATGATATGACAGAAAATAAGTACTGAAAAAGTAAATAACAAAAACAAGTTGAATTGGTTCAGAGACTGAATAACTCATAGTCCACTCTTCTACTTAAACAAACATGATATCCACTAAGGATAAGGTCACTAAGACCAGATCATATAGATCTTTTACAACTGAGCCACTCAGGTTTCTTCAAGTCACTAAGTCTCGGCAAGGTCACACAGACCCGGTCACTCAGACCTCTACAAGTCACTTATACTTGGACGAAAGTCACTATGATAATCGATTTCCTGTTGGATGATAGTAGTTTAGATTGTTGCTAAGATGGAATTTAAATTTCTTTTTCTTAGGTACTTAGCAGCTTGAATATGATGCTTGAAGTGTTGCTAAGATGTCATTTAAGATTATTCTTCTTGTAGTACTTAATATCTTTGAATGATCATCTTTGAGGTGCTGTTAAGCTTTGAAATTAGGCTTGACTTCTTCTGATACGTATCAGCTTTGAACACATCTTGAGTCGTAGAGTCGAGCTTGCTCTACTATTACATCAGTTCAATTTTATGTTCTTGGTGATTCATAGAGTGAGTTTTTTGAATCTTCAGAGCTTTGGTTTTTTGATTAGTCTCTTTAATTTTCACCAACCTCTTGAATTTGAATTCTTGAAGTCTTTTATAGTCTACAAGAGAGACTTTCAATTGTAAAGTGTCCGTTGGAGCATTTAATGATCAGATACTTTGAGATCCTTATTGTTGACATTTTGAGTCGTTGTGTCAGCTTACTCTGTAGTTCGGACTTGTTACATCAGTTTGTAGCTTTACCTACCACCTGGTAGTTGTCTCTTTCAACAAACTAGCTATTTAGACACAAACTTCTGAACTTCGATTCTAATCAATGATGTTTTGTTGAATGCCCCGGGACCTTCAATTAGCAACGTTCCATTGTCAGTCTTCTTGTCAAACTTGACTTGCTCTACAAACTTTGTTATCAGTAGAGTGATGAAAAGCGTAGAGTTGAGCTCTACGCTTTGGTCTATAATTAGAACTCAACAAACTGCTCTACGAATGAGTACTCTATGATGCTTTGAGCAGACTTTGCAAACTTCTCTTTATTCTTTAAGTACTTCAGCAACACTACGATTCCGAAAATAACACTACAAACTTTGATGTCTCTTTGTAACTCTACTATTACTTAGTTGTTGCTCTATGAAGTCTAGGTTACTCTGCGAACTGACTTATCATTTATTAACATGTAAAGTAACTTTACGAATTAGTCTTTACAGAGTTGTTCTTGAGATTCTTTATGATTAGGTCTATATTCATCATCTTTATAGTATACTCTACGATTAGCCTTTACTTATTCTATCTTCAAAGAGCTCTATGATCGATCATCTGATGTACTGCAAATGATGAGTTAACTCTACTATTCATGATGGCACTACGAATAGGCAGAGTAACTCTACGATCAGATGGACCCATAAACTATACATCAGAACGCTTCAATAAGATTAACATAACAACCTTGATCTTTTTATCCTAAGTGCTTGTACATATGTTTCTTAGATAAGGACTTTACAAAACTTATTGGTACATATATACATTAATCATATTCATCATCATATAAAGTTAATTCAATAAGATCATTCTAACAACCTTGATATTTCTATTCTAAGTCTTAATTTGTACAATTATTGCATTATTAAGGATTTTACAAAATTTACTGGTACAAATATACATTTATCATCAGATCTCATATTAACAATTAATTAAATCAACTCAATAAGATCAACTTAACATATTTTATCTTTCTATTATAAGTTCTTGTACAATCATCACATTATTAAGGACTTTACAAAACTTACTTATACAAATATACATTAATCATATTCATCATCAAATCACATACATAGATTCCTAACAGGGCTATTCAGGATTTTCTTCCTCATGTAGGGCATAGAAACTGTGTATTAACACTAAGATCCGTCCGCTCGTCTAATCACCAAACAACTTGCCAAATCCTGCACAGAAACGAGTAAGCACACTAAGGAGCCTGACGGGGATGGGGCCTGGGCCGTCGAGGGAAAGCTCTTGTGTGAGAATAAGTACAAACTGGATAATATGTTAACACTGGAGGCACAATAATTTCAGTGCTTATGTAAGACAAAGTGTTGGTATGTATTACCTGTGAATTAGGGTATAACCATGTATTTATAACTTTCCCACACCACCTATCAATCCCATCCCAGAGTTGGAATACGACTTCTTATTACACCAGTTACCATATATGACTAAAACTTAATCTCCTTAAAGATGGAAAGCCAAAATCAATCAGGACTGTTCCCATAAATGTAGGAAGTTAACCATAATTAAAAGTGCAAATTCCTTAAAGATCAAGTCTCCTAACAAATATGTATCTCCATGTGAGAAAATTCCACCATGTGGGATAGGTCCTACCAAATCCATCGGGCTCACAAAATCACGCCCCAACATTGTGCAAGGCACATATATGCAAATTGGAGGAAGAAGTATCCTTCCCAAGCACTTAAAGCAACATTTTGAGAGGCATCCATGGCAACTTATACTTAACACACAAAAGGGAAATGAGAGAGATTAAAAGGTTATCAACTCCTGCATATGACAAACTGGCAGAGCAAGATCCCAAGGTTTGGTCCAAGGCATTCTTTGAGACTGTAACGCCCCTGAAATCCGAGTGCTTGCTACAACAGACTTTGTGCATTATCTTACATAACATTCTTTCATAACTTAGCCAATGATTCTATAATCATATTGGTTGAACTAGTCTTTTACAGACACTTCTATATAAAATTTCTCTTACTTAATTCCTGGATCGTAACTTGATCTCAATCTCATCCTTTCTACAACTATCAACTTGTAAATCATATCCGTATACATGGATAACACCATATATACCATTCAATTTTTAACCTTACAATTCATAAATTCTATATTTCTACATATCCAAGGTTCACAATACTAATAACAAAGATTGTTCTTGGCAACAGAGGGGCACATTTCAGTAATTTTAGCATCTTACCGGCGCTTATTAGTGTAAGCTCGGTGCTTACATAACTCCCAATATCATTCAATACTCTCACTTAGATACATATCATTATAAAGATATCTCTTAATATCGATATTTCCTATTTATCTGAAATTCACAATATTATTAACACGCTTGTACTTGGAACAGAGGAACTTTACGATAAATTTGGTTTCTTCATCGGTGCTAGATATATGTTTTTACAGCACTCACAATGTTATTCAATATTCTCATTCAGATATATTTTTCTTTATGTATACAGTATTAATTTTTTACTATCTAACTAAAATTTAGAGTATCTTCAATAACATGATCAGTCCATATTACTAATACTCTCATTCAGATTAATAGATCTTAAACCTTTCTAAGTTATATCAAAGTAAAGACATAACACCATTTCATGATAATAAATAATAGCATTGATAGATCATCTGGTTACATGATTTACTTGTTTGTATTACAAAAGTCTTTACGACTACAAATAAAAGACAAGTAAATAATCTAGTCTATGCATTCTACTTTACGTCCATGATCTTCTTATCATTCTTCTTAACTGCAAATAAATGTTTATTCACAAGAATGAGCACTACGGCTCAACAAGTCTATTTAATAACACATAGACAGTTTATACTTTCCTATAAACTTTAACATTCTTGACTTTACATAACTTTTCGTTAACAATCATGTTAACCAAGCTTAATGATAGGACATAATCATATATGGCATAACATATCATTAAACACTTAACATTTAATCATCATATCCTAATTAAAATTACATAAGGCTTTCATAAATATACTTTCACATATCAACCATCATATATGAACAAGCTTAGAAATAGTTGCACATAGGTTTAGGATAGAAGACTTGCCTCGAATGAAAACTAGGTTTATCTTACATAACATTCATTCATAACTTAATCAATGATCCCTTAATCTTATTGGTTAAACTAGTCTATTACAGACAAATATTTTAAAAAAAGTTCTTTACTTAATTCCTGGATCATAACTTGATCTCAATCTCATCCTTTCTACAAGTATCAACTTATAAATCATATCCGTATACACGGATAACACCATATATATCATTCAATTTTTAACCTTACGATTCAGACATTATATACTTCTATATATCCAAGGTTCACATTACTAATAACAAAGATTGTTCTTGGCAATAGAGGGGCGTATTTCGGTAATTTTGGTATCTTACCGGCGCTCATTAGTGTAACCTCAGTGCTTACAGAACTCCCAATATCATTTAATACCCTCACTTAGAAATATATTATTATAAAGATATCTCTTTATATCGATATTTCCCATTTATCTGAAATTCACAATATAACACACTTGTACTCGGAACAGAGGAACCTTGCGATGAATTTGGTTTCTTCATCGATGCTAAATCTTTGTTCTTACAACACTCATAATGTTATTCAATATCCTCAGTCAGGTTTATAGTTCTTTATCAACATTGTTTTAATGTTTAGCAATTCTAAGTCATATCAATTCAAATACATAACACCATTTCATGATAATAAATAATATCATTGATAGATCATTCAGTTACATGATTTACATGTTCGTATTACAAAATTCTTTACGACTACAAATAAAAGACAACTAAACAATCTAGTCTATGCATTCTACTTTACATCAATGATCTTCTTATCATTCTTCTTTAACTGCAAATAAATGTTTATCCACAAGAATGAGCACTGCGGCTTAGCAAGTATATCAAATAACACATACAAAGTTTATGATTTCATATAAACTTTAACATGCTTTGACTTAAAAAATATCTCAGTTATTAAACACAAGTTGAAAAATTATGTTTAAACAACATACATAATTCATACATAGTTAAATGTACTTCATAACTCACATAACATTTCACTTATCAACATGTCATAATAAATATTTCACATTTACACATAATAATATTCACAAAATAGATAAGTGATAGAAAACTTGCAAACGAAAGCTTAGGGTAGAACACTTGTCTTGATAGTAAACTAGGTTTTCCCGGTAAATACTTAAAAGCCTACATAAAGAGATTCGCGTACCCGACGATTAGTTTATCAAATTTACTTCTTAATAAGTGTTTTTATAACTTAACTAGACTATCTTAATTAGTGGTTATGAATATAAAATTCTCAAACTCAAAAATTCATTTTTAAGGGGCTTTTCAAAAAGTTGACAACAAGGTTGGCAACCCGACCTCGTCATGGTAAAATGATCATAACTTCTTCATTTTAAAACATTTTTAAGTTGTTCAAAAACCCACGAGTTCATAACTTCCGTCTCTACAACTCATAGTTATATCACAGTCCAAAATTCCTTACAAAACTGGACCCAAAATGGCTGTAAAGGGACTTTTTGAAAACTGTCTTATATTTTTTTTATCAAGTTGATAAAACATGATACCCCATGAATTAATTTGATAGGATAACATGTCCTAGAACTTAATAACACTACATAACATAAAAATAATAAAATCACAAATCTACATATATAAGATTTATGACTTTTGCTCAAGAACACACGAAGAACAAAAAAAATTAGTACATGGTAACGACTTATGTTTTTGAGATTTAGGTTTTCATAATTGAAATAATTTGAGCATTATAACGGCTTGCATATGCGATTTATGATACTTTAAAATTGAAATAATATAAACGTAAATAATAATATATTTGCTCAAGAACACCCGAAGAAACATTAAGTTGGAAAACCGAACATTGTAATGACTTATGCTCTTGAGATTTCTATTATACTATTACATAAAATTGAACATAACTGTTGGGTTTGTACGTAACGCATACATGCAATCAAATTACACAATTAAAGGGCGAAAGTGCGAAACATAGGTTTTTAAAATTTTTATACAAACCCATACCATGATCATACTTTGTGCTCAATTATCAATAACAGAAAAGTAAGCATGAATCAGAATCATACCCTTATAGAATCTAGCTTTCACAGGTACGAGTTCTACTCCTTGCTTTCTTTGCTCTCCTTGAATTTCCTGTAGTGGCTCCTTTTTTTGATCAACGTTAACCACCCAAGTGTTTGGCCTCTAGAGGTGATCCACTAAGGAAGAGGAATAACTCAGGAAGATGGGTGGTTGGCTAAACCCTTTTTCTAATCTCTGTAAAAAAATATGTGGTACTCTCCAACTCTTGGAATCACGTATATCTTATATCTGATATAAGACTCTCTTATATAGATATTAGGTTAACCCTACTAATCTAATTAAAATTGGGTTTTATTTAATTAATTAATTAAAATTTTTTAATTAATTTGGCTTTCCAACTTATTGGGATTAATTAATTAAAATCTTTAATTAATTTGTCTCCTAATCTCATTAGAAATGAGTGAGAGTACTTATATTAAATTAATTTCTAAACTCCTTTAGAATTAAAATAATAACAATAATAATATTAATAAGACTCCTCTTATTAATTTATATTTAATATTTCTAAAATATTAAATAATAAATATTAAGCTATTTAATTTATTCTATCACCATAGATTAAATTAATTACACTTAATGCATTATTACGATTATGCCATTATCTTCTTAAATAATTCTTCTTCCTTTTATGGTGTGACCCTTAAGGTTCTCCATATTAAACCGGTTGTGAATAAATCAATTAGAACAATTCTATTCTTATATAAATAAATAAATTAAACTAATAATTTATTTAAATAAATAATATTTACTCTACAATAGGGATAAGCCTCTTTAGCGATCAACGACTTTCCAGATAATATAGATTTTAACATTAATTATAAAAGAACCTGTGAGTTAATAGTTACCGTACAATTCAATCCTTTCACAATACAATGTCCCAATTAAATATAAGACATAGATTTACTGTCAAGTCTTATTTTATTTAATTATATGTATTTTGATTAAAAAATACACAACTCCATATATTGCAAATTAGAAACTCCTTTCTAATTTCATTCCACCTTGGCCAAAGATTCTTGAGTTGTCATTTAACGAATCACATAGGACATATCTCCTCTTTTACTCAAAGTGGTAGATTCCTTATTGATCATTCATTATCTCCATATATAACTCATTATATCCAAGCATACCCTTTTATATATCCTAAAGAGCCTTAAGAAATAAGTCAAAGTATAATTCATTAAATACAAGATACTATGATGATCTTAAGTCCAAGGATCACTTGTACTACCATCACATTAGGTATTCCTATTGACAGGCGAGTAAAACTCCATTAGGTATTCCATAGCGAGTCACGTTCAGTGAACTTATTCTCTAATAAGCACCTACATACTTGCTTTAGTGTCTCCACACAAATGATCATGAGATCAATCATCCTCATCCAATGAGCAAGCAACATATGTACCAATCTATCCTGATTTACTAATCCCCATTTTAGTAATCCCACGATTGGGAACTATTTTAGTTTTTAAGCTTTCTAAGAATTTAGATCTCATTAGCATGATCATCATCATGATTCTAAGAGCATTGCTTAAAACTATGGGTTATTTACATATAATAAAAATAGCATCATGTAGATAATTAAATGCCTTTAATAAATGAATACTTTTATTAATAAATAAATAAGGTTGTTTATAAAGTATGTGCTTTATCATCATACATGATTGACTTGTATGCACACTACTATCAATCTCCCACTTGCACTAAAGCTAATCGCCATGGTATCTCGTACCCATCTTCTCTAAGTGACGATTAAACTACTGTTGTGTTAAAGCTTTAGTAAATGGATCTGCAATGTTGTCTTGAGAGTCCACACGCTCTAAGATGACTTCTCCTCTTTCAATGATCTCCCTGATCAAGTGAAATCGCCGCAATACGTGTTTGGATTTCTGATGAGACCTGGGTTCTTTAGCCAGTGCAACTGCTCTGATGTTGTCACAGTATACGGGGACTGCTTCTCCAATGCTAGGAACCACACCAAGTTTTGTTATGAACTTTTTCATCTAAACAGCTTCCTTTGCAGCTTCACTTGCAGCTATATACTTTGCCTCTAAAACTTAATCAGCAACTGTTTGCTGTTTGGAACTCTTCCAACTCACTGCGCCTCCGTTCAAGGTAAAAACATACCCCGAAACAGATTTATTTTCATCTTGGTCCATTTAAAAACTTGAGTCCGTGAAGCCCTCGAGTTTTAATTCAGACCCACCGTAGACAAGAAATATATCCTTAGTCCTTCGTAAGTACTTTAGGATATTCTTCACTGCCTTCCAGTGCTCTTCTTCTGGATTCGACTGATATCTGCTCGTTACACTAAGTGCATGTGCCACATCCGGTCTAGTACATATCATACCCTACATGATAGATCCTATTGCAGAAGCATAATGGATCTTACTCATACGGTTTCTCTCCTCAGGTGTCTTTGGGGCCTATTTTTTGGAGAAATTTATTCCATGGCTCATCGGCATGAGACCTCTTTTGGAATCTTTCATGCTAAACCTCTTTAGCATCGTATCAATGTACGTTCCTTGGGATAAGCCAAACATCCTTTTAGATCTATCTCTATAGATCTTTATCCCCAAAATATAGGATACTTCTCCCAAGTCCTTCATAGAGAAGTGTTTAGATAACCAGATTTTAATCAATTGAAGCATTGGAATATCATTCCCTATCAGTAATATATCATCAATATATAATACAAGGAATGAAACTGCGCTCCCACTAACCTTCTTGTACACACATGGTTCATCCTCGTTCTTGATAAAATCAAACTCTTTGATTGTCTCATCAAAATAAATGTTCCATCTACGAGAAGCTTGCTTCAATCCATAAATGGATCATTGCAGCTTACAGACTTGATTTGTTCAAACCTTTGAAACAAATCCCTCTGGTTGTGTCATATACACATCCTCCTCAAGTTTTCCATTGAGGAAGGTCGTTTTCACGTCCATCTGTCAGATCTCATAGTCGTTATAAGCTGTAATCGCAAGTAAAATTCGAATAGACTTGAGCATAGCTACAGGTGAGAAGGTTTCATCATAGTCAACTCCTTGTCTTTGTTTGAAACCTTTTGCAACCAGTTGGGCTTTATAGGTCTCTACCTTGCCATCCGCTCCAGTCTTTCTTTTAAAGACCCATTTACACCCAATAGGCTTAATGCCTTCAGGTGGTGAAACCAAAGTCCTTACTTGGTTTTCTTCCATGGAGTCCATTTCGGATTTCATGGCTTCAAGTCATTTTCCTGAGTCTTTATTACTCATAACCTATTCGTAATTCAATGGATCATCATCATTTATGACGTGTACCTGATCGTCATCCTCTATAACGAATCCATACCTCTCAGGTATCTTCGGTACTCTTCCAGATTTACGAATAGGGTGTGGTACAGTAGGTTCTTCCACTTGGTCAGGTACCTGACTTTGATCCGTAGTAATTTGTGGTTCTTGAACTTCTTCAAGATATATCTTACTCCCACTGACCCCTTCATGGATAAACTCTTTTTCCAAGATGGCAACATATTTTGCAACAAACACCTTTTGATCAGTTGGATGATAGAAATAATACCCTACGGTTTCTTTAGGGTATCCCACAAATCTACACTTGTCGAATTTAGTCTGTAGCATATCATTTTCAAATTTTTTGACATAAGCTGGACAACCCCAATACTTAGCATGCTTAAGATTTGGTTTCCTCCCTTTCCACATCTCATATGGAGTCTTTGGGTCGAATTTGGTAGGTACCTTGTTAAGCAAGTATGCAGCCGTTTCTAGGGCATAACTCCATAATGAAATTGGAAGATCAATAAAAC
Source organism: Panax stipuleanatus (assembly GCA_020205555.1). NCBI lineage: Eukaryota > Viridiplantae > Streptophyta > Magnoliopsida > Apiales > Araliaceae > Panax > Panax stipuleanatus. The sequence goes on along the minus strand of CM035115.1, from coordinate 144,084,858 downwards.
TCATCATGGATCGAACCATGTCCAACAATGTTCGATTTCTCCTTTCAGATACTCTATTTAACGGTGGTGTACCTGGTGGAGTCCATTGTGAGATTATACCATTCTCTTTGAGACAATTGAGAAACTCACCACTTAAGTATTCTCCACCTCGATCTGATCGAAGAATCTTAATACTCTTGTCTATTTGTTTCTCTACTTCACTTCTGAACTCTTTGAACTTGTCAAATGATTCTGATTTATATTTCATTAAATACACATATCCAAATCTTGAGTGATCATCAGTGAAAGTAATAAAATAAGAATACCCACCCAGTGCATTCGTTGTCATAGGTCCACAAACGTCTGTGTGAACCAACGCTAACAACGCTAACAACTCTGTAACTCTTTCTCCTTTTTCAATAAAAGGAGATTTAGTCATTTTACCCATGAGACAAGATTCACAAGTTGGATATGATTCAAAATCAGATAGCTCTAAGAGCCCATCCTTATGCAACTTGGATAATATTGTTTCATTGATATGATCGAGTCTACACTGCCACATATAGGTATAATTAACATCATCTCTTTTCCTTTTCTTAGTTTGTTCTATTTGAAGTATATTTTCATGCAAGTCAAATATATAAAGTCCATTTCATAGATTTCCAACACCATATAAAATGTTGTCTTTATAAATAGAACAACTGTTGTTCTTTATTATAATGTCAAATCCTTCTATATCTAATACGGAAATAGAAATAATGTTTCTAATGATATTCGGAACAAAATAATAATTATTTAAATAAATGGACTTGCCCGAAGGCATTGCTAAACAAGAAGTCCTTACAGCTAATGCAGCAACCTTTGCTCCATTTCCCACTCGTATGATGACCTCATCATTGCTCAGCTTTCTACTTCTGACCAATCCCTGCACAGTATTACATATGTGATAACCACAGCCGGTATCCAATATCCAAGTAGAATTATGACTTTAAAAAAAATTAATTTTAATCATGAACAAACCTTGATTGGAAGTCGAAGCTTCTCCAAGCATATTCTCTGCTAGAAACTTATTGCAGTTTCTCTTCCGATATCCTGGGTCGTTACAATGGAAGCACATTCCTTTGCCAGCTAGATCAAGTTTCTTTTGTTCCTTTAAGTTCACCTTTCCCTTAGCCTTCTTAGATTTCTTCTTTTCAGAAGACACCTTGGGCCTCTTCCTTTTATTGGAAGAATCCACCATCAAAACATGGTTCTTCTTGGATGGAAAGTGACCTTCTGCAGTTTTTAACATGTTAAGTAATTCAGGCAAGCTGACATCTAACTTATTCATGTGGAAATTCACAACGAACTGCGAGAAGGTCTCAGGGAGTGACTGCAAGACCAAGTCTTGACTCAACTCCCCATCCATGACGAGCCCAAGCTGTCCAAGGCGTTCAATCAAATTGATCACCCTAAGGACATGAGTCTCGACAACTGTGCCCTCGGTCATCTGAGATCGAAAGAGCTCCTTAGATATCTCATATCTAGCAGTCCTACTTTATTCACCATACAACTCCTTGAGGTGAAGCAACATAGTAGAAGCATCAATATTTTCCTACTGACGCTGAAGCTCGTTATTCATGGATGCGAGCATGATGCATTGAGCCACAGATGCATCATCTTGCCACTTTACAATGATGGAAATCTCTTCCTCAGAGGCTGTTTCTGGAACAGTTTCAGGGACAGGTGAATTTAGGACATAAAAAATCTTTTCAGCAGTGAGAACTATTCTCAGATTTCTTAACCAGTCCGTATAATTCAGCCAGATAAGTTTATTAGCATCAAGTATGCTACACAATGAAATAAGTGATTTTGACATTTTTAAAATTCTGCATATGAAAAGACAACATTTTAGCAAACATTCATTTAATTAATTTTACATACCAAAATAAATTTAAGTCTTTATTTTAAATTGGTATCTCCAACTATTATCATCAAACTATATTACCCTCACTTATATAGTTCGGCAACATCTAATTAAAGATTTGCTATTGAGAATTAGGATCCCATTTCAAATGTATATAGCCTTGTGGATAGCACAACAAACGATATATAAATAAATAGGTAGACAACTCTTGTCAATTTTATCAACATGTAACTCCTTTTTATTTTGCCTCTTAAATCATAATGGTCAAGTGTGTGCACATCCGAACTAAAATGATTTAAGTTAAGTCCAGCCTAGCACTTCCATAAATTCAAAAAAAAAATATTTGTCCATGTAGATTTCACAACAAAATAATATTGTTTAATTTTCTTGATAAGCATCAAATGTGATTAAATTAATATCTTAAATACGCAATACTCGCCTTGTGGATAGTACAACAAACTCATATTAAATATTTAATACTCTATTAATTCATCATGCTAGAAGGCGACGTTCGATATTCCAAATATCATTGAACGCTTCGGACTTAATATAATTTTTGTGAGGGGTTTGTTATTATTTGTCTCATCTTGTTTAGCGTGCATGCACACACACACACACACACATATATATATATATATATATATATATATATATATATATATATATATATATATATATATATATATATAAAATACGCGTCATTTTATTAAACATGCGAAGTATGTTTGCATAAAATATAATATATATATATATATATATATATATAATACTTAGCATGCACATATAAAATACTATATTTTACCAAGATTGATTATGGACTTTTATTCTAGTTTAGTTCACCAGAGCCACCAAGTGAACCAAAAGGTCAAACCTAAGAGTGCAATAATTTAAATTTAAACATAATTATTACATTTAAACCCGGGCTCCATACAAACGGGTATTCACGCGCTCCTTGCTCCTTAGTCTCTAATTTCTTCAAGATAATTCTAACTATCTCTATTACACAAACTATTTAAATTAAATAGAAACCTTGATCAGCAGTCAAGAGAAAGTACATAGGAGGGAGATAGAATTTATATTAAGAAAAAACCAGAGAAGATGAGGTACGCAGACCCCATTTAATAAAACCCATTCATTCAAGCATTCAACTAAAATAAAATCCAATCACATTGGTTAATAGTCCATAATCAACCCCATTTATTATCATACACATCAACATATGCATCAATAAATAATCATTCATCTTATGAATAATAAAAGTTTTCCATATATAGATCGATGTCATTTAATGGACAAATATTTTGCTAAATTTTTATTTTCGAAACAAAATAAACTCTTTTATTTTAATCAAAAATAAATCCAAATTAAACCCCTTTAATTTTAGCAATCTGAAATCATATTTCAGATAAAACAAACATCTTTATTTTAAACTTTTATAAATTAAATAAACCATTTACTTAATTAATAAAAAGAAAAAACTTTCAGAATCTGCAGGCAACACGCCTGCGCTCAGATTGAACTGGGACACGGCGCGGCCGCGCTGTGCACTATGCCTGTCAAACAGCCGGTGCGCCCGCTCCCAGAATGAACTAGGATGCGGCAAAGCAGCGCTGTTCATCGCAGAATCCAGATTTTTTTATTTTTGTCCAGAAAATTCGATCTAATCTTACATCAATTCATACATGGAATCATAAAATTGATAATTAGTACAAAGTTAGGCTCTGATACCACTGTTGGGTTTGTACGTAACGCATACATTCAATCAAATTACACAATTAAAGGGCGGAAGCGCGAAACATAGGTTTTTAAAATTTTTATACAAACCCATACCATGATCATACTTTGTGCTCAATTATCAATAACAGAAAAGTAAGGATGAATCAGAATCATACCCTTATAGAATCTAGCTTTCACAGGTACGAGTTCTACTCCTTGCTTTCTTTGCTCTCCTTGAATTTCCTGTAGTGGCTCCTTCTTTTGATCAACGTTAACCACCCAAGTGTTTGGCCTCTAGAGGTGATCCACTAAGGAAGAGGAATAACTCAAGAAGATGGGTGGTTGGCTAAACCCTTTTTTCTAATCTCTGTAAAAAAAATATGTGGTACTCTCCAACTCTGGGAATCACGTATATCTTATATCTGATATAAGACTCTCTTATATAGATATTAGGTTAACCCTACTAATCTAATTAGAATTGGGTTTCATTTAATTAATTAATTAAACTTTTTTAATTAATTTGGCTTTCCAACTTATTGGGATTAATTAATTAAACTCTTTAATTAATTTGCCTCCTACTCTCATTAGGAATGAGTGAGAGTACTTCTATTAAATTAATTCCTAAACTTCTTTAGAATTAAAATAATAATAACAATAATAATATTAATAAGACTCCTATTATTAATTTATATTTAATATTTCTAAAATATTAAATAATAAATATTAAGCTTTTTAATTTATTCTATCACCATAGATTAAATTAATTACACTTAATACACTATTACGATTATGCCATTATCTTCTTAAATAATTCTTCTTTCTTTTATGGTGTGACCCTTTAGGTTCTCCATATTAAATCGGTTGCGACTAAATTAATTAGAATAATTCTAATCTTATTTAAATAAGTAAATTAAACTAATAATCTATTTAAATAAATAACATTTATTCTATAATAGGGACAAGCCTCTCTAGCGATCAACGACTTTCCAAATAATATAAATTTTAACATTAATCATAAAAGAACCTATGAGTTAATAGTTACCGTACAATTCAATCCTTCCACTATACAATGTCCCAATTAAATATAAAATATAGATTTACTATCAAGTTTTATTTTATTTAATTATATGCATTTTGATTAGAAAATGCACAACTCCATATAATGCAAATTAAAAACTTCTTTCTAATTTCATTCCACCTTGGCCAAGGATTCCTGAGTTGTCATTTAACGAATCACATAGGACATATCTCCTCTTTTACTAGAAGTGGTAGATTCTTTATTGATCATTCATTATCTCCATATGTAACTCATTATTCCCAAGCATACCCTTTTATATACCTTAAAGAGCCTTAAGAAATAAGTCAAAGTATAATTCATTAAATACGAGATACTATGATGATCTCAAGTCCAAGGATCACTTGTACTACTATCATATTAGGAATTCCTATTGACAGGCGAGTAAAACTCCATTAGGTATTCCATAGCGAGTCACGTTAAGTGTACTTATTCTCTAATAAGCACCTACATACTTGCTTTAGTGTCTCCACACAAATGATCATGAGATCAATCATCCTCATCCAATGAGCAAGCAACATATGTACCAATCTATCCGGATTTACTAATCTCCTTTTTAGTAATCCCACGATTGGGAACTATTTTAGTCTTTAAGCTTTTTCTAAGAATTTAGATCTCATTAACATGATCATCATCATGATTCTAAAAGAATTGCTTAAAGCTATGGGTTATTTACATATTATAAAAACAGCATCATGTAGATAATTAAATGCCTTTAATAAATAAATACTTTTATTAATAAATAAATAAGATTATTTATAAAGTATGTGCTTTATCATCATATATGATTGGCTTGTATGCACACTACTATCAATAACAACTACTTACTCAAGAACTTATGAAGGACACAAAAAATGAAAAATCTTATATGGCCACGACTTATGTTCTTGAGCTTATAGACTATAATATGAACGAAAAACAAACATAACAACGGCTAAGAATTTTACCTCTTGAAATTGCAAGCTTTAACTAATCTTTTTCAATTTGAGATTAATCAAACTCACAAGAACTTTCTCTTTCTAATTCTTGATTATAACTTTAAAAACTTAATTTTTGCTTTGTAAAATGGTGAGAAATAAGGAATGATTAGGCTTGTATTTATAGGATTTTCAAACCTAGTGTATTTAGGTAATTTAGGCCATCAAACCTCCTTTCTTCCACCACGCGACATCATCATGACATCATCTTTGTGTTTCTTTGAGGATGATGTCATGCTTACATCATGCTTTTATCATCTCTTCTCTGGTTGGTCTATTCAAGTTCACATGGATTGGTTTTATTTAGTGAGGTTGTAACTTAGTTTGGATCCTAGTTTGGTCACATCAACTTAATTCCACATAACCTAGTTTGATTACAACTAGTTACCTTTCAACTTAGTTCATTTCCAAGTATAAATTAGTTTGATTTCAACTAATTAGCTAGTTCATTTTTAAGTCTTCCAGTTTAATTGACCTTTACTGTTAAAAATTTGACATTACTGAGTTTTGTTCCGTATAAACACGATATTGTGAAGTGAAAATTCCAAAAGACTTGACACATTTTTTTGTGAATAGTGTTTTTGGCAATTATTTCTTAGAAAATGGTTTGACAATCAAAAAGTCAAAAAAATAATTCTTTTCGTCTTTTTGTATTTTCCCTATTTTGTCTTATTCATGTGAATAGTAATTTGCACATTTTTCGAGAAAAAATCTTCTATCAGTTATTACGTGACTTCACTTCGTATTATCGGTAGATCTTGAAACGAAAAATCAATACTACGGATCTGTTTCACTCTCAGAAGCTTTTTGTGTTTTTCTGCAGAAAAACTTTTATTGACTATTATGTGTCTATTCACCGTATAAACGATAAGTCCTGAAATGGAATGTCAAAAAGACAAACATCTCTCTAAGTAGCTTAGGTTCTTATTGCACGCTTCCCCTTGTAAATAGTAATTTTCTTTTTAAAAAAACTTTTATTTTTCTAATAATTGTTTAAGTTGGATTCTTAAAACGAAACACATAAACAAACCTTATTGAACATTCCATAACACATTTATCATGTAATTCAATTTTTATATATTCACATAAAGTTGAATTGATAAGTTTTAAAAAGTTCGGGTCATCAAAGAGACTCAGTCAAAAACTGTCAATGTGGAGAATAACATGTCTGAATGCTTCAATACATGGATCATAAATGCAAGATATATGCCAGTGCTATACATGCTAGTTGAGATACATGATCAAATTATGGTGAGGTTGCACTAGAAAAGAGATGCAATGATTAAGACTAAAGACTTAATCTGCCCAAGGATTAAGAAAAAAATTGAATGCAGTCTTAGAGTCTGCAAATTGTGAAACTCTATGGGATGGACAGTCAAAGTTGCAAGTGAAGGAGAGAGGGAGATGAGGATACACTGCTAATCTTGAGGAGAAAAGTTGTGCATGTAGGGTATTGGATTTGAAAGGAATCCTTTGTTCTCATGTTGTTAGGGAAATTCATTCTATTTATGGAAAACCAATAAATTATGAGGCTCACTGGTACAGTAGGGACACTTACATTAAACTTATTCTCATACCTTAGAAGTATTGATTGGGAAGACTTTTGGGACTTTACTGAATGTTACATCTTGCTACCTTCACTTATGAAAAAGAAGTTAAAGGGACGACCACAAATATTAAGAAGAAAAGAGCAGTAAGATGATGGAGCAAATAGCAGTGGGAATGTGGGTAAAGTGTCAAGGAAAAAGAAGAAGATGCACTATTGCATTTGCAAGGAAGAGAGTCACAATCGAGTTAATTGTCCAAAGCACCCAACTTTGCCTGGACATTACCTGCATAAGCATAACCTCAAGTCCCCAAGGCGAAAAAGAAGAGCAAAAAAGCCATCTAATCCACCTGTTGAAGATGTTGTAAGTTTTTTTAAAATATATGTACCCATTTTCATATAATTGCAGTTTTTGATTGATTCTATTTCATTCCATAGGTTATTGAAATAGTTAAAAGGGCTAACAATGTAACTGAGATTGGAAAAGGGAAAGACAAAATTACCTTTGTAAGTATAAGTTCAACCTATGTTGGTTATTTAGTATTATTGATAACTGTTAAATCTAATTTATATTACCTGTTGTGTACTTCTAGATAGATGCCAACTCCAACCCTTGTGAGGAAGAAGAAGACCTTAGAAACAACTGTGGAAGGCTGCACCCCATCAGCCTCTACACCACCAAACCAGGGAATACAAGGAAAAGACAAGCAAACACTCGAGGGTCACAAACTTCAACATGCAATCCATTTAAAACACCAAGTCAGAAGGATAGAAGTAACACAAAACAGTAGCATGTAAGGGAATTACTAGTTGCAAGGAACAATTTGTTTGTTATATATTTTGGTATAGCTTGTTAGCTCTTTTGCATATAGTTTTGGTATAGCTGGTCATAGTTGATGAGTGGGATTTATACCTGCGAATTAACTACTTTTATACTTAAGAAGTTGCATGTTCTTATTATTTTATATTGCTTTTCTATTATTTTGTTATTTTTTTTAATATATGTTTTGCAGGAGTTTACAGGTCATTTCCAGCTTTCAGGGGCAAAAAGGTCACTTTTACAGCACTGGTGCTGCAGCGCCGGTTCTTAGTACAAAACTGGCGCCGCAGCGCTGCTTCTATGCCAGCTCAACCATCCTCAGCGCTGCAGCACCCCATTCCTTCACATTTCTGGCACCGCAGCGCCACTTATTGACCCAAGTCCTTAACCAAGCGTTGTAGCGCCAGTCCAAGGCTTAATCTTGGCGCCGCAGCGCCAGCTCCTGTTTTCAGACAGTAACAAGTGGGATTGACCTAAGGAAGGACAAAAACACATATATCATTGGAGAGGCCTCCTTTTATCACTTCTTCTGGATCCTAGACTATCATCTACTCTCTCACTCTCTCAATCTCCTAGCTTAGCTTAGTTTATTTTCTCTAGATTTATATAGTTAGTGATAACACATAGAGTAGGGAGAGGATTGGGATTCCTTGGAGCATCAAGAGCACTTAGCAACATGGTTTGGAGAACATGAATTGATGGGATTGCTTGGAGATTGAAGAAAGCTTCGACAGAGTTTATTCTTCTCTGGTTATTTCTTTTGGTTTTGTAATCTATATATGTTGTTTATATTGCTACTTATGTTTAGTTTAAGAGCTATGAATTAATTATTAGCTCTAAGATTATAATGGAACCCTTTGTTTATTTGGATTGATTATCTTATCTATTGGTTGGCACCATATGGTTTGGTTCAATATATTTATGCTTAATGATTCTTGTTAAGGAATTAGTGATGATTTTGGTAATCTATAATAAATTGAGAAATGGATTATAGATATATACCTTGATATATTGGCATATGATTATAATTTGTCTACATGATTAGACTGCATCATTTGTGTATAGGATATGAATATACTTATATGCCATGTGTGACCTAATTGAGAACCTATGCTTTAATTCTTTATTCTGGTTAATTCGCATAGGAATGTGTAGGATTATTATCTGGCTTGGATATTCTTTTCTGTTCTATTCCCTTTTGGGTGGATCTAGAGAGGATAGATTTATACATACCTCGGAAGAGGCGTATGAGCACTTATAAGTTCTCGGTCGACAATCCGTCATGACCAGTAAGACCAAGGAGAGAAAGTTAGGAGGTTTGATGAAACATAGCACACCAAGTGTTTGAAAAAATGCTAGTGTGGGGTGAAGTTATGATCTTAGCTTGTAGCGCCTTAGATACTAATCGTTATCCGTTTACTTGCTTTGATAATTAGAATTAACTAGATTAATTACACATCTTTCATTTAACTGTTTGAATAAGACTTAAGCGATACAAAGTCGGTACTTGATAAATATTAGCAATAGTTCCTTGTGGGTTCGACAACTCTCTTATCATTATATTACTTGTTAGACCGCGTATACTTGTACGTGTTTATCTGGTTGCGAAATTGACCAACAAGTTTTTTGGCGCCGTTGCCGTGAAACTATTTATTCTAATATTGTCCAATTTTGCTTTCAATCAATTTTGTCTTAATTTGAACATGTATATTTATATTTAATATATTTTTGCTTTGTTTGGTTTTTAAGTTCTTTCAGGATTGATGAGCATAATTATCAATGGTCTTGTGAGAGGACGACACAACCGAGTTTGGAAGGAATACTTGAGCAATTTCAAGAGCAAATCGCAAATCTCTCAAGATTCTATGATATTTTTGAGTGTCAATCCACTCCAAATACCTACTGTCAGGATCAAGCTGACTACGACACAACCTACTATCATCTGGAGAGCTATCCAAGCCTTTTATGGGATTACAACCAAGAACAAGCATGTGATCCAACTTTTTCATACCCGTCAGAATATTCATACCAACCGCCGCCGCAATATGAGAAAATATCAAGATTGGATGAGACTCTTTGCCATTACTTCAAGTCCAAAGAAGAAAGAAGACTGGAGGAGCTCCTTACCAAGTTCATAGAGCAGAATGAGGTTCAAATGACGAACTAAGAAGCCTCATTGCGGAACCTCGAGAGACAAGTGGGAAAATTTGCCAAGGCTATCATGAATCCATCGCGAAGCAATCAACCTGAAGTTACTGATCATGACGAAGGGGGTGAAGATCATTGCACTATCGATATACAAGGAAATGGCAAGGAGTTACACAAGGTTGTTGAGGGTAATGTAGAAATGCATCCTATACAAACTCTGGATTCTGAAGATGTAGAAAATAAGAGCATGAGTGGGTGTACTGTCAGGAATGAAGATCTAGAAACCACTCTAAAGGTTGTTGAAACTTAAGAGGAACCAAAGGTGCATGAAGAACGGTTCCAAATTTTTAAAAGTGAATTAGTCGATAATTCGACCAAGGAAAGTTTCTTCGTGCCAATGGATGAAGTAGAGTTTGAGGCTCGCCAATTGTCCATGTTCGCCCTGTAAATCGAAGAAAACACAAAGAGGCAGCATAAAATGGTTGTCTTTGCATATGAGTCGGACTGAAAGTAACTGCGTAGAGTCGGGTCATCGACTGTAAAATAAGCGCTCGGTGGGGAGGCTACCCCATCTCAGTATCACTTTTCTAACCTCTTTCTTTATGTTTTGTTAATATTATATTTCATCTAATTATAGTGGTTTCGTAGTAACGTAGTCTATGCCATTGCTTTTGAGAGTTTCATGCTATATAAATATGCTTTTTAAAGGAGTTTACCTTAGAAATTATAAATGGGAAATTTCTGACTTGTCGGTATCCTTGTGCTGTCATTTGCAAAATTTTTGGTAGCCATGCATTTTGAAGTTTAGTTAAGATGTTGTTGATATTTCAAGTTGCTATGCATTTGTCTAAGTTAGTAGTTTTGTAATAGGTAGTGTTTAGTTAAATAAAAAAAATTTTGGTAGCATGTTGGCTATATGTGCTAATAGTTTGATCATTACTGGTGCAGGAAAGCTTAAAATTTTTTTAATGGTGCAGAGTTAGCGCTGCAGCGCCTATGTTTGGCCTGAAGATAGCACCGTAGCGCCTCCATTAATGCCTTGAGTTTACAGCCAGCACTGCAGCGCCCCAAAAAATTATAGCAAGTGGCGCTGCAACACCTAGATCTTTCCAAATCTCTGTAAGCCAAGTGCTGCAGCCCCTATGAACAAAGAAAAGCTGGCGTCCTAGCACCATGAACACTCCAACTCTCTGCATGGCCAGCGCTACAACGCCCATTTACAAAGAAAAGTCAGTGTCACAGCGCCAGCACCTCTAAAACTCACTGTCTGAGCAGCGCTGCAGCGCCCATTAATGAAGAAAGACCGGCGCCGCAGCACCGGTAGCGAGATTTAAAATAGCCAAAAACTTAGCAGACTAAGGAACAAAAGCCATTTCTCGACAGCAGAAGCAGCCCAGCCGAGCACCTCATTTTCCCTAAGCTCCAGCCGTCGATCGAATCACACATCCCAACCGTAAGTGAACCCCAATTCAGGTGCTAATCAAGAATTTCTCTTAGATTGTCTTCAAGCTAGGGATCTTCAATTAAGGTATTTGGAATTTCTACTTCTCCAAGGAAACCTATACTTAGTTTGATTCTGAGTTTTGATTGTCTTGAGATTTATATTGGGCTTGCTTATTCTTCTGCTTGGGTTGATTAATTTCCACTGAGGGAAATTTGGATAAAGAGCAGTTTTAAATAAGGGTTGGCACAGTTGGTTTAGGGCAGCGCATGCCAGGTAGTCGATTATTTGCCTCAGTAAGCTTTTGGGTTGGTTTTAGCTATCTTTGGCCCATCTAGACTCAGATTTTGTTAAGAATTGCTTGGGCATTGATTGGGGTTTTTTTGGAATTAGATTGGCCCTGCTTTTACATAGTTTTGATTGGACTTTTCTTTGGCTTGTAAGTGGCAACCTTTGGCTCAATTTTGACATTGGCTTGACAACAGCTAGGTTTCAGTTGGGAATTATATTTGGTTGTGATTTGTCTTGATCTGGGATTCAATCTTGGCCTATTAGCTAAGTACTTGCTAAAAATTTGAAAATGCCTCCAAAAAGATAATGGCTTAGCGTTGGCGATTCCTCCTCTTCACAGGCACAGACATGGGATAGTGCCAAATTCATCAGCGAAGAGGCTTGGAAGAGGTACAAGCATTCCTTTGCCAAAAGGAACTTAGTGCCTGAGCGAGGATTTCGACCTGATCAAACAAAAGACGGCAAGCTGATGGCTATGATTATTGAGCGTAAATGGGTCCACTTTACAAAACCACCCGAGTCAGCTGTCATTCCTGTTGTTCGGGAATTTTATGCAAATGCTAGAGCTGACGATCCAGCAGTTGTTCAAGTTAGAGGGCGATCAGTACCTTACGACAGTCTATCCATCAACGCCCTCTTCGCGACGCCGAGCTATGATGGTAAGGAATACTTAGAGCCGGGACTTCACAGCTATAACTTAGAGAATATCATCACGAGGCTCTGCAAGCCCGGGACCACATGGAAAACTAACGAAACCACAGGTGAAAAGACTAATTTCCCTCAGCACGCGCTCAGTCGCTATGGGAAAACATGGTATAGTATCGTGTGTGCCAATATGCTCCCTACTTGCCACCTTAGCGACGTGACTAAAGAGCGAGCGATCCTGTTATTCGCCATTATCATGGGACTGGACGTGGATATTGGAGTTCTCATTCAGTTGTCCATCCTGAAAGTAATTAAGAGCACCACTTCTAGGGGACTTCCGCATCCATCCTTGATCACCCAGCTGTGTAAGCGGGCAAGAATTTAGTGGGGGTCAGATGAGATAGCTTTGTGGCCTATGTCAGCCTTAGATTATCATGTCATCTCACGCTTCAGTGTATGGTACAGTGCAACGTCACATGTCAGAGGTGAGGGCTACGAGCCACCTACTCAGCCTCCACCACCTACTTTAGATACCGGGACATCTCAGCCGCCAGAGTTGGGTTCTTCTACTCAGGGACCATTTGCTGAGATTCTTGCATCTCTTAGCCTTCTGCATCAGAACCAAAATAAAGTTGCTCAGAGATAGGCAAGACACATAGCAGCGGTGGCCTAGAGGCAGGTCATTATGATGCAGTATCAGGCGGAGCTCGCCAACACTATGCAGAGCATCTACACATCCTATAGTGGCAAGGATGTTGACGCGCCATTCCAGTTTCCTGAGCCACCTGTCTTCCCACCATACCCGTCACCGTCACCTACTGAAGAGGAGGGCAATGAAGAGAGCGACGATGAGACTCCAGAAGGGGATGGCACAGACTAATTTTCCTTTCCATATCTCCAGCCAATAAGGGCGTTGGCCATCTGAAGTTTGGGGGTGTTTATTAGCTTTTCTTATCTGTTTTTGCTTATTATAGGTATCATGTGTTAGGATGCCATTAGTACTCTATTATTACTGTTTTGTTAGTATTTTGGGCTGCAAAGTATTGTATAACTTGCAGTCACGGATTATTCTATTTTTGGATGCATGGATCACGTATGAATGCTTATTGCTTATTTCTATCCATGTTACAGCTTTATTAGTTTGAATGGCTATTTTTTCTATCTCTTGTGTGCCATGTTAGTATTAGACCTTATTTTGAGCTATTATTTTTGCAAGGGTTTATATATTTATTTAGACCTACCTAGTTGAGCTATGTTATGACTTTTAACTCTATCTTGAACTGTTTATATGATTAGTGGGTTATTTATAGTTAATTTTTTTATTATGGCCAATGATATGCGTGTTATGGCTTTGTCAAAATGGTCAAGCAAGTATGAATGAGATTGTTAGACTAATTTTTAGTTAAGACTGTTGTTGATCCTGTCTAGCTATCGAGCACGTGCCAACTGTTATAGCTAGTTATGTTTCTAATAGACTATTGGTAATTTTTATGAAAAAAATTTCGTTAGCTCTTACAAACTTAAGTGAGTCGATGATAGTAAGATTTAGATTCTTATGCAAGTTCGGATACATTCGTGGTCTAATAGCATATAAAAAAATAAAATAAAAAGAATAAATCGATAACCTTAGTTGACTAAGTTTGATTACGTGTCTTTTGTTACTCGAGTTATTAGATCCTTAGGGGTGTTCTACACCTAGGCCATGTTTGTTTACTAGGATAACCCTTGGGATTAGACTAATAATCCTTAATCTATTGTTTGTTTTTTAAATTAGACTCCGGACTATTAATCCCGGGATAACAAAATGACTTAGAATGAGGGATTATTTAAGACCATGTCTAACATGGTATTATAATCCCATGAGGAGGGATTAAAAATTTGTGGACAAAATTAACCTTTGCCTTTTCTAATATGACTAACGTAACCTTAAATTAGATTGAACGTCTTAGTTGTGATTGATTATCACTAAAGAAATTTAAAAAAAATAATATTTATTGATTATATATACATCCCCACCATTCCCTCCACCCCCACCTCCACCCAACCACCCACCCCCCCACCCCTAGCCCCACCCACCCACCTACACACCCACACACCCACACCACCCCACACCACAAAATTTAAAAATAATATTTATTGATTATATATACACCCCCACACTATCCCACGCCACTCACCCCCAATCCACCCACCCTACCCCACCCCACCCCACGCCACACCACAAAAATTAAAAAAAATAATATTTATTGATTATATATACACCCCCACCATACCCCACCCCAACCCCCACCCACCCTCCCACCCCACCCACACCCACCCCCCCCACCCCACAAAAATTAAAAAAATAATATTTATTGATTATATATACACCCCATGCTACCCCACAAACCCACGCCCACCCACCCCACCTCACCCCACCCCACCCACCCTCACCCACCCCACCACATCCCACAAAAACTAAAAAATAATATTTATTGATTATATATACACCCCCAACCTACCCCGTACCCCACCCACCCAACCACCCACCCCACCCCACCCCACCCCACCCCACCCAACCCCACCGCACAAAAATTAAAAAAATAATATTTACTGATTATATATACACCCCACGCTACCCCACCCCACCCACTCACCCCCACGCACCCCACCCACCCCACGCACCTCACCCACCCCACCCACCACCCTATAAAAATTAAAAAAATAATATTTATTAATTATATATACACCCCCACCCTACCCCGCACCCCACCCATCCATCCACCCACCCACCCACCCCCACCTTACCCCACCCCATAAAAATTAAAAAAAATAATATTTACTAATTATATATACACACCACACTACACCACGCTACCCCACCCCACCCACCCACCCCACCCCACCCCATAAAAATTAAAAAAATAATATTTATTAATTATATATACACCCCCACCCTACCCCACGCTACCCCACCCCACCCACCACCCCCACCCCCCACTACCCCCCTCTCAAAAAAATAATATTTACTGAATAATATATTACTTATTTAAAAGTTTTTAATTATTTTTTTATGTATAAATAAGTTTAAATTATAGTTTAAAATATGTTATTATTGGTAAGGGTATAATAGTTCAAACGATATTTTTTTAATCCAATCCTTTAATTAATCCTGGAAAAAACAAATATAACATGGGATTATTTTAAGTTATCCCCTGAATAATCCCGTAAAAAATAAACATGTGACTAGGATTATTTAATCCTAGGATTAATAGTCCTGGATTATAATCCCATGGATTATAATCCCAGGAATCCTTGCAAACAAACATGGCCCTAGTGCCCTAAAGCCATCTGGCTTGGGAGTCATTGATCAAAAACTTGTTACACGGGTAACTCTGAATAGCCTAATGTGATTAGATTTTGCACAATCATGCTTGAGGTTGCATTGGTAAAAACATAACAGATAAAATTCTAGTTTGACTTAAGTTTGGCTACGTGGCTAACGTTACTTAAGTTATAAGATCCTTAGGGGTGTTCTATGCCTAGAGCCCTACAGCCATCTGGCTTGGGAGTCATTGATCAAAAACTGGCTACATGGGTAACTCAGCCTAAGGTAGCCGAATTTTGCACAAGTCGTTTCTAGCCGTTCTTATGCTAATACCGGGTGGTCTGTTCTTGCATTTGTTATCTTGTATCGAATACTTGATGTAGCTTGAGCGTATAGAGTCGACATTTTTCTTATTGTAATTGTCTATATTTATGAATTATAATTAGTTAGAATAGTTGGTAGTCACTGATGAGTTGGTTTTATACCTACGAATCGATGGCCTTTATAGCTTGATTCCTTGCGACTTCAAGTAGTTTTAGTATTATTTTACTATATTTTTGTATTGTTGATTACAGGAAGCAGAATGGATGTAAAAGAGGACTTAATAGCCATTTTCAGCATGTTTGAACCAGTACACCCGCCGGGGCAAGCGTATGCAAGGCTAAACACCCGCTGGGGCAGGGATACGCGGCAGAGAATGAGGTTTCCATCTTCTAGCAGGATTCTGCATATTTTGAGTAGAGCTATTCAGACGCGATTAGGAGAATATTTAAGGCTAACAGAGGGGCAAATATGGGATATTTTCTTGGGCATTGACAAACCCTAATCTGTGGGAGCTAACACGTGAAAAGATTTGAAGCAAGGCAAAGCACGACGAACGCAAGGCGAGATTGAAGACGAGTAACTATACAATTTTAGATTCTATTTTCTCTCTTCATCTATACCTTGTATTCAGAATGTTATTTACTTTGTGGATGATAGTTTTTACTTTGTCTATGATGAACTAATCTACTATTTAAGTCTACAACGGAGCTTATTATGTAACTAAGAATTAACATGCTTTCACTTTAGCTTATTGAGATTATTATCAGATTTTTTGTTAGGGTTTGTGCTTAATTTATGTTATTGCTTGATCACCAATTACTTGTTATTCCATATAAACTCGAGAGATGACGTATGGAGTTAGAACTAATCATAGTGACGTATGTTGGTGATTTCTACAGTTAGTTAGAATTCATAATTTATGTGTAGGATAGAGATATCTATACATCATGCGTAATCTAAAGAGAACTTGATATTAAACCTTTTTCAATTATAATTTACATTGAGATATAGTGAGTTAGTTAATTAAGGTGTCTTACTTAATTCTATCAATTATGGATTTGAGTGAGTATGGATGTAATGCATTGAGAGATGGTTATATCTACTTTTGTGTTCTTGGTTAATAATCTAAAATAATTGATTTAAGTTGAAAGGAAGTATGTCATTCGAAGTGAACCAATAAGTGACGTTGTAGGCTTAATTCTCCTAAAACTTGTTAAATTCCTAAATAGTGTTAGTTATAGTTTAATTGGTAGTTTTACATAGATATCATCATTTAATCATTGGTTTAATAAAATTAAGATAGTATAAAATTGGTAATTACTAGGATAAATTATAATTCTTGTCTCTGTGGGAACGATATTTTTCTTATCATTATATTACTTGTTGATCACGTACACTTGCGTGTTGCGCGTATTAGATTTTACCCAACAAGTTTTTAGCGTCGTTGCCGGGGACAGTAATTGCGTTTATTACTTACAATATCAGTTTAATTAGATCAGTTTTAGTTAAACATTTTTCTTATTTTTATTCTTATTTTTGTTTTATTTGTTATTTCAGGTACGCTCGAGTAGTGCATGCAAACTCGATCAGAGAAGCCAGATTTGTAGCCTTTAGAGGATGACATCAACAAACGGTTTCAAAGGTTAAGTAAATGGATAGAGAAAACTCGAGAAGAACTTGAAACATTGGATATCATGGCTGAAGAGGAACAGAAAGCACTGCAGGATTATGCTACTCCGCGGATATCAAAAATTCAGTCGAGTATTACCAGGCCGGCGATTAATGCTAATAATTTTGAGATCAAGCCTGGAACTATACAGATGGTGCAGAACAATTATCATTTTGCGTGTCTCCCGAATGATAACCCGAACAAGCACATTGTCGGTTTCATAGAGATCTACGATACATTCAAGTGCAACGGGGTTTTATATGATGCTATCAGATTAAGGTTATTTTCATTCACGCTCAGAGATAAGGCAAAGGGTTGGCTCCATTATCTACCACCGGGGTCAATCACCACCTAGAACGATTTGGCGCAGAAATATTTGGCTAATTCTTCCCGCCATCAAAAACACGTAGATTGAGAACAGATATTTCTTCATTTGTAAAGCAGCAGGGAGAACCTCTATATGAAGCATGGGAAAGGTATAAAGAGCTGTTGAGGAAATGCCCACACCATGGACTACTGCATTAGATGCAGATGAATACATTCTACAATGGGTTAGGAAGTCATATATAAACTAGCATTGATGCAGCCTCAGGTGGAGCTTTTATGGCAAAAAAATTTGAGGAGGCATGGGACTTGATAGAAACGATGGCTGCAAACAACTATCAGTGGCCAACTGAGAGAATGACTCAACCCAAGACAGCAGGTATTCAGGAAGTGGACTCTGTGACAGCTCTATCTGCACAAATAGCAGCGTTATCAAAGAAGATGGATGCCATGTCGAGTGGAAATGTGCAGCAGGTAGCAGTTATGTGTGAGCTTTGTTCAAGTGAACATCCGACAGACCATTGTACGATAAATCCAGCTTCAGTACAGTTTTTTGGTAGTTACAACAGGCCACAAAACACATATCAGAATGCGTATAATCAGGGGGCGAGGAACCATCCAAATTTCTCATGGAGCAACAATTAGAACCAAAATCAAAATCAACAGCAGGCTACACGACCAACATACCCCCCACCCAATTTTTAGACTCAACATCAACAGTCAGCTCCGCATCACGAGAAGAAGACAGATTTAGAGGAGCTACTTGCGAAGTACATAACAGGGAATGAGGCGACAATGAAATCTCAGGCGGCTGCGATCAAGAATTTGGAAACTCCGATGGGACAGATTGCAAGTGCGTTGAACAGTAGACCCCAAGGAACCTTGCCGAGTGATACAGAAAAGAATCCTAGAGGAGATCACGAGCAATGTCAAGCTGTCACACTTCGGACTGGAAAACCGTTAGCCGAGCAAGATTCAAAAAAATCGATGACTGAAAAGCAGGTTGAGACAAGTGTGGAGGAAACAATAGAAGGGAATAAAGGAGGAGAAGAATCTGCAGGAAAGGAACAGGTAGTTGTACCAACAGTTTACCCACCACCACCTTTTTAACAGCGGATCCGAAAATAGAGACTAGAGAAGCAGTTTACTAAGTTTCTGGAGGTGTTCAAAAAGCTACATATCAACATTCTTTTCACGAAAACATTAGAGCAGATGCCTAGTTATGCAAAGTTCATGATGGATATCTTGTCAAAGAAAAAGAAGTTAGAGGACTTTGAGGCTGTGGCATTGACCGAGGAATATAGCGCTATATTGCAAAAGAAGCTTCCACCTAAATTGAAAGATCATGGCAGTTTCACCATCCCATGCACAATAGGTAGTATGTCCTTCAATAAGTGTTTGTGTGACTTAGGTGCAAGCATAAACCTCATGCCACTAGTAGTTTACACTCAGTTGGGTTTACCGGCACCTAGACCAACAAACATTTCCCTACAGCTTGCGGACATCTACTGTGATATATCCATGGGGAATTGTTGAAGATATTCTAGTCAAAGTCGACAAATTCATATTCCCAGCAGACTTCATCATCTTGGACTATGAAGAGGATAAGGATATTCTAATAATCCTTGGGCGACCATTTTTGGCAACCGATAAAACTCTCACTGATGTTCAGAAAGGAGAGTTGATTATGAGGGTTCAAGACCAAGAGATAACCTTCAATGTTTTCAAGGCCATGAACTTCCCCAAAGAGGATGAGGAGTGTTTTTGAATGGATGCAATTGACAAAGTGGTGGGAGATGAACAAGATCGTATATTGAGTACCGATGTGTTGGAAATGACATTGATGGGAGATTATGACAGTGACGATCCAAATTTGATAGAATATATGCATTTGTTAGATGCACAGCCTAGATTGAGCAGGTTTAAAGTACCATTTGAGCCATTGGAAGTGGCAGGAACTTCATCAACTCGAATGAAACCATCTCTAGAGGAACCACCTACACTCGAACTCAAACCCTTACCTAACCATCTTAGGTATGCTTATTTGGGTAATTCATCTACTTTACCTGTTATTATTGCATCTGCGCTTAATGAATTGCAGGAGAGTAAGCTGTTGAGAAATCTACGGGAGTACAAGTCTGCTATTGGATGGACTATCGCCGACATCAAACGAATCAGCCCTTCATTCTGTATGCACAAGATTCTGATGGAGGTGGATGGTAAGCCTTAAGTAGAACATCAACGGAGGCTCAATCCAATTATGAAAGAGGTAGTGAAAAAGGAAATCTTGAAATGGCTTGATGCTGGAATTATCAACCCGATCTCAGATAGTGCATGGGTGAGCCCAGTACAGTGTGTCCCGAAGAAAGGTGGTATGACAGTAGTGAAGAATGAAAATAATGAATTGATACCAACAAGGACAGTGACCGAATGGAGGGTTTGCAGGATTACAGAAAGCTAAATAAGGCAACCCAAAAGGATCACTTCCCCTTTGTCGTTTATTGATCAGATGTTGGATAAACTAGCTGAACATGAGTATTACTTTTTGCTAGACGGGTATTCGGGATACAACTAGATCGTAATCGCACCGGAGGACCAAGAAAAGACGACGTTCACATGCCAATATGGCACCTTTGCCTTTAGAAGGATGTCATTCGAACAGTGTAACGCTCTGGCGACCTTCCAGAGATGTATGATGGCGATTTTCTCAGATATGGTGGAGCACAGTGTTGAGGTATTTATGGACGATTTCTCAGTATTTGGGTAGTCTTTTGACAGGTTCCTCAAAAATTTGGCCATAGTACTGAAGAGATGTGTAGAAACTAATCTGGTGCTGGGAAAACTGCCATTTTATGGTCCAAGAGGGGATAATACTTGGGCACAAAGTTTCAGAAAAGGGTTGGAAGTGGATAGAGCAAAATTGGAGACAATAGAGAATTTGCCACCGCCAACTTTAGTAAAAGGTATTTGGAGTTTTCTCGGTCATGCCGGATTCTACCCCCGACTCATCAAGGACTTCTCCAAAATCACAAAACCACTATGCAGTCTATTGTAGAAAGATGTACCTTTCAGATTTGATGAAGACTGTCTAGCGGCGTTTGAGCAGTTGAAGAAAAAACTAACCACAGCCCCCGTGATAATAGCACCGGACTGGACAATGTCGTTTGAATTAATATGTGATGCCAGTGACTATGCGGTAGGAGCTGTGCTTGGACAACGCCGAGAGAAAGTCTTTCATGCTATATACTATGCGAGCAAAACGTTGACTGATGCACAGCTGAACTACACAACCACCGAAAAGAAATTACTTACGGTTGTGTATGCGTTCGATAAGTTTCGCTCGTACTTGGTTGGAACTAAGGTGGGGTATACACAGATCACTCGGCCATCTGATATCTAGTTGCAAAGAAAGACGTAAAGCCGAGACTGATTCGCTGGATTTTGCTCCTCCAAAAATTTGATTTAGAGATTAAAGATAGGAAGGGGACAGAAAATCAGGTGCCTAACCACCTTTCACGATTAGAGAATCCAAATCATGACAAGACGAACAAAGTAGTGATCAATGAGTTTTTTCCTGATGAACAGTTGTTTCTGATTCATGGCGAGTTTCCGTGGTATGCGAATTTTGCAAATTACTTAGTTAGAAATATGCTCCCACCAGATTTGACACGACAACAAAAGAAGAAATTCTTACATGATGTGAAGTGGTATATGTGGGATGAACCGTTCCTGTTCCAACAGTGTGCCGACAGAATGATGCGGCGATGTGTGCCGGAAAGTGAAGTAAAAAGCATCTTACAGGCATGACACGCCTCATTATATGGGGGACATTATGGAAGTGAAAGAACGGCCACGAAAGTACTCCAAGCAGGTTTCTATTAGCCCACCTTGTTCAAAGACGCACATCAGTGTGTGAAAAACTGTGATCGATATCAACGGGTGGGCAACATTTCTAAGCGAAACGAGATGCCACTCAACATAATTTTGGAAGTCGAGGTTTTTGATGTATGGGGAATCGATTTCATGGGACAGTTTTCGTCATCATTCAGTAATTTATATATCTTGTTGGCAGTCGACTATGTGTCGAAGTGGGTTGAAGTAATCGCGCTACCGACAAATGATGCAAAAGTTGTATTAAAATTTTTGCAAAAGAATATCTTCACACAATTTGGCACCCCGAGGACAATTATCAGTGATGAGGGGAGCCACTTCTGTAACAAGTACTTCACAGCGCTCTTGACTAAGTATGGGGTCAATCACAAAAACGCTACTACCTATCACCCCCAACGAGCAGCCAAGCAGAGGTATCGAATAGAGAGGTGAAAAGAATCTTGGAGAAAGTAGTCAACCTGAATCGGAAAGATTGGTTATTGAAATTAGACGACGCTCTTAAGGCGTATTGGACCGCTATAAGACCCCGATCGGCATGTCTCCATACCAGTTGGTCTACAAAAAGGCGTGTCACCTTCCAGTGGAACTCGAACATAAAGCCTATTGGGCCATCAAGAAACTCAACTTTGATCTAAACGTAGCGGGGGAGAAAAGACTGTTACAACTTAATGAGCTAGATGAATTTTGTCTGCAGGCAAATGAGAACTCAAAGTTGTACAAAGAAAAGGTCAAGAAATGGCACGATCAGAAGATAGTGGACAAAAAGTTTAAACCGGGCCAATCAGTGCTAATATTCAACTCTCAATTGAAACTCTTTCCCGAGAAACTAAATCAAGGTGGTTGGGGCCATTCACTATTAAAACCATTTTTCCACACGGCGTCGTTAAACTCTATGGCCGGGATCTTATAGAAACATTTAAAGTTAATGGCCAATGACTCAAGCATTATTGGGGAGGTGACGTCGATCGCCAGGCGACCTCGGTCAACCTTACCTGTGACGCCTCCAAATCCCGGTACTTGAAACCCGTACTTGGTGCTATACGATACCATTCATACGAACTGCTTAATATATTATAAACTTAAATATTATATCAAAGTTAACTAATTCCCCAGGTACGAAGACCCTTAAGTAATTTATTACATTATAGATAACATATTATCACAATACAAAGTTCTAAATATTACAACCAACACCTTAAAATTATTTCTTCAGCTTCCCCTTCCCTTTGTCCTTGCCAGAACCTTCTGGTCTATCACGCTTAGCTGAAAATATTTAATTTAAAGCAAGAATGAGCATTTAATTGCTCAGCAAGTAATATCAGATAATAAACATCAGCTAAAAGAAATAAATATTTTCTTTGAAGTATACTTCTATAATGAATCAATAGTTGTGAAGCCATTTGAAACCATTCATAACAACACATCAAACCGTTTATATTTTTGAAACGACGTAGTGACTATAAATGTTGAGAGTCAATAGACCTTGAACCATTGTTTTCAAGTTTGAAAAGGTTTGTACAGAAATTCATCTGCAAACCGTCATGACTTACGAACACGTTGGGTGATCAGCCCGTATACCCTGTATTGATCAACACTACTTAATAGAACGATATTTACGTTCATCATAACCGCCTTTGGCGGATAAAAATTTCCCTATTTCGGGATGGTTATACTCAATTTGGAGTCCGAACCAAAGCAATTTAGTTGGACGACTTTATCCTAACCAATAATATTCAACGACACATTTCAAAATATGTTTAGCCGAGTCAAATAACTTAGACAGCTTTTAAACCATGTATATATACCAATATTGAATAGTGTGCATCAATACTTGTAACGTCAAAGAATTTTGAGTTCAAGAATACTTGTTCAAATACAACAGTTCATACAAGTGAGGACACTTGCACAACCAAACTTAATTTACAAAGAACAGAACAATTTTGATTATATATGAATCATATGAAAACAATAATAAGATACTGGTAAACAATAATGAATCGAATGAAATTTAAAAGTTTGCTTGAATATAAATGAATTAAGAATACTTGTTCAACCAAAGATCCATTGCATAAATGCAAGGGTTCAGATACTTGCACAATGAAGAAATAAAGTTCGGATACTTGCCTTGATCGCTGCTTACTGCTACGCAATATAGTTTTATCTTTAATACAAAGTCCTATCATTAATAAGATTATTCTTGTAATTGGTATATCACATTATAATTTATAATACTACTACTTTATAAGTAAATTATCTAACATATAATCACATAATCAAACATTAAATAACACCTTAATACCATACGTACTCACAAGTCTAAACCTAGCACACATCGAGTCTTTAATATCATTCAATATAGTATTCTGAGTGGTTTCCCACAAACAACAAACAAATTAGTTTCCGTCTCATCTACACTGTTTTCACAGTGAGTTAGATCGGTTGCTAATTCGTATATACATTCGCTCCCTGAAGGAATCGTTTAGGCCAGATACTATATCTCAACCATTAAAGAGTACGACTATACTACTTTAGACTTAACGCTTACTTGTTCATTTATAAGTTCTTATTATAACTTGGTAGACTGTTTACTGTTTCATCGAATTGAGTATATCATTTCAGTAAACTGAAACCAAACTGTCTTCCCTTCCTAACAATTCTAGTTTCCATTTTAGTAACCTAAAATGTTCATTTCAGCAAGCTGAAATACCCTATTCACAAAAATACCAAATTAGCTTATTATTTTTCTATCCTTTGGCCAAACATATATACATATATTTCATACACAAAAAGAATTTTTTTGAAAATTTTCAACTCCCTTTAGTATTTTTCAAAAATCTATTTTTAGTTCGTAGCTTAAGAAATTTTCTATATCATGCTTAACTCCAAAAATTCCCAACTCTTGGCAGAATCGTACACGTATTAACGTGAGCTTCCAGTTTAAATTTCGTGGTCATCGGAGTTATAGAACTCCAGTTATAGCGGTTTTCGTCGGAAAAACCCAAATATTGAAATGAACATAACTCGGCCAATTTAAGTCGAAATAAGCTCATTTTTGGACAGGAGCTACTTTATCTCATATATTTTCATTTCCCAAAATATTAGAATTTATTTCATAAATTAAGTTGCCAAAAATGCACCTAGCAGTTGTTTGCATCCTACTTTTTGTCATTTTTTAGTTTTTTGACTCCTTTCCTAAAATCAGTCCACACGGAAATCTACAAGGAATTTTTCAGTGATTCCACTTGGATATGTTAGAAGACTCATAGATCTAACTCTAGAAATTAACCACACTCAAAAATTTGAAATACAAAGAGAGATATGGTCGTTTGAATTTTATGTTTCATTTTTATAAAAATCTGATTTTCAATCTTTTGTGATTTCTAAGAAATCTTCTATATTCTCACATAATAACCAACATAACTCATCATAAAATATCATAATACATACTAATACATCATATACTCATGGATCTACCATGATCCATGATCTATTTCATCAAACATCATAAATCACAAGATTAAACATAACTAAGGCTAAGAAACATTAGGTTTTCTACATTTTGAACAACCTAGTTTCCATTTCTTAGTTTAGATCCAACTTTTGATCCACAAAAGGTTAGATCTAAACATGAAACACTTATAAATACGTAGATCTAAGGTTTTAAATCTTGAGATCATAACTTTACAAAAATCAAAAATTCAAATCAAATCAAAAAGGAAATTAGACTATATAAGTAGAATTTTTTTGTTATACCTTAGCTTGCTCTTCTCTCTTTTCTTCCTAAGCTTAGATTATAGAACTATGAAATTTCAAAAACTCTCCTTCTCTCCTTTCCTCTCTTGATCGAAATCTAGTCTCTCTCTCTCTCTTGCTTGCTTGGTTTGCTAAGTTAAGAAAGGAATAAGAGGAAAGAGAAAATAAAAGACTTTTGTGTGGCTTGGTAAAAATTGTGTAGATATAATTTGTGTATCTCTAATTCTTCTCCCACACTCTTACTCTCTCTATATATATATTTCTCAATCATTATTAGCT
The DNA here is from genome assembly GCA_020205555.1 of Panax stipuleanatus. Taxonomy (NCBI): domain Eukaryota; kingdom Viridiplantae; phylum Streptophyta; class Magnoliopsida; order Apiales; family Araliaceae; genus Panax; species Panax stipuleanatus. The sequence goes on along the minus strand of CM035115.1, from coordinate 144,058,767 downwards.
TGCTTGCACGCTATAGATAACTTGCAATCTTAGTAAAAGTTGTTGGCCAAGTACAGAGATGACACCTAAGGAGGTTAGGTGGAGTAGTTCACCAACTAAAGCAACACCATCATTACATTACTCCCCCTTTCTCCTCTCTTGTAATTTTCAACCCTATAGGCCTTTTGGGCCCAAATTATATTTTCTTTTCATGCTCCACTTAACATACTTAATGTCCAATAAGTCCCATTTCCCACTGGGCTAAGTTTGGGCTAATCTTTTAATTCTTTCGGCTAGCAATTTTAATTCTTTGGGCTTGCAAATCAACATGGTTCCATAATTTTAATTTTATATTACCCTATTCATTTAGTTAGGGTTTCGATTACACACATTAGTAAATGAATTCCTTACTCACATATCTTTAATTTCATAACCCAATTAGACTTGCTATTCTTAAGTTATAAAATTAATTACTTGAGATATAAAATAAATCTCTTAGGGTTAGTATATATTTTTAAATACTATCATTCTCTTATATTATAACCCATTAGGTTTTTTAATTACCATACCTAATATATGTATTAGGTTACATAACTTTATTTTTAATTATCTTCCTATGCTAAATAAATATATACACATTATATAATGTATATTGATTTAATCAAATACATAACCCACATAAGTTATTGTAGACACTCGAAAGTTTTTCTTGCCCCAATACTAACACTGTAGGAGGGCAAAATCATCAATCAAAATCAACCCCAGTCCCGTCACCGGGCTTTCAATCCAAACCCGGCCCCAATGTCGGTCCTCCAGTTCAAAACCTGCCACCATTGCTGGTCCTTCAACCTAAATCTGATCCCCAATATCGGTAAACCTAAATCTAATCCCCAATATCGGTAAACCTAAATCCGATCCCCAATATCAAAAATCCTAAATCCGATCCCCAATATCGATAAGCCTAAATCCAATCCCCAATATCGGTAAACCTAAATCCGATCCTCAATATTGGTAAACCCAAATCCGATCACCAATGTCGGTACTCTAGTCAAATTTGATCACAAATGTCGGTACTCCAGTCAAATTCGATCACCAATGTCAGTACTCCAGTTAAATTTGATCACTAATATCGGTACTCCAGTCAAATCCGATACCAATATCGGTACTTCATTCAGCTCTGATAGTCAATCGGACCATCTATCTATCTCTGATCGTCAATCAGACCATCAATCCAACTATGATCATCAATCGGACCGTCAATCCAGCTTCGATCATCAATCGGACCGTCTATCCAATGCCGATCGTCAATCGTACAGTCTATCCAATTTTGATCGCCAATCAGACCGTCTATCCTACTCCGATCATTAATCAGACCATCAATCTAACTCTGATCGTCAATCGTACCGTCTATCTAGCTCTGATCGTTAATCGAACCGTCAATCCAATTCCGATAGTCAATCGAACCATTAATCCAGCTCTGTTCATCAATTGGACCGTCTATCCAACTCTGATTATCAATCGAATCGTCTATCCAGCTCCGATCGCCAATCGGACAGTCTATCCAGCTTCGATCGCCAATCGAACCGTCTATCCAACTCCGATCATCAATCGGATTGTCAAATCAACTCTGATCTCCAATTGGACAGTCAAATTAACCCCGATCTCAATATCGAGCCGTCAGCTCAAACTTGATCACCAATATCGGGACAACCACAGCCCTGATCAATCATATCGAGATGTCAACTCAGCCCCAATCTCAATCCGGGAGGTACAGATCAGCTCCGGCAGTAACCCGGGAAGTGCAGGTCATTCCCGGTAGCAACCCGGGAAGTCAGGACAACCTCACGCACAGAGCTAAAGCATCACAACACCTCCAGAAGAAAACCTGGAGCAACCACATCAACTTTAGGTGCAACACTGAGGACGAACAGGCTCGATTGGGATCCAAATCTTGGAAATAAGTCCCGGAAGTCGACCAAAGGCCGTGCCGACACTCTAGGTAGCCCTAGGAGGGGAAAAATAGTCATTTTATCAACTCCCAGCGGATTCAGTCAAACTCAAGCTGAATTGATGCCAACAAAGTCAGAATGAACCATAACGACGATCCCGAGTGCAAACAGCGCAAGACAGCTCAACGGATAAACTACGGGAAATCAAAGACTTGGTTATGAACCCATATTCTTGAACCCAAAAAATGTTTTATCCTATGTCATTGTGACACTCTCAGCGAGGGCTTTCTGAAAAGGTATCGCACGCCTCAAACGGACGCTCCGATCAAAAGTTAGAAAGTTTTAACTTCGACTGCGCGTTGTTCGGAGTGGACGTACTCCGAGACAACAGAACCCAGCACCGCGGGCCCCACCAGGGGAGCCGCACCTCTACCTACGATAGCAGAAGGTAGATCCAAGGCTCCCTGGTCTATAAATATGAGGCCACCCCCCCCCCCCCTTATTTTAAAGAATTCCAAAATGTAACGAAGCCCTGCTAGTTTGGTTTTCTGACTTTTACACCTCTTTCAAACCCAAATATTTCACTCTAACACGTAGATATACCCATATACTACCACATATTAAAAAATAACTGGTAGATTTGGATGTATAGAGCCTGTAATTTGGCAAAAAACCCGTGTAGCAGCCCATTATAAGTATTTTCACGACCAGAAAGTAAATATTACTTCTTCGTACTTTTATACATTTGCACGTTAAGTTTCGTTTATTAAAAATGCCTGGAACTTAGTTCCGTGGCCATTTTCGTCAAAATTTAGTATATTTTTGTACATAAACTGATTTTTTGGCATTTCTACAACTCGGATTGACGATTCGTACTTTTATAAACTGATTTTTTGGCATTCCAATTCCATTCCGGGTACCGGCGTGAAAACCCATCGCCCTTTATACTATTTTTGCACTCTTCAACATACTGGGTGATCTCCCCAGTCACTGGTTGACTACTTTTCTGTAATTTACATTCCAGTCTGGCCTGAACTATTTCGTGGCCTTTATACTGTTTTTGCACACTTCACCATTACTGGGTTATCTTCCCAGTCCCTGGTTGACTACTTTTATGTACATTTACATTCCAGTTCGGCCTGAATCATTATGTGGCCTTTTTACTGCTTTTATATATATTTATGCATATATAAGCAGCCTTCCGGGCAGCGGCATGAAAACCCATCGCCTTTTACAGCTTTTATACATAACTTTATATATATATATATATATATATATATATATATATTACTTTACTCGCTTTCTATTCAACTGCTGCCTTAAATATTCATTTTATATGAATTTGCACTGACATATCTGCGGGCGGACTAGATTTATCTAAATCTCGCCAATTCTAGTTTTCAAATGGTTCAAAACCTCCAGACTGAACCGGGAAGCTAGAATGGCTGAGATTTCCTTAAATCTAGCTTTCTTTCTAGTTTCAGCTTCAAAAGCAACCTCGCGTCTCTTAGATCGCTATCTAGTGGGAACAAGACACTTCGGCCGTGCGAACCGGTATTTACTTAATGAATCCTCAGTTCTAGCAATTTTGGGATATATATCTGTTTCTATACAAATTTGAACTGTGCAGGTTTGGTTACTCATATGTGAGCCTAGGAATCGTGGGATTCATGATCAAACTGATCAGAATCTGATTCCTACGATGGACAAACTTCGATTTACAAATGTACCCTGCCAGTTTTTCTGTAGAAATGTACATGTAAACAGACCTTAAAATGGTTATCCGGATTTAAGGTCTCAATATAATGAAAAAATGTGGATTGTCGTGTCATTGTCCCTCTGATGGTTTTCATGCCCATGAGGAGACCGACACTTATCTATTTTGTGGTCGAGGATGCTTTGCAGCCCGACAAATCACCATTCACATGCAACCTTAAGGCTATAAAGATAAAATTGGAAGTATCAATAGGCTTCAATTCCTATGTTAGCGTAAGGGTTTGATAAACCAGCTTTCAAAACATCATTTTCAATTCAATCAAAAGAAAAGCTTTTCAAAGAAAATCAAATTAAATGTGTTTACAAATTAAATCAAAGACTGATTTTCAAATCAAATCAAACCCTTCATATATAGGTTCAACGAATCAAAGCACTACTTTCAAATCAATCAAATCAATAGGTCCAATTTTCAAATAACATTCACTCACGCATTCCAGTTTTAAAGGGAAATATTGAAAAGATGTGGTACCGTGTTTACATGGGAGTTGTGGGGTGCCTAACACCTTCCCCACACTTAACCAAGCCCCTGAGTTCAAACTTTGTTTTCAAAGATCAAGTTTTGACAGTGTCCAGCAATTGGGCCTCTTTCAAACAAAACTCGGTTGAGTTGGTACAACCATTTCAAATCTACCAACTGACGACTCTGTAAAACGTTCAAATCATCGACATGATACATGTTGGCCTTTTTCCTAAAAAACCCTTCAAAACCTTTTTCCTAAATAAAAAGAGTGAGGGTAAGGAGAAAAGGAAAAGAGATTAAAAGATCCGGGTTGTGACCCGATCCGTAAATTTTTTAAACCGACGTCGACAGGTGGCGACTCTGCTGGGGACAGTAGATGGCTTAGGCCTCTTTCAAATCTTTTCAGACATTTTCCTTTCAAAACTATTGAATGCATGAATTTTTGTGTCTCCACAGTCAATGAATGAGTGAATGCTGCGTCTTTACATTGAATGAATGTGAATGAATGCTTTCCTGCTTTTTAGTGCTTCGCACCCATGTCATCATATGCACAACGGTGAGGCACGATGTATGTGAATGTATGTTGTGTGTCCCTCTCACAAGGAGGAAAACCGGGTCGGTGATAAGTAATGTCTCTGGGGACGACTAAGTCTCTGGGGCTCATGAAAATGCACCACCCAGATTCGCTCTAGTTGAACGATCGGATTAATTTCCCCTCTAGTAGATTGCGATGATTTAGGAACCTTCATGCCGAAAACAAAGCCGCGAGAGTAACCTAGGATAGGTCAGCCTCTAATTAATCGAATCCAAAGGGAAGCTTCTTCATGCCTTCCTCTTTCAATTCCATGTTAAGTCTCCAATTACCGAGGAGCACAATATAAATATCATAATGAAATATTTACTTTCCTTGTCAAAATACCATGTCATCCTGTCATCAAAACAACTAACCTCGGTTTTGCAGGATAAAATCTAAAAAACACATCATGCATCTTGTCCTTGCCTACATCAGGAAATTAACACACCTACGTTTTGTTGTAGGTAAAAATTGGTCCTAATACTAGGTCTAAATCTAAAGCACCCAGTCCATCCACTAACATGGCTTCTAGTGCTCAACCAGAATCCACCCCGGTATCCAGGGAAGAGTTCAAAGGTCTGAAAAATCAGATAGTCGAATTAGCCGGTTTCCTACGAGAACAAAGCAAGGCCCTTAAAGGGAAACAATCTCAAGTTCACACAGAACCAGGAGCATCTGGTGGTATTGCTGGCAGTCAAGAGACTAAAAAGGCTAAAACTCAGATTCCTGGACCACAAAACCAGGACACGGCCAACAAAACCCCTGAAATCACCCCCCTCGTCAAAGATCATGAAGCTGGTGACATTATGAAAAAAGTACAACAGATGGAAGAAACCCTCCGGTCTATCAAAGGGACTGGGGCCTTTGGCAGTGTCAATTACTCTGACCTCTATATTTTCCATGGGGCCCGTTATCTCGAGAAATTCAGAACTCCCAATTTCGAGAAATATAACGGATTGGGGGATCCTTACACACACCGAAAAGTATTCATCGGAGAACTCGGATCCTATACAGAGGACTAGAAGCTTTGAATGCAGCTATTCCAGAAGAATCTAACCGGAGAGGCGAGATCCTGGTATGCCCGTCTGGACAACTCCAAAATCCATAGCTAGGAAGAACTGGCCCACGTTTTTCTTAGTTAATACAGCTTCCAATCTCAGCTGGCTCTAGACAGATATCAAATAACTAAGATCAAGAAAAAGAACACTGAATCATTCAGAGAATATGCCCAGCGATGGAGACAGGTCGCATCACAAGTCACCCCAGCCATGACTGAATCTGAAATAGTCATGACCTTCATCGACATCCAAGAAGCTCCATATTATGAAAGGGTCCTAGTAGGCATAGGAAAACCATTCTCTGAAATGATCAAACATGGCAAAATGGCAAAAATAGGGCTCAAATTCGGGAAGATAAAAGATCTGACCGCCCTCGAAGCTGTCGCCGAGCATATCCAATCTAGAAATTACGGGAGTAATCCCTGGAGGGTCCACAAAAAGAAAGACGAAGAAGTGTCCTTAGTCTTACAAGGACAAAATCCAAAGGGCGAGTCAAACAGTATGCCCATTCAAAGGAGGAACTATACCCCTTTTCAAAATCCAGCACAGCCTTCAAACCCTCCACTCCAGAAAAATATGGAGGTTAGGCGTAGAAGAACTTTCACCCCTCTAGGGGATTCATTCGAGAACGTATTCAAACTTCTGACAGCCCAGAAGAAGATTGTTCAACTCCTTCCACCAACCAACACTAATGGTCGAAATTTTGACCCAAGCAAGAAGTGTGCTTATCACTCTAGATCTCCAGGCCATGACACCCAAGACTGTTGGTCTCTCAAGCACAAAATACAAGACTTGATTGACAGCAGAGAGATTGTGTCACAAAGCCTGAGCAACCCCATGTGCAGGACAATCCTCTGCCACATCATAAAGAGGAGAATGTCAACATGATCAGCACTACAAATGGAGAAGGATCCAAGTACCTACGTTATATGGTAGAATCAACTCCATCCAGCCATAGCACCCCAAACAGTTGAGAAATATTAGAAAGGCAGTTCCTGATAGAGCAGCAGATCAAGTCTATCAAGGAGCAAATCGAATAATTGGTAGAACTGGTCGTCTATCAGCATCAGATCACCAGGAAAATGATCAAATGGGCCAATCGGTCTGATATCGAGTGTCCTCCCACACCGGAGATCAATCCCATGCAAAACCATAGTCGGTCTCACGAGCATGGACCCTGGACTGACAAGGGGGTCGAAGAAGCGAGTGTCTAAAATGATAGAAAATTCCTATTTCAAAGTAACTTCACCAACCTAAACCAATCAATGGAGGAAATCCTTCAAATGCTGATCAACGAAGGAATGGTTGGAGACTTGTTACCTCCATTGAACCCTAGAGTAGAAAATTCAAACCTGACCAAATATGTCAGTATCATTCCAAGTCACCCGACCATGACACTGAGGATTGCTGGGCGCTTCGTAACCCGATTCAAGACATGATTGAAAATGGTGACCTGATAAGGGGAAATCAAATTCTTGATCTTCCAGATAACGACACTGTCTGGATCCCCACTGTATGGAACCAGAACACAGTGGCTGTTATATCCTGCGATAAAGAACAGACCCTCAAACCCTTGGTACTGACAGGGAAAGGGGTCCAAGAGATACAAAATCCTGTGAAGGTGGCTGCGCCTCAGTCTCTAATCTTGCCCTTCAGACCTCAGTATCCAATCACCAGTCTGAAGAAGGTCTCATGGAACTACGGGAGCTACGAAGGTTCAACTTCAAACAGTATTACCATCCTGTCAAAGGATAATCCACTGTACCTGCCTCAGCGGGTAACCAAACCAGTCATCAAAGCAAAAGAGAAGGTGGCTGAAGAGAAAATCAAAGAGTTCCTCAAACAGATGGGACACCATGAAATCAAAATAGTGCAAAGCTTAAAATATGCACCTAAACAAGTGTCCATCCTCGACTTGATCCTATCCTCAGCGGATCATCGCAACATTCTATTAAAAGTACTAGAAGAAGCTCATTTGCCACATACAGTGGATACCAAAAAATTTCGTCACGTGATCGAACACATTTTCAACAACAATGTAATATCTTTCACTGACGATGATATACCGGCAGAGGGAACGGGCCACCACAAGTCCTTGCATATAGCTGTAATGTCCTCTGGATATGTGATCGGAGGTGTGCTCATCGATGGAGGATCATCTCTCAACATTTGTCCATATGATACTTTAAAAAGGATGAAGATCAATCTAAACCAGATCAAAACCAGTCATATGGTCATCCGGGCCTTCGATGGATCTCGCTGACAGGCTATGGGGGAAATAGAGATTCCTCTACAGATTGGCCCACACACTTTCTACGTATCTTTCCAGGTGCTCAACATCGCCACCGGATACAACTTGTTATTGGGCAGACCCTGGATCCATATGGCAGGGGCAGTGCCATCCACCCCCCATCAACAACTCAAGTACATTATCGACGACAGCCTCATCACAGTGAATGCCAAACCAGAATACCCTACCTACATACATGGGGATATACCAGTGATCAGCCTGGATGCGGGGATTGAACCTACCACTTTTCAAGCTCTAGAGGTGAGCGATACTCAGTACCTACCTATCGGGGCACCAGCCGTAAAGCTTAAAGTCTCCACCGAAGTAATGACAATGGGGCAAGAAATGTTATCTTTGGGTTTCCAACCTCAAGAAGGGTTGGGAAAGGATAAGCAAGGTATCAAGATGCAGATACAAATCCCAAGTCAGACTGGGAGAGCAGGATTGGGATATTCATCTGGGTCAAGCCGCCGGAACCCACATAAACATCCCAAGACTCATGCCTCCAAAATTATGCTGCCAAACCTCACAAATGCCGGATGGGTGAAACCTACGAGGAAAATCCTGACTGCGGTATCAGCCATGCTATTTCCTCCAATCATACCTGTCCATGAAAGAAAAGCCCTCAAGCCTGAGGCAGATAGCAAAAAGGGAAAAAAAGATCCTGTACGAAGGACGAGACCCATTCGCTAACATGAGGGTCATCATAAACTACGAGGGTATGAATGATGAGATCCCAGACAGCGACGACGAGGATCAAGTTCAAATTCCTAGTATCAAGAAGGGAAAAGGGAGCAGTTCAAAGAAGAGCCCTGGCCCTATTATAAAGGATGTCTCAAGACAAGATAGATAATTAAAAATTCTTGATCCTCTCGGTTCATGAGGATCTGACCTTGGATAACTGGAGCAGTGTCCCTTACCTCGGTCGAAAAGGGTAAAGGGGAAGAGAGAGTCAATCTGCCCTTTAATCATGCTTTCATTGACTGCTTACTTTTAATTGCGCAACTATAACAGCAACTTTGTCATGCTTTACAGAATGCTCTGTATAGTTAAGTAGTTATAAATATCTAAGATGAAAGTTTTTTTTGTTTTCAGGACTCAAGCGTTGGATGTGTTTGTCTCTGCTGATGAGATGCCAACCTGTCAAAATGACTGCGACTTTGATGTAGAACTGAACTTCGACTTGATGGATATTGATTACGAGAAGGAAGATGACTATGAGGTGCCCGAGGAGATCAAAGAATGGGTCAAAAACAAACCCAAACCAAACCTCGAACAAACCACCACTATCAACATAGGAACCTCCAAAAACATCAAAGAAATCCAAATAGGTTCAGACCTCACACCCAATCAAAAAGCTGACCTGATCGAACTCCTAACACAGTACCAGGATGTATTTGCATGGTCACATGAAGACACGATTGGCTTGTCTACAGATATAATCATCCATCGAATGCCCATCAAAGAAGGGTTCAAACCAGTCAAGCAAAAGCTCAAGCGATTGAAACCTGAGTGGAGTCTGAAAGTTAAAGAAGAAATCATTAAACAATTAAAAGTCGAAATCATCATGGTATCAACATACCCAGAATGGCTGTCAAATATAGTTCCCGTGCCTAAGCCCAGAGGAAAAGTACGAGTCTGCGTGGATTACCGGGATTTGAACAAAGCCTGCCTCTCAAGGACAATTTCCCGGTACCTTTCATCCACATCTTGATTGACAATACTGAGCAGTATGGCATGTATTCCTTCGTGGATTGCTTTGATGGTTATCATCAAATCATGGTTGCTGAAGAGGACCGGGAGAAAATAGCTTTCATCACTCCCTGGGGAACCTTCTGCTATCGACGACTATCCTTCGGCCTCATCAATGTCGGGGCCACATATCAGCGAGCCATGATGGCCCTCTTTCATGATATGATGCACAAAGAAATAGAAGTCTATGTCGACGACATCATCATCAAATCCCGGAGAGAGGATGATCACATCGACCATCTCAGGAAGCTGTTCAACAGGTTGCGTAAGTACAACCTCAAGCTGAATCCCGCCAAATGTGCTTTTGGTGTCAAAGCTGGCAAGCTGCTAGGATTTTTAGTAAGCAATCGGGGCATTGAGCTAGACCCTGCCAAGATCAAAGCCATTACTGAAATGCTCGTACCTCGTACAGAGAAGGAGATACGTAGATTCCTAGGAAGGATCAACTTCATAAGCCAATTCATTTCACAGCTCATAGCAACCTGTGAACCTATCTTCAAGCTATTAAGGAAGAATTCATCCACCAAATGGAATGAGGACTGTCAACAAGCCTTCCTTGCCAACAAGAAGTAGCTGATCGAAGCACCGATATTGGTACCCCCAAGGGATGGAGTTCCCTTGTTCATGTACCTGTCTGTCAATACCAACGCAATGGGCTGCATGTTAGGACAGAAAAATGATAGTAGTAAAGAAAGATATATCTACTACATCAGAAAAAGATTTAGCAGTGATGAACAGAAATACACCCTAATCGAGAAGATATGTTGTGCATTAGCATGGGCTGCCATTAGGTTGCAACACTATTTGCATGGGCATACGACCTACCTCATATCCCGCATGGATCCACTCAAATACGTATTTAACAAACCAATGCTGAATTGCCGACTGTCCAAATGGCAGTTGATCCTACAGCAGTTCAACATTGTCTACGTGACTCAGAAATCAATCAAGGGTCAATGCATTGCAGATCAATTAGCTGAAGCACTTTCAGGAGGGTTCGAGCCCCTGGAGACATATTTCTCGGATGATGGGATCATAACAATTCAACAACTCCAGTCTGATAATACAGTCCAACCATGGAAAATGTATTTCGACGGAGCGGTAAACATGGAAGGTGCCGGAGCTGGGGCAGTCCTCGTCTCTAGTGCTGGAAAGCAGTATCCTGTGGCTACCAAACTTTAATTTGGCAACACCAACAACACAGTTGAGTATAAAGGCTATATAATGGGGTTGAAATTAGCCCAATCCATGTCTATCAAGCACCTACTCGTCTTTGGAGATTTCGAGCTGGTCATCAGACAAACCACCGGCGCGTATTTCACCAAAGAACTGCATTTGCTGCCCTATCATCGACATGTCCTCAAAATATCCCGGGAATTCGAAGACATAACCTTCGTTTATATTCCTCGGGGTCGAATGACTTCGCTGATGCATTGGCAACGTTGGCTTCATTAATTCGCATATCTGATAAGAATAGATTTCCCAACATCAAGTTCATAATTCAGAAGGCCCCGACATATAAGAATTACATTGGAGAAGTATCAGATGAAATACCTCCTGTCAAGCAGCCTTGGTATCAAGACATCAAAGAATATCTCCGTGATGGATCCACACCCGCTGGGGCAAGTCAATCCGAGCGAAAGCGGATTCACAAAATGGATATGAAGTTTTATTTGAGCGAAGATGCACTTTACAAAAGGGATGCTGGAATAGGCCTGTTAAGATGCCTTGACAAAGAGCAAACCCAAAGACTTATGGATGAAATCTACGGTGGAGTCTATGGTCTACACATGAGCGGTCATCTGCTGGCCAAGAAAATATTAAGAACTGGACATTATTGGATCTCTCTTAAGGTTGACTGCGACGATCACGTTAAGAGATGTTTTTAATGCCAAATACATAGAAATGTCATCCACGCTCCTCCAAATGAGCTTCACAACATGAGTTCACCATGGCCTTTCTCCATGTGGGGAATGGATGTGATAGGTCTAGTGGAACCAAAAGCCAGCAATGGTCATTGATTCATCTTCACTATGATCGATTACTTCACCAAATGGGTTGAAGCAGCCTCCTTTACCAAAGTCACAAAAGAGGTCATCATTAGTTTCATCAGAAATAATGTCGTATGTCGATATGGACAACCGGAGGTGATCGTATCAGACAACGCCAAGAACCTGAACATTCAAATGATGAAAGAATTGTGCAGCAAGTTCCACATCAAGCATCTCAACTCCGTCATCTAATGGCCCAAGATGAACGGTGCTATCGAAGCGGCCAATAAAAACATCAAGAAGATCATGCAGAAAATGTCCGCCAATCACAAGAAATGGCCTGACCTGCTGCCTCTCACCCTGTTAGTGTACAGGACGTCAATGCGCACCTCTACTAGGGCTACCCCTTATTCATTGGTCTTTGGCATAGAAACAGTCCTACCCATAGAAGTAGAGATGGAATCCTTGCGGGTTATGATCGACTCTCAGGTAGACGAAGATCAGTGGTTGCAAGGCCGGTATCATCAACTGTCCCTGATAGATGAAAAAAGGGCTATAGCCATTTTCCACGGATAGTTATACCAGCAAAGGATCGCCAGATCCTACAACAAAAAGGTCTGAATCCGACAATTCAAAGAAAATGACTTGGTGCTAAAGAAAGTCCTAGCCAATCTGGATGAAGCTAAAGGAAAGTTCGCCCCAAATTGGGAAGGCCCTTTCATTGTCAAGGTGTTGGCAGGGGGAGCTATCAGACTACAAGAAATGGATGGGAATGAATTTCCCCAACTCATCAATTTAGACACCATCAAAAGGTACTACGTCTGAGTCACATGCATACCCGCATCCGGGTCCTACGAATCAAATCAGGTTTGGTTTTTCACTAGAAAGTCGGAACTACGAATGACCATATCTCCCTCAACCCGTGAGTACGTAGGCAGCCATTTCTGGTGCGTCAAACCAAATAAAAAACTCAAAAACTCATCAAACCAAACTCAAAAACCCAAGATAAATACTTTTCAAACCTCTCCCCAACCAAACAGCCGGAACTACGAATGACCTGATCTCCCTACACCCGGGAGTACGTAGGCAACCATTTTTGGTGCGGTTAAACCAAATAAAAAAACTCAAAATCTCATCAAACCAAACTCAAAAACCCAAGATAAATACTTTTCAAACCTCTCCCCAACCAAACAGCCTGAACTACGAATGACCTAATCTTCCTCAACCCGAGAGTACATAGGCAGCCATTTACGGCGCGGTTGGACCTTTAAGGAAAAAAAAACCAATAAAAGACCAGTCCCAAGACATCGAAAACCGATAAAACCTAAACTCTATCAAGCTACCCTGGTCAACAAGCCCATCTAAGATACTCCCTGACATCTCAACTATCAATCCATCAAGGAGAAGCTCAAGATACATCTACAACTGCGAGTCATGAAAGAAGTGGTAATTACTCAGCAATGACAGTGCATATCCAATCAGGGAAGTGAATCAAAACTATATTTCTCTGATATATAACACTGTTTGATATATATAATGCCCTGTACATAACAAAAAAGGCTGATCTAGTCTGTACAAGAAAATTAAAGCTAGTCTATGAACCCAAGGACAAGCGGGTCAGTAATGCCAGCATGGCATCTCTCTCTGAAGATGGGGGAGCAGCTATAAGTGCAATCCACTCAGCCTCCATATGGCCCAAAACCTCCACAGTCATCTGCAAGGTGGCGTTGTGATCATCAATGTACGCACTCATCTCGGTGACCAAACCATGAGTGTAAGATCAAAGAGCAGTACTATCAGCAATGTGGAAATCACAGGAAGCTATAGCCTCATCCCTCTCCACAAATGCTGCATCCCGAGCAATCAAAGTCTCCTCAATCTCAACATATGCTACATCCCTGGCCTAGCGAATCTCATCTCGCTCTACAACAGCTGTGTATCTGGTAGATCGGAGCTCCTCTCGCTCAATCAATCCAGCATCCAAAGTGGCCCTGAGCCCATCTCTCTCCACCAAAGCTAAATCTCTGCCAGACAAGGCAGTCAACATCTGCGCTCTAGCCGAATCTAGCTCAAAGGTCATCCTAAATAGTGAGTCCGCTAAAGCCAAATCTATCCCCGCAGGAATGGTCAGGGGATTGCTAACTAATGCTGTGGTCAAACCCATGAACAGCTCATCCTCGGTAGGAGAATCCGGATCCTCCATAGGCTCCTCCTCGTCGGAGTTCACAATCAGAGATAAATGAGGCTCTGCTACTGCAATTGCTGTCTCTGTCTCCAACCATGTAGAATACTCCGGAGAATGACCCAGATGGCTACCAGAAAAATCAGCCCTCTCTCGATGAGCCCAACACTCATATACTCTAACCAAGTCGGTGGATGACATAGAAGAACCCGACATCCTCTGATCAGCAGACCCCTCAAAACGGTGCAAACTCTGCAGCTGATCAAACTGACACATGACTGCCAAAGGATGATAGGTAGTCACTCCCCTCAAACCCGCTAAGGGCAAATAATCCAGGCCAGAAGCATGGGTGATGAAGCTATATAGGGACGCTAGCTTTGAGCATGGCAAGATCAAGAACGGATGCTCAATGTCCGACAGAAATGCCAACCATGACTCTGCATCAATGCACTCAGCAGGCTGAAAGGAGTAAACTGTGGATGTCTCGTGAGGGAAGCAAAAACCCCGAGGCTTAAAGAATCCAATCGGTCGTATATAGGACATCATCCATATATACAGCAAGACCGAGCTGCCCCTAAAAAACCCCTCTGGATGGGTACTACAATGTGTGGCGGATCTAAATATCTCAGCCAATATCATCGGGACGATGGTACTACCCTGTCTAAGGGTCTGAACCACAACTACTAATCCCACGTCCAAATGATCCAAGCAAAGCGGCATATAGACGTATGCCACAATACACATCAGCAGAATGTTTATTCTGGCCAAATGCCATGCCTCTGCTGAAATAATAAAATCTCCGACATGGCGATCATAGCTGTCGAGCTCGCCAAATTGATCGATCAGGAAGTCAATCGAGATCACGTGCCCAGATACAATCTCGTCCCTGATCACGCTCTGACGGAGACCGGACATCTGGGTAAACGGTCTCCTCATATCACTAATAGCCGTACAAGCACACGGCAAATCCAGAGCCAACCCAATAAATCGCTCGTACTCCTCGAGAGTCGGCGTCAGCTCATGCCGCCCGAAGCAAAACACCTGTCTCTCAGGTATCCAAAAGGGTAAAAAGCCATCAACAAATCTAAAATGGCACCTGAAAATCTGTGAGGGCCAACGAATGCCCCAACATGTGGTCCACTGTCCCTCTGATTAGGTAGGGCAGGCTCTCATACCATGACCTCAATGATGTGGCCACCTCAGACGGTGGTGAATGCTCAATACGGCTGACCGCAGACGACGTCATCTGTAGCACCGTACCACAAGACCATCCAGAGGTCAAATCAAGTTGCAGCTATCTGAATGCATACATATGACATAATACATGCATGATGATAGTAGTATAAATATGATGCAGAAGATAAGAGATAGCAAGAATATCTACGGTAAAACTATCTACTGCAGGACATCATCCCTGTCTTACAATACAAAGAAAAATGAAAATATACAGGGAAATGGGGCACCACCACCCAACTAATATAGTGGTCTATCAAAATGATGGCACAACCACCGAATAGCCAAAACAGTGGCTGACCAAAAAGTATAGCTACAACAGCTATCAAAGGAAGTCGATGACATCAATGTCAAAGCGATCGACCTGCTCTATCTCCTCGGTGGATACAAAACCACTACTATCAGGCATGTCTGGGAGGTATAAGGGAGGATCTGCCCCTATAAAGCTGCTACTAAATGGACCTGAAGAGGGGCCTGCTCCAGAGCTAGACGGGTCAAATAAAGATGCCTCTGACGGATCTCGGCCAAGGTGCCTGATAAAGAAACAGGCCTGCTCTAACTCCCTGGTCAGATCTGCTATCTGGTCTGCATGAGTGGGCTCCCTAAGGCAAGCTATCCAGTACGTCATCATCACGGACCCTGGCACCATGTCTGCCATGAACTAGGTGGCACGAGTCTGAGCTCCAATAGTGCGAGAATTCCACCAGCTGCTAAATGCCTCCTGGCTGTACAGGCCCTCTGCTAAGGCAAAGCCATCTATGCCCTCCATAGAGATGTCTGTCAATGGTACAGTCAACGACCAATGATGCCAAGCAGGAGGGGAAATGGGAATGCGGATCTCCTCTATAATGTTCCTAATAGCACGCTCTCCAAGATAGAGCTCCCAGCCTCCCACCGTCAACAAAGGGACTCTGCGGGTAGACAACTCAAACTCCCGGCCAGTAGGGACACCTCCCTTGAATTCAACGATCAAAAACTCGGATGTATAAGGCGTCTAGGTGATCGAACCCGCCGTCAAAAGCTCCAACTGCAAACGGGCATGAGTGAATCCCTCAGCAACAGGGACCTCCGTCAAAGTGGAGTGATGCCATCACCGTCCCCGAGGATAGGTCTCCAGACCTAAGGTAGAAGCGGGCCGTAGGCAAGAAAGCCTATCAAATGCCCAAAGCTGATCATGCAAATATCAAAAGTCCTCAGTGACCAAGACTAACAAAATGAATACTGAAATCAAAAAAGGTACAGAAAGATGTACTCACCAGCAAAAATGGGTAAAATCCTAACCAAGCCTCCGTCACACTCTCCGAAAGCATGCGCATGCCATGGAGAAAATAGGCAAAGGTATAGGAGCCCCAATCATAGTCACTGAGGCACTCTACATGTCGAGTGGCGCTAATCAAGGCGAAGGACATAGTAGACGAGTTATCCGCCACAAAATAACCCCTGATGATCGACAAAAACAATCGCCTTAGAATGCGATCTCTAGCCCTCTGATCATCAGGCGGGGGCTCCTATAAAGTTCCATCATGGGCATCTATACTCAAGGGACCAGATCGGACTGTCTGACCCTTGAACGCCGTCGTAGGAACTCCCAGCAGGGACCGGACGACAGTGGGCGTAATATCAGCCACGACAGGTACTGGCTCACCCTCAAACTTAATGCCGGTGATAAATTTCCAATCCATAGGAGTCATCATCACCTCGTAATCTAGCAGATGAAGGGACTGAGTCTAATGGAACCAGCGCTCAGATAAACCCCTCATATACCCCCAGGGGCAACGGCGGGGAAGGATCGAGAAAAAGGCCTGAAAGCCCCAGCCATCTACGATATCCCTGTAATCCTCATGCAAAGTATGATACAGGGAGTGCACACTGAACCAGTTCCCTCGAGGCTGCGTAAAGCTGGGAACCTGCATCAAAAACCAACCTATGTCAAAAAGTTGAGCCCCGAGAATGGCAAAAAGAAGAAACAGTTCATATTATGAAAAAAATCAAAAGTCAGCCTCACATGGTAGCCAAATTACCATGGACATTTTTAGTTGAAAATCCAGGCTCACTAGGCCTCAAAAAGGATGACTAAACTGATCAAAAAGTGCAAAATAACACTATCTTAGAACCTGAATTTTCTTACATCCAAACGTGCATTACAGTAAGATATGCATACATATGAAGTTAAAAAAATTTAGCAGGTCATATAGGCATACATTTTCATACATTGCGTCTAAAAGGCCCCTAAGTGGTTCGCATGCTTTTAACGGTCAAAATTTGTGGAAAAAGCATATAAAACTTTACCTGCGCTGTGCTGATTGCATAGGAACTAACAGAATCAGAAAACAACTGTGTAGGGATTTCGGCACATAAACGCAGCGGAAATTAAAAAAATTTCGAAATCCTAAAACAGGATCCATGCAAAAAATATATTAATTTAGAGGTTAAGATTTGTTTTATCGATTATTCAAGCCTGAACGGAGACGATGGAGATTCTGGAACTGCTTCGAATCCTCAACGCAATCCAACGGAACTGCGCCTCTACGGTATCCAAACGAACGTCCCGCGAATCGTCACACGATCTGCAGCAAGGAAAGCTGCGGTACTAGCCGCCAAGGATCTGGACTTTCGAAATTTTTCTCTCTAGTCTCTCTCTAAGAGAGGCTAGGGTTTTTATATCGATAATCTCCTAAACGGCTGATATATCATATATATATAGCAGTTAAAGGAATTAACCAAAACCTAATCCAATTAGAAAAATAAAATTCGAATTTATATATATATATATATATATATATATATATATATTATATCTTAATTAAGTCTTTCTTAATTAATATACATATATATATATATATACAAATTATCCTATTAATTTAAATTCATAATTTAAATACTATCAATCATATTGATATATTTAAATCCATACAATTTAAATTAATTCCCTTTTAATTACGTTCTAAGTGTGTGACCCTATAGGTTATTATTATGTTGGCAATAATTTTAAAATCATATTATAAAATTATAAACAGTGAGCGGCATCTAGTAATGCATCACTGCTACCCAAATAATAATAAGATCGGTGATTCGATACAACCTTTTTGTGACCAATGTTTCAATGTAATTTAATCCTTTTAACCTTGACATCCTAGATTAAACTCGAGGCATGGAATGTGTCATCCTCTTCATAATTTAATCTGAGTTTTCTTGATCGATGAGTAGACTATGTGAAACAAATCACTATTTGAGCATGGCCATGCATTTCATAGTCCTACTCAATCAAGAGGCCTATGGATATCACCCCTAATATATAGGAGGGTTAAATTCCATCTAGATCACTCATATTCCTCACACGATTCATGATGTACCCAATAATCACCTTTATCGTCCACCTATTAAAGGTGGCCTTTGATGATATCAAAGTACATAAATTCTCGTGTAGTAATATAGTGATTTCAGGTCGGAGGATCATTACATCATTGTCACTATGAGAATTGCTTATGATACTTTGCATAATGCTCCATGTAGAATTCTCATGGTGGGTCTGCCCAGTACATTGTTCTCTAACATGTACCTATGCATTGACTCAATATCTCATATATTTATGACCAATGAGATTTGGCCATCAGTCAATCCACATACTAGTCTCAATATATCATTGTTGTCCCATTAACAATGACACTCGACTAGGGACATTTAAGAGTAATGATACTAATTGTAACTATATGATCTCATGTTCAAGTCACATACTTGAAGCCATATAATTTGTATCATTATTCTAAGGACTTTTATTATGTTAACATTTATATAACGCAGTAAATAAAACTATAATAAAATAATTCATTTATTCAATCAAATATAATATCAAAAATGTTTAAGCAATTACATCAAAGAATTAGCCTCTAGGGCATAAACTCTAACAAACTGTCCACGCTCCGTAGATCTGAAAAAGAAGATCAAAATCCATTTGGAACTCAAAACTGAAATTGTTTCAAATGAAATCCCGCTGCCCAATTTAAAGCCCAGGTGGCCGCACCTTCACCTGCGGCTGCCTAACCTCCACCTGTGACAGTTCAGGGTGGGTCCCACTTCCCCGGGTCCAGTTCGGTTCGAGTCAAAATGGAGTTTAACTGAGCTGCCAAGTTAAATCTGAAGAAAAATCGCTACGTGATTGAGCGGTTTGTCTTGAAAATCTACATTTAAGTAGCGGGAATCTGACAGAAAGGGAAACCCCACGGAGACCCTTGGTATTCATCCCGGAGCCATGTCCTGGGATCAACAAAGCCAACTACAAAAAAACTGCGCAAAACTGCCTAAAACTGCCATTTTTGAAGTTTGGCTACAGACCGAAGCCAGTTCGACCGTTGGTTTAACTACAGCAAAGTGCGGGTAAAGACCAAAGCCAGTTCAATTGTTGGTTTAACTCCAGCGAATTTCGGGTACAGACAGAAGTCAAGTTCAACCGTTGGTTCCATTCCAACAAAGTTCGGGTACAGACCGAAGCCAGTTCAACCGTTGGTTCCATTCCAGCGAAGTTCGGGTACAGACCAAAGCCAGTTCAGTCGTTGGTTCCATTCCAGCGAAGTTCAGGTACAGACCAAAGTCAGTTCAATCGTTGGTTCCATTCTAGCAAAGTTCGGGTACAGACCGAAGCCAGTTCAGCCGTTGGTTCCATTCCAGCGAAGTTCGGTACTGACCGAAGCCAGTTTAACCGTTGGTTCCATTCCAGCAAAGTTTGGGTATAGACCGAAGCCAGTTCAGCCGTTGGTTCCATTCCAGTGAAGTTCGGGTACAGACCGAAGCCAGTTCAGCCGTTGGTTCCATTCCAGCGAAGTTCGAGTACAGACCGAAGCCAGTTCAACCGTTAGTTCCATTCCAACAAAGTTCGGGTACAGACCAAAGCTAAGTTCAACTGTTGATTTCATTCCAGCGAAGTTCGGGTATAGACCGAAGTCAAGTTCAATCGTTGGTTCCATTCCAACGAAGTTCGGGTACAGATCGAAGTCAAGTTCAGCCGTTGGTTCCATTCCAATGAAGTTCGGGTACAGGCCGACATCCAGTTCAGCCATTGACTCAACCCCAATGACGCTTCAACCATCAAATTAGCCCAATGAGACATCGGAAGATGATCTAGGAGTGAAAGCCATATATTGCTTCATCCCCACAGAGGACAGGTGATGGAATCTATTATACACATCCTCAAAGGGATTATTAGCCAGGATCGATGATGCATTCTCATGTGGCAAACTACCAATGAAACTAGCATCCAGGTAGGTGTTAGAAGCTTCCGTGGAGGTAACTCAATAACCGGAAGATATCCCCATGGACGAACTTTCAAAATGCGCAGCGGCACTTATGCAGAATATCGATTGATAGAGAAACCATTGGTCTCAAACCAAGGAAGCATCCATAATATTATCCCCATCAGAGTCAAGAAGGCTATCATGAATATCGTCATCCCCAGCAGAAAGTAACGAAAGCCAGCTTTTATAGCCTAACTCTGATAACCCATTTGGGAGGTCAATCAACGACAATCTTATTAACGTCGAGGGTCGTCATAGATAGCGTTAACCCCAGTGGTCAATGACATGCCTCCTCAAAGGTATCTAACCTGCACAACAAGCCTTTTAACGATCACATTTCAAGTGTCTAGCAATCTTTATCCTGCTCATGCTACTGCATTGTATGAACATGATAAAGAGGGGCATCTGTAGACACTCAAAAAATTTTCTTGCCCCAATACTAACACTGTAGGAGGGCAAAGTCGTCAATCAAAATCAACCCCGATCCCGATACCGGGATTTCAATCCAAACCCGGCCACAATGCCGGTCCTCTAGTTCAAAACCTGCCACCAATGCTGGTCCTTTAACCTAAATCTGATCCCCAATATCGGTAAACCTAAATCTGATCCTCAATATCGGTAAACCTAAATTCGATCCCCAATATCGGTAAACTTAAATATGATCCCCAATATCGATAAACCTAAATCCGATCCCCAATATCGATAAACCCAAATTCGATCACCAATGTCGGTACTCCAGTCAAATCCGATCACCAATGTCGATACTCCGGTCAAATTCGATCACCAATGTCGGTACTCCAGTCAAATCCGATCACCAATATCGGTACTCCATTCAGCTTCGATCGTCACTCAGACCGTCTATCTAGCTCCGATCATCAATCGGACCGTCAATCCAACTCCGATCATCAATCGGACAGTCAATCCAGCTCCGATCGTTAATCAGACCGTCTATCCAACGCCAATCGTCAATCGAACCGTCTATCCAGCTCCGATCTCCAATCGGAGCGTCTATCCAACTTCAATCGTTAATCAAACCGTCAATCTAACTCTGATCGTCAATCGGACCGTCTATCTAGCTCTAATCATTAATCGAACAGTTAATCCAACTCTGATCATCAATCGGACCGTTAATCCAGCTCCGATCATCAATCGAATCGTCTATCCAACTCTGATTATCAATTAAATCATCTATCCAGCTTACCAATCGGACCGTCTATCCAGTTCCGATGGCCAATTGAACCGTCTATCCAGCTCCAATCATCAATCGGACCGTCAAATCAACTCCGATCTCCAATCGGACCATCAGATCAACCCCTATCTCAATATCGGGCCATCAGCTCAAACTCGGTCACCAATATCGAGACAACCACAGCCCCGATAAATTATATCGGGATGTCAACTCATCCCCGGTCTCAACCAGGGAGGTACAGATCAGCTCCGGTAGCAACCCGAGAAGTGCAGGTCATTTTTGGCAGCAACCCGGGAAGTCAGGACAACCTCAGGCACAGACCTGAAGCATCACAACACCTCCAAAAGAAAACCTAAAATGACCACGTCAGCTTCAACTGCAACAGTGAGGACGAACAGGCTCGATTGGGATCCAAATCTTGGAAACATATCACGAAAGTCGACCAAAGGCCGTGCCGACACTACAGGCAGCCCCAGAAGGGGCAAAACGGTTATTTTATCAACTCTCAGCCAATTCGGTCAAACTCAAGCTGAATTAATGCCAACAAAGTCAGAACAAACCATAACGACGATCCCGAGTGTAAACAGCGCAAGACAGCTCAACGGACAAACTACGGGAAACCAAAGACCTGGTTATGAACCCATCTTATTGGACTCAGAAAATGTTTTATCCCATGTCATTCCAACACTCTCGGTGAGGGATTTTCGAAAAGGTATCTCACGCCTCAAACGAACGCTCCGATCAAAAGTTAAAAAGTTTAGACTTTGACTGCGCGTTGTCCGGAGTGCACGTACTTTGAGATGATGAAACCCGAAACTGCGGGCCCCACCAGGGGAGCCGAACCTCTACCTGCGGCAACAACAGGTAGAGCCAAGGCTCCCTGGTCTATAAATATAAGGCCACCCCCCTTCATTTTAAAGAATTCCAAAACGCAGCTAAGCCCTGCTAGTTTGGTTTTCTGACTTTTACACCTCTTTCAAACCCAAATATTTTCACTCTAACACGTAGATATACCCATATACTACCACATATCAGAAAATAACTGGTAGATTTGGACGTATAGAGCCTACGATTTGGCAAAAAGCCCGTGTAGCAGCCCATTGTAAGTATTTTCACGATAAGAAAGTGAATATTACTTCTTCGTACTTTTATACACTTGCACGTTAAGTTTCGTTTTCTAAAAATGCCTGGAACTTAGTTTCGTGGCTGTTTTCATCAAAACTTGGTATATTTTTGTATATAAACTGATTTTTTGGCATTTCTACAACTCGGATTGACGATCCGTCAGCTCCAGCAGCTTTAATGCACTAAACTCTTCGTTCTGGCAACTTCGTCGGACTGGGTTATCTTCCCAGTCCGGGTTTAGCCCTTTTTGTATATATTTAACTGTATATATACTAACATTTCAATTCTGTCAAGCCCGGATGTCAAATTCGAGGTAGTTTACTGCTTTTATATATACTTAAGCATATATAAGTGATTTTCACCGTCACTGGGTTCTCTTCCCAGTTTTGGTTGTTTACATTTTTGTCAATATATATATTTCAATTCCAGTCCGGGCACCAACGTGAAATCTCATCGCCCTTTATACTGTTTTTGCACTCTTCACCATACTGGGTGATCTCCCCAGTCACTGGTTGACTACTTTTCTGCAATTTACATTCCAGTCTGGCCTGGACTATTTCGTGGCCTTTATACTATTTTTGCACACTTCACCATTAGTGGGTTATCATCCCAGTCCCTGGTTGACTACTTTTCTATACATTTATATTCCAGTTCGGGCTGGATCATTCTATGACCTTTTTACTACTTTTATATATATTTATGCATATATAAGCAGCCTTCTCCACCACTGGGCACCAGAGTAAAAACCCATCGCCCTTTACAGCTTTTATATAAAACTGTATATATATATATATATATATATATATATATATATATTGCTTTACTCGCTTTCTATTCAACTGCTGCCTTAAATATTTATTTTATATGAATTGGCAATGACATATCTGCGGACGGACTAGATTTATTTAAATCTCGCCAATTCTAATTTTCAAACGGTTCAAAACCTCTAGACTGAACCAGGAAGCTATAATAGCTGAGATTTCCTTAAATCTAGCTTTCTTTCTAGTTTCAGCTTCAAAAGCAACCTCGCGTCCCTTAAATCGCTATCTAGTGGGAACGAGACGCTTCAGCTGTGCAGACCGGGATTTACTGAATGAATCCTCGGTTCTGGCAATTTTGGGATATATATCTATTTCTGTACAAATTTGAACTATGCAGGTTTGGTTACTCATATGTGAGCGTAGGAATCGTGGCATTCATGATCAAACTGATCAGAATCTGATTCCCACGATGGACAAACTTCGATTTATAAATATACCCTGCCAGTTTTTCTATAGAAATATATATGTAAACAGACCTTAAAACAGTTATCCGGATTTAAGGTCTCAATATAATGAAAAAATATGGATTGCCATGCCAGCGTCCCTCCGATGGTTTTCATGCCCATGAGGAGACCGACACTTGTCTATTTTATGGTCGAGGATGCTTCGCATCCCGATAAATCACCATTCACATGCAGCCTTAAGGCTATAAAGATAAAATTAGAAGTATCAACAGGCTTCAATTCCTATGTTAGTGTAAGGGTTTGATAAACCAGCTTTCAAAACATCATTTTTAATTCAATCAAAAGAAAAGCTTTTCAAAGAAAATCAAATTAAATGCTTTTACAAATTAAATCAAAGACTAATTTTCAAATCAAATCAAACCCTTCGTATATAGGTTCAACGAAGCAAAGCACTACTTTCAAATCAATTAAATCAATAGGCCCAATTTTTAAACAGCATTCACTCACGCATTCCAGTTTTAAAGGAAAATATTGAAAAGATGTGGTACCATGTTTACACGGGAGTTGTGGGGTGCCTAACACCTTCCCCACACTTAACCAAGCCCCCGAGCTCAAACTTTGTTTTCAAAGATCAAGTTTCGACAGTGTCCAGTAATTGGGCCTCTTTCAAACAAAACTCGGTTGAGGTTGTGCAACCATTTCAAATCTACCAACTGGAAACTCTGTAAAACGTTCAAATTATCGACATGATACATGTTGGCCTTTTTTCTAAAAAAACCCTTCAAAACCTTTTTCCTAAATAAAAAGAGTGAGGGTAGAGAGAACTTAGGAAAAGAGATTAAAAGATCCGGGTTGTGACCTGACCCACGGATTTTTTAAACCGACGTCGACAGTCATCACACATTCCAATAGTTTATTAACTTAATAACTCAATTTTACATAATAAGTTATAACCACTCACATAAACACTATATATCTAATTCATATCAATAATGAATTACTTAAAGATTATAAATCTGTTTAATTTTAATAATCAAGATTCACATATAAGCTATGTTAATTTTTAACATAACTTATCTAACTCTTCCTTAATCAAATTGATTAAGTATTCATCTTAGTTAATAACTAAATTAACTATCGTGCTTAATTCACATATTCACTTATATGGTTCAATTACTAAAAAAAATTATTCGTAAAATTATAGTGTAAAATTCTCGGTCCTTACATTCTCCCCTCCTTATAAGGATTTTGTCCCCGGAATCACCATTCCGATACGCTTAATTTCATGTTTATCCTTATATTTTATTTATAAAAAATTTATTGAATTACTACATTCTCCCCTAATTATACGATTTCGTATTAGGAGTCCAGAACTGCTGCGCGTCTTAATCCATTGTTTGCGGTCTGCTTGCACCAATTATGGTAGTTCCCAACGGAACTCAAATTCGTCCTTCAAAATCTTTTATTAACGAGTTATTATTATAATTTATATCTTTTCTTGAAATTGTCTTTTGTATGTCTATATTCAAGGGTTCCTAACGTTCACAAGGGCAAACGTACTTTTCTTAACAATCTCACTATATATAAGAAAATAGGTTATATCCGAATCAAGTTTATACATTGATATCATTGATCGGAATCATACCTGGAACTCAATCATTAACTGCTACTATATCTTGGACCGTCATATTGAAGGTCCTTGCGGTCGGTTTATTTGGTGGAGTTGGACCAGCTATTGCTAACATTCCTCTGCTTTTCCCTACATTCGCATTTTCCCCGTCGGTTCTTCGCTTCGGACAATCCCTCATCATATGATCTGTTGATCCACAAATGAAACACCCACTATTCTTCCTTGGATTGGGGTAGTTAGGAGAGATGTGTCCCTCCTGCCCGCATTTAAAACACACAAACTTCCCCTTCAGACACTCACCCGAGTGATTTTTCCCATAATTTCCACACTGTTCAACCTGCTTCTTCATACCTCCCTGCCTATTATTAGTATTTCCAAAATTGTTCCACTTTCGTTTTCCACTTCCACTTCCACTGCTTCCCTCCACCTTGACAACTCCCTCGATCTTATCCTTATTCTTCTTTTCCTTGTTATAGAGGCTCATAGCCTCACTTCCTCCTTCGGCTATAATAGCCTTTTCCAAAAGCGCTCCAAAAGAATCAATCTGCAACACCGCCACCTTATTATAAAGCCAGGGTTTTAGGCCCTGCTCAAACCTTCTTGCCTTCCTTGCTTCTGCATCCACTTGGTGTGGAACGAATCTAGCTAACTCATTAAATTTTGCGGCGTATTCCGCAACGGTCATATTTTCCTGCTTCAATTCTAAATATCTAACCTCCATCCTGGCCTGCATATAGGACGAGAAATAATTCTCGAAGAACAGTTCCTTAAACCTAGTCCATACTATCACTCCTTCTCCATCTCTAGTTTGATTTGCCTCTCACCAGAAATTCGCCTCCCCTTCATCATATAAGTAGCAAAAACTATCTTTTGCTCCTCCGCTACCCTAGCAATAATAAAAGCCTTCTCCATCTCCTTCACCCATGTTTGGGCTTCTATAGGGTTTGTTGTCCCTCCAAATTCTGGCAGTCCTACTGCCTTGAAGTCTTTGAAGTTTGCCAATCAATTGTTTGTCCGGTTCCTTGCTGCTGGTGCTCCATTCTGCATGGCTTGTGCCAATATATTCGCAAGATTCTGCATTGGGTTTGCTTAACCTTCTGCGTTATTAATAGATTCTTCTGCTCTTTGGTTTCGATTTCGTCTCCTTTGCGGCATTATCTGGTTAAACAAAACCTTAAATTATTCTTTCTTATTTTACATTTTATGCCTCATCGTATAAGTGTTAACATTTTAAAAAAAATGTAACGCGAGATCTTAAACTCAGATAAGCATATAATCAGATAGACACTTACTATCTTAATTCTGAAAACTTATTTACTTAATCAAACATATATTCATATTCATTCAACGAGTTCATAATACTCCATATCATATAGCACAAATATTGCTATAAACATCTATCATTCCTTGGTGACAACAAAAGTCGGA
The DNA here is from genome assembly GCA_020205555.1 of Panax stipuleanatus. Lineage (NCBI taxonomy): Eukaryota > Viridiplantae > Streptophyta > Magnoliopsida > Apiales > Araliaceae > Panax > Panax stipuleanatus. Next base: position 144,031,638 of record CM035115.1, on the reverse strand, counting down.
ATCTCTGCTACAACTTATACAAAAGTTGGGTAATACATTACACACATATGTATATCTTACACACTTTTCCTACCATACATAATCATATAATATTTATCCTACTTGTTTCCTACACCCTCCCTTGATCCTGGACAACCTTTAGCCTGGTGACCTACCAACCCACATATAAAACATACATCTTGCTTTGAATTGGGACAATGAGGAGAGATATTTCCCTCATGTCCATAATTATAGCATACATTTTGCCCTTTCATACATACGCCCTCATGTTTCATTTTTCAGTTTGTACACTTTTCTATTTTTTTAAAATTTCCTAAGTTATAATCATAATTTTCTAGATCACGGTCATTCATCTTTCTTTTCCCCTTCTGGCTTGGAGCTGCACACGATATGCTGTATTTGGCTGCCATCTGATCAATTTGGATCTTCAACTTATCTTGTTCTTCCATTATTTTGATTAAAGCCTTTTGTAATTAACTATTTAGTAGCCTTTATATTTCCCACAACTTTTCCAAAGAAGAAACCTTATTCTTCAAATTCTGCACTTCAGTTGATGCCTGATCAGCTCCAACTTCGGTGTTCGAATAACTATCTGCCAGTACCACCGTTACTGGTTCCGGTACTATATTTTCCAAAATGATCACCTCGTCAGGGTTGCTTTCCATGTGAGCCTTTATTTCAGCTATTGGCTTAGATATTGGCTCAGGTAGGATGATTTTCTCCTTCTTCACGATATGAGTCTCCTAATCCTTTTCCGCTTGACATCTACACATAATTTTATTTCTTATTAGTACATAATATATACAAATAACAAACAATAGTTTCATATAAGTTACTTTATTTCATTTTTTTATGACAAATTTCCTTATGTCGTCTCCTTTAAACTCTATTTGAGTTATTTATTTTTCAACGTGTCTATCTAACCTAAGGTTATAGCCTAAGGTATCCCCACCTAAGGTTTCTATCCTAAGCTTTGATACCAACCTGTGATGCCCCCAAATCCGGGTACTTGAAACCCGTACTTGGTGCTACACGATACCATTCATATGAACTGCTTAATATATTATAAACTTAAAAATTATATCAAAGTTAACTAATTCCCCAGGTACGGCGACCCTTAGGTACTTTATTACATTATAGATAACATATTATCACAATTCAAAGTTCTAAATATTACAACTAACACCTTAAAATTATTCCTTTAGTTTCCCCTTCCCTTGTCCTTGCCAGAACCTTCTGGTCGATCACGCTTAGCTGAAAATATTTAATTTAAAGCAAGAATAAGCATTTAACTGCTCAGCAAGTAATATCAGATAATAAACATCAGCTGAAAGAAATAAATATTTTTTTTAAGTATACTTCTACAACGAATCAATAGTTTTGAAGCCATTTGAAACCATTTATAACAACACATCAAACCGTTTACAATTTTGAAATGACGTAGTGACTATAAATGTTGAGCGGTCAATAGACATTAAACCATTGTTTTCAAGTTTGAAAAGGTTTGTACAAAAATTCATTTGCAAACCGTCATGACTTACGGACACGTTGGGTGATCAGCCCGTATGCCCTGTATTGATCAACACTACTTAATAGCATGATAATTACGTTCATCATAACTGCCTTTGGCGCATAAAAATTTCCCTATTTCGGGATGGTCATACTCAGTCTGAAGTCCGAAACAAAGCAATTTAGTTGGACGACTCTATCCTAACCAATAATATTCAATAACACATTTCAATATATCTAGCCGAGTCAAATAACGTATACAGCTTTTAAACCATGTATACATACTAATATTGAATAGTATGCATCAATACTTGTAACGTCAAAGAATTTTGAGTTCAAGAATACTTGTTCAAATACAACAGTTCATACAAGTGAGAACACTTGCACAACCAAACTTAGCTTACAAAGAACAGAATAATTTTGATTATATATGAATCATATGAAGACAGTAATAAGATACTGGTAAACAATAATGAATAGAATGAAATTCAAAATTTTGCTTGAATATAAACGAATTAAGAATACTTGTTCAACCAAAGATCCATTGCATAAATGCAAGGGTTCAGATACTTGCACAATGAAGAAATAAAGTTCGGATACTTGCCTTAATCGCTACTTACTGCTACGCAATATAGTTTTATCTTTAATACAAAGACCTATCACTAATAAGATTTTCTTGTAATTAGTATATCACATTATAATTCATAATACAACTACTTTATAAGTAAATTATCTAACATGTAATCACATAATCAAACATTAAATAACACCTTAATACCATACGAACTCACAAGTCTAAACCTAGCACACATTGAGTCTTTAATAGCATTCAATATAGTATTTTGAGTGGTTTCCCACAAACAACAATCAAATTAGTTTCTGTCTCGTCTACACTGTTTTCACAGTGAGTTAGATCGGTTGCTAATTCGTATATACCTCCGCTCCCTGAAGAAATCGTTTAGCCTAGATACTATATCTCAACCATTAAAGAGTACGACTATACTACTTTAGACTTAACACTAACTCGTTCATTTATAAGTTCTTATTATAACTTGGTAGACTGTTTACTATTTCAGCAAACCGAGTATATCATTTCAGTAAGCTGAAACCAAACTGTCTTCCCTTCCTAACAATTCCAGTTTCCATTTCAGTAACCTGAAATGTTCATTTGAGCAAGCTGAAATACCCTATTCAAGAAAATACCAAATCAACTTATTATTTTTCTATCCATTGGCCAAATATATATACATATATTCCATACACAAAAAAAAATTTGAAATTTTTCAACTCCTTTTACTATTTTTCAAAAATCCGTTTTTAGTTCGTAGCTTAAGAAATTTGCTATATCTTGCTTAACTCAAAAAATTCCCAACTCTTGGAAGAATCTTACACGTGTTAACGTGAGCTTCCAGTTTAAATTTCGTGGTCATCGGAGTTATAGAACTCCGATTATAGCGGTTTTTGTCAGAAAAATCCAAATATTGAAATGACCATAACTCGGTCAATTTAAGTCGGAATAAGCTCATTTTTGGACAGGAGCTACTTTATCTCATATATTTTCATGTCCCAACATATTGGAATTTATTTCATAAATTAAGTTGCAAAAAATGCCCCTAGCAGTTTTTCGCAGCCTACTTTTTGTCATATTTCAGTTTTTGACTCCTTTGCTAAAATTAGTCCACAAGGAAATCTAAAAAGAATTTTCCAGTGATTCCACTTGGATCTATTAGAAGACTCATAGATCTAACTCTAGAAATTGACCACACTCAAAAATTCAAAATACAAAGAGAGATATGGTTGTTTGAATTTTATGTTTTATTTTTACAAAAATCTGATTTTCAATCTTTTATGATTTCTAAGAAATCTTCCATATTCTCATATAATAACCAACATAAATCATCATAAAACATCATATTACATACTAATACATCATATACTCATGGATCTACCATGATCCATGATCTATTTCATCAAACATCACAAATCACAAGATTAAACACAACCAAGGCTAAGAAAAATTAGGTTTTCTATATTTTGAACAACCTAATTTCCATTTCTTAGTTTGGATCCAACTTTTGATCCACAAAAGGGTTAGATCTAAATATAAAAAACTTATAAATATATAGATCTAAGGTTTTAAATCTTGAGATAACTTTACAAAAATCAAAACTCAAATCAAATCAAAAAGGAAATTAGACTACATAAGTAGAAATTCTTTTTTTATACCTTAGCTTGCTCTTCTCTCTTTTCTTCCTAAGCTTAGATTAGAGAAATATGAACTTTCAAAAACTCTCATTCTCTCCTTTCCTCTCTTGACCGAAATCTAGTCTTTCTCTCTAGCTTGCTTGGTTTGCTAAGTTAAGAAAGGAATGAGAGGAAAGAGAAAATAAAAGACTTTTGTGTGGCTTGGTAAAAATTGTGTAGATATAATTTGTGTATCTCTAATTCTTCTCCCACACTCTTACTCTCTCTCTCTCTCTCTCTCTCTCTCTCTCTCTCTCTCTCTCTCTCTCTTTCTCAATCATTATTAGCTTGTTTGCACACTATAGATAACTTGCAATCTTAGTAAAAGTTGTTGGCCAAGTAAAGAGATGACACCTAAGGAGGTTAGGTGGAGTAGTTCACCAACTAAAGCAACACCATCATTACATTACTCCCCCTTTCTCCTCTCTTGTAATTTTCGGCCCTATAGGCCTTTTGGGCCCAAAATTTATTTTCGTTTCATGCTCCACTTAATATACTTAATGTCCAATAAGTCCCCTTTCCCATTAGGCTAAGTTTGGGCTACTCTTTTAATTCTTTGGGCTAGCAATTTTAATTCTTTGGGCTTGTAAATCAACTAGGTTCCATACTTTTAATTTTATATTACCATATTCATTTAGTTAGGGTTTCCATTACACACATGGGTAACTGAATTCCTTACTCACATATCTTTAATTTCATAACCCAATTAGACTTGTCATTCTTAAGTTATAAAATTAATTACTTGATATATAAAATAAATATCTTAGGGTTAGTATATATTTTTAAATACTATCATTCTCTTATATTATAACCCATTAGGTTTTTTAATTATCATACCTAATATATGTATTAGGTTACATAACTTTATTCTTAATTCTCTTTTTATGCTAAATAAATATATACACATTATATAATGTATATTTATTTAATCAAATACATAACCCACATAAGCCATCACACATTCCAATTGTTTATTTACTTAATAGCTCTATTTGGCATAATAAGTTATGACCACTCACATAAACACTATATATATAATTCATATCAATAATGAATTAATTAAAGATTATAAATCTGTTTATTTTTAATAATCAAGATTCACATGCAAGCTAGGTTAATTTTTAACATAACTTATCTTACTCTTCCTTAATCAAAATGATTAAGTATTCATCTTAGTTAATAAATAAATTAACTATCGTGCTTAATTCACATATTCACTTATATGGTTCAAGTACTAAAAAAAATTTATTCGTAAAATTATAGTCGTATAAAATTCTCGGTCCTTACATTGCCGAACCAATTTGAAACAGGGAGTAGTCAGGCTGAACGACTTAAAATCAAGCGCTCAATGGGAGGCAACCCATCCTTTACTTTCATTTGTAGTATATAGATATAAATTAGTTGTAATCATGCCTACTAAGTAATAGTTTCTTTATAATGTTTGTTCTAACAATTGTAATGATATTCGGTACAGGTATGGGCCAAGGACAGAGAATTTGCAAGCTAAAAATTCATTGGACAACATTAAACTTAATGGAAAACTATTCACGGGGCAATCTTACAGAAAAGAAGTTAAAAAATTCAAGGTAGCAATATCACCCATGCCTGCCTCGGCGGGCAAGTTCAAGCCAACATATGCCGCCTCCGCGGGCTTTCGTGCTGCATACGTGCCGCCCCGGCTGGCCTCCAAAGGCAAAAGGAGCCCGCCCCGGCGGGCATATGAAGATCAGGTTTTTTTAAAAACACATGCCAGCACTTAATTTGAGCCATTCCAAAACATAACTTCAAGCCCTAATCTACCGAAAAGCTCTCCAAAGTCCATCTCAATCATCAACTTCACTTCCAAAGCTCCAATCAATAGGGATTTCAATCACACACTAATCAAGCAACTTGGAACAACAAGTTCAACCTCCATTCTTCATCCAATCGAATTCACACAAACAAGGGATTGAAGTCAATTGGTGCAATTCTGAATATCAATTAATTCGTGAAGCAACATACAAATTCTAGTGGTAAGCATACACAAATACAATCCTTTGATTGATTTTGTACCAGAGTGAACAAGTAGGATAAGAAATTGGGGGAAAAGTGAATGTGGGGTATTTTATATGTGGGCAATAGTTTGGTAGTTAAAATTATTGAACTTGATATATATATTCTGCTTGAGTTGGTTGTGTGAGACTATATTAGGGGAAGAACAGGAAGCCAACATCACCATCCGTAAGCTCCGTTGACATTGTCCACCAACTGTTCGACAAAAAGCCACAACTACACTTCACATAGGAATTAGTTGATTTTGGGTGAGTAAGACATCATGCCACCTCGAACACCAAAAAGACAGAAGGGTGAGGGCTCGTCACCCCCGCAAGACCATATGACCGAAAGAAATTCAGAAGTGCTTTCGCCGTCGACAGATTTGACTACTTAGTGGGTAAGGCACTAGTACCTGAACGTGGCCTTCGGCCCAATGTTTTGGATGGTGAGATGGGAATACAGATCATCGAGCAGGGCTAGGACACCTTTACTGATCAAGCAGAGCTTGCAGTGGTAGCCGTGGTCAAAGAGTTCTATGCGAACGCTGAAGACATAGCTCTATTTTCAGCGTTTGTTCGGGGAAAGATGGTAGACTTAAGTGCTTAATGACTTCTACAACTTACGTCAGCCTGCGATATGTCAGTATACTGAGTTTCGAGACAGGGGGCCGGACTATGATCAAATCCTCACAGAAATTTGCAAGCTCGACACAATTTGGAAAAGGGCAAGAAAGGGGGTACATTGTTCATGAGCTCGAGTTTGAGCCTCTATAGGAAGATATGGAATTCTTTCCTCTGTGCCAAGCTTATACCCTCACAGCATACAAGAGAAATCATAAAGGAAAAGGTCTCATTGTTGTACGCGATCATCAAAGACTTCGGCATCAACATTGGGGCAATCATCAGTTTCTCTATTCGTCGATGCTTAAGAGGGCCCATGTTGGGAGGATTACCACATCCATCCCTTATCACCGGGTTGTGTCACAATGCTGGTGTCAAGTGGGCAGACAATGAGTCAATTTAGTAACTATTGCAGCTACTGGACACGAGGATGATTGCCCGATACTCATTCTGGAAAGGGGGCACATCACATCCACGCTGCCTCGGCTTCATATTTCCTTCAGACTCGAATGTGGAGGAGGACGAAGCCATGGATGCAGACTATGTGATGCCCGAGGAGGATGAGTTTACGGAGGACAGACTACCCGAGGAGGGAGATGCTACTACGTCGAGCACTTCTCGCTCGGCAAAGTTTATGTTTAGCTCCCAGTTTCGAACACTTCAGCGGCAATTGGATGAACGGCACAAGGTGGAGGACAAGAAGGCAGACCGACTGGCGGCTAGGCAGCCATATGTTCGAGACACATAACACTTTCAATGTCGCCGTAACCGAGGCATTTGCGCGGCTGAACACGTCCGTCGATCCATTTCAGTTCCCGACTCCGCAACCACTCCCAGGATACCAACCTTCTGATTCTAATTCTGATTCTGATTCTAATGTGTAGGTGGTCGAGCCTGATCCATGATTATGCAGGGAAGTCCTCTAAGATTAAGTTCATTATTTTCACAATGAGGACATTACACGATTTAAGTTTAGGGGTGTATAGTATTTATCTTGATATTGTTAGAGCATAGCATTTAGGTTATTACATGTAGTTTTAGCATTTAGTTATTTGCATTAGTAGTTTATTTAATTGCTTTTATTTAATTGCGTTTATTTGAAGAAAAAAATATTTAAAAAATCAAAAAATCACAAAAAGAGTCGTTACTTAGAATTGCATGAGTCAAGGTATATCAGTAGGTGTAAAGTTACCTTAGCCAGTGATGAGACTGGATTTGCATAGAACTTGAACAGTAATGACAACTAAGATATAGATGTAATTTCATACCATAACATGAATCTTTGCGTGTTTAACACTGTTGTACCAGATAGCACGATAGGATAACCATGTAGGCTAACTTGGTTCAAATAGTGACATAATTGACTTCTTGTAAGAAATTGAGCTTTAATGATAGAAATTTAGTGAACTAGTGGTGATGACTATGATTAGGCAGAACCCTAAGTTTGAGGGAAGATATGGGAGTTATCTAAAAGAAAAGAAAATAAATGAAGAAGAAAAAAAGAGAATATGAAAAAGAGAAAAATATGTGAATAAACACCGTGACTCGTTTAGTTCTGTGGCCTTTGATACTCGAGTAAGTACGCCCTAGGGGATATTTCTACACCCAACGCCCTAAAGCCATCTAGCTTGGGAGTCTTTGGTCGAAAGCTCGCTACACGGGTATCACTGAATAGCCTAATGGAACTAGATATTTCACAGTCATGAGTAGAGTAGAAGTACAGGAAAACAAGCAAAATGCCCCCGTAAATAAATAAAGATAGCGAATTTTTCCCATATTTACTTTCGACTTGGTTGATGTTGAGTTGTGGCTGAATTATCTTGTTTACGCAATGTCTTGAGTTAAAGCTTTGTTTTTTTTCTAAGACGTTTATTGTGTGATATATTTTAACTGTAGTTGGTATTATGGTTGTCGTGCACACACAAACTACATCGGTAATAACAAACATTGATTGATAGATTGGTTTGAACTGTTGATATGTTTTGGTTGGATTTGTTATTTATATCTGTTGTGATTTCTTTGAGGCAACATTTGTTAGCTTTATACTATCTGCTAGTTGTATTCATATTCATTTTAGTTAGTTGTATATGCATTATGTTTCTTGAGGACAAGCAAAGTCTTAAGTTTGGGGGTGTTTGATGAGTTGGTTTTATACCTACGAATCGATGGCCTTTATAGCTTGATTCCTTGCCACTTCAAGTAGTTTTAGTATTATTTTACTCTGTTTTTACGTTGTTAATTGCAGGAAGCAGAATGGATGGAAAGGAGGACTTAATAGCCAATTTCAGCATATTTGAGCCAGTACACCCTCCAGGGCGGGCCTTCATAGGCTAAATTATTCGCCGGGGCGGGGGTGCAGCAAAGTCTCAAGTTAAGTGGACACCCGCCGAGGCGGGCGTATGCAAGGATAAATACCGGCTAAGGCGGGGTACGCGACAGAGAAGGAGGTTTCCATCTTCTAGCAGGACTCTACAGATTTTGAGTAGAGCAATTTAGACGCGATTAGGAGGATAATTAAGGCTAATAGTGGGGCAAATATGGGACATATTCTTGGACATTGACAAACCCTAATCTGTGGGAGTTGACACGTGATGAGATTTGATGTGACGCCCCCAGAATAGGTCCAGTCAACCCAACCCATTCTGAGTCGCCAAATACATGGTACAGAATTCAAATACAAACTTTATATCATACGGTTGTGCAAAATACGACCACACAACTGTGAGTGTCAATACAAACATGTAAAAAATATTAATATTCAAACTAAGTCCTCATTACAATTATTATCACACTATTTATCAGAAATAGTGAGGACTATTACTGCTCTAACTCGGACCATCACTCTGTCCCCCGACTAGTCCCTGCGACATTCTCATTTCCTGAAGAGGACAACAGATGAAAAGGGAGAGCTCAACTAGATCAGTAAAGAATATTATGACTAAGATAATGGAAAATAAATTATCGTTAGTCTTCAACAAATAAGATAAAATATAATAGACAACCAACTTTAGATCAATATTCGCAGCGGAAATAACAATTCATTAGAAGAGTTAAGCAGAGAATGAAGTCTACTATCTTCTATGATTTAAAAGTCCATCCTCAATATTTTATCCCTGTAACATCAATCAATATACATCTCGAATCAAATATTCATCTTTGCACTACAGGCCAAAGATATTCATTTGTATCATCAGTGGTCATGTTCATCTCAACACCTGTCATCTTTGCACTACAGACCAAAGATATTCATCAGGTAATCATTCATCTTTGCTCTACAGGCCAAAGATATTCAGTTATATCACCACTTAGGACTGAGGATGATGAAAAATATTTTAAAGAACGAATCCAGTGGGATAAAAGACAAAGATTAAGGATTCGTATTTTAGTTTATCTAATTCAAAAATACTTTGTAATAATCAATTGTGGAGCAAAATTCAAGAATAAAGCTCAAAACTTAGATCCAACCAAAGATAGTAACCATAACAGACAATTTGGACAAATAGAAGAAAATTTAATTTTTCCGTGAATAGTGCCGTATACGTGAATAGTAACCCCGACGGAAAAAGTAAGAATTTCATAATAAAATCCATGCCAATATTTTGGTATAATGATATTGAAAAGAATAATATCATTTATGAAAGAATATAACATCCCTTACCTCAAAAGAACAGTACTTCTGGCTGAAATATCGGATATAATACCGAAGAAAACTTGCACTGAATAGCAACACTCAAAGTATTGAAATACTCACAAAAATACGCTCGATATTATAGAGAGAAAACTTCTTATTCTGGTGTGATTTTCAATTCTAACCTAAGCACCCTATTTATAGGAAAAGCTTAGGATGCCAAAGGAGACTAAATTAATAAAATAATATTATTTTTAAAAAAAAATCTCCAGCCGCCGGCTGCTCTTCAAAAATCAGATTTTCCACAAAAGTGGGGCCCACCCATTAAAAATATATATATTTTCTGAAACTTCAATAATTCATAATAAATAGCCCCTTTGTCAGAAAAATACAAATTCTATGTCCTTCCATAGGAAATTTAATTCTCTACAACTTTGTAGAAGGAAGTTTTTCCAAATTCCAAACATAAATTATCCGAAATTCATAAACAGATGATTTTCCACACCAAAATACTGATAAAAACTCATCAGCGCTAATTCCTTCTTTTATATCCATAAAATAAATATTTTCTTATCATATAAATCAATAATTAATTATTCACAAATAATATTACAGAACTACAATATTGACAACCAGGTCGTTCCCAGGAAAGAGGGGGCCTTCCGATAAGGACTTCTCCTTACTGGCGCGCAGTTAAATAACCCCTCCTAGACAGAACTTCCTTAGACATTGTCAATAATGCTATCTAATAATATTATTCAAATAATATGAATAATTGAGTGGATAATGTGAAATACTGTGCAGTGACAATTATTGAATCAATAATACAAACTATCAACTGTAGCCATTATTGAATCAATCATATAAAATAGCAACGTAGCAATTATTGAGTCAATAAAATATCAATGTAACAATTATTGAGTCAATAATATAAAACATCAACGTAGCAATTATTGAGTCAATAATATAAACTATTGAACAGTAATTACTGTAACAATAATTGAGTAAGTGCCTTCTCACGTAAGACTCAATAATTTAAAATACTGTGCGATACCGTGTGCTACTGTGCAACACCGCGTATCACTGTATTTTAACCACCGGGTATTTCAACAGTACTAACGGTAACAACTACGCCGTTATTTTGTAAAAAGGTTATTTCTGTCGCTTTCTATATCCGACAGTTATTCCATTATGGGGCCCACAAATAGCTGCGCCGTCGTACGAATATTCTCCGACAACAAGAATATTCCACGACCAAACGAATATTCCCCGACAACCAGAATATTTTATAACCACTTGCTCATTTTAAAATATTTGCACATTTCACCCATAACTTTCATATTTATCAAATCAACACCTTACTATTTCGAAATAATATATAAAGAAAATTAAATCTTTATTCATAAAAGTTGGGGTCTTACAACCTCCCCTCCTTATGAAATTTTATCCTCGAAAGTGACGTACGTACCTGGTATGTCGAAAAGGTGGGGATACCTCGCTTTCATTTTCGATTCCAACTCCCACGTCATTTCCTCAATTGCATGGTTTCTCCACAAAACTATAACTTGAGGTATAATTTTCGAGCGTAGGACATGCTCCTTCTTATCCAAGATCTTGATAGGTACCTCCTCGTACGTTAAATCTTCGGCTATCTCGTCTGGTTCTAACTCAATAATGCGGTTTGGATCCTTCACATATTTACGTAACACGGATATGTGAAACACGTTATGAACACGAGACATGCTTGGAGGTAAAGAGAGTCTATAAGCCACATTTCCTACTCGGTCAAGAATCTCAAATGGACCAATGAATCGTGAATTGAGCTTTCCGCTCTTCCCAAACCTCGTAACTCCTTTCCACGGAGCAACACATAATAACACATGGTCCCCAACATTAAATTCCATGTCCTTTCGATGAAGATCCGCATAACTCTTTTGTCGATCTTGTGCGATTGGTATCCGTTGTCGGATCATTTGGATTTTTTCTGTAGTCATACGTACCAACTCCGGTCCCAATAATGTTGCTTCACCCACCTCATTCCAGCATACTGGAGAGCGGCACTTTCTCCCATACAACGCTTCGAATGGAGCTACGCCTATACTTGCCTGATAACTGTTGTTGTAGGAGAATTCCACCAATGGTAAGTACTTATCCCAACTTCCTTTGAAGTCTAGAACACAGAGTCTCAATAGATCTTCAAGAGTTTGAATAGTCCTCTCCGATTGTCCGTCTGTTTGAGGATGATAAGCCGAACTAAATCATAAATCCGTGCCCATAGCTTTCTACAAACTGATCCAAAATCTTGAAGTAAATCTGGGGTCACGATCCGAAACTATGGATACTGGCATGCCATGCAATCTCACAATCTCATTCACGTACATATGAGCAAGACGTTCAAGGGAATAAGTCTCTCGTATCGGCAAGAAATGAGCAGACTTGGTTAATCTATCAACAATAACCCAAATCGCATCTATGCCTTGAGAAACCTTGGGAAGACCCGTAACGAAATCCATCGTAATGTGTTCCCACTTCCATTTTGGAATCTCCAGTGGTTGCAATGGACCCTTCGGTACTTGATGCTCCGCCTTTACACGTTGACACATTAAACATCTCGAAATAAACTCTGCGATCTCTCTCTTCATATTGCTCCACCAAAATGTATGTCGGAGATCACGATACATTTTGGTACTCCCAGGATGGATTACAAACGGTGTGTTGTGTGCTTCCATCATGATTCTATATTTTAATTCAGAATCGTTAGGAACACAAAGTCTGGAGTTGACTCGAAGTATTCCCTCTTCATCGGTTCTTGCTTCTGGAATGGCACCTTCTTGCACCTTCTTCTTCATCTTCATCAGCTCCGGATCAGTTGCTTGAGCAGCTTTAACTTTATCAATCAAAGCTGGTTCTATGCGTATACTTGACATCATCGCATTCGTTTCCACATATGATCTTCTACTCAACGCGTCAGCTACCACGTTCGCTTTTCCAGGATGGTATTGGATGGTATGATAGTAATCTTTCAACAGCTCAAGCCAACGTCGTTGCCGTATGTTGAGTTCCTTCTGAGTGAAGAAATATTTAAGGCTCTTATGATCAGTATAAATCTCTACTTTCTCCCCGTACAGATAATGTCTCTAGATCTTCAACGCAAAAATGACAGCTGCCAACTCTAGATCATGAGTAGGATAATTCCTCTCATATTCTTTGAGTTGTCGCGAGGCATAGGCTATGACTTTTCCATGTTGCATGAGAACACATCCTAACCCTTTGCCCGAAGCATCGCTGTAGATAACAAATCCATCCGAACCAGATGGTATTGTCAGAACAGGTGCCGAGATAAGTCTTCTCCTGAGCTCTTGGAAACTCTTCTCGCATTCCTCGCTCCAAACGAATTTTGTATCTTTCCGAGTCAACTGAGTTAATGGAGTAGCGATTCGAGAAAATCCCTCTACGAACCTCCGATAATAACCAGCTAAGCCTATAAAGCTTCGTACTTCGGTCACCAACTTAGGTTGCTACCAGCTTTGTATTGCTTCAATCTTCACCTGGTCAACAGATACTCCACGTTTCGATACCACGTGCCCAAGGAATGCTACTTCCTCAAGCCAGAACTCGCATTTCTTCAGCTTGGCATATAGCTTGTTCTCACGAAGCTTTTGAAGTATCAACTTCAAGTGGTGCTCATGATCTTCACGGCTTTTAGAATAAATGAGAATGTCATCAATAAAGACAACAACGAACTGATCTAAATATTCCTTAAATACACGGTTCATCATATCCATGAAAGCAGCAGGAGCATTAGTCAATCCAAAAGACATGACTAAGAACTCATAATGCCCGTACCGTGTTCTGAAAGCAGTCTTCGGAATATCCTCAGTTTTAATCTTCAACTGATGATATCCAGAACGAAGATCGATCTTTGAAAAGAATTGCGCTCCTTACAACTGGTCGAACAGGTCATCAATACGAGGTAACGGATACCTATTCTTGATGGTGACATGGTTCAACTCCCGATAGTAAATACAAAGTCGCATACTCCCGTCTTTCTTCTTTACGAATAAAACAGGAGCACCCCAAGGAGACGTACTAAGACGAATAAAACCGATGTCTAACAATTCTTGTAATTGGATCTTTAACTCCTGAATTTCAATAGGAGCCATTCGATATGGGGTTTTAGAAATGGGCTTTGTACCGGGCTCAAGGTCAATAAAGAATTCAACTTCACGTTCTGGGGGTAGACCGGGAAGTTCTTCGGGAAATACATCAGGAAACTCATTAACAACGGAAATATCATTCAAATCTGAAGGATTTACTCGTCTCTCCCCTCCTAGTTCTATTCCCCGATCTCCGCCAGAGATCATATCCCTAAGCTCTGATACCAACTATGACGCCCCCAGAATAGGTCCAGTCAACCCAACCCATTCTGAGTCGCCAAATACATGGTACAGAATTCAAATACAAACTTTATATCATACGGTTGTGCAAAATACGACCACACAACTGTGAGTGTCAATACAAACATGTAGAAAATATTAATATTCAAACTAAGTCCTCATTACAATTATTATCACACTATTTATCAGAAATAGTGAGGACTACTACTGCTCTAACTCGGACCATCACTCTGTCCCCCGACTAATCCCTGCGACATTCTCATTTCCTGAAGAGGACAACAGATGAAAAGGGTGAGCTCAACTAGCTCAGTAAAGAATATTATGACTAAGATAATGAAAAATAAATTATCGTTAGTCTTCAACAAATAAGATAAAATATAATGGACAACCAACTTTAGATCAATATTCGCAGCGGAAATAACAATTCATTAGAAGAGTTAAGCAGAGAATGAAGTCTACTATCTTCTATGATTTAAAAGTCCATCCTCAATATTTTATCCCTGTAACATCAATCAATATACATCTCAAATCAAATATTCATCTTTGCACTACAGGCCAAAGATATTCATTTGTATCATCAGTGGTCATGTTCATCTCAACACCTGTCATCTTTGCACTACAGGCCAAAGATATTCATCAGGTAATCATTCATCTTTGCTCTACAGGCCAAAGATATTCAGTTATATCACCACTTAGGACTGAGGATGATGAAAAATATTTTAAAGAACGAATCCAATGGGATAAAAGACAAAGATTAAGGATTCGTATTTTAGTTTATCCAATTCAAAAATACTTTGTAATAATCAATTGTGGAGCAAAATTCAAGAATAAAGCTCAAAACTTAGATCCAACCAAAGATAGTAACCATAACAGACAATTTGGACAAATAGAAGAAAATTTAATTTTTTTCGTGAATAGTGTCGTATACGTGAATAGTAACCCCGACGAAAAAAGTAAGAATTTCATAATAAAATTCATGCCAATATTTTGGTATAATGATATTGAAAAGAATAATATCATTTATGAAATAATATAACATCCCTTACCTCAAAAGAACAGTACTTCTAGCTGGAATATCGGATATAATACCGAAGAAAACTTGCACTAAATAGCAACACTCAAAGTATTGAAATACTCACAAAAATACGCTCGATATTATAGAGAGAGAAAATTTCTTATTCTGGTGTGATTTTCAATTCTAACCTAAGCACCCTATTTATAGGAAAAGCTTAGGATGCCAAAGGAGACTAAATTAATAAAATAATATTATTTTTAAAAAAAAATCTCCAGCCGCCGGCTGCTCTTCAAAAATTAGATTTTCAACAAAAGTGGGGCCCACCCATTAAAAAAATATATATTTTCCGAAACTTCAATAATTCATAATAAATAGCTCCTTTGTTAGAAAAATACAAATTCTATGTCTTTCCATAGGAAATTTAATTCTCTACAACTTTGTAGAAGGAAGTTTTTCCAAATTCCAAACATAAATTATCCAAAATTCATAAACAGATGATTTTCCACACCAAAATACTGATAAAAACTCATCAGCGCTAATTCCTTCTTTTATATCCACAAAATAAATATTTCCTTATCATATAAATCAATAATTAATTTTTCACAAATAATATTACAGAACTACAATATTGACAACCAGGTCGTTCCCAGGAAAGAGGGGGCCTTCCGATAAGGACTTCTCCTTACTGGCGCGCAATTAAATAACCCCTCCTAGACAGAACTTCCTTAGACATTGTCAATAATGCTATCTAATAATATTATTCAAATAATATAAATTATTGAGTTGATAATGTGAAATACTGTGCAGTGATAATTATTGAATCAATAATACAAACTATCAACTGTAGCCATTATTGAATCAATCATATAAAATAGCAACGTAGCAATTATTGAGTCAATAAAATATCAATGTAACAATTATTGAGTCAATAATATAAAATATCAACGTAGCAATTATTGAGTCAATAATATAAACTATTGAACAGTAATTACTGTAACAATAATTGAGTAAGTGCCTTCTCACGTAAGACTCAATAATTTGAAATACTGTGCGATACCGTGTGCTACTGTGCAACACCGCGTATCACTGTATTTTAACCACCGGGTATTTGAACAGTACTAACGGTAACAACTACGCCGTTATTTTGTAAAAAGGTTATTTATGTCGCTTTCTATATCCGACAGTTATTCCATTGTGGGGCCCACAAATAGCTGCGCCGTCGTACGAATATTCTCCGACAACAAGAATATTCCACGACCAAACGAATATTCCCCGACAACCAGAATATTTTATAACCACTTGCTCATTTTAAAATATTTGCACATTTCACCCATAACTTTCATATTTATCAAATCAACACCTTACTATTTCGAAATAATATATAAAGAAAATTAAATCTTTATTCATAAAAGTTGGGGTCTTACATTTGAAGCAAGGCGAAGCACGACAAACGCAAGGCGAGATTGAAGACGAGTAGCTATACAATTTTAGATTCTATTTTCTCTTTTCATCTATACCTTGTATTCAGAATGTTATTTACTTTGTGGATGATAGTTTTTACTTTGTCTATGATGAACTAATCTACTATTTAAGTCTACAACGGAGCTTATTATGTAACTAAGAATTGACATGCTTTCACTTTAGCTTATTGAGATTATTATCAGATTATTTGATATGGTTTGTGCTTAATTTATGGTATTGCTTGATCACCAATTACTTGTTATTCCATATGAACTCGAGATATGTCGTATGGAGTTGGAACTAATTATAGTGACGTATGTTGGTGATTTCTACAGTTAGTTAGAATTCATAATTCATGTGTAGGATAGAGATATCTATACATCATGCGTAATCTAAAGAGAACTTGATATTAAACCTTTTTCAATTATAATTCACATAGAGATATAGTGAGTTAGTTAATTAAGGTGTCTTGCTTAATTCTATTAATTGTGGATTTGAGTGAGTATAGATGTAATGAATTGAGAGATGGTTATATCTACTTTTGTGTTATTGGTTAATAATCTAGAATAATTGATTTAAGTTGAAAGGAAGTATGTCATTCGAAGTGAACCAATAAATGAAGTTGTAGGCTTAGTTCTCCGAAAACTTGTTAAATTCCTGGATAGTGTTAGTTAAAGTTTAAGTGGTAGTTTTACATAGATATCATCATTTAATCATTGGTTTAATAAAATTGAGATAGTATAAAATTGGTAATTGCTATGATAAATTATAATTCTTGTCTCTGTGGGAACGATACTTTTTTTATCATTATATTACTTGTTGATCACGTACACTTGCGTGTTGCGCGTATTAAATTTTACCTAACAGTCACACACACACAGATTTGGATCAGTAGCAGCCTAAGCTAGAAGTTTGATCGAAGCCTTATTTATGAGTTTGCTTCTGCTTTGAAATCGTTATTATTATCCTTGAGGCCGCAATGCAAGTATATAGTAGCTTGGTGTGATTCAAAGTTATACTTAATGTTTATATTTTTGTTATGATATGTTTGCTTGAGGACAAGCAAAGGCTTAAGTTTGGGGATATTTGATTAGTGGGATTTATACCTGCGAATCGACTACTTTTATACTTAAGAAGTTGCATGTTCTTATTATTTATATTGCTTTTATATTGTTTTGTTATTATTTTGTTTAATATATATTTTGCAGGAGATCACAGGTCATTTCCAACTTTCAGAGGCAAAAAGATGACTTTTGCAACACTGGCGCTGCAGCGCCGGTTTTTAGTACAAAACTGGCGTCGCAACGCTACTTCTATGCCAGCTCAACCATCCTCAGCGTTGTAGCGTGCCATTCCTTCACATTTCTGGCGCCTCAGCGCCACTTATTAACTCGAGCCCTTGACCAAGCACTGCAGCGCCAGTACAAGGCTTAATCTTGGCGCCGCAGCGCCAGCTCCTATTTTTAGACAGTAACAAGTGGGATTGACCTAAGGAAGGAAAAAAACACATATATCATTAGAGAGGCCTCCTTTTATCACTTCTTCTAGATCCTGGACTATCTTCTACTCTCTCACTCTCTTAATCTCCTAGCTTAGCTTAGTTTATTTTCTCTAGATTGTATATAGTTAGTGATAATACATAGAGTAGGGAGAGGATTGGGATTCCTTGGAGCATCAAGAGCACTTAGCAACATGGTTTGGAGAACATGAATTAATGGGATTGCTTGGATATTGAAGAAAGCTTTGACAGAGTTTATTCTTCTCTAGTTATTTCTTTTGGTTTTGTAATCTATATATGTTGTTTATATTGCTACTTATGTTTAGTTTAAGAGCTATGAACTAATTATTAGCTCTAAGATTATAATAAAACCCTTTGTTAATTTGGATTGATTATCTTATCTCTTGGTTGGCACCATATGGTTTGGTTCAATATATTTATGCTTAATGATTTTTGCTAAAGAATTAGTGATAATTTTGGTAATCTATAAGAAATTGGGAAATGGATTATTGATATGTACCTTGATATATTGGCATGTGATTATGATTTGTCTACATGATTGGACTGCATAATTTATGTATAGGATATGAATATACTTACATGCCATGTGTGACCTAATTGAGAACTTATGCTTTAATTCCTTGTTCTGGTTAATTCGCATAGGAATGTGTAGGATTATTACCTGGCTTAGATGTTCTTTTCTGTTATATTCCCTTTTGGGTGGATCTAGAGAGGATAGGTTTATACATATCTCGAAAGAGGCATATGACCACTTATGAGATTTCGGTCGACAATCCGTCGTGACCATTAAGACCAAGGAGAGAAAGTTAGAAGGTTTGATGAAACATAGCACACCAAGTGTTTGACAAAATGCTAGTGTGGGGTGAAGTTATGATCTTAGCTTATAGCGCCTTAGATACCAATCGTTATTCGTTTACTTGCTTTGATAATTAGAATCAACTAGATTAATTACACATCTTTCATTTAACTGTTAGAATAAGACTTAAGCGATACAAAGTCGTTACTTGGTAAATATTAGGAATAGTTCCTCGTGGGTTCGACAACTCTCTTATCATTATATTACTTGTTATACCGCGTATACTTGCGCGTGTTTATTCGGTTGCGAAATCGACCAACAATAATGTTTTGTTATAGCTGCTTATATATGTATGGTGTAAGACCCCAAATTTTTATGAATAAAATTTAATTTCCTCTATATATTATTTTAAATAGTAAGGTGTTGATTTGATAAATGTGATAGTTATGGGTGATATGTGCAAATTTTACAAAGTAAGCAAGTCGTCATAAAATATTTGTTTGGTCGGAGAATATTCTTTTTGTCGGGAAATATTCGTATCACGGCGCAATCATTGGTGGGCCCCTTAACGAAAAACTATCGGATGAAAAAAAAGACAAAAATAAGTTTTCTAAAATTGACGGCGAAACTTTTACCGTTAACTATTGAAATACCCATTGATAAAAATACAGTAATACGCGTTATTTCATAGTAGTACGCGATATTGCACAGTATCTCTGATTATTGATTCTTACGTAAGAAGTCACTTAGTATTCAATAATTGCCACAGTAGTTGTTGCATAGTATCTCAATTATTGATTCAATAATTGTTAGAGTAACATATGCACAATATTTTATATTATTAAATTAATAATTGTCACTGTGACGCCCCTAAATTCTCTACACTCCCTGTAGCAGATTTGGTGCTCACGAAAATATTTCATAAGATAATAACTCCTATCAATCCAAGATTCACAGTATTCCATAATGAACAGTAGTTCTCGTCAGAACATTTACTGTGTTTGGATACCCTCACTTGAATGAATAGGTTTATAATCTCACGGATATTTCTTTCATATCAATAATTCTTATATATCTGACATTCGCAGTATTGATGCTAGGATCGTTCGTAGAACTGAAGGGCGCGACCTCAATGCGTTAGAGAACTCCCAAGATCTTTCAATACTCCCATTCAGATGTATAGTTCATATAGATACTGTACTTTTCTATTTCTTAGAAAGATAAAAACTAAATAGTTGGCAAAAGATAATAAGGTACTACATATTCTTACTTTTGATTACAATAAATCTCAACTTACTATTACATCAAAGTTTTCAAAGATGTAACCAAAACTTAACTTAACAGAGTTTTTCTATCCACATGATTTAGTTCTGGAACTTCCGTTATGTCAGTCAAACCTACAAAGGAAAAGAATAATTACAAGGATGAGCTACAGAAAGCTCAGCAAGTTTAAAACAAGTTATACTTTATACTCACACTGAATCTGAATTTATGAACATATAGTTCAGAGTTTTTCCATATATATACTGAGGTTTGATCTGCCAAACTCCACACATTACAAGCTTTTATCAGTCATAAAGACTTAGCAACCCGAGTTGATTCGATCAACTACACCACACTTCTAACAGTCATAAAGACTTATAGGAGCTCTGTTCGGATATCTCATAGGGAATCAGCCTAATCATATCCTAGGAGTATGCATATCATCTTACTAGTCCAATAAGGTCAGTACTATAACTGCCTGTAAATATAACCCCCGGTCAATGCTATAATTGTCAGTTCTAACAGTATCAGTATATATATCTATACCAAACAATATTGGTTTTACCACAGTCTATGCTTTGATATCAAATCAAACACATTTTACGCAAATAACAGTTCATATGGTTTGGTTATACTTGAACAATAAGCAATAACCCTTTTCAAATTACAGATATCATGAATAATGTTTATAACAAGTTCATATATCGATATATAAGACTTACATTTAATATAGAAATTAAATAAAGTTAGAAAAACTTGCCTGCTCCGACGATTACCGCTAAGCAATCTAATTTAATCTCTTAGAGAAGACCTATCATTAATAAGATTGATCTTTCGATCAGCATAACATATCTTAACTCAACTATTCTTAAAATAAATTATATAACATTTAGTCACATAATCAAACATTAAATAATTCCTTAACTTATTAGTAATATTATCATTCTTTGATAATATTTTAATTATTTAATCATTATCTTAAAACTCTCGTCTAATATTATTAATCATTTATAAATATTATTAATCCTTTAATAATATTTCAATTACTTAGTAATATTATTAATCATTTAATAATATTTTATTTATTTATAAAAAAATTAATTTAATTATTTATCTCTTACTATTTAATTTATTTAACACACATAATATGCCATTCATATAATATTTTATTAAAAATGACCAAAATACCCTCATAAAGTCTTATTATATCATATCATGATCATTTAATCATTAAAATCACATTTCCAAGTTTTATCACTCAATATAACTTAATTTTCTCATTTATTCTTGACTCATTCATAGGCATGAAAAAATTCAAACCAACTTATTATTTTTTTATATTATGGGGAATTTCAGTATATGATATTTTAGTTACAAAATAATTTTCGTAAAATTTTCCAAATTTGTTTGCTATTTTTAAATAGGCTAAAATAGTCCAAAATAGCAACATTTATCATAAATTATCCTTTTATCCAAACGTTCTGAAATTTATACGGTAGCTAAATATTATCCAATAAAGACTCATGCAAAAATTTCACATTTTTTGGAGTTGAAATAACTGAGTTATTATAGTTTACTTTTAAAATCACACTTTCGTGTAAAATTCATATCACCCTTTATAGACATTCAAAAATCCCCATCTTTGGACAAGACCTAGCTAACTTTATATAATATCATACCACAAAAGGCCAGAATTTTTAGAGCATCAAAAGTGGCCGAAACAGCCTTCACCAAATATGGCCAGAAAACTCATTTGATTTTTCTAGATTTTTATCGGCAGGGAGTGTTTTACAAAAAATGATACCACGGTTGATCCGTTTAACATTATTGAGTGCTACCATTTGGGTTCATCAGATAACTCATATATCTAACTCACCTCTTTGACGGATCTCAAAAATAAGTTGTAGATTTCAAATGGTGAAGGTCCAAAGTGGACTGAAATTTAGGGATTTGTGAGGGTAAAAATTATTTTGGTTCTTCTTCTTTGTTCAAGCTCATCAACTCTAAAAATGGGAAGATATATAAGTACAAAACATCATATATCATGTAGATCTACCCTTATATGGTTTAAAATCATAATCTCAATACTTGATCTAAAACAACCATAACAAAACACATTAAACTAACTAGTGTTTTGAGTTTTATACCTTTAGTGTTCTTATTCTTGATTTCTTCTTCTTTTCTTCTCTCCTCCTCTTCCCCCATGGCAGTCCACGAACTCTCTCTCTCTCTCTCTCTCTCTCTCTCTCTCTCTATCTTTCTCTTTTTCTAACTTTGATTTGGTGAAAAAAATGAAAAACGAACAAGTATACTTGCTTTTGGCATTTATAGAAAATTAAGACTAAGGGCAAAATAGTCTTTAACCATTACTAGGAATGGGTAAGATGGTCATTCCACCATCTCTAGGAAATTTCCTAGAAATTTCCTTCTAGGATACAAGGGTCATTAGTGAGATTCTTTAAAGGCAATTTGGTCATTTAATCATTAAATAGGAAATTTAGAAATTTCCTACAAGGACACTATAGTTATTATTAATTTTTTTCTTAGGGTAAAATAGTCATTTCATCATTACTAGGAAACTTCCTAGCAATTTCCTCCTAGGACTCAATTATAATTGATGTTGAGCGTGAAAATTGTGTAGCTAAGGATTGGCTAAGCATAAGAATCAAAGTAAGGGTATTTTAGTCTTTAATTCATTTCTTAATCTCCAAGCTTTGATCCAATGGTTGTGGTTGATATTAGGTGTCAATATATCCCTGATAAGGCTCTCTATTAGCACATGTTGAGAATCTAGCAAACGATGACTCATAGATTTGGTCTTATCACCTAAAATGGAAGATAAAGGGTATTTTGGTAATTTTCCCTATACTAAGGGTAATTTAGTAATTTCCCAATTAATTTTAAGGGTAACTTGGTCATTTCACATATTTCTAGAAACTCTAAAATTTATCTCTTAAGTTTTGATCATTAGGGTTTTGTTAATCGTAATTAGGGTTTAATGAACAAAAATTAGGATTTTGTATTAAGGTTAAGGTTTCCTAATTCTCAATTAGGGTTTCCTAACAATATTTCTACAAATATATTTCATTATAATTATACTTAGTATTAACCACATAATATTCAATATATAAAGTCATAAGTTTCTATTTCTAACCCCGATTAATAATCAAAGCCTTATTCAAATTAAGGTTTTGATCAGTTATTCACTATTACCTCTTTTACTATTCTTAGTCAACTTAAAATAAATAATTTGGCTAGTCTGTTGAATTCATATCACGTATACTCAAAATAATTATAATCACAATAATGATAAAAAAAACTTTATTCGTAAAATATTTAATCATGTAAAATTCTCGGTCCTTATAGTCACAACACAGTAACTCATATTATTTTAATGATATTATTAGATAGCATTATTGGCAATGTATAGAAAGTTCTGTCAAAGAAAGGGGTTAGGTTATATAATTGCACGCCAATAAGGATAAATCCTTATCGAAAAATCTCATCTTTCCTAAGAATGATCTGGTTGTCAATATTATGAGCTTATAATATTAATTGTGAATAATTATTATGTGGTGGATATTTGTCCAATTTTGTTACAAATGGAGGAATTTCAGCATGAGACATTTGTTAAAAGTTTGGCATATTTTTCTGTGGAATTATAATTATCTCCTCCGATAAAATATTCATTCAAATATATTATTATAATATATTATAATTTTATAAATTATAATTGTTTAAATAGTAATATTATAATATATATATATATATATATATATATATATATTGAATGCTATGTTTTCAAAAGCAGTATAGTAATTATCCTTTTTTTTTAAGTTGGTTGGTTGAGAATTCCTCCTGCAAATTCATTTTTCAAATTGTGGACCCACAACCAATAAGAAAAATGTGAGAGTTAGGCAGGAAGTTAGGCAGAGAAAAGTTAGGCAGGTTTATTTATTTTTTTCCTCCGCGCTGCACTATAAAAGGGGAGGTAACCCTTCATCCTAAACACATCAAAAAAAACACAAGTGTTCCTACTGCAATATTGTGAGTATTTTTTTTTAGTATAAGAATACTTTGAGTGTAGCTTATAATGCAAGATTTGCTTAGGATTATATCTGTTATACCAGTCAGATCTACTTTTCTTGTAAGGTAAAGGATATTATTTTATTTCATTACTCGTAAGGGATATCATTTTTTTTCATACTCCATATTATGAAAGTGATATTATTTTATTTCATATTCTTAAATTTAAACTTACTATGATAAGTATTGCTTCTATAATTCTTGAAATGATTAGAAATTCTTTAAGGTTTGCGCTTCATCTAATATCATTTCACTGGAATATTGGTTTGAACTCTCTTATTAAATTTTAATCTTTTCATTTCGGAGTACTATTCATCCGGGGTACTATTCATACGGTACTATTCATACGGGGTACTATTCATGATAAAAATTGATTTCTTTTCTGTCCAAATTATTTTTGATATATGAATATCATTCTTGAATTTTACTCCACAATTGATTATTATGTTGACAATTTGAACATTCTTGAACTTGGATAAATTAAATTATAAATCTCTAATATTTGTCCTTGATCTCACTTTATTCGTTCTTTATATCATTTTTCATCATCCTCAGTCTTAAATTATGGTGAAAGTTATCTTTGACCCGTAGTGCAAAGATGAACTATTGATTGGTGTGATTATGACCAGGAACTGTGTATTGGTATAATCATGACATTTGGTGTTACAGATAAAGGCTTGTGATGAAAGTCATCTTTGGCCCGTAGTGCAAAGATGGATTGTTGTTTGGCGTGATTATGACCACTGGTGATACAAAAGAATATCTTTAGCCTGTAGTGCATAGATAATTCATTGATTGGAAATAATTATTGATTGGTGTTACATGGATAAAATATTTCTGATGGACCTCTAACTCGTAGAAGATAGTAGACATCATTCTCTACTTAACTCTTCTAATGGATTGTTATTTTCACTGCAGTTGTTGATCTAAAACTTGTTGTCCATAATATTTTGTCTGATTTATTGAAGGCTAATGATAATTTACTCTTCATTATCTTAGTCATAATATTCTTTACTGGGCTAGTTGAGCTCACCCTTTTTCTTTCATTGCTTTCTTCAGGAAATGAGAATATAGCTGAGACTAGTCCAAGACTTTTATATAATATGCTTCTATATAAACATAAAATAGAGTGAGACTAGTCGGGAAATGGAGTGATGGTCCGAGATAGTGCTATAGTAGTCCTCACTATTTTGTAAAATAGTGTGATAATAATTGTAATGAGGACTTAATTTGAGCGTTGATATTTTTGTATTATATACGACTTAATATCAGTTTTGAAATTCACAGTTTGTATGGTCGTATTTTGCACGACAGTTTAATATAAAAAGATTTGTATTTGAATTTTGTACCATGTATTTGGCGACTCAGAATAGGTTGTGTGGACCTATTTTGGGGGCGTCACATATGGGATAACTGGTGATTCTCTTTTGGAATAGCTTTTAAATTGGTATGTGATAGCTAATTATATATGTATGGGATAACTGATGATACTTTTTTGGTATAACATCTGAGTTGGTACAATTTGCTGATTGTTTTTGGGTAAATTGTACCAACTGATGCAAGGAAGCCAACTCAATTTATTATAATGCTACAGATTGATCAATGTTATATGTTTGATGGTTACCAATGTTATTGACTGATTATCAATTTATTTCAGTTTGGTTTGGTTATCAATTTATTTCAGTTTGGTTGTGACATTTATTTTTGTGGTTTGGTTATCAATTTATTTCAATTTGGTTGTGACATTTATTGTTAGATAACCATTACTGATCATTGTAGGGTGACATTCATAACTTCAGTGTAGTTAAGGAAATTATGGTGCAGTCAGAGTTGTTCTTCTTCTTTTGTTAAGCATTCATACTCTATTTCTAACACAACTTATGAAAGTCCAATAATAATATAGAAGGGGGGTTGAAAAGATTATCACCGTTTAAAAATTATCTTTGGCCTTTTTGAATTTTTAGTAGATTAACTTGCAGTGTTAGAAAGTAATAAGCAAGTTAATAAAAATTCAATCACACAATGCACATATATTTATCTGGTTCACAACATACAGCTAGGGTATGTTGCTACATCCAGTTTCAAACTCCTCTCCAGAACTTAAGATCATATTACTCCCAGTAATAAATACTCCTTCAATAGGCGGAGAAGCCTTTACAAAATTTTATAGATAAACTGATAACTATCCATAACTAACTATGTCGGACAGCGAACTCCCTGCTCCTTCCTCAAGCTTAGTTATATCTTCCTTTTAAGTTCAGAACTATTCTATGATTTGGTCTTAAAACAACAATCTCTTCCTTACCACATAAGTACACTAGAGACCCAACTCCCAGATGACTTCTCTAAGACTCTGGTCTTGGTCAAAGAATTTTTGTCTTTCTCACAGATACATAAAATAAACTAACTCTACATTTTCCTTTTTACAAAAGACTGTTTTGATTTTTGTTTCTAAAGTAAACAGATAAAGTTTAGTACAAATTTATATTCGACACTTCTCAAATAAGCAGAAATATGAGTTAAATATATAAATAAAAATCCAATTCTTTTATGTGATATGCTTCTGTATAAACAGATATGGAAGTTGATACACTTTTATAGAGATTTTCCTTTTCTTTAATAAAGAATATTTTTCTATGGTTTAAACAGATTTAGAAATGATTTTTCTTTAGAGTGTGTTTCTATGGTTTAAACAGATATAAAAGATGAGTTTGGATATCAGTTTAAATAACTTATATAATGCACCAAGTAATTTATGAATAAGTAAGTTTGTGTTTAAAATACTTGTGATGGCAGTCATAAAGTATAACAGATTTAATCAATTAAATAATACTTGATATATCAAATCAATTTGTTTCACTCAAAGATATATATTTTTATATATTTGATCTACAATATGAAAATTTGGCCACTTAGGATTTCAAAGACCGTTTAGATAATATTCTTTGTTAAGAAATATATCTTGTTGTGAATTGCATATTCATATTTGATATTGAAAGTAAATATAAATGCTTAAGTGTACAGTCCTTAAGAGAATCAATGTACAAGGACTTAGATGATAGATCAAAAATGTTAGGTTGATCTGAGCTTTAATGTTTATCATTTATGTAAATAAATGTATAGAAGAAAAGATCAAATTTGTTAGGTTGATCTATTTGTGCTGTAAAAGTTAAAACCTTGACAGAATCGTAGTCTGTCAAAGGTAGCATTCAAAAGACAAGGCAGAATCGTGGAGCTTAAAGGAAGATGTCCAGAATCGTAGTCTGCCAAGAGAATCAAGCTTGCAGAGACCAAGGCAAGATTCGTGGAGCTTAAGTGAAAGTATCAGAATCGTAGTCTGCCCTTGGAAGTCGCACTGAGAATCATGGAAAAAATCCGAGCACCTACCGAGCTAAGTCAAGAAACAATGTGTGCTCTCGGAAGTGTGAAGTCTGCAAGACAAGCAAGCAGGAATAGTAGTCTACCAGAGAGCTTAAGAGAAATCGTAGTATTCCCTACGATTAAGTCTGAGTCAAGCTGTGCAAGCCAACACACAACGATTATGGTACAATGACCATAATCGTAGTGTTCCTCCAGTCAGCATCAAAGATCGGAGTTCTGATGAAGGGAGGAAGAGCAACAAATGAAGAAAGGCTTATAGCCATTGACAATTTGATGGTCCCAATGTTTTCATATTCATCCTTAGTTCAAATCAAAGAAGCTTATTGAAGAAGCTAAGGAAAGGACTAAACCGCCTGCAGAAAACACCTTTTCAGGTGTTAGGTGAAGTTGCAGTCTGCTGTGTCAGTGGGCCAGTCGACAGTACAACAGGAAAGCAGGATGTCAACATCAACTGCACAGAAGACGTCTAAAGCTTTAAATGCTACAACAGGAGCATTCAAACGGACATATTTCGAATGGCTCTTTTATAAGGAAATCAGACAAGGATTCAGACTAAGCAAGCAAGATACAACAAGATAGAATATCAAGAGAAAAGCTCAAGAACACTCAACGATCAACTCTACGATCCTGAAAGAGGAAAGCTTGCTTCGCTACTCAGATCTTCAGAATTGATGCTTAATTGCAACTGAGTAGCACTCCTCAACAACAACTGTCAATCCAAGTGAGGAACCAAGTCAAAGGACTTGAAGAGTTCAAAAGTGAACTAGGAGAAGATCCAAGTCAGAGGACTTGAAGAGTTCAAGAGTGAACTAAGAGAAGTACCAAGTCAGAGGACTTGAAGAGTTGTAAGTGAACTAAGAGAAGTTCCAAGGCTGCTGGCCTTGAAGGAATCTGAGTGATTCAGTTGTAAGAGACATCCTTAGTGGATTTCCTACTCGTGGAGTAGAAGAGTGGACTAGGAGTCATGTGTGCTCTGAACCACTTAAAATCCTGTGTCTCATTGTCTCTCATTAACTGCTATATCTGTTATAACTGCTTATCAAACCATAACTGCAATATCTTGAAGCGCTGCTGTCGGTATAATCAATACTGACAAAGTATTTTAAACAAAGAAAATTGTAAAATATCTATTCAACCCCCCTTCTAGATAACTAACGTGCCTTTGGGAACTAACAATTGGTATCAGAGCAGGTTCTCTCAACTAGCATACAAGCTTGAGTAGATCCAATGGCACAACTGATAAGCGAGACCAAGACAGGTGGAGGAAGCAAACCACCTATGTGCAACAAAGATAAATTTGCCAATTGGAAAGTTCGGATGCAGGCTTACATAGATTCAATAGATGATGATCTATTTGAAACTGTTCTGAACCCAACAAGGCTTGCACCAACTCCAGAAGATCCAAACAAAATGGTGATCAAAGTCAAATCAGAATGGACTGAAACCGAGAAGAAAAATGTGCAGCTAGACAAAAAGGCTAAGAACATCCTGTTCCAGTCTTTAGAAGATGTTTTATTTGAAAACGTGGTCAACTGCAAAACTGCAAAAGAAGTCTGGGAAGCATTGCTCATAATGCATGAAGGAACTGAAGAAGTAAGAGAAAACACACAATCTCTACTGACTCAACAGTATGAGATGTTTACACATGTTCCTGGAGAAAATGTCACTTCAACCTATGAAAGATTCACATCACTGCTCAACTCTCTTCGAGCCTATGGAAAGAAATATCCAAACAAAGATCTAGTCATCAAGTTCATGAGGTCCTTACCAAGCAAGTGGGATGCCAAGACCACTGCAATAAGAAAGTCAAAGAACCTGTATGAGATGATTGTTCAATAACTTTACAGAAACCTTCTTACATATGAACTAGAGCTGACTCAACAAGCAGAGACTCTATCTGAAGGAAGAAAGAAGGACAAAGGAGTTGCTCTCAAAGCAACAGAAGAAAATTCCAAGGCGTGTGAGGAAGATGAATCTTCATCCGATGAAAATAATGATGATGATGCTGATGAAGTTGCAATGCTGGCCAGAAAACTCAGAAGGTTCATACGCAAAGGAAGAAGCAGCAGACCTAAGAGATTCAGAAACATCAGCAGTTAGGAACAGATCAATGAGCTATGCTATAACTGCAAAAAGCCTGGCCGCTTCATTGCAAACTGCAACAAACCTATCAAAGAAGAACTCAAGAGGAGAACTAATCCAAAGGAGTCCAGAGGCTACAAAAAACATCAGAATAAAGACAAAGGTCTTATAGATGGAAGTTCGTGGAGTGACTCAGACAATGACACAAATACTGAGTCTGGAGACGATGAAGATTCTCAAAAAGCCAATCTATGTTTGATGGCCAAGGATGCAAACAACATGAAATACATTGACCATCTTGAGGTAAACACAAATAAGGTATTTGACTTTAACTGTTCTGATGTAAGTATAAATTGCTTAAGAACCAATCTTCATGACATAACATATGATCTATATCAATATATGAGGAGGTTCAGAATTCTGTCCAAAGATTATTCTGATCTTCAAATAGAGAAAGAGAAAGTTCAGAAAGAACTGGAAACAGCTCTACTCAGTTGTGCATCTCTCTCTTAGTTTGAAGCAGAAAATAAAATCCTAAAACAGACCAATGAACTAAGCGCAGAAAGAGAGTTAGAACTAAACTCTAAAATTGAGGAGCTAGAAAAGACCATCTCTATGTGGAATAAATCTTCCTCATCCATGGATTCCCTGATCTCAAGTCAGAGAAGTACTTCTGACAGGACAGGTTTAGGTTATGAGGAATCTACATCAGAGTCAAGTATGGAAAAGATTAAGAATACAAATCGTATCAGTGCTTCTAATTTAAATAGAAGTATTGTATTTGTGAAGTCCACACAGAAGGAAGAAACAGTGCAATCCTACTCTTCTGATCCAAACCATGTCTCAAGACACGAAGGATCTCATGCTGGGCTGGGATTCAGAAAAGAGAAAAGAAACTCAGTCACCATTGCCCAACCTCGACGAATCGTAGAGTCAAGTAAAACTGACTCCACAAATCAACCTGGTAGGAATTGTGGTGTTGAGACTTACTAAGCACAAAGCATGAACCTCAAGGCTGTATGGAAAAGAAAGATGCATTACAAGGCTAAAGTCAACCAGTACCCACACAAGTCCAAATGGAGAAAGAATCTATTCACACACACAAGTATGCCTTACATTGAACACTTAGCATGTGGTAGGAATGGTCTTAAAACTGCATTATGTTATCATACCACTATGCATGGAAGGCCCAAGATCAAACAGATTTGGGTTCCCAAGGGTACTAACACTGTAGGACCCATGCAAGTCTTGGTACCAACATGAACACTGAAATTGCATGCAGGGAATGAGCACCACGATTACAACATGGTATCTGGACAGTGGTTGCTCAAGGCATATGACCGGGAACAAAGCCCTCCTGTCAAACTACACAGAGAAGGAGGGACCAACAATTATCTTTGGAGATAACAGCTCTGGCAAGACAAGAGGCTATGGATCAGCTAGGAATGGTGTGGTGTCCTTCAGCAAAGTGGCTTATGTTGATTAACTAAAGCACAATCTTCTTAGCATCAGCCAACTCTGCGACAAAGGCCATCAAGTCACCTTTCTCAACAATCAGTGTCAAGTCAGAGATCTGGAGACATCCTCTATCAAGCTGACAGGAACAAGAGAAGGAAATGTTTACCCAAGTTCAGCTTCATCAAAGAAAGACCATGTAATGCATGCCAGCTTGGAAAGCAAACAAGGAGCTCATTCAAAGGCAAAGCAGTCAACTCAATTGACAGGCCTCTACAATTACTGCATATGAATATCTTTGGGCCAATTCCAACTATGAGCCTAGGAGGAAAGAGATACTCACTGGTCGTAGTGGATGACTACACCAGATACACATGGGTATTCTTTTTTAACTCAAAAAATGAGACAAGCTCCCAACTGATAAAGATGTTCAAGCTGGTGGTGAATGAAAAATGAGAGACTATCAAGGCAATAAGGAGTGATCATGGCAGAGAGTTTGACTTCTCAGAAATAAATCAGTTCTGTGCAGACAATGGCATCAGTCATAACTTCTCAGCACCACGAACTCCTCAGCAAAATGGAGTAGCTGAAAGGAAGAACAGAACACTTATAGAAGCTAGAAGAACTCTACTAGCAGCAGCTCATCTGCCTGAATACTTCTTGGCAGAAGCCATCAACACTGCGTGCTATACACAGAACAGATCTCTTGTACACTCTACGTTAAAGAAGCTCCCTATGAGCTATGGAAAGGAAGAAAGCCAAATGTCAGTTACTTCCAAGTGTTCGGCTGTTCATGCTATATTCTCAACAATGGGAAGCAATATCTGACTAAGTTCCAACCCAACTCAGATAAAGGAATCTTCCTTGGATATGCTACAGACAGCAAAGCTTATAGACTATTCAACAAGAAGACATTAAGTGTTGAAGTCTCAATCCACATCATCTTTGATGAAACAGACTCGGACAAGTCTGCACCACAAGACACCACGATTAACGATACCGACACTACGAATGAAGTGGTCGAGCCTAGCACTACGACCGTAGTTCCTGAACAAAGAATCATATTGTCCGAAGAAGAAATCGTAGAAAGAGCTGAACCAGACGACGACTCTGGACAACTAGAACCAGAAGTTAATCTTGAGGAGTTCAGACAAGAAGGCACCAGAACAGATGTTCCAACAGGGAACAGGTAGGCAAGAGATCACACTCAAGATCTGATCATTGGTGATCCAACTGCCAGAATCAGAACAAGATCTGCAACTCAGAATGAGTGTTTCTATTTGAGTTTTCAATCTCAAATAGAACCCAAGAAGATTGAAGATGCAATACTAGATGCAAGTTGGATTGAAGCCATGCAAGAGGAACTAAATCAATTTGAGAGAAGCAAAGTCTGGAGATTAGTTCAAAGACCAAAGAATCACCCAGTCATCGGCACCAAATGGGTCTTCAGAAATAAGATGGATGAAGATGGGGTAATCACAAGGAACAAAGCAAGACTGGTGGCCAAAGATTATTCTCAAGAAGAAGGCATAGACTACGATGAGACCTTCGCACCAGTTGCCAGACTTGAAGCAATCAGAATATTCCTTGCATTTGTTGCTCACATGAAGTTCAAAGTATTCCAGATGGATGTCAAGAGTGCATTCCTTAATGGTGAACTTCAAGAAGAAGTATATGTGGAACAACCCCCAGGTTTTGTCAATCCAACCCTCTCTGATTATGTTAGATTAGATAAAGCCTTATATGGACTTAAACAAGCACCTAGAGCATGGTATGAAACACTAACAGACTTTCTTATTGAAAAAGGATTCACTAGAGGTAGAGTAGACACTACATTATTTCTTAGGAAGCACAAAGATAAAGTTTTACTAGTTCAAATATATGTAGATGATATTATCTTTGGTTCTACTGATGAAAATATGTGCAAGATATTTGCCAAGCTTATGCAGAGCAAGTTTGAAATGAGCATGATGGGTGAGCTGAACTTCTTCCTTGAACTGCAAGTAAAGCAAACTGATGAAGGTATCTTCATAAGCCAAGCCAAGTACATCAAAGACTTACTTAAGAAGTATGGCATGGAATCAACATCTCCCATGAAAACAACAATTGCTCCAGCAACTAAGCTTGATAAAGATGAGAAATGTAAAAGTATTGATATTACTCAATACAGAGGTATGATAGGCTCCCTTCTCTACTTAACTTCCAGTAGACCAGATATAATGTTTGCAACATGTATATGTGCTAGATTTCAAGCTAATTCTAAGGAAACACACTTAACTACTGTAAAAAGAATTTTTAGGTATCTTAAAGGTACACCCTACTTGGGTCTATGGTATCACAAGGAGTCCTCATTTGAACTAACAGGATATTCAGATGCTGATTTTGCAGGATGCAAAATAGATAGAAAGAGTACCAGTGGCACTTATCAACTGCTAGAAAATAGACTAGTGTCCTGGTTCAGCAAGAAGCAAAACTCAGTATCAACTTCAACAGCAGAAGCTGGATACATTGCTGCAGGCAGCTGCTGTGCTCAAATCCTATGGGTGAAGAACCAGCTGGCAGATTATGGGTTTGATTTCAAATCTATACCCATACACTGTGATAACACAAGTGCCATAGCAATAACAAATAATCCTATCATGCATTCTAGGACCAAGAATATAGAAATAAGATATCATTTTATTAGGGATCATGTTCAAAATAGAACAATATCTTTGCAATACATCCCTACTGAAAATCAACTTGCTGATGTATTTAACCTTTAGATGAATCCAGATTTAATAAACTGATAAGTGAGTTAGGTATGTTAAATTTGTAACCATAAATTCTATGCTCTAGATGGTGCTAACCGTGCAGATATAAAGGCTAAGTCAAAATCGTAGAGATGACAAAGAGAAACCACAATCGTGGAGTGACTAGTCAAAACAAAAAAGCTCACTGTGATAGCAACATCATCAAGCAAAACAACCCTTCTGATAAGTGTCTTGGGGACAAACCTGATCCTTAGTGCCAAACAAAGAGGTTGGCCCTTCCTGAGCAACCTTAAGCAAGAAGGGATGTCATTTTAGAAGGCATCATAGAAAATCGTAGAGTCAACGGTCAAGGAGCAAGCAAAGGATCGAACACAACAATCGTGGAGTGGTTCTCGACAATTGTAGTCCTCTCACAAGGACTCACTAGCTCAGGGGGAGCTAAGGGAAAAACGGAGATTTCCACATGGATTAAAATCGTGGAGTTCTGCAGAATCTGATAAGTGTCCCACAATGCAGAACATATGAAGGGAAGTTAAATTCATTTTGAACTACTTTCTGACAATTTACCTTTGAATTTCAAAAGACTATCTCTCTCACACTCTTTCTCTCTCAAAAAAAACCCTAAGATTTAGAAAGCTAAGACAAATTCGTTCATTACAGGAAAATCAATCTACATCAATGGCTGCTTCCAGAATTGTCTCGGGTTTCCAGCTATGTTTTGACGGGTTCGAAGATGCTGGCCCAGAAATTCACAAAGTTCTTTCACTACTGGAGAGAGCTGGACTTAAAGACGCTTTGAGCACCAGCACCCTGATTTATAATAGGCTGGTGAAAGAGTTTTATACCAATGGACATTGAAAAAGACTTTATCCTCACCAAAGTCAAAGGCGAGCAGATTCGATTCAACTCAGAAAGCATAAACCTAGCCCTAGGTTTCATTAATGAAGGTCTTCCATCACTGGAAAGAATCAATTTTCTTGAAGGTCTAAAGAAGATGAAGCACGTCAGAACTGAAGGAAAGAGTGGCTACAAGAAGAAAGAGTTTCCCCAAAAATATGAGTTCCTTGCTGACATTATTGGCAAATGCATATGCTGCAAGGGCACGGGCCACGATACTGTCAATGAAAAGTAGCTGAAGCTCATGACAGCTATTTGATACAGAGTTCATCTCAACTATGGAGCCCTACTGATGGAATGGTTTGGGAAATGGATGGAAAGCCCCAAAAAGACCAAGAGCACTGCGAAGATGCCCTATGGAAGATTTATCAGCATGATTCTAGAGGCTACTCTGGGTGATATGATTGAAGATAAGGAAGGTGTCTCCATTATCCCCAACAGAAAGATGACCCAACAGCTGTTCCTAAACTGGAAGATAAATCCTGCAAAAAACGTGAAGATGATGTCTGCAGCCTCATCTGCTGTGAAGGAGGCTGAGGAAGATGAAGAGGTAAACCAAGAAGAACCTGCAGCTCTGGTCAGAAAGAACAAAGGAAAGAAGAAGGTGAATGAAGATATGCAAGTGGATGAGAAATCCCAAGGCTCAACCATGATGCACATCAAGCAGACCCTGATGCTGAAATAAAGCTTCAAAGCTTAATGCCTGATAGAGTTATTACTTCTAAGGAAACTCAA
Source organism: Panax stipuleanatus (assembly GCA_020205555.1). Taxonomy (NCBI): domain Eukaryota; kingdom Viridiplantae; phylum Streptophyta; class Magnoliopsida; order Apiales; family Araliaceae; genus Panax; species Panax stipuleanatus. The sequence continues at coordinate 143,995,763 of CM035115.1, read as the reverse complement.
GCACCAGAGGAGGGGGCTCTGAAAGAGAAGAAGAAGAAGAAGAAGAAGAAGAAGAGGGAAACAAGTGAGGGCAGGGCTGAAGGTAGTTCTGAGCCTCAGATAAAGAAAAAACGCAGCCACAGATCTAAGAAATCTTCACTGACTACGATTGTGGAGTCTTCACCAATAGTTGAGTCTAAACTGGCTGCCACTGCTGAAGGAGAAACTGCAACAGCTTCTCAGCCTACACAAACCATCAGGGCTGAAGCTGGAAAAAGATCTAAAGCTGTAGTCAAGCCTAAGAAAAGGAAAATGTTGGTTAAGAAATACATTCTTGCCAATAAGGAAATATTAAGGGAAGAGGGCAGAAGAAGGGCTGATGAGAAGGCTGAACAAACAACTGAGCCTCAAGCATCTGGTCTAAACCCAGAAGAGACCAGACCTACTAAAGAAGATGATCAGACCATGATCAGTCAGGCAGAAACCATTGTTGCTCCTGATCAGATCATGAAAAATGCTGAAGAGGAGCTGCCTAAAAGTGTTAGTCCTTCTGAAAAGATTCTAATGGAAGAAGAAATGGCTAAGCGCCAGAAGCACTTGAGCTGAGCCAAGATGAAGTATTGAACGAAACTCTAGAAACTCACGTTGAAAAGAGTGCTACAGCTGAGGGGGAGCTGTTAAAAGCACAAGAGCCAGAGTATGCAGAAATTGAGGGGGAGCTACCTACAAATGGAGAAAACGTTGTCTCCTCAGTTAATGAAGAAACCGTAGTGTCTGCTGAAGCTATGATGATGGATGTTGATAATGATGTGTTGACAGATGTGGTGGAAATTAATGATGAAGAGGAAGATGATGATCTAGAGATTTTAGCCATAAGCAAGAATGCAGAAAGGACAGCTAACTACACACAGTTGTTCAGTTACTTGCCCATGATGCCTTATCATAGGGCTCTGATCTTTAGCAACTGGGATCATATATTCTGGACCTTCAACGTATATCTAGCAATCTCAGTGCTTGCCCATGGATTTCCAAGAGAGATGAGGTTTGCTCAGAAGCTGATTTCAAATAAATCAACTTCAGAATCTAAGTATGAGGTACATTCCACCCCCCTCTCTTTCATTATCAATCACTCTCCATCATCGCACTTCAATGAATTCTATGAATTGCCTAAATGGATGGAAGTGGTTCTTCACCCACTCAACTAATTTCTAGTTACAGAGTCCTAAAACTTTGTGACTGAGGAACCAATTAACCAACTTGTCCTCGTCGAGCAAACTACCTGTGACCCAATGGTTTTTGAGCATATCACCAAAATCGTCGAGGAGATACTCAATAACTCAACAATTGAGACATCCACTCGAGACGACAAACTACGATCTATGTCTAATGATCAATCTAATTCGGCAATCGTAGAGTCACCAGAACTACTCCTTGAATTAGAAACACCTGAGCCAAACACTACGCCTATACAGTACACACCATCTCAAACACCCCTAACCCAAGCTGATATTCCTTTATCCTCCAACAACGAGTACTTCGACATGACTCTTGCCCTCGTAAGCATGTCAAGAAGAGGTGAACACACTACGGCTACCCCTCCTCTTGAGACACAACGAATTTTAGATCAATTGGCTCTCATGCCAACTAAGGAGGAGCTGAATGAAATGTTAACCCAAATGGGTTCAGAGTCTGGTGAGATTCTTGAAGCACACTCACTTGCGCTTCACTTGAGATTCGACCACATCATCGACTCTGTCAAGACCTTCCAGGATACTTGGGAACTGAATTGTCTAAAACATTGGAGGGAGATTTTCAAAGAAATGGCTGCAAGCCTCAAGGCAAGGGATGTTATTCATTTTGCTGCAACAAAGAAGCATAAGGAAGCTATGGAACTAATGCAGAAGAATCAGAAATCCCAAAATGAGATGATGACCAAACAGATCTCAGAACTACGTGTCTCGCTACAACAATTCCAAGCCTGCAGTGTAGCTCAAATCAATCAAAATAACAATGCCATGGAGCTACTTCAGAAACAACAAAGTGACACTAAGGCTATAGTTGGTGAACAAAGTAGTGACATCTCTCAAAATCGCTCTCAGATGCATGAGCTGGTATAAGGAGTCATACGTCTCTCTGAAGATATTTGAACCCTTGATGCTGACACAAAGGGGGAGAATAAGGAGCAAGGAGATAGAGGTAGAGGCAGAGACACCAGCAACAGCAGAGGTGGAAGACAGAGGCAGACATACATTCAACCACCACCTCAGCAGGGAAGACAAAGGCAAGCTCAAGATGGTCAGTCGTTGGGTGGCAACTCCAGAAGTCCCAACTTTCGAACTCCACGATCTGATCAGCAGCACCTTCCCGTGGCTATACCTCTTGAAAAGAATCAAGGTCAAGCTTCTGGTTCACAAGGCATGACTTCTACAAATCAGCTGTCTCGAGAAGAGCTTGAAGACATTGCCTGGAGATATGAGCAAAATAGAAGAATGAGAGCTGTGGAGCATGCCAACTTGCAGAGAAATAAGAGGCAGAGAAGATAGAGATAAGTCTAAGCTTAACAGTGTATTGATGTTTCTATGTTAGATTATAATATCTTTTCAAATATTAATAAATTCATGCTTATTCTCTAGAGATTTCAGCTGCTCACTGAAACACTAAGCCATATTTACTTTCTAGCACTCTGCATTTTGAAAATGATGCTATGATCCAAATCTCCTTGATTATGTCAACATCAAATAGAGGGAGATTGTTGGGAATTGCATATTCATATTTGATATTGAAAGTAAATATAAATGCTTAAGTGTACAGTTTTTAAGAGAATCAATGTACAAGGACTTAGATGATAGATCAAAAATGTTAGGTTGATCTGAGCTTTAATGTTTATCATTTATGTAAATAAATATATAGAAGAAAAGATCAAATTTTTTAGGTTGATCTATTTATGCTGTAAAAGTTAAAACCTTGACAGAATCGTAGTCTGTCAAAGGTAGCATTCAAAAGACAAGGCAGAATCGTGGAGCTTAAAGGAAGATGTCCAGAATCGTAGTCTGCCAAGAGAATCAAGCTTGCAGAGACCAAGGCAAGATTCGTGGAGCTTAAGTGAAAGTATCAGAATCGTAGTCTGCCCTTGGAAGTCGCACTGAGAATCATGGAAAAAATCCGAGCACCTACCGAGCTAAGTCAAGAAACGATGTGTGCTCTCGGAAGTGTGAAGTCTGCAAGACAAGCAAGCAGGAATAGTAGTCTACCAGAGAGCTTAAGAGAAATCGTAGTATTCCCTACGATTAAGTCTGAGTCAAGCTGTGCAAGCCAACACACAACGATTATGGTACAATGACCATAATCGTAGTGTTCCTCCAGTCAGCATCAAAGATCGGAGTTCTGATGAAGAGCAACAAATAAAGAAAGGCTTATAGCCGTTGACAATTTGATGATCACAATGTTTACATATTCATCCTTAGTTCAAATCGAAGAAGCTTATTGAAGAAGCTAAGGAAAGGACTAAATCGTCTGCAGAAAACACCTTTTCAGGTGTTAGGTGAAGTTGCAGTCTGCTGTGTCAGTGGGCCAGTCGACAGTACAGCAGGAAAGCAGGATGTCAACATCAACTGCACAGAAGACGTCTAAAGCTTTAAATGCTACAACAGGAGCATTCAAACGGACATATTTCGAATGGCTCTTTTATAAGGAAATCAGACAAGGATTCAGACTAAGCAAGCAAGATACAACAAGATAGAATATCAAGAGAAAAGCTCAAGAACACTCAACGATCAACTCTACGATCCTGAAAGAGGAAAGCTTGCTTCGCTACTCAGATCTTCAGAACTGATGCTTAATTGCAACTGAGTAGCACTCCTCAACAACAACTGTCAATCCAAGTGAGGAACCAAGTCAAAGGACTTGAAGAGTTCAAAAGTGAACTAAGAGAAGATCCAAGTCAGAGGACTTGAAGAGTTCAAGAGTGAACTAAGAGAAGTACCAAGTCAGAGGACTTGAAGAGTTGTAAGTGAACTAAGAGAAGTTCCAAGGCTGCTGGCCTTGAAGGAATCTGAGTGATTCAGTTGTAAGAGACATCCTTAGTGGATTTCCTACTCGTGGAGTAGAAGAGTGGACTAGGAGCCATGTGTGCTCTGAACCACTTAAAATCCTGTGTCTCATTGTCTCTCATTAACTGCTATATCTGTTATAACTGCCATAACTGCTTATCAAACCATAACTGCAATATCTTGAAGAGGAACAAAACATATATTCCGCTGTTGTCAGTATAATCAATACTGACAAAGTATTTTAAACAAAGAAATTTTTAAAATATCTATTCAACCCCCCTTCTAGATAACTAACGTGCCTTTGGGAACTAACATATCTGAATATCGGTATCTAAGTACTGACTAAATTGTTCGTTTCACAATCTGATAATTATATAAATATTATGTAATATCTATATAATGTATCTATATCAATAAAAAGTCACTTATGATTTTAAAGATCGTTCAAAGAATTTCAGAGAAATTGCTTTCAAATTATATCGGTATCTAAGTACTGACTTTTTATTTGATATTGATAGATGAAATATAGATATATAGATGTGTATAATCAGTTTATATTTGAATATATATATATATATATATATATATATATATATATATTAACAAGTATGAGATAATATAAGCAATAATAAATTAATAACTTATCTCAGATACTTTGATCATTTTTTCTCTTCTAAGTACAATTAAATCTTTGGTTAAAAGAGAGAGTGAAAGCTTGATTTGACATAATGTAGGCAAGGAGAGTAAGTTTTTCTGATTTGTAAATTGGTAAATGAAAATGAATGAGAAGCTTCCTATTAATAGGATTTTGGAGTTTAGGGCAAAAAGGTAATTTGGTAACTCAGTTTGGAAATTAATGATCTGGATTTGCAAGATGAAAATTTGAAGGGTCCGGATTCAGTTGAGACACACGGATTGACTAAAGAAGAAAAATAAGCTGATGATAGCTTCTAGTTTTGACAAAACAAATTCATGCCCACTATCACACACAAAGGCTTAGCCTTTATTTAACTGCACAGACACACACGGTTGTTTAGCCTTCACGCACACACATGCACATTTGATTCACTTGCACACACACAGCACATGCACATATATTTAGTGCACAGCACACACATATATTATATATATACTTAACATATATATATATATAAATATATTTAGAATATTTTCTTTTCTTTTTGCCCAAAAAAGATTTATAAAATCATTTTAAAAAAGAAATAGGAATCTCCTTGCCTTAAGAAATTTTACTTTATGAATTAATTTATTTAACATTTGATATTAGATTTATCAAGGTCAATAAAATAAATTCAATAGGAGTTTATAAAAATATTTTGGTCAAGATAAATAAAATAAGTAAAATCATTTTAATATTTTAATCCTATAGAGAGGATTCTACCCTTTTGACCTAATTACCTTATTTGTTATCATCAAAATAAAACTACCAGATTTGGAAACCTATCAATCTCCCCCTTTTTGATGATGAAAATAAGCAAAAATATTTTTGTTTTTAGAACTCCCCCTTAATTCATGACACTCCCCCTCGGATCATGAATCATTTTTTAAAAGTAATTTTAAATTTTTGAAAAACCTTCAGATAGTAAGATATAGCAGTTATAGCAGTCTATATTCATCACATCCATTACTGTCAATCACATCAGTATATACTAGTTAGTATATACAACAGATTTGATATTTTTCTTCTCCCCCTTTATCATTAACAAAAATGGAAGGGGTAAAGAAATATTATTTTCAAACACCTGCAGCAGCAGTCAGTTAAAACATAAAGTGTACTTCCTGCAGAGTCAGAATAAGATGCGAACAAAATAGATAAAGACTGGGAATAGTGGCTAGGTTAGTGTATAGGTACATTCATCCCAAATAGTTAGTGAATATATATAGGTACAATCCTCCCAAATAGTTAGATTTCATCTAAAGAGACAAGGGAGAAATGCAAACCCAGAGTTGGAAGAGGTATATCTGGAGGTGTTTGATAAGTTTGATCAACCTGTGCTGAGCTTGTTGTAGCTGTGAAGTGGTAAGGAGGAATAGAGACTTTTTGATGTTCCATCAACACATATAACATATCTTGAAGACGATGCACAAATAATTGTAAATCATCTATTTGATTCATCATAGCATTTTCATTTTTCAATGAAAGTTGATTCATATTATTCAATGCATCAATTGAAGACAGAAAGATTTAGATAAGATTCAACATGTTCAGTGTCATTGGTTTTAAAGATGATTAAAGGTTTAGGAGGAAGATTTAGATGGGAGACAATATTGCTATTCTATACTAGTTGAGCCTTATGATTATGAACTTGAATTCCAAGATGTTTAAAAATTCGAGTTAACAGAAGACCATATCCTAGACAATTGTTATGATAGCAGAACTCGAAAGAAAATAAAAGAGAGTATGGTAGACTGTATGGCATACGTTCAGTTAAAAAATATTTCATGATCTCTATATCAAAGGGATGCAGGAGTTCGTCATTTCTGACATTCATAAAATTGTGTCGAATAATTTTTCCCAGAAATTGACAGTCAGCAGTGAAAAATCAAGACCAACTTTGCATGGATAGTCAAATAAGTTTGCAGGTACAAGTTGATCAGTAGTAACAACTAAATTGTGTTTAAAAGTGAGACTGTCACATATGGATATCCCTATAGGGTGAGTTTATTCATTAATTTTTGGAATATCTAACATGCAATTTCTGAGATGCAAAGCATATAGAATGAGCAGTTCATCAATGAAATAATCTTGACCTTGTATGCAAGTGTTAATGCAAGTCAAGAGACTAGTTGAATCTCGAACAAAAGTCATATGGGTATAAAACTCAGCAATCAGACTTGGAAAGATTTGTCTATCTGGAAAAGTAATTAGGCACTCCCATCCTATATTGGTCATTTTTTCTAGCAAGTGTGGGAAGCTATTAAAAGAGGTACTTACCCCAGGATTGGGATTATGTCTCATATGATTATATTTAGCTTTAGCAGTAAAATTGAGCAACATAGGTGCATAGATATCAGAATGGGATTCATTGTGTAATGCAAGTTTCTTTCTTTTGGACGAGTAGACTATAATCATTTTGAAAGTACACTGTATGCAGAAAGATAGAAGGTACAAGACACAGAGACTGCAGGCAGATAAGTTAGGCATATATGCAGGCAGTTTGTACAATGTCCTTTTATAGATTGTGTAAGGTTAATGCTATTGGTTTAAACAATGACTCATAAGTAGATGATATGACCTACTTGTCAAAACACACAGTTCTTAAGTAGACATGTAGTAAATGGTCACAGAGATAAGTAAGAGAGGAAGTCATACTTATTATTGTAGTAGGTTTAAAATTAAATCATAGTAATGAGTAAAAAAATTCAGACTTTGATAACTGGACCAATAAAAATGTTGTATATATTTTTTTTAAAATGCATATATATATCAGGTAGGTAGAAATGATTGACTAGACTAACTCAATTCCATTCGAGTCTTATATCAGTGTTGTAAATTAACCAAAGGAAAAGGGGAGAACTAGATGTCCAATCATAAGATATAAACATTTCAAAAAGAAGCAGTTTATAGACAGAGCACGTATGGTCTAATGTCAATAAAGGGATTATAGACACTCAAACTTTTGCTCCCTTGTACTAACTATGTAAGAGGGCAAAAGCGTCTTTTTACACTCCAAAGATAGCCCTGGAGGATTGCATCATCAAACCCGACCCCCGGAGATAGCCCCAAGAAATCATCAAACCAGACCCCCGGAGATAGCCCCGAGAAATCATCAAACCAGACCCTAGGCGACAGCCCTGGGAAACAGCCAAAAGCCCCGTCAACCTTGGAGTCAACCCCCGGAAGGACAAAATGGTCATTATGACATGTCAACTTCAACAATCTCAAAACAGCTTCAAATAGGGTTACGAAGAGCCATTGCAGCATTTTCGAGCGCAAACTACGCAAAACAGCTCAACGGACTACCTACGAAGACCTGAAGATACCATTTTGGTCACAGACCCATCTTCCCAAATTCAAAAAAGGGAAAGCCCTATGTCATTGCATAGCTCTCGGAGAGAGCTTTCCGAAATGGTATGATAGATCTCCATCGGATCCCCGGATTGCAAGTTACAAGCGTTTCAATAGACTGTACGTCGATCGAGATTGCACGTACTTCGAGGCGGGGCCCACTTGGGCACTTCCTCAAGTATACTCGCGGAATCCGTAGGTATACTTGTAAAAGACCGTGGCTTTATATACAAGCTTCCATCAGCTTATAGAGGAAGGAGAAAAAGAAAAAAAAAGAAAAAGAAAGAGAAAGAGAGAGAAAAAAGAGAAAAGAGGGGGATTTCGCCACTAAAATTGCCCGATTCTTGATTCAAAACTTGTAAACCCTACTTATAAGCTTTCATACACGCATCTATTGCAACATATCAAGATTTAACTAGTGAAAATCGAGTCTAAGGGCGTTTAAAGTCGTTTGATAGCCAGTCTCGTGCAAAACCGTAAGGTTTCTTCAAATTTTCATTTTTTCTTACTACTATACATATATATAAGTAATATATATGTACTTTAGTTATTTTTACCGTTTAAATATCAATTTTTATCTTTTCTTTCTGTTACTATATATATATATATATATATATATATATATATATTTAGCTCTATATATATAGTAGTTGGGCCTGGATTTTAAATTTGTGGCTTTTTATTGCTTTACTATATATATAAGTGTGTGTGTGTGTGTGTGTGTGTGTGTGTATATATATATATATATTTATTTATACTGCTCAGTTTGCCTGGATTTCAAATATGTGGCTTTTCTCGCTTTATTATATATATAAATAATATATATATATAGTTAGTCTTTATATAATTGTTTATATATATATAAGTTTTATCGATTTATTATATATATATATATATATATAGTTAATCATTGTGATTAAATATCAATTGTAAACGTTCATGTGATGTAAATTTACAATATTTAATTTGTGTTGACTATATTTATATAAATCTAGTCATATCTAGGTTTTAACCGGTTCAAATGTTGTAAAACCGGAATCTTTAAGCTAGAATGGCTAATATTTATTTAAATCTAGTTTTTTTTCTATTTTGTAAATATTTAGCAATTGCGGGACCCTAGATCCGTGTCTAGAGGAAACGTGAAGCCACTGCTATGCGTATGCAGGGATTTAACTGATTGAATCTCTTGTTTTGCGACGTCTAGAATTAAATATGCATTTTATTTTAAGTTATGCATTGTGCAAGCTTGTAAATAATCTTCTATGAGCCTAGGAGCTACAGGATCTACGTTCCAATCAATGTATTTAGATCCGGTTCCAATGATGGACCTGGTTGAGTTGTACTTGCAAATTTTGTAATTGTAAATATAGGACCTTAAAACGGTTATCCGAATTTAAGGTCCCCGAAATAATGAAAACCTTATGTGTGGTGTCCGGGCATACTTTGATGGCTTTCATTCCCATAAGGAGCCCGACACTTGTATATATATATATATATAGATATAATTTTGTCGAGGATGCTTCGCATCCCGAGAAAAAAATCAAATAAATCAGAATATGAAATAAAATGAAAGTATCAAAGGGCTTCAATTCCTATGCGAGCGAAAGGGTTTGAAAACCACTTTTTAAAATATCATTTTTACATTCTTGTCTAAAAATAGACTTTTTAATAAATCAAACCATTTGTATATAGGTCCAACGAAGCACAACACTACTTTCAAATACAGCACTTAGGCCCAATTAACTGCAATACACACACACATACACAATGATTAGGGAATGAAAAGCGCGGTAACCGTGTTTCACGGAAGTCGGGGGGTGCCTAACACCTTCCCCCCGCTTAAGCAAGTCCCCAAACTCTATGAATCTCGATTTTCAAGACCAATTAAACAGAGTCCAATAATAGGGCCATATTGCAAAACCTTTCAAAACTCGGTTGAGTTGGCACAACCATTTAACTCATACAAATTGGCAGCTCTGTCTAATTCGGACCAATAAAATCAATCTTTTCAAATCGTTGACATTATATGTCGGCCTTTTTCTTGAAAATTCACCCTTCAGATCAAACAAAGCCAAATATAAAACATAAAGGGTAGAAACACTTAGTAAAAGGGAACCCAAAATTTTCCCAACGTCGACAGGGATATGTTATCATTACTCTAGCTTATATCAGAAGATTTTAAACCAAAGTAGTGACTCAACAAGTCAGTGTTGTATGCAAGACATTAGTACAGACAAGGTTAAAGAATAAGAAGAAGGGCATAGATGGTCCTGACTGATAGCCCAAATATAGTGACGCATAGAAATATTAAAATCCAAACAAAATTAGAGAGTATCTCTGTCAACCAAGCCCTTCTTAACAGATGGATAATATAAATATTTAAAAAAAATGGAAAGATATTACTGGAGCAAAAGCTTAATTATATTCGCAAGAACGAGCCATTAATCTTTATTTGGTCCATAGCTTCAGTAGACCAAGTTAAGAAGCATTCCTTTGCTTTTCATTCACAGTAAATATAATATATATATATATATATATATATATATATATCACAGAGATGGTTGAATGTATATGTATATATATAATGTTAATAAATTTTTGTAACAACAGATCTAGGGTTTTGAAATTTAGATCTAGGGTTTAAAGATAGTAAAAGAAAAATTAGTACCCATAGACATAATAGATCAGGCGAAACACATAAGAACAGTTAAATAACTCAGTAGACCTAAGATTTTAAGATCAGAATAGTTTTAAAAAAAATTAGATCTAGGATTTTATCAGATCAAAACCGTAGGAATGGCTTAAAAGTATAATAGATATAGGGTTTCATAAAGTAGATCTAGGGTTTCAAAAAAAATTAAGAACAGATTGAGCATATAGACACAATAGATCTGACCGAACACACAAAAACATTGCACAAACTTAGTAGATCTAGGGTTTTAAAATTAGATCAAAAATATTAAAGCAAATTAGGGTTTATAGACTCAGAAACTACACAATCTTTCAACATTCAAAGATCAAAGAAAGAAAGAAAATAAAGATCATAAGATTTTCATAAATTCAGAAGACATAGACTCATTATAATGAAATATATTTTTTTTTAAATGACACAAACAACATCAAAAACATAAGTTAATCGTTTGAAAAGATGAAGTTGATGTTGGAGAATCATTTAATCAAAGTGAAATTTCCAAAAAAACTCTTTAAATTGAACGATTTGAACTGAGAGATTTCTAGGGTTTGAACGAGTTTGAGAGAGTTTGGAGAGTTGAGAGAGGGAGAAGAATAAAGACCAACAGAGGAGAGAGAAAGAGGCAGGAAAAATGGTAATAAAATAAGATTTTAGAAATTTATATTTAGGATAATCAGATTGATCCAAAGATCGAGAATTGATTTTAAATTTGATCAACGGTGGTGATCAAATCGGAATTTTTAAAACTATTGGGCTAACCAGTTGACCTTGACCGAATGGCTGAGATAGATTTGTGCTTTCTTTTAATGATCGAACGGTCTGTATGCTTTATCCGAGTGTTTTATTTAAATGGATCCTGATTGGTTGGCTTCATGAGACGCGGATATCTTTCAAGTTGACCGTTAAATGAGTTTCTTGATCAGTGGCTTAGATCATATCTGATGTAATTTTATATAAATATGTAATATATGTTATAAAAAGTAATTTTGATAATAATAAAAATAATAAATACCGAAATATTTATAATATAAATATATACATTAATAGTTTAAGCTATTTTATAAATAAATATATAGATATAGTTTATATATGTATATAAGAATTTATAGATGTAGAGAAATAATTATATGAAATATTGTAGATAAAAATATAAAATAATATTGATAATATATATAAACATACTTATAATTATACCAAGTGCATTTTATGAATATATAGTTTACTAGAATAATAATATATATTTATATAGTAAAATTCTTAGTATAGAAAATATATATAATCAAATATTATAATAATTTTTTTTTAAAAATAAGAGTAAGAATTAATATAAGGTATTTTATAATATAATAAATATTAATAATAATACATACTTAATTATATATTGTTAAATACATACAATTGTAATAATATATTTATATATAAAAGATATTTTTATAATAATTATATGTATATGAATAATAGCATTAATAATATATATATATATATATATATATATATAAATCAAGAAAAATTATATTTATACTTTACAAGTAATAACAATTTTTTTTATAATATGTAGTTAGAAAAAGTGTAGAATATTTTTGAGACAATATCTAACATTCCTAAATCCAAGCATAATTTACAAAATCTATCAGAACTTAATAGTTTAGTAAATATATTAGCAATATTTAATTCTATGACAATATGTTCTAGCCTAATAATGTCACTGTTTACATGATCACGTAAGAAATGATGTCTAACATCTATGTGTTTTGATCTAGCATGTAATACAATATTTTTACTCAAGTTTATAACGTTTGTATTATCACATAAGATTGAGACACAATTAAATTTTATATTGTAATCAACGAGGGTTTGTTTCATCCACAATATTTGTGCACAGCAACGTGCAGCAGCTATATATTCGGCTTCGATGGCTAAAATAGATGCTGAGTTTTGTTTCTTAGAGAACCAAGACACTAAACATCAGCCTAAAAACTGACAGGTGTCACTTATACTTTTTCGATCAACATGATAACCGGCATAGTCAGAATCTGAAAAAGAAACAAGATCAAATGGTTGACCTTTAGGATACCATAGATCTATGTCTGTAGTTCCTTTAAGATATCAAATTCTTTTTACTGTAACCAAATGTGATTCCTTAGGGTTTGATTGAAATCTGGCACATTTGCAGACACTGAACATTATGTTAGGTCGACTTAGCTATGATGTATAGAAGACTACCAATCATTCCTCGATACTTCTTTGTGTCAATACTTTTTCCATTTTCATCAGTAGTTAGTGATGAGTATGTTAGAAACCTACTAACTCAGTATTTCTTAGCTTATTATATTGTTATTGCTTAAGTAGTGCATGTTACTTTTAATGTTTTTGTGTGAATTTGCAGATAAGGAGCGTAGCTGGGCAAATGGGAAGAAAGCAGGCTGAAAGTAGGTGTTCTGACATCTAGGCGCGGGGCGTGTTAGGAATGTACTGACTTAGGCGCGGGGCGCGCCAAACCAAGGAGTGGTCCCTGGTATAGTAGCACGGGTTGCACAATTCTATAAGGAATCTAGGCGCGGGGAGCGCGTGGCAGACGGATCTGGCTAGATTTGGTTGCCTTAAAGCTGCAAAGTTGAGTCAAAACAGGATTTTGGATATTCTAATTGTAATAGGGTTTTGATAGACTATAAATATTAAGTTGTTTTCTTAAGTTTAGGATATCTTTTAACTAATAATTCTTGGAGGCTATTCATTGATTGAAACCCTAGTTTTGGAGAATCAAAGCATGTCAAGCTAAACTACTCAATTCAATTTTGAAGGGATGTTGAACCTTATTTACAATTAATGGTTTGAGCAAGTTTATTCTATTTATTCTTTCGTATGTGAGATTTATTCTGATTATCTACATAAACTTTCTTGTATGCTATTCAATTAATTAATTTGGTTTCTGCAGGATTAAATTAGTAAATTGATATCATCTGCTAGATTAAGATATATATTAAGTAAACGATGTATGTCTGATCATAGGTAGCAATTAATGATATTTGATTGTGGTCAAACTTTTGGATATTGTTAAGATTTTCAAAAGACAAGTTAAATAATTCCTGATTGTGTAATTGTTGCTTGGAACAACCTAATTCTCATTTTTCATGCTTCTATCATATTAAATTTAGACTTATAATTCTAGGTTATATGATAGTTAGAATCTTTTGTTGGTGATTGTCGCATTAGATTTACACAGAAGAAGAATTTCGGATAATTAGCGATTGCGGTTATCTAGGATTGTTAATCTGATTGAAAGATAAATATTATAAACACTTGGTTAATCCATAATTGTTATGAGGACTAAAGGATATTTTAAAATCACTATCACATAATTGACTGATAGACAGAAGATTATACCTAAGTCCTGTGAGTAGTTGTACATTGGAAATTGTTATGTGTTTATTACCAATACTTCCAATTCCAATTACTTTACCTTTGTTACTACCTCCAAAAGTTACTTCACTGTAGTCTGTAGCTTGTAAATTGTTCAATTTTGATTTACCTCCTGTCATATGTCTTGAACAACCGCTATCAAGAAACCATTTATTTTTGCTAGATTCGACTGCAAGACACACTTGCAATATAAAATGGTATCACAAACTGGTACTCTTTAATAGGAAGGGTCCTTTGGGTGAGTTTTCTATTTTTTATAAGGATCATTTGTATTTTCCTTAACAAAAGTGGGTACAGGATAATAATCTTTAGTAGACACAAATATTTTATGAGTATCAGGTCTATAAGATATTTTTTGTATCCTGAGACATTTTGATAAATGTTTCTAGAAGATCTTTCATTTTTTTTGATAATAAAATTCCTTATTTGTAATGATAGGAGTGGTGTAAGTTCCTTTTGGTACAAAAATCATTTTTCCTTTATAGTTTCTCATTTTAGCATTACATGTGTGGATAGAGTGACCATTTCTATTGCAATAAGAGCATTTAGTAAAAGGAGATGTATGATCTTCCTTTTCTTTGCTTTTAACATGATAAAGTCCTTTATTTTTCGTTTTACTGGATTCTCCAATATATTATAATACTTCTTTATTAAATCCGCATTTTTGTTGATTAAGCATAACATCAATGTTTTCTTTCCCTTTTGTGAATTTAATTACTGTTGAGTGTAAATCATCACGTTCTATAGTCAACATTTTTATTTGATCTAACAGAGAAGATTATTCACTTTGTTTTTCTAATTCAATCTTTATAGATGAATTTTCAACTTTGAGTGTTTTGATTTCTTCAATTAATTCTTGATTTAGTGTTTGAGAGTCTTCAACAAGAACAGTAAGTGTCAAATTTTCAGCTTCAAGATTTTCAATAAAAATAATAAGTGTTGAGTTTTCTATTTCAAGATCTTTGTTTATTTTTCCTAATTTTTCTAATTCTTCTTTTAATATAAGTTTTTCAGAAGAATTATTCTCTAGTTTCTCATTTTCTTCCTTTAAGGTTTCATTAATTATAATCAAATTTGAGTTTTCTATTTCAAGATTTCTGTTGGTCTTAATTAGTTTTTCTAATGAAATTTTTAGTTTAATAAAATCTTCTTTAATAATTTCACTATCTTCATATAGACAATTATATGCTTCTTGTAATTCATGATGTTATTCATTTATATTATCTAAACTATGTGTGACAAATGACGTACTAGGTAATTGATATTTTGAATTTACCTCAGACTTTGGTGATGACTCATTGTCTGCCATTAAACACAGATTTGCGATCTCCTCGGTTTGTTCGGCAATTCCTTCTTCATCACTTAGATCCCAGCCTTCTTCAGCTACTAGTATTTTGTTGTTGACTAGTTTTGGATAGTCCTTTTTGAAGTGTCCAGGTTGATTGCATTCAAAGCATGTATTTGAATACTCATTGGAGCCAGCATTTTTGAAGATGCTGTTGTTTGTTCTGAAGTTTGCTCTTTGTGTTTTTGGCTTGAAGACTTGTTTGCCATTAAAGTTTTTGAAGTTGTTGTTGGTCTTCAGGAAGCCTTTGCCATATCTTTTGGCGTTACTTTGGATTACTCTCCTGAGTTGTCTTGATAATAAAGCGACTTCGTTATTATCTAGACTTGGGAGTTCTTCATTTAATTCCTCATCATCACTTTCTTGATCTACTAGTAGAGCTTTGAAAGTGATTCTTTTCTTTCTGAGATTTGTATTCGATCTTGCTTTTTTTGACTAATATGTCGAATTCGTGTGTACGAAGATTTCCAATAAGGCTATTGAGAGGATATGTAGTTAGATCTTGCATTTCTTTGATGGTTGTAACCTTCATTTTCCATACAGATAGAAGGGCTTTGAGAATTCTTCTATTTTTCTCATTTGTTGTGTAAGCTTTTTCTAGTTGTTCCAGCTCATTAATGATTATGGAAAAACGTGTTTCCATATCAATGATTTTTTCACTTTCTTCCAATTTGAAATTCTCATACTATTGGATTAAAGCATCTTTTTCTGGTTTCTTTGATATGATTGGTTCCTTCATAGGTTACAATAAGTTTTTCCCATATTTCTTTAGCATTCTTGCAGTTGCTAACTCTTTTGTATTCGTTCTCTATGAGGGCACTAGTCAACACTTGTTCGGCTTTGGAGGCTATATTCATAATCTCCTCATCTTCAGTGGTGAATTCACCAACATTTTTTTCAACAATCTTTTCACCTTCAATTTTTGTGAGAATTTTTACACCTCGTTCTATTGCTAGTTAGATTTTGATTCCTTTTGACTTGGCATAGATTTTTAATCTATTCTTCTAGGTGGCAAAGTTTTTGCCATCAAATAGTGGAGGTTTGGACATTGACAGTCATTCTCCGCAACCAATAGCATTGTAGGCCATAGATGGATCTACTCTTAGATATGCCTATATTCACTTAACAAACAAGTTAAAGAGCACTGATTTGATACCAAATGAAAGTCCAATAATAATCTAGAAGGGGGATTGGATAGATTATCACCGTTTAAAAATTATCTTTGGCCTTTTTGAATTTTTAGTAGATTAACTTGCAATGTTAGAAAGTAATAAGCAGGTTAGTAAAACTTTAATCACACAATGCACAGATATTTATCTAGTTCACAACATAATGCTAAGGTATGTTGTTACGTCCAGTCTCAAGCTCCTCTCTAGGACTTGAGATCCTATTACTCCCAGTAATAAATATTCCTTCAATAGACGGAGAAACCTTTACAAAGTTTTATAGATAAACTTACAACTATCCACAACTAACTATCTCGGACAGCGAACTCCCTGCTGCTTCCTCAAGCTTAGTTGTATCTTCCTTTTGAGTTCAGAACTATTTTATGATTTGCTCTTAAAATAACAATCTATTTTTTACCTCACAAGTACACTAGAGACCCAACTCCCAGTTGACCTCTCTAAGACTCTGGTCTTGGTCAAAGAATTTTTTGTTTTTCTCACAGATACATAAAAGAAACTAACTCTACCTTTTCCTTTTTACAAAAGAATTTTTTTATTTTTGCTTCTAAAGTAAGCATATAAAGTTTAGTACATATTTATATTCAACACTTCTCAAATAAGCAAATATACGGGTTAAATATATAAATAAAAGTTCAAGACTTTTATGTGATATGCTTCTGTGTAAATAGATATGGAAATTGATACACTTTTATAGAGATTTTCCTTTTCTTTAATAAAGCATGTTTTTCTATGGTTTAAACAGATTTAAAAATGATTTTTCTTTAGAGTGTTTCTATGGTTTAAAAAGATATAAAATATGGGTTTGGATATCACTTTAAATCACTTATATAGTGCACTAAGTAAATTATGAATAAGTAAGTTTGTGTTTAAAATACTTGTGATGACAGTAATAAAGTATAACAGATTTAATCAATTAAATAATATTTGATATATCAAATCAATTTGTTTAACTTAAAGATATATATTTTTATATATTTGATCTACGTTGTGAAAATTTGGCCACTTAGGATTTCAAAGATCGTTCAGATAATATTCTTTGTTAAGAAATATCTCTGAATATCGGTATCTAAGTACTGACTAAATTGTTCATTTCACAATCTGATAATAATATAAATATTATACAATATTTATATAATGTATCTATATCAATAAAAAACCACTTGGAATTTTAAATACCGTTTGGAGAATTTCAGAGAAATTACTTCCGAATTATATCGGTATCTAAGTACTGACTTTTTACTTGATATTGATAGATGAAATATATATATATATATATATATATATATATATAGATGTGTATAATCAGTTTATATTTGAATATCTATACATATAAACAAGTATGAGATAATACAAGCAATAATAAATTAATAACTTATCTCAGATACTTTAACCAATTTTTCTCTTCTAAGTAGAATTAGAATTTTGGTTCGAAGAGAGAGTGAAAGCTTGATTTGACAGAATGTAGGCAAGGAGAGTAAACTTCTCTGATTTGTAAATTGGTAAATGAAAATGAATGAGAAACTTCCTATTTATAGGATTTTGGAGTTTAGGGCAAAAAGATAATTTGATAAATCAGTTTTGAAATTAATGGTCCGGATTTGCAAGATGAAAATTTGAAGGGTCCGGATTCATTTGAGACATACGGATTGACTAAAGAAGAAAAATAAGCTGATGATAGCTTTTAGTTTTGACAAAACAAATTTATGCCCACTATCACACACAAAGGCTTAAGTGGTAGTGTTTAATTGCATCTTAATGTATCTTAACAGTTCACCTCTTAATACTTCTTAAGAGCCCACATATTTGTATTAAAAGGTCCTATGAATAATTAAGATATAAATATGAGTCTAAACTATTCAGAGGACCTCTTAATACAAAAATGTGGGCTGTTAAAATGCATTAAAAAGTGAGCTCTTAAAATACATTAAGATGCAATCAAACACCACCTTAGCCTTTATTTAGCTGCACAGACACACACTAATATTTAGCCCTCACGCACACACATGCACATTTGATTCACTTGCACACACACAACACATGCACATATATTTAGTGCACGACACACACACATATATTATATATATACTTAACATATATATATAAATATATTTAGAATATTTTCTTTTCTTTTTGTCCACAAAAGATTTATAAAATCATTTTGAAAAAGAAATAGTAATCTCATTGCCTTAAAATGTTTTACTTCATGAAATAATTTATTCAACACTTGATATTAGATTTATCAAGGTCAATAAAATAAATTCAATAGGAGTTTAGAAAAATATTTTGGTCAAGATTGATAAGATAAGTAAAATCATTTTAATATTTTAATCTTATGGAGATGATTCTACCCTTTTGACCTATTTACCTAATTTGTTATCATCAAAATAAAACTACTAGATTTGGAGACCTATCAACTTAGAAATGCCATACCAAATACACCAAAAGAGCAAAATGCTCTGTTTTTCATTTCAGTAATTAAAATCAAGCGGTTCAAAATCCAAACTTCTACATTTACAATCATAGCCTTCAAACACCAAACTTCCACAGTTACAATAAAAAACATCAACCAACCCAGAATATTACAATCATCAATCCCAATGTTATTTTACAACATAATTACTAAAAAAATCTTAAAATCAACCATGAACAAATTATAACATTCCACATCCTTCTGAGTTTTTTTTTGTTTTTAAGGCATTTCCCCTCTTTAATTCTTTGACCACACTTGATTCACTTCCATTCTCAAAGAATTTAAGCCTTTTGTATTTCTTCGTTCGCAAAGTATAGTTTATCCCTCAAGTTTTTATCACTTTCCTTGATTTTTCAGTGAATAGAGGTTCACACCACTGGAAAAATCGACAATACATCTTTGGCTCCTACTCAAAAAATACAATAGAGGAATATTTGTGACTAAAAACCCTTTTTATTTTATCCCAAAAAATTTAAACAAAATTACAAATTCACATACCTTTTACGTGTTATAACCAACAAATCTTCTACCTGTATATAGGGTTCCATCTTTTCAAGCTTCACACATGGGTGCTACAATTCCATAGCTGCAGACGATGGGATTAAATGAGGCAAAGCCACGCTCAGAATCTAGAGATATGCTCACCATTTTCCTTTTATAAGAGCTCTGTACCCCACTTGAGGTACTCATTTTCTCTACATGCACCTATGTATTGGATTCTTACTTTCAATTACTTTAATTATTCGCTAATTGATGTCTGATCTCTGCTCTTACGAATAACCCTAAGTTTAATCCCTTTTGATGTCTGATTTCTTATTTAACATGAATGAAATTCGTTGAATCGGATCGGGTGGGCATGAGTATACCTGTTTTTGATGGGTAAGCTATAACTGATGTGTATAATGTTGTTAACAGTAGCTTCCAACCATGATTCAGTAAATATGTGGTATTTTCACGTCAGTATTCCGTTAAAATACTTAACCCCATTGATGGAAATTCAAATTTTTGTTAGAAAAGTAAAGTATAGTTAGTTGACTGTAAGAAAAAAAAGTTAAGTTAGTTGACTGTAAGATGACCTAAAGTAGAGTGATCAAAAAAATATTTATCCCCACCCTAGGATTGTAACGAAGTGTCCGTTCAATGCAGTTGTGCGGTGTGGTTAATTAAATTACTTTTAAATGTAGAAATTTTAACAAAAGTATTTTTTTTTAAAAAAAGTTAAAATAATATTTGGTTACATAGGTATAAAAAGGTGTTTATAAATATTAATGTCAAGTTTAATGTAATTATGTGGGGTGAAATTTTATTTCTTGTAAATAATTTAAGAATAATTTTAAACTTTGTGTGTTTTTTTTAAAAGTGCTCTAGTAAAAGCACAAAGCTTATGCTCGAGTAAAAGTGATTTTAAATAAAATCCCTATTCATTAAAAGTGCTTTTGGAGAATTGTGAAATCTCATTATGGTTTTAGTATTCAAACATTCTTTAGTCATCAAATTACTATTGAGCTATTATTGTATTTCTATATCAGTCAACTTTTTCTATACAAAGATAAATATATTAGTGATTCATTTCATAAATTTCATTCGTTTGGTGCCCTTTGTTTGTTTATTCCTTCCTCAAGTAGAACAACAATGTGACAAGACCCGCTCCGTTCTCAATGTAGCTCCTTCCTTTCAAGTGTCCGGCCCGGTTCTTTTTTGGATGTAAAATGGATTAGATCGTACCCAAGTGAAAAGTTACCCGTACCTTTTTCTATAAATAAGTCTCCGTCTCCTTTTTTCGAGTCTACCCTTATTCAAAAGTTGATTTGTTTAAATATTTTTTCTTTAGAAGTTTGTTTAAATATAATAATATAATTAAGTAAATTAACCAGTTATTGTAAAATAAATCCGATTATATATGACGACAAATTTATGTTAATATTAAATGTCGATGTATGTGGATACATGACATTAGAAGAAATTAAGAAATGACCCATATATTATTATTCTATCTTATCGAATTCTACATTTGTTGTAATCCAACTTCATCATCATATTTATGTCATTTCCCTTACAAAATATTTTTAAGAGTTTTGTTATGTATTGTGAGAGTTTTTTGTCAAATTACGATTGCAACGTATATTAATACATGATATTGAGTATAATTATTGATTCATCATATTAAATATGTCGTTAAAATATTACTAATTATAATTATTCACATAAGTCGTAATTAAAAAATCGACAAATAAAATCGCAAGATTTATTATTATTATCCTACTTTTAAAGTTTAAAATAGTAATTTTATCTACAGTTAGCAAATAATTTATTCACCTTTAAATTTGAATCATAAGGATCACTAGCGCCCCTTTTCTTTGCATAATAATATATGTCGTATATATGTATCGGGTCAAACCCGTTCAACTCCGACCAAATAGGAATCAGCAAAAAGCAGCAACGAGCAGGAACTCAGTTGAGGTCTAGAACCACTGACAATGTCCATGACAATGTTACTTTTATCAACTCCACTTTCTGCTATCTCCACTCTTCCCGAGTCAAACCGGATTCCTCTTCCAACTCATCTGAACAAAATACTCCCGAGTTCCTTGACTCGGCCGAGATTCGGATCCGAGGCCATCGTCAAATCCAGAACCTTCGGACCACAAATTCATAGCTTCTGCTGCTCAGCTATGGCTGTTGGGCCCACTCAGGTTTCTCTTTTCTTTTTTCTTCGTTCAGTTTGTTGATAACGATATTAAGGGGCGGACCTATGCTTGGGCAGCATGAACCTATGCTGAGATGTTTTTTTTATATATAGGTATAGGAGAGGGGCAGATATATAATTTAATAAACTTAAAGGGACAGATTTATAAAAGAGTTATAAAGGAGACAAAAAAAAAAATATATTTTACTCTTAATTTTAAAATTTAAATGAATATGTTTTGTAGTTTTTATTTGAACCGTAAATCTGCTAATTTATTTTTTCGCCTACTGATGAAGTAGGTAGAAGATAATCAGACACATATATTTTATATTAAAATATTTAAGTTGAATTTAAAAAGTTATAATTGAAGAAAATATATTTTATTGTCCCAATGAGATGGAAGTAATTTTAGATGAAATGTACTACTTCCTCCGTCCCCATAAAGGATGGCTAAATGTATAATTTTTTTTGTTTTAAAAAAGGTTTGATAAAATATATAAAGTAAATGGTACCTATGTTATTTAGTGGGGTCTATTAATATAAAAAAATAAAAGTATTCATCATTTTATGTAATCTTGTAGGGTCACTAAGGATAAATTTAAACCTTTTTTATTCTTTTTCCTCTTCTTTTATTTTTCTTAATATATGTGCAAATTGTATTTTGTTCATCTTTTTCGGGACGGATGGAGTAGTTTATAACTTTGATATATTTAGTTTAGACATTTTTTGGAACTTTTTTCACTTCAATCATTGTTTTGAAGATTATTTGTGCTATTCATTAGTTAATTTTGTGATTGACCTTTTTTAAAAAAAACTTTTTTATTAATTTGTTTAAAAGGATTAAGAAAAGAAGAAGATTGTGGCAGTGTAGAGGTTCCTTTAAATTGATTAATTTTTCGGCAGTTAACTTGGCTAGTTGGCTCCCCCGTGATAAATTGCGTTGATTAAAAGTTGTCGTCTACAAGTAACCAACTGTAAATTAAAGACTATTCATAAATCGGTTAACAAATTCTTGTTGAAGATTCATGGCAATAGAGTGATTTGAAATTAATATTATGTAAGTTGCATCTTTTAAGAATTAAGCTATTTATGCATATTTGTTATGATTAGTTTTTAAACTCATTGAGAGTTCTCACTTTTATAGTGTACATATTACTTTCATTTATTTAATTAACTATTAGTTTTTAATTCATATTAAAATTTTGTGACTAAATAATTTACATTACTATATAAATTGATATGTTACCAAGTACATGCTGATGCAAATCAATTGCAATGTTTGTTTCTACATCAAAATAAGCTACTAATTTTTTTTAAAAAAAATATATAAAGACAAAAAATTGTAAAACCATATTTGTACATAAACCAAGTGAAATTCAAAGTTGTAATGAGGCCAGTGGCGAATCTATTAAGAGGGAAGAGTAGGCAGTGCCTATGTTGGGATTTTTTAATTTTTTTATAGGTATAGGGATAAGGGCAAAAATAAAACTTGATAAACTTAAACTTATAGAGGGAAAAAAAAAACTTAAACTACTATTACGCTAAAAAAACTAAACACGGGTATATAATGTATTCAAACTCACTTAAAAAAATCCACCCCTACTGAGAACGAATCCTAGATCCGCCCCTGATTAAGGTTGATGCAAGAGTTGATTCATTGGCTTAGTGACCAACCCACACAAGCATTTGGTAGGGATTAAGCCTCTCCATTCCCTCCCTTTGATAGTAATGTAATATTTGTATCAAAAAAACAACATTAATATTATATTAACTTTTAGTCTATTTTATTGAGAGGGGACTATTATTTTGGGACGTTAAAGCAATCACATCCTTTATTAACCTTCTTGTCTCCACTCAGGATGGCATTTTTAATGTTCATGAGATGCAGGAGTTCTTAACGCATTCAAGAGCATATTGGGTCAGTAAATCATTAATAGCGTGGAATGTGGACGCTGTAGATGGTTCATGTTACTTGTATGCCAGCAGAACTGCTGCTTTGTCTGCTGTAGATAATGGAATTCATGGTAAGCAGTCTACTAGTAGTGCCTCCCAGTCATGGGGATTTACTTTGCTTTACATTTGAAAATGCACCTGTATCCATTATTTGACATTTTCATGCAAACAGGTCATGATGTGAAAATTAAGCTTGAACGCGACAGTGATAGGCTTCCCAATAATGTAAGATAGTATTAAATTGTCTTCGGCATTTAAAGTTGTTAATTTTAGTCATTTTCATTTGTTTACTCATAAAGACCATTATAAAGACCAAAAGTAATTACTTAATATAGTTCTCTTATTATGGTTTGTTATTGCATCTGGTATCGTATCTCATAAGGTTTGGATTTCTTTAATCTTTTGAAGTTTAATTGTAGGTAATAGAAAAATTTCCTCATCTTCGAGATTATAAAGCTTTTAAGGTCCCTCCTGATTTGGATACTAAAAGTTTACTCAAATACCAACTGGCCGTTGCCGTCTTCAGTTGTAAGGCTTTGTTTCCTTGATATAGTTGCATCATGACAACAGAAGTATCCATGAACCATGCAAATAGTGGCGTGCATATATATCTCTTTTGAAGTTAGAATTCTGCAATATATCCTTTCCCATTTTGAATATATTATCTTCGCGGGGAAGCTTGAGGAACCAACTAATCCTAATCTTTCTTTTAGCATTACCACTTCTAAATTATTATTTGGTCCAAGTTCGATATATTTTTTTAAATCGACTTTGATGTGCCCTGTGGCGCACTATAACTATCCACACTAGTTTTGCTTCATAATATTATTGTAGGCATGATTTCAACATCCCACAAGTTCCCTTAAATATTCGTTACTTATGCAATTTTCTTTTTGATTAGTGCTTTCTGTGTACATATATAACAGGTTTGAACTTATACAGATGTAGCATTTCTTTGTTCTATGACTTCCAGCCAATGACCATTATGTTTTCTTCCTGTAGCTGCTGGGAATTTCATCACTGCGACTGGTTTGCAGTTACCTGGGATCATTGATGAATTATTCTCCTATACTGGTCCGCTTGGCGCTGTTTTCTCAGATGAAGCTGTCTCACTTCACCTTTGGTCCCCAACTGCTCAAGTATAACATTATTTTTGTTTTTGTCCGTACTCTTCCTCTCTAATGTATATACTCAACCATCCTCTATGGTCTAAGAATGTTCATTTTATTTCCTTCATGCATATGTCTATCAAAACAGGATGTGCATGCGCTTATTTATGGGGACTCATCTAGGGAGGATCCCCGAGAAATTGTCCATCTTGAGGAGTTGAATGGCGTTTGGACTGCAAATGGGCCAAGAATTTGGGAGGGGTGTTACTATGTTTATGAAGTCTCTGTCTATCATCCTAGCACCTTGCAGATTGAAAGATGCTTAGCAAATGATCCATATGCTAGAGGGTAATGTTTCCTAAAATTTTAATTTGTTTCCTCACATTATATGTCAATATTTACCTACCAGTTTGGGCTGATTATAATATATTACGAACGTGATGAACTTGTCTGGAAATTTGGTTCACACTGTCATTGTTCAAGTAGGCTCTCAGCTGATGGCAAACGGACGTTGTTGGTCAATATTGATTCTGATGCTTTAGAACCTGAAGGATGGGATAGTTTGGCAGATGAAAAACCTGATCTGGTTTCTTTCTCTGACATCAGTATCTTTGAGTTGCATATAAGAGATTTCAGGTTAGTTCATTTAGCTTGTCTGATTCACGCCCCCAAAGACTTTGAGAAATGATGAGAATTAAAAACATTTCAGGAAAAAGTGCAATTGGGTAAAACCTAGCCTATAATGTCATGTTACCTTCTTCTCTTTGAACCTTAGATTATTGTTATATAGAGAACCCTCTTTGTAATGAATATAACTTGATCCTCCATCTGATAATTTTACGAAGGTCAAGATCTTTTATTCCTCATTTATAATTATTGTAATTATATTCGTAAGTATATTTTATTTTAGTTAAGTCTCTTTGCAGGTTTACCTTCTAGTAATAATCTGTGATTTTATACAGTGCTAGTGACTATACCGTGCATCCCAACTTTCGTGGTGGTTACCTTGCCTTTACTTTCCAGGTAATTTGTTTCTATATACCGACTTCAGAAGAAGCCTTCATGAAAATAACAACAAATGTTTTTGCTTGATTCCGTATATTTATATATCGTTGATTGGATGTTGTTTTCTAAACAATATTGCTTGCTCAACTGCCTTTGTTCTGTATTTCCTTTGAATGAAAAGCAGTGAAGTTTTCATCTTTATCAGATTATTCTCCATAATTTATGACACACCGAAAGACTAATTAAAGAATAGAAACAATCACAGGAATTGAATCTATGTAACTTTGCAATCACATGAATTCACAAAGTGAGATAAATTGACTAAGCAGCCACAATAATTTGATAAAATTTGAATAATAAGAAACACCTGAAATCATTCTTTAAATACTAAACAATAAGCTGGAAACCCTAATTACGTAAGGAATAACAAAATTACGAAAAAACCAAATGTCCAAAAAATAGTAAAAACTTAGGAGGTTCCAAACACATCTTTTCCGGCCTCTTTTCGGCTTAAACAACGTCCGTCATCGCCGAAGGCGATAAGTCTTATAGCTTTCGTTTTCGTCGCTAGCTTTGATTTGATATATTATGGGCCTGTAACTCCAAACGGATCAAAAGTTATGCTCAAAACAAAATCAGACCCCTCTCGGACTTGGGTTTTCTTCCTTTCCTTCCTTTGTGCACGGTGTCAATTTATCATTTGTATAATGAGAAAGCAAACTTCCAATAGGGAAATTAGAGCAAAGAAGCAAATAATGAAATAAGACAACGAAGTATTTTTTTTAAATATTTAAACTTCACTACATTATGATTAGTATATTCATTTTATGTTGATGCGTTACAAAAATTTACAATATCACCTTTTAACTCTGGTTGGTGATGTGCAATTGGAGAACCTGATGGTCTTGATCTTCTGCTTGTTTACAGTTTATGGACCATGTAATTTCTCTTAGCTACGTCTAGTTCATTAACAGTATAGGTTCTATGTCCCCCCTAACCCACCTTGATAATACATATATAATCTTTATTTCATAAAAAGAACAAAAATAAAATAAAATAAAATACGAAAACATTCAAGTGCATGAAAGCATGTGTATTTTAACTGGTACTCGTATTTAAGAGACTCTGTAAGGTAATTTTCTTAAAGTGACATTTTTCTGCTTGAAGGACTCAACAGGTATAACTCATCTGAAGAAATTATCAAATGCTGGTATCACACATGTCCATCTACTGCCAACCTTCCAGTTTGCTGGTGTTAAAGATGAGAAGGATAAATGGAAGAGTGTGGGTGAGAATTCGTTTGTTTATCTTTTACTATTAAGTTAGGTTTCTCAATATGAACTTTCAACCACCAGCTTGCTTCGATGCTTCACCCACTAGAGAGAAGACAACATAATTTGGTGGTATTCCTCGTGTATGGTTGAAATACTTTACCCACTAGATAGCGATGTAAAAACATAACTCTGTAGCTTTCCTTGTGTGTGGTCTCTCTGACTATATCATAATAAGCCATTCATGTGAATGTATGTGGTGTATTAGTAAAGAGGTAATGTGGTTTAAGGACATGTTATTCTTAATTTTATGTCGTGTTATCATGGCAAGGATTGGTGCTTTTAAAGCT
Source organism: Panax stipuleanatus (assembly GCA_020205555.1). NCBI lineage: Eukaryota > Viridiplantae > Streptophyta > Magnoliopsida > Apiales > Araliaceae > Panax > Panax stipuleanatus. The sequence continues at coordinate 143,968,220 of CM035115.1, read as the reverse complement.
TAAGCTATTAGAGAGGGGAGGTAAGTAGGGTTGGTAATGGAGTCCAAAATATTCGATATTGGTTCCAAAAATTTGTATTCGTATTTGTGTCAAAGCGGATATTATTTGTATCCGTGTCAAATCAAATATTATCCATATTCGTATCCATCCAAAGCGAATACGGATACAGATATATGCATATTTATATCCGTTAATATCCCTATATGTAATATCAATATATATATATATATATATGTATATATATATATATGTATATATACACATACATAACATATGCATATATAAATGTCTCATTTAATATTGGTATACAATGTATAATAGGATTAACATCAATTGATTATACATCTTTTATGACTATTTTATAATATGTGATATAAAAAAAATTACATATGTATATAATATCTAGTTTTATTATTTTACTTGGTTGATTATATATCATTTCTAATTATTATTTGATTAATTGAATAGTTTTTTTGTTATTAATTTAACATTGCAAGAATTTAAAAAATAAATAAATTGAAACTTTAAAATTTTATTTTGAACGATGCGGATACAGATACGGATATGGAGACGGATACACAGATATTTGATATATTTATCCATATTGTATTGTACAAAACAGATACGAATAATAATATCCATATTCTAATATTATTCGTCGGATACGAATAAGGATATTTATATTGTATATCTGTTGGATATGGATATGAATATTGATATTAAAATTTATTTTCGGATACGGATATGGATATACCTGTATCTGCATTCAAAAGTATCCGTTTACAGCCCTAAGGTAACAATATTCCTATAAACATTTTCTTTTGTTATTTTATATCCAGATTCCATATTATATGAACTATGTTGAAATTGAGAATAGGTTATTTCATTGAATTGGTTTCTCTCTATTACATAGGTTGATATATATACACAAGTATCCTAATTACAGTTATGGTAATTCCTAAATTACTGTAATGTGTACACACTGATTATGGAAACTACAATTATGACATATCTTCTAACACTCCCCTCAAGTTGGTGTATAAATGTCTCGCATTTCTAACTTGAAACATGATGGATGAAACATCTTACTACTAAGACCCTTAGTCAAAATATCAGCAAACTGATGTTCTGTTTTGATGAAAGGTAAGTAAATAAGACCACTAGTTAACTTTTCTTTGATGAAGTGCCGGTAATCCCAATGTGTTTCGTTCTATCGTGTTGTACTAGGTCGTTTGCAATACTAATGGCTGCTTTATTATCACAAAATAACTGCATAGGCCTTTTAGTTGTAACACTCAAATCTTTTAGCAAGTTTCGAAGTCACATTAATTCACATATACCCAAGGCGATAGCTCGATATTCAACCTCAACACTGGATCTTGCCACCACATACTGTTTCTTATTGCGCCAAGTAACAAGATTACCTCCAACAAATGAACAGTAACCTGATGTAGAACAACGATCCTCTATAGAGCCAACTCAATCTGAGTCGGAAAAAGCTTCAACTCTCATATGACCACGTGATGCGAATAATAAACCTTTTCCAGTAGCAGACTTGAGATACCTCATAATTCTATAAACAGTTTCCATGTGACAATGTCGAGGATCATGCATATTTTGACTCACTATTCCCACAACATAAGATATATCAGGTCTAGTATGAGAAAGGTATATCAATCGTCCTATCTTTCTCTATCAACCGTAGGTCCTGTGCCACCTATTAGATGATGATTAACATCAATTGGAGAATCAACATACTTACATCCCAACATGCCAGTTTTTGTTAAAAGATCAAGGACATACTTTCTTTGAGATAGAAAAATTCCACTGGAAGATCTTGCTACTTTAATACCAAGGAAATATTTTAAAGGACCAAGATCTTTGATCTCAAACTCTTTGGCCAGACTCGCTTTGAGATTAACTATCCATTCTCTATTATCCCCTGTCACCACAATGTCATCAACATAAACAATAAGAATGGTAGTCCTACTTTTTATTTGTTTGACAAATAGAGTATGATCTGCTTGACTCTGTTTGTACCCAAATCTTATCATTGCTTTGTGGAATCTACCAAACCAGGCTCTGGGAGATTGAGTCAAACCATATAAAGCCTTTCGCAGTTTACAAACCTTATCCTTGGTGACAGATAAAGCAAAATCAAAGGGTATTTTCATGTATACTTCCTCCTCCAAGTCACTATGAAGGAACACATTTTTCACATCCAATTGCTGAATATTCCAATTGAAGTTTGCTGTACATGAGATTATGGTACGAACAGAGTTCATCTTCACCACAGGAGCAAATGTCTCTTGGTAATCAATTTCATGGGTTTGAGTATACTCTTTTGCAACTAGCCTGACTTTGACTCTCTCAACTGTCCCATCTAGCTTTTGTTTGACTGTATATACCCATTTGCAACCAACTGATTTTTTTCCGTAAGGAAGAGTAACTAGTTTCTATGTATCATTATTTTTTAGGGCATTCATCTCCTCTATCATAGTCTGTTTTCAATTCTCATCACTAATTGCTTCTCTCCACCCCGAGGAACAAATATTGAAGACAAGGAAGAAACAAAGGAGTGGTAGGATGCGGATAATTTATTATAGGCTAAAAAATTAGAGATAGGATGTTGAGTACAAGATCTAACCATTTTCTAAGAGCAATAGGAATGTCAGTATCATTAGAAGAACAAGTAGGATTAAGATTCTCACCATTAGCATTATCACGACTAGATTCTGAGCAGGGTTGGTGTAGTGGTGTAAACGGTGACCTTATTCTTACTTCTTCGAACACAGGTCCTTAACTCAGGCTCATTCGGTCTAGCATATGACTCTTGTAACAATAACTCCCCCTGTGTTACAACAGGAACATGAGAAAAATTTATATCAGGAACATGAGAAGAATTTATAGGATAAGATGGTATAGTATAACTTGTAATACCAGCATCAGGAGGAAGTTTCTACTCATCAATAACATCCTCCCTTTGAGGAGAAGGTGAAGAAGAATAAAAAAGTTTCAATTCTCAAAAAGTTATATTCCGAGTGACAAATACTTTATGTGAAGGAGGATGATAACATTTATAACCTTTTTGGGTTGGAGAATAACCAATGAAAAGTGAAAACACACCTAATAGACTTGGGAACTAATTTTTTCCGAGTGGGAGATTTATCATGAACATAGCACAATCAACCAAAAACTCGAGGCGAATGAGGACTTATCATGTGTTGGAGAAAAGAGATTAGATTTTTGTTCCCAAGCATTCTAGAAGGAAGTCGATTTATCAGAAATGCAGTAGTCAAAACATCTCCCCATAGAAATTTAGGGGTGTTCATAGTGAACATAATAGTGCGGGTGACATCTAGTAAGTGTCGAATTTTTCTTTCCGCTACTCCATTTTGTTTTGGAGTTTTGACACATGAGGTTTGAAGAATGATGCCATGCTGAGAGATTTAAGATGCAAAAGCACAGTGTTCTAAAAGTCGCTAGTCGGTCCTAGGTCGGTTGGCTACCGACTAGCGACTAGGGGATTAATCGGCTAGTTGGATTTTCAATTTTGGGGCAAATTGGAACAAATCGAAACATATCAGGGTAAAAAACAAAACATGTGAAATGTTTGGGGCTATAGTGTAATTTATTGGAAGTTTAAAATTTAATTTTAAACCCTTACTTACCTCTTACCTCTGCTGGATCAGATCAAAAAGAAAAAAAAAACGCGTCGCTTCTTCTTCTCTTCTTCGCGCCGACGACTCTTCTTCTTCAGGTGACTGCTGCTGCTTCGACTGCTTTGACGACTGCTGCTTCGACTGCCGTTGACTCTTCTTCTTCTTCGACTGCCGACGACTCTTTTTCTTCTTCGCTGCCGACGACTCTTCTTCGACTGCTGCTGCTGCTTCTTCTCTTCATCTTCGACTCAGGTAAGCAGTAAACTGCTCTTCTTCCTCCTTTCTAGGCGCCGACTTGCCCGACTAGCGCCGACTAGGGCCCGACTAAGTCGGCCAGCGACTAATTCAAGGGACTAGGCCCTAGTCGACTCGGTAGCCCTCCGACCCCGACCTAGTCGCCGACTAGTCGGCCGACTTTTAGAACACTACAAAAGCATTATTATTACTATATCCACGACAATTATCACTATAGAGAATTTTGACTTTGGATTCAAATTGGGTTTGAATCATTTTATGAAATACCTGAAAACAATCAAACACCTCATTTTTGGAACGAAGAAGATAAGTCCAAGTTACATGAGAATGACAATCAATAAAACTAACAAACCATCTATAAGACTATAACCAGAACAGGAAACAACCCAAGAGGGTCCCAACACATCAGTATGTATAATAGCAAAAGATTTAGAATGTCGACTGTTAATAGCAGAATAAATAGAGCATTTGTGTTTCCCCAATTTACATGGTTCACACAAAAACTTAGTTTTCTTACATTGATTAACTAAAGATGAAAAAAAAGGCTCTAATATGGAAAAAGAGGGATGTCCCAAACGTCGATGCCATTGATGGAGAGAAGTCAAGCTAGAGTCAAAAGTAGAGTGAAGAACCTGAGTAGAGGACATGTTAGACGAGGAAACATCTAAATAATAAAGACCACCAACTACACTACCACTGTCAATCTTCTGCCTCGTCACCAAGTCCTGAAAAACACAATGAGTTAGGAAAAAGGTTACTGAACAGTGTAAGGATTCAGAAAGACATTGGACAGATAATAAATTTGTAGTAAATGAAGGAATATGAAGAATATATGATAATGTAAATGAAGGAGTACAAACTACAGAACCACTCCCATCAGCTACTCGAACCTTGTCTTTTACAGAGCAAGGCGTGTATGAAGTAAAGAGGATGGAGGATCCAGTCATATGCACAGAAGAACTTGTGTCAATGATCCAACTAGGGCAAGTTGATGAAACATTAAAAGCACAAGAATGTATACATGATTGGGCATAATGAGAAGAAGTAGATTCGGAATAGAATTTTCTAAAAGCTAGATTTTCTCAGGAGTAAGTGCAATAGTAGTGTCTGAAGCACTGGATGCATCAACATAAACTGTTGTAGTAGTCACATAGGCCTGAGATTCACGTCCACGACCACTTCTAAACCGACCTTCTCGTCCTTTAGGACGTCCATGAAGCTTAAAACAGTGATCTCTGATATGGTTCTTTCCCCCACAATAATCACATTCACGGGATTCCTTCTTAACAGAAGACTGAATAGTGGAGCCAAACTTAGGATACGAAGCAACCATGGCTGATCGGTTAACTTTAGAACCATCACCCGATGCCTACTTTCCTCTTATTGGACTTTAGCATGAGCCTTTCATTGTTATGAAAAAGGTGTCTGACCAATCAACTGTGCTCGAACTTGATTAAACTTTATATTCAAACCGGCCAAGAAATCCACAACTCTATCTTCACTAACAATGTTTTGATAAGCAGCTGCATCTTCCAGACATTTGGCTGAAAAAACTCGATAATGATCAAGCTCTTGCCAAAGTGCATTATTTTCTGCAAAATATCGTGTCACAGACTTCTTCCCTTGACCTAACTCATGGATTCGTTTACGGATGACATATGCCCTAGATATATCACCAGAAACAGAGAAGGTTTGAGAGATAGTCTCCCAAAGTTCATATGCAGTGTCTAAGAACATGTAACTACTCTTCATCCTGGTTCCATTGAGTTAAAAATCCATGTTTTCATCATGGAGTTATCAGATTTCCATTCTTCTTGGGCAACACCTGCTTGTGTAGGCATTGTTGTTGTACTATTGATGAAATGCTGCATCCAGTTAGCTTCAATTGGAGCTAGATAATTATTTCCATACAACTTAAATGGACTAAGAACCAAAGCAGAATTGAGATTATAATTTCTAATCAACTGCCCTTTATTTGTTTCATTAGTACCAACACTATTAATGGAACTAGATTCAGCCATCAACAAGGATAATTTAAAGGCTAAAAAGGTAGTGAGTTATTCCAGAAAAATAAATTATTACTTCTAGAAAAACAAAGTAGTGCAACTAATTGTACTACACTTCAGGACCCCTCTTATGTTAGTCCACTTCAAATAGCAGTAAAAGAAGCTTATGTAGATGGCAAAGAGTGGAGAGAATTGACCACCTTGGAAGAAGTTGTGTCGGAAAAGGGTCGCTAGAAAGTTCTCACGCGCCGACCAAAGGTGGAGCGTGGCGTCAGTGCTGCGTGAGTAGAGTGGCGTGTGGAGGTGCGTGTGGCGATGGTTGAAAAAATAGACACTTCTGTGGCGATCGATTGTGTAACCCAATTATGTTTTCAATTTTTTCATATAGTTGAGTCCACTAGTTTTCTAAGAAGAAGTAAGAATAGCAACGAAACTGATATTAACGATAAAAGGCTCTGATACCATGTTGTTGGGAATATCCGGTTCATATATGCTCATCTAAATCCACATCTTGACCCAAAAGGTTAACCACTTAGGTCTGTGGTCCATTAGAGCATATATGTTATTAATCTTGATGTGGGACTTTACTATCACGCGGCACCTCAACAATCTCCCCCTTAACGCGTGATCTCTCCAAGTCACCCTCTTCAGTACACCAAGCTCCCCCACATCCATGACCCGTCTAGGGTTGAGCAAAAAACAAATAAAACCGAATAACCGAACATAAACTTTTTTTAACCGAATTATTTCGGTTATTTGGTTATTTTCGTTAATTCGGTTATAACCGTTTTAATATTCCGGTATTTGGGTATGAATCCGGTTATTGAAATATTGGTATTCGGTTATCCGAATAACTGAACCCTATTCATTAAAAAAAAATTTGATTTTAGTTTTTAATAAGCATTGTCTGCTGAGTGCTGAGAAAGACTAGAGTTTCAGTTGACCCAATCAACTCATAATACATAACTCTCTTTTTCTCTCTCTCTCTCAACTTCCTCCCTCTCTCTCTATATATGTGTTCTTTCGACTTCCATTCTTGTCAAGCTTGTGCTCAAAGAAGAGAAACAAAATAATAATCGAAACCCACTTCAATTCCTCTTTAATTTGTTGCATCCACATTCCACAGATCTAACTATTTCACTTTCAGATCTTCCTCTACTTTCAGTTCTAAAGGTTAGTTCTTTAACCATCTTTTTCTATAATGAATTAATAGGTATATGATGTGCAGTGTGTTGAAAAAAAATAGAGTTGATTTCTTTTGTGAGTTGTGAGTACTTGGAATTTGGAGAAGTTGGGATATGTTGTATTAGTTGGACCTTCTGGCTTTGAAATGACTAGCTAGCCAATCACTTGTCTGAGAACAAATTGAAGTTGGGATATGTTGTTAATTAGTGACTGAAAACTTAGTATTGCTTTGCCAATTTGAAATTATTTTTTTTGTTTGATAAAATGGGACTTAATTTCGGTTAATAACCGAAATTCGGTAATTCGGTTATTCCTAAATTCGGGTAGTTATTCGGATAGTGAAATTTAGAAGATTTCAGTATTCGGTTATATCCGAATAAGCTATTCTGTTCGGATATAACCGAATTGCTCACCCCTGGCCAAGTCTATAATAATTGCTCTGTGGAATCTACCAAACCAGGCTCTGATACCATGTTGAAACTGAGAATAGGTTATTCATTGAATTGATTTTTCTCTATTACATAGATTTATATATAGACACAAGTATCTTAATTACAGTTATGGTAATTCCTAAATTACAGTAATGTGTACACACTGATTATGGAAACTACAATTATGGCATATCTTCTAACAAGCTATAAACATTTATTTTATGATTTGTTTCCCTTCAAGCACCTTGTATTTATTTGACCTCTCACTTCCCCAATAGCATATATTTGAACCTAGCTTTTAGAACATTTTTACGACCTATATGCTGCTGATATCTATTGATTGAGCTACATGTTGTGGTTGCTTATTTAGATTTTAGAAAAGTGTTTTTTTTACTGTACTTTAGATCTCATGGTTCAGCTTTGTCTCAATCTTGTATTTATTGCCATTATTCATGTGACTAACATTAAATCTTTAACAGATACCCAGATGCTTGAATCTTTACCACCAGACTCAGTTGAGCAACAGGAGTACATCACGGCCATCCAAAATGAGGATGGATACAACTGGGGGTAAATATTTCATTCCTAAATGTCAAGTTATAAGGTTTCTTCATATTGCCCGAGTCATTTGTTGTTTTTTGCTTTTCTGATTTCTGTCAATTATTATTTATTTATTTATTTGTGGTTTAATGTTTTTCCTGTTTAACTTTTCATAACAAAGATATAATCCCGTACTCTGGGGAGTGCCTAAAGGAAGTTACGCAAGTAACCCAAATGGTCCATGCCGTACAATTGAGTTTCGGAAGATGGTCCAGGTAGGTTGTATTTTCTTCTGCATGGCAGGACTACATAATACGTGTTGAATATATTCCAGTGCTCATACATGAGATATTTGTGTTAATCTTTTAATGAGCTTATCTCGTGTTCTCAAATGTTATTTAATTTCAGGCACTCAACCGCATTGGTCTTCGTGTTGTGTTGGATGTTGTTTATAATCATTTGCATGGAAGTGGTCCTTTTGATGATAACTCGGTTCTTGACAAGGTGAAACTTACTTCATCAATTCTATTTGTACCTGCTTTTGGGATTCTATGGTTCACATTTCAGACTATCCAGTCTAATATTTTTTTTATTCTTCCTATACCTTTTGTTACTCATTCCTTTTATGATTTTGCAGATTGTTCCAGGTTACTATCTGAGAAGGAACACCAACGGTTATATTGAGCATAGCACATGCGTAAACAATACAGCCAGTGAGCATTTTATGGTTGAACGTCTGATTCTTGATGATCTTTTATGTTGGGCAGTTGATTATAAGGTAATTTATTGCTGTACACATTTTCTTCTACTCTCAAAGAAATCCCCACTACAAGCTAAAGTAACATTGCTGTATGCTAAGATAATGCTTCATTTAGTATTCTGCGTGGATTGTGAATGGTAACTTGTGTAATTAGTGATAGAGATAACTTGAGCTTATCGGATGTGATTTAAGAATAATCGGGATTTTAGGTATAGAACCTCATATATACATCTTTATCTCTAAGTATCTTTCACCCACCCACCCACACACAATCATACTTTGAGTGGAAGTCTCTCCCTCCATCTCTCTCTTTTCTGTCATGTGCATTTGTTGTATTCATAAATTGCTTTAGGGAATGATTTTTCTCAAAAGAATCATCACTGCACTGTAAGAATGGATTTTGACTTGCAAAGAAAAAGAGAAAAATAAAGCAAACAATTGATTGATTCTGATTCTTCTAAGAGGCTCAGCAACATAATCAATATATATTGAATGAACTTCTTGCAGGTTGATGGCTTTCGATTTGATCTTATGGGTCATATAATGAAGCATACCATGGTATGAAACTCTGACCTGTTTCCTGGAAATTTATTCTAATTGGGTTGAACTCTCCACATTAGAATGTGTAAATTAAAATTCAAGTCTCAGTATCTACTTGTTTTTGTCTAATTTAAGAACAACCAGAAAATGCTTGTTGATGTTACTGGTACAATTTAAGTTTGCTAGGCAACCTGGAATTGAAGTGATTTTCATATTTTTTTTTCACATCACATTTAAAATACTGCCATGCAGGTTGCAAAAATATATGTCTGAATAAAATTGTGGTTAGAGACGGTCTTACAACATGTAATAGGACTGAGATATAGCACTATTTGTTGCCTTCACAAGGTAGATTGTCAGACATGAAATGGTATAAATGTGTGAGAAGTTATATAATATCTCATACTATCATGTCCCATTTTAGTTGCTTTCTTTTTTGGTTGTGCAAGCATAATCTTTAAGACAAGCCAAAAATACATATGTTTTATGTTTGTATTTATTTTAATAAAGTTAAAATTAATATTAACAATACTGAAAATATATAAATGTAACATTAAAGGTTTTTTTCGCATTTCTTATAATCCATGTCTCACACACATAAAATTAGAAGAAAGAAAAATGGGAAAGAGGGAGTAAATTAATGATTTTACATATACCATATGTAGGAGTGGAAATGAACTGAGCCTTGTCAAGTTCATTGTTGCTCAAGATCAACTAGTTTCATAAGTGAGTCTAAAATTTGTGTCCAAGTTCTTATTGTTTAAAACGAACTAGTCCAAACCAAACTTGCCACGAGCCAAGCTCAAATTGTTCATGAACTCTTCTCAGTTAAATAATTATAAATGAAGTAAAAGTTAAGTTGGGTTTTAGGAATAAAGTTATGATAAATTTTTAACAACTATGGTAGATGTATAACTAAATTAATTTGTGTCGTTTTTAAGTTTAATAATTACTTGAAAACGACAAAATATTTGATACGACTACTTTCCAAATGTAAATGTATTGTAATATATTTATATGTTTTAAACAAGTCCTATGTTCATGAGCCTGTAGGTGGTAAGATTTATGTAGGGGAAATAGTTGAATTTTTATATGTTTACAATAGTGGATGTAAGCATAGATTTATAGGTTTGGTAAGCTTGGGCACCAAGAATACTTGGGCATCAAGCCCACTATTATTCTTACACTCCCCTCAAGCTGGAGCATAGATACCTATCCCAACTTGTAACAAATATAAATAATTCTTATAGCCATTAAAGCTGAACTCCAGTTTTCACATGACTTGTGGATGTAAGCCTGTCTTCTGTTTATTCTCGAATCACTTGCATACATGCTAAGGGGCTATATTTTCTGATAAACCAGGTCTATTTCCTAGTCGTCAAGTTAATGAACGTAAAAGCAGGCTCTCATGGTTTTCATTGGATTTCACTCCTCTTACTAGAATTACCAATTGCATGGTCTTCTCCTTAATATTGCTCATTGACCTACCAAAACTGTAAGGCTCATATGGTTGGCAGGATATCAGCCGTGATTCTCAATTTATTTAAGCTATGTTTGTTTGCAAGTTATAATCCCGGGACTATATTTCCATGGATTATAATCCCAAGACAATTAATCCTAGAATTAAATAATCCTACTCTCATGTTTGTTTTGTTTTGTTTAGGATTATTTAAAGCATTGGATAAAAACTATCATTTGGACTATTATACCCTTACCAATAATAACATATTTTAAATTAGTAAATGTTAGTTTTGTCTAAAAAATTTTAATTAGTAAAGGTTAGATGAGTATATATAGTAGGATTAGATCTCATACTAACTCTGTTTGAGCGAGCAAACACGTTTAAACAGTGAACATGCAACACGTGCATTGGTTATGTGGAATTTTTCTGCCCATTAATTAGTAAAGGTTAGTTTTGTCCAAAAAATTTTAATCTCTTATGGTGGGATTATAATCCTTGGTTAGACATGGTATTAAATAATCCCTCATTTCAAGTCATTTTGTTATCCCGTGACTAATAATCCCAAGTCTAATTTAAAAAACTAACAACGGACTTGGGATTAATAGTCCAATCCCAAGGATTATCCTTGTAAACAAACATGACCTCAAGGTAACTGAACCCATGTATTATGTTCTTTAAATATTCCTTAGAGGGTGGAAGCAAAGATTACCCTCACTCCCCACCCGCCCCTTGGTATGGGAGGAGATTCAAATACTATGTAGATGAAGGAGTTTCCCTTCAACAATTATGCGTGCCAAACACAAGAGTTTATCAAAAGGGGATCCTCGTCTCCACATACCCCACTTGATTCCTGTGTACCAAATGAGGCCTAAAGGATTAGGATACTAATGCTTGTATCAAGGGAAAGGTAAGGTAGAGAAATTGAAATTTAAGTTCAATATAGCTGAATGTGAATTAGAAACTTACAATTGATACTCTAACAACACTAAATAAATTCGTTGTTTGAGTTAACCTTCTTGTTTTTCCAATAGAAATGGTGCAAGGAAAGACTTTAAGTTAATAGTATCTCCCCTTCCCCAACTAGCATTTATTTGTGGGGGCTTAGTTAAGTTCAGGTAAGTTTTGAGGTGCTCTATTCGAGAAAATTTCATGGGGATTTCACCTATTGCTGTAGGATCCCTATTCAAAATCACTAAGACTCCTTTGTGGGCAGATTTAAATTTTTACATTCATTTGTTTACTAACACTTTTGTATTGTTAAAATAATGGTGTATAAACTATGCAACCTCATTTCCATTTTCTTATTATGTCTATAGGCAGGAGGCTTCATTTATATTTTTAGACATGGAAGGTGTGTAAGCCAAAGGGAGGTTTGGGGTTAGTTAATTTGGTCCTTAAGAATGTTGCGCTGGTAGGTATCTGCCTGTGGAGATTCCCTTTAAAATCTAATTCCCTTTGGCATAGGTCATCAGGAGCAAGTGTGTTATACATATGAATGGGTAAGATGCTAAACCTAGATTTATGTAACTCTTGAGAATTCTTGGAAGTTCAAATGTTGAAGATTTACCTCTTCTGGTCCTCATTTGAGACGTGAGGTTTGGGCAGTCATCATATTTGTTTTAGGGAAGACACTTGGGTGGGTTGTAAGAACCCGAATTTTTAGATATTATTAAATAAGGATTTAATAAATAAAATTCTTAAACCGTGAGATGGGTTCGAATAATAATATATATATGTGATATGAGGTATGTGGTATTATATTACATAGGATAATATGGACTATGTAAAGTGTGTTTTTGTGATTTATAAATATATTATTAATATATATTTGTTACTTATCGTAGAGACGATCCAGTTGAGATAAAGGAGGTGGATAAATTCCTATCGATATTAAATAATTTATAGAATTATTTTATAGTAAGTTGGTGACATTAAATATCCTTAATGTATAATCACCATATTCTTGAGTATGTGTATTAATAACTAGTATGTTTATAATATAGGTTATTAATAGCACTTAAGCTATCCATGAATAGGTTTGGATAGTGAAGCATGAGTTAGTTAAGGAATTAACTAATAAGAATAAATATTAGTTAATTTAAGTTGGGAGTTATATTATGGAATAATATAATGTCAGTATTGAACCTTAATTAACTATGATGATATAGTACAATGTTTAATTTACTTAAGTAAATGAGTGAATTAATATGTGTGTTGAATATGTAATTATAGTTGATACTTTTTATATATATTACTTAGAGTGGTAATATGTGAGAAAGTCTAATGTGCGAATAACGTTAAATATATATACGTTATTAAAGGGAGATGGAAATCATTATATGATTAAATGTATATTGAAGAAATTGTTTTGGGAACAATTTATAGAAAAGAAAGAGATATGATTTTTCTAATAAAGGATATTAAAATAGTTTCTAATGTTGAATTATTTTAATAAAAGAGGGAATGTTATTTTTGAATAATAATATTACCTTATATGTTTTTGTATAAGGTGTGATTGGTTAATATAGTAAATATATTAAAACGTATTTGCTATATGTAATTAAATTGATGGAAATAATTTATTATAATAGAAAATAAACTTATTATCTATTTTCTATATATAATATATGTACATGTGTCGTACATATAGTTATTTGGTATTATATTAAAAATAATATCACGAGACAATAAGTAAATTATTTTCTAATAACGAATGTGCTTATTTGGAGAAAACATAATATTTTATGATATGGCTAAATACATAATTTTAAATGTATTTTCAAGGGAGTTTAATTAATGAAAGGAAACTAAGTTATTTTAATATATTAAATAACTTAAGTTATTATTTGATCGTGAATATTATTATTGGAATAATTAATAGAGTATATATTAAGTATTATAAGCGTAAAGGTTATACTTATTATAAGTATAAATATTTGAGGTAGTTTAGCATTTAAATGCTTAAGACACGCAAACATTATACTAAAAGAATGTTTAAGTGAGATGGGAATAATAATAAGCTTGAGATTAAGCTTGTATGAATTGCCTTGTGTGGCACGGTAATAGATTCGGTAATGAATTAATTAATTCATGGATGAAAGAATTATTAATTAAACAATTAGTCTATATTAATTGTTATTATAATATTATGTTGATTTATTATTATAACTAGTGATAGTATAATAATATATAAACGAGTAGATTATTAATATGATTATAATTGCTCAATTAGTTGATATGTGCAAAGGATGTGATTATTAAGAATATAACATATTGTAGTTACACATATGTTTTATGTAGTATAGTGCAACATTAATGTGACTGTATTATATATAAACTATATAGTAAAATTGATTGCATTATGTGAATTACATAATATTATTGCTTATGTAACATGATGTGTGTGGGTAGACCTTAAGGAATACCCTATTAGCATATAGTAATTGTTAATTGATAATGATTTCTATAGGATATTATAACTGTAATAATAACCGTTATGATAATTAATAATCATTATAATAATGAGTAATACCCGATAGAATTATATCCGGTAGGATGAAATGTACATGAATTTATATATGTGCAAGTTAAAATTTACTACATGATAGTATTATTGGGACTACATTGTGACACATTAATTTATAACATAAGTTATATGAAATGGAAGGTGTACAACTTAAATGTATATGGAAGGTATATATATAAACCAAGTGTTATATATAACTCATGTTACCCAATTACTGAGTTTTATCAAGCCTTGTCCCAATATGATGGTCACTTTTCTCCCTCACGTGTTCAAGCAAAAGGCTAAGCCTACTATTGCTCTCAAACTCAGCAACTCTAGCTTCATAGCAAATCATCACAAGGGGAGTGGGCTAAATAGTGGAGTTCAACAACTAATCTAACAACTCTTTAATAACCTTCATGCAATTCTTCAATCCATGGGTTTGTTTTAGTGGGAAATTGCAATGTCTGTGTAATCCTTTTTCTATAAATATAGACTCTCCTTCTCCATTTTTCCATTGCTGAGAATTGCTTAAGTGTGAAATTGAGAGCATATATATAGAGTGAGTAATTATATACACATCAGTAGAGGAAGTGTGAATTAGCAAGCAAATTACAAAGGTATAAGGTTTCTTCTTGTTCTTCATTTTTGTTTCTGTCAAAATTTTCATTCTTAAATTCCCAATTTCTTAATTATGTGGAGTTAAATGATAATGGAGTTGGGAAATGTTTACATAGTTGTTATATAACCATGTAAGCATGTTTAAATTGTATTATGGCTGATATAGAATAGAATTCGTATGAATTTTCTGAGATGGGTTTCCAGTTCTGCCGAACAGGAAGCTATCACTGGGTTGGCCGGACACCGGCGCAGCTGCGCCGGGTTTGTACCTGGTGCCTGCGCAGCTGCGCAGGGTCCTGGCTTTTGTTTTCTGTTTTCTGCAGCAGCCTGCTACGTGATAACTTATTGATATTAATTAAGACAAGCATGAAAACTGGTATAACTCCTATAAACATGTCTCTTGATACAACATGAATGTTTATGGCCATAATAGCATATGCTTTTGATAAAAAGCTTTCTAGATTAGAAGTGAACTTAGAAATGATTAAAGTGAACTTCATCACAAATATTTCATGTGAGCATTCTAATTTTTGTAAACATGATCATATATTCTATATTGACATGAAATGTACGTTTAAAGTGTTGAATAAACTAGCATACGTGATTGCAAGATTCAAACGATTTGAAAAGAAACTTAAGACTTTCGAAAACGAACTTAACCAAGACTTACGTCTTTTAGATTCTGACCATGTGAGAACATTTATGTGGTTTAGATATGTGTTTCAAGTGCACATGAGTTATATGTTGAGATGCCTTGCATGTACTAAGATTAATACTTTTCAAAGAAAGATTTGAATGTGAAAACTAATATCATAAAGTACTTAGTGAACTTACGTTATGAACATGCAAGCATGTATATTAGGATTTCATTGTGCCTATAGACATGTTGACATAAGCATCATGTGATGAAACATGGATTTCACCTATGCACGCATATTTATAGAAAATGAATTTCTAAAGCATAAACTATGTGATTAACATATACATGTGTGATGAACGCACGAGCATGTATACTTAGTATTGTTTAGCCTCGTGGTGTGTTGATATGACTTTAGTAATGGACCATTAGTAACGTGGGCTTGATTTATTTAAAGTTTATCGGCATATGGCCTTAATTGGATTAGGATGAGCATGCTAGGTTCGAACTTGAAATTATAACCATAGAGCATGCGTATTGATTAATATCAGTAACTTGAATGATATTGATTGAACTCGGGTGGTCCAGCAGAATGAAATTTCATTCCTGGTTTGATCAGTGAGTGGCGCAGCTGCGCCACTCTTAAGGCCAATACCTGCGCAGCTGCGCCATCCTGTTTTCAGGATTTGTGCAGTCTGTTTGTTCTTGATTTTGTAGTAGACTTGTATTATTACTTAAACTGCAAATCATGGTCTGACCCCTACTGGTTTATGACTATATGATAAACATAATAACCTTGCATGCCTAATTTAAAATATGACAAGGATTTTGAAAGGGTGAAACTTAGAAAAGTTTGAATGTAATGGTTTCGATAAGGTTTGAGAAACATGAAAGCAATATAGATCATGTATCTATGAGCTTTAAATACGTGTCGAACACATAGCGAGTCGAGTAAAGGTGTATGAATGTTGATATTAAAAGTATACCTATACTAGCTATTATAGGAGTATGTTAAGAAAGTGAAACAAGGTTCTAAGAACCAAGTTAGACAACAATGTAACCTTTATTATTACATTGACAATGTGTGATACATATAACTGATGAGTGTGATCTCTATGATTAATATAACTGTGTAGGATTACACAAAGTGCAGAGATTCTTAAGCAGTTAAGTCGTAGTTGTTAAACTACGAATCATGCAAGTCTTTCAGTTCCTATTTGATATATGAATTCAATAACTGTTAGTTGAATTATATTATGCTGTGATAATGTGAACTTATATATGAACTGTATATGAGATATAAATGAGATTCAAAGTTGATCTTTGATGATATACTTGTTATGTGAAAAGTAACATGCGTAGTAAATATAAACTGCTTATAAATGCATGAACTGAGTATGATGTTATATGCTATGTGATGCATGAGGACTGTTAGAATTGCTGAGCTGTCGAGCTCACTCTTGCAAATAACCACTTTTGCAGGTTAAGGATTTACGGTAAAGATTTCGTGCTTCTTGATTGATAAAGATAGATAGTATCGCATTGAAGAATATTACTTAGATTATTGTCTGGACCATGTCTAGATTCTAGATGATGTACTCGATAGTTGCTTACACTGTTTAATACTTGTTGTATTGTAAGAATGTATTAATTAATACATAGAGGATATCGAGTTGAGTTGTTAATGTTTATACGATAACTCAGATAAGAAGGAATCATATTATATAGTTGATTCAAGATTTGTAATCGGTATCAAGTTATGGAATCAATAAAAAGATTTTATTCAAGGAGGATTGAAAAAGTTTAAATTATTCCGCATTTTAGTAACATCGAATATGATGTAAAGACGAGATCTTGAATATGAATAGAATTTATATTCTAAATTGTAATAAAGCAAGATGTATTCTTTTAGTAATGAATAAAAGATATAATAGTTTGGCGTTAGTAGTATCGTGACTGCACCGAATCCGAGGTTTCGAAGGAACGTGGATTTGGGGGCGTCACATGGGTGAAGTTCAATTTTCAGGGAATTTGATCGTCTTTTTTGCATATCTACTTTGCATAATGCACACCTCTAATTTATTTGTGATTGTGATTCCATGTCTTTAGTCTTTATCAGGGTGCCAGAGTTGTCTTAATTAATTTGCTGAATTTGATACAGATTCATACCTAATAATCAATTTTGGATCTAGACACTTCTCAACACTTTTTACTGTTTTGAGTTATTTTTCCTCCTTGTCTGTGTTGTCTCAGTCTCGTCTCTAGTTCATTTTCCTTTTGGCTTATGAAGGGAAATGTTCTGCAAAAATCAAGGCATTTATTTGGTCTCTGGTTTTACGAAGACTGAATACTAATGGTATTTATTAGGAGTACAAATCCCAAAGGCTCCATCCTAGATGTTTACTTGTAAGCGACTGAGATGAAAACATAGTAATTTTTTAATATATTAGTTCAGTCTATATATATTCTAAAGGGGGAGCTTAAGGTAGGAGTACTTTTTCAAGTAAAGGATCATTTTTCTTTACTTTATAACTTTCCAATGGGTACTTTTAGGATGCATTTGTTTGAATTTTGTGAGATTAGATGAAACAACCCGGGTCAAATCCCGAGTCCGGAACGAATCTCGGGTCAAATCCAAAGTCCGAATCGAATTAAATCCATCAAAATAAGGCCTTAAACCACTGACCCAATAGTATCTTCTTGGGTCATCTTACCTCACCATAGGCTCACCCAAAAGTCATGACTGAAGGCACTATTGGTAGTAATTTATTTCCTTATAGCCATTGTGGGATAATACCGGCTGGCTTCGTGTCCCTACCTTTGGCAACCCGATCGGATGACCCGACCCGAGCTTTCGAGAGTCGGCTCTGATACCATATGAAACAACCCGGTCAAATCCCGAGTCCGGAACAAATCTCGGGTTAAATCCCAAGTCTGAATCGAATTAAATCCATCAAAATAAAGCCTTAAACCACTGACCCAATAGTATCTTCTTGGGTCATCTTAGCCCACCACAAGCTCACCCAGAAGTCATGACTGAAGGTACTATTGGTAGTAATTTATTTCCTTATACACAGGCAAATTTTTTTCATATCTTTTGATATGAAACTGGGGTGTTACATTGGAGGTCTATGAGATTGGTCATTTTCTATTTTTCCGCTTGTTATAAAATGGGTAGACTCCTTATACACCCCTCTACTTATAATCTCTTTATATTCTGGTAACATTTTTTTATAAAAAATAAATATTTTCTTTAATGAAAGTTATCATCTCTTTACAGTTTACAGGAAGGGGCTGCAGTGACAGACTAGTAATGAAAGTTCTAAATCTAATGTGCTATGCTTAAAATTTTCTTAACAAAAACTGCACCTTCATGATTTCCACTCCAAGTTTCCATTTCTGAGTCTGTATTCTGTTATTCTAAATGAAGGATACTCCAGTCCTGATAATGCACTTCAGATATCTTTTGCAATATCGCAATATTATATGATGAATTTTGGAATGTATTGTAACATGATGTTCATTATGCAAATTACCTCGCAAAAAAGTTGTTATCACCAGTATTGCGTCCTGCCACACCTTTGGTGAGGAAGTGCAGGGTTTAACTGCTGCTTGACATGGATGTGTATTTATGCAATGAACACGTCTGCAATGAGTGTCATATTTGTAGATGTAAGCAGTTGAAAGAAAGAAGAAATAGCCAAATAATTTGCTACAATATTGATATCATGTCTATTTTGAGAACAGGTGAAGGCCAAGAGTTTGCTCCAGGGCCTATCAAAGGATAAAAGTGGAGTAGATGGTGCAAGCATATATATGTAAGCTTTTAGCCATGACCTAGTTATTTCTTGTTCCACCTGTTATTCTTCTCCAGGTATATCATGTTGTCCTTAATTTAATATTCTATTCATATTCTATCACGTTGACTCTTCAGAATTTATTATGTTGGTTAAACAACACATGGGAATTTGTATGAGACACTTTGATGACGCATTTGGCTGGGCATGTGTTTACTGAGATTATGTCTAACAGTTCAAACTCGTAATGTAGTTGTCCAGTATAGCTCCATCAATATACCCTTTCTTTACATGGTTGCTTGACAACAAGTGAAGTTCCCATTTTGCATTTATTTTGCATCTTTTTTCCTTGTGATGAATAAAAAGGATTCTAGTATGTAATCATGTCTCCACATAGATTTGTGGATTACACAGTTTGATTCTTAAATCTCTACTAGTACTTTTACATGTATCTGTTTCTTGGGTCGTACTCAAACCCATTGTTTTTTCCTGAAAGTATATCATAATAGAAATAAGAGCATAACCCATATTAGTAATGGCCTACAACTGAATGAGTCTTCTGAATACCAAATTAGACAAAAGAAACATAATAGACAGATTTTGGGCAACCTCACAATGAAGCAATAGGTGATCAACCGATTCTCTGCCCTGCTACATATGTAAAAGCTGTTGACAAAAACCATCTCTCTCGACCTCAAATTTTTAATGGTAAGAATCAAGCATAGAGCTGGTGCCAAAGGAAAAAATGCCACCTTCAGTGGAGGACCAAATGCTTATGAATGGAACCTCACAACAACCTTGCTCTCTAAGGATACAATTGCAGGAATTTGCTACGACACAGTAGGATTTCGGCATTTTGCTGAAAGCACCCTGATGTCATACCCTGTCTAGAAAGAATCTGGACTGCCCATAAGAATATCCGTCTCCGACAATAAGTGCAAGAAAGCATCTACCAGGCTCTATGACTGAACATCAAGGCTCACAGCTCGCTGCTCGCATTCTCTTCTGGACTTGCTCCAGATTGATTGTCACCTCTACATGGTCTGGGACCTCTCCCATAAGGGCTCATCATCGTATCAACTTGCCAAGTATCCTACTAAAACCTGGTTTTTTTCTTATTGCCAACTACAAAAGATGCTCAGTGAACTCGTCCAACCCTTACCCCTTTAATTGCCTTCCAAGTTAACCACCGAAAAGGAATGGTCCTTCCTTAGTAATCTAATAATAATCTCTCTTATTTTATTTTATTTTTTCTTTGTACAAGTTTAATTTAACATGCTCCAGTTCAAATTTTCTCACAGTTACCATTCTCCACAAATCCTCCTCCTTTGTGAATCTCCACAGTCATTGTATTCATTCTATGTTTCTATGCTCGAACTTTCAGATATGGGGAAGGATGGGACTTTGGTGAAGTGGCAAAAAATGCACGTGGAATAAATGCATCACAGTTCAACCTTTCCAACACTGGAATTGGGAGGTACTTCCTTTTTTTTGTTCTTCTTTATAACATAAAATTCATGTACTTTTCTTAATTTATAATTCTAAAAGCTAGGTTTTTCTCGTGGGTGCAAATATAATGTAGACGGGCGATTGAATAAACTATTTTAGTTTATGAAATATCTTGGCTTTTTAAAAAATTTCCAAGTCTCAAGTGACTTATTTATAAATTCAGATTTGCAATTTGTGCAACTGAGTAACAAGGAATGAGAAAACTAAGGAAAGGGATAACTAATCATGCAGTGCACAATAGATTCATGTAATTCAAAAACATATATATGGCTTATGCTACTATGTGCAGTCACAAGCTCCTCTCCATGAGGACCAGGACTTGAGATCCTATTACTATAACAATAAATAATCCTTTTGAGATGGAGAAACCTTTAGAGTTTATCATAATATAACTTTGGTGAATTCCTACACCTTCTTGTATTGAATCTAAGCTCTTTTGCTCCCTCCTCAATGAGAAACCACAACTGAATCAACCCTTGAACTCTTCATGATTTGGTCTCAGACAGAAACATACTTTCTTATTCTGCACAATACAATAAATAAACAAGCATCGAAATACAAGAGCAAAAATTAGTGAATGCTTCTATGTTAAGCGGATATTACAAATTTACAATAAAATCAAGTTACAGTTTGTGCATCTAAACTTATGTATAGATTACAAGTATAAAAGATTTAAGAAATTTGTGTAAAATATTAGTATATTACTCGGATTTTTTTTTTGATAGAAGTATATAGATTACAGTAGCTGAAACTATAATACTTGTATATATGATTTCATAAGTTAGAAAGTATATAGATAAAATACTAGTGCAAAATATTCCGTTCAAACTTCGCTCTTGTTATCTACGTAATGGAAAGTTTTATATATTGGTTAGATTTAGAACAAGGATAATCTCATCCACCCTTTGGTAAAGAAAAAGAGATGCTATCTTCTTCTGAGCAAGGGATTCGGCTGGGTTTGTATGGGATCTCCTTCTTATCTTGTATTTGTTTTTTTCCTTTATGTTTTGGCTTATTGAAGATGAAGAGCTTCTTATCCTTCAAATATTTGTGTTCTTTTTTTATGATAATAAATGTTGTCTTTTTCTGGATAATTAAGTCTTCATTAATGGTACAAACAATTTACAGGAGTATTTATACTTGATAAAGCAATTAATTTATTAATTGCTTTTTAAAACTTGCTTTCAGCTTTAATGATCGAATCCGGGATGCATTACTTGGTGGATCTCCATTTGGCCATCCTCTTCAACAAGGTTTCGTCACAGGTTTGCTTTTGCAGGTAACATAATATTTTACGGTTTTTTCATGTAAACTTAGTAGTTATACAGATTCATGTTCAAACAAGCATCCGTTGATTATTATATTTTACGTTTTTTACATGTAAACTCAGTACTTACGTTGTTTCATATTCAAACAAGTATCCTGTAGTTTTATTGTGTCATGATGCCATCGTTCTACTGGAGCTAGAGTCTATAGACAATATGGTAGTGTTTTATTGGCCTGTTAACAGCCTCCTGTTCAATAACATCTAATCTTCATCTACAGGCTAATGGTCATGACCATGGTAGTAAATCTGATGAAGAGCGTACTCTTGCTGTATCGAAGGATCATATTCAGGTTACATGTCTTGATATCTTCCCTTTTCTGCTGATGCCGAACAGGTTTTTGAGACATTATGATCAAATTCGAGGTTGGAGAGCTCATTGTTTAAATTTGCATAGTAGATGTGTTAATTATTATTCAAATTTGTCTTAAATATTATATATCAACAGTAGAAGAGTTTTTTACTTCTTTTTTTTCACTATTACCTTGTCTTTATAGTATTTCCCTCTATTACTTGTCTCTGTTTATAATTCTAGCTGGTGTGTGGCACAAAATAGTTAGAGAATGATGAGGATTTCCTTTGGTTAGGAGTTGGGGTTGATGATGTGCCAAAGGACCATCTGGTGTGTGTTTTCAATCTAATGTGTGGGGCCCTTGGGGTTAATAATTTGGTTTCTATGAAAATTTCTTTCAGACTACTGTCAAAAATTTATGTTTACCATGAGCCACTCTTATTTTAGAAAAAGAAGTATGTAATGTATGCTGTCTCAAAGTACCTCTCAAAATTTTGGACCCTTTCTAGCCAAGTCCATGCCCAATGATTTGGAAGATGTCCGATCTCAATTCTAGACCCATACCTGCACCTACATCCCATGTTCGAGTCCATGGAACACTATGGGATAGAGTGATACTTCTTTTTAGCTTTGAATCTGCGGGAAATTTCAGGACAACTGTAGAAAAGAAGAAATAGAGTTTTGATTATTAATTCCTTTTTGATTTCCTCTCAATTACATTGGTTTATATATACAAGTATAGCAATCTCTAATTTATAGTTATGGTAATCCCTAATTTACAGCAATGTATATAAACTAATTATGGGATACGATTAACTACAATTATGAGAACAATATTTTCTAACACTCCCCGTTAAGTTGGTGTATAGATGTCTCGCATACCCAACTTGAAACATAATGGATGAAACATCTTACTACTAAGACCCTTAGTCAAAATATGAGTAAGTTTATGTTTTGTTTTGACGAAAGGTAAGCAAATAAAACCACTAGTTAACTTTTCTTTAACGAAGTGTCTGTCAATCTCATTGTGCTTCGTTCTATCGTGCTATACTGGGTCGTTTGCAATACTAATGGCTGCCTTATTATCACAAAATAATTGCATAGGTCTTTTAGTTGTAATACCCAAATCTTCTAGCAAGGTTCGAAGCCACATTAGTTCACATATACCCAAGGCGATAGCTCGAGCTCAGCACTGGATCTTGCCATCACGGATTGTTTCTTACAGCGCCAAGTAACAAGATTGCCTCCAACAAATGAACAGCAACCAGATGTAGAACGACAATCCTCTGTACAGCTAGCCCAAATCTGAGTCGGAAAATGTTTCAACTCTCATATAATAATGTGGTGCGGACAATAAACCTTTTTCAGGAGCAGACTTGAGATACCTCAGAATTTTGTAGACAGTTTTCATGTGACAATGTTGAGGATCATGCATATACTGACATAAGGGTAAGCCCCCTTAGCACTCAATGACTTTACAGATAATATAGATTTCAACATTAATCATAAGAGAACATTTGAGTAAATAGTTACCGTACAATTCAATCCTTCCACCATATAATGTCCCAATTAAATATAAGACATGGAATTACTGTCAAGTCTTATTTTATTTAATTATATGTATTTCGATTCACAAATGCACAACTCCAAATAATGCAAATTAGAAACTTCTTTCTAATTTCATTCTCCTTGGACAAAAACTACTAGGTTGTCATTTATCGAATCACATATGACATTTCTCTTCTTTTACTAGAAGCGGTAGATTCTTTATTGATCATTTATTATCTCCATATATGACTTATTATACCCAAGCATATCCTTTGGTATACCCTAAGGGTCTTAAGGGACATGTTAAAGTATAACTTATCATACACAAGATACTATGATGATCTCAAGTTTAAGGATCACTTGTACTACTATCATTACAGGAATTCTTATTGACAGACAAGTAAAACTCCATTAGGTATTCCTTAGCGAGTTACGTTCAGTGAACTTATTCTCCAATAAGCACCTACATACTTGCTTTAGTGTCTCCATACAAATGATTATGAGATCGATCATCCTCATCCAATGAGCAAGCAACGTATGTACCAATCTATCTGGATTCACCTATGTTAGTAATCCAACGATTGAGAACTTTTTTAGTTTTAAGCTATCTAAGAATTTAGATCTCATTAGCATGATCATCATCATGATTCTAAAAGAATTGTTTAAAACTATGGGTTTATCACATATTATAAAAACAACACCATGTAGATAAATTAAAAGCCTTTAATTAAATAATATTTTATTAATAAATGAATAAGATTGTTACAAAATATATGTTTTATCATCAAACATGATTGACTTGTGTGCATACTACTTTCAAGAGTAACTAGTTCTCATGTATCATTCTTTTTCAAGACATTCATCTCCACTATCATAGCATGTTTCCAATTCTCATTACTATTTACTTCTTTCCATCCCTGAGGAATATATATTAAAGACAAGGAAGAAACAAAGGAATGGTAGGATGCAGATAATTTATTATAGGTTTAGAAATTAGAGATAGGATATTGAGTACAAGGTCAAACCCCTTTTCTAAGAGCAATAGGAAGGTCAGTATCATCAGAAGAACAAGTAGAATTAGGAATCTCACCATGATCATTATCAGGACTAGGTGTTGAGCAGGGTTGGTGTAGTGGTGTAGAAATGGTGACCTTATTCTTGCCTCTTTGAACATAGGTTCTTAACTCAGGCTCATTCTGTCTACCATTTGACTCTTGTAACTACCCCTGTGTAGATTCATCAAAGACAACAACAACAGGAATAGGAGAAGAGTTTATAAGATAAAGTGGTATAGTACTACTTGTAATGCCAGCCTTAGGAGGAAGCTTCTCCTCATCAATAACATCCTCCCCCTGAGGAGAAGGTGAGGTAGAATAAAAAGGCTGCAATTCTCAAAAATTTACATTCCGAGTGACAAATACTTTGTTTAAAGGAGGATGATAACATTTATAAACTTTTTGGGTTGGAGAATACCCAATGAAAACACACCTAAGAGCCTTGAGATCTAATTTTTTCCGTGTGAAAGATTTATCATAAACATAGCATACACAGCCAAAAACTCGAGGCGAAGGAGAATGACTTGTCGTGTGTTGGAGAAAAAAGATGGGACTTTTGTTCCCAAGAATTCTAGAAGGAAGCCGGTTTATAAGAAATGCAGCAGTTAGAACATCACCTCCTGATAGAAATTTAGGTGTGTTCATAGTGAACATAAGAGTGTGGGCTACCTCTAGTAAGTGTCGATTTTTTCTTTCCGCCACTCCACTTTGTTCTGGAGTTTTTACACATGAGGTTTGAAGAATGACGCCATGCTGAGAGAGATAAGATGCAAAAGCATTATTATAACT
This sequence comes from Panax stipuleanatus, assembly GCA_020205555.1. NCBI lineage: Eukaryota > Viridiplantae > Streptophyta > Magnoliopsida > Apiales > Araliaceae > Panax > Panax stipuleanatus. The sequence continues at coordinate 143,942,302 of CM035115.1, read as the reverse complement.
ATATTCATGATCATTATCACTGGAGAATTTTGACTTTATTCAAATTGGGTTTGAATCATTTTATGAAATTCTTGAAAACAATCAAACACCTCATTTTTGGAACGAAAAAGATAAATCCAAGTGACACGAGAATGACAATCAATAAAACTAACAAACCATCTATAACCAGAACGGAAAACAACCTGAGAGGGTCCCCACACATCAGTATGTATAATAGCAAAAAATTTAGATTGTAGACTATTAATAACAGAATAAATAGAACGTTTGTGTTTACCCAATTCACACGGTTCACACAAAAATTGAATTTTATTACATTGCTTAACTAAAGATGGAAATAAAGACTCTAATACTGAAAAAGAGTTATGTTCCAAACGTCGATACCATTGATGGAGAGAAGTCAGGCCAGAGTCATAAGTAGATTGAAGAGCCTAAGTAGAGAACATGTTAAACGAGAGAACATCTAAATACTATAGATCACCAACTGCACTACCACTGCCAATCTTTTGCCTTGTCACCAAATTCTGAAAAACACAATAAGTTGGGAAAAAAGTTACTGAACATTGTAAAGATTCAGAAAGACGTTGGACAGATAATAAATTTGCAGTAAATGAAAGAATATGAAGAACATATGATAATGCTAATGAAGGAGTACAAACTACTGAACCACTTTAAGAGATAGAAAAAAGGGAACCATCAGCTACTCGAACCTTGTCTTTTTTAAAGAAAGGCGTGTATGAAGTAAAGAGGGTGGAGGACCCGGTCATATGCTCGAAAGCACCTGTGTCTATGATCCAACTAGAGCAAGTTGATGAAACATTAAAAGAACAAGAATATATTCCTGACTGGGCATAATGAGAAGTAGATTTGGAACAAAATTTCTGAAAAGCAGAGATTTCTTCAGGAGTGATTGCAGTTATTGTTTCTGAAGTACTGGATGCTTCAACAGGACGTGTTGTAGTAGACACATAGGCGTGGGATCCACATCCACGACCACTACCAAGCCGACCTTGTCTTTTAGGACGTTTATGAAGCTTAAAACAGCGATCCCTGGTATGGTTCTTTCCCCCATAGTAGTCACATTCGCTGGACTCCTTCTCAACATGAGACTGGATGGAGAAGCTAGACTTAGGATACGAAGCAACCATGACTTATCGGTCAACAAAATTTAAATTTAGAATCATCACCCGATGTCTACTTTACTCTTGTTGGACTCTAGTATGAGCCTCTTGCAGTAATGGAAAAGTTGTCTGACCAATCAACTGTACTCGAACTTGATCATATTCTATGTTCAAACTACTCAAGAAATTCACAACTCTATCTTCACTAACAAACTTTTGATAAGCAGTTACATCTTCCAGACATTTGGCTGAAAAAATTCGGTAATAATCAAGCTCCTGCTAAAGTGCATTAATATCCACAAAATACTGTGCCACAGGCTTGTTCCCTTGACCTAATTCACGGATTCGTTTACGAATGTCATATGCCTTAGACATATCACCAGAAATAGAGAAAGTTTGAGAGATAGCCTCCCTAAGCTCGTATGCAGTGTCTAAGAACATATAACTACTCCGCATACTTGGTTCCATTGAATTAAAAGTCCATGTTTTCACCATGTGGTTATCATATTTTCTTTCTTCTTGGGCTACACCTGCTTGTGCAAGCATGTTGTACCATTGATGAAATGTTGCATACTGTTAGCTTCAATTGATGTACGACATGCTTGAGACCAATCTAGATAATTGTTTCCATCCAACTTAAATGGACTTAAGAACCAAAGCAGAGTTAAGATGATGATTTCTAATCAACTTCCCTTTATTTATTTTAGTAGTACCACCACTATTAATGAAATTAGATTTTGCCATGATCAGGTAATAAGAGCAACAAGAATATCCAAGAAAATATCAACAAGGATGATTTAAAGGCTAAAAAAAAAGTGGCAGTGAGTTATTCCAGAAAACAAAGCAGTGCAACTAATTGATGTTTGAAATTGAAGAAATCTGAATCAAACAAGACACAACTACTGTAAATAAGAAGAGGAGAGAGAGGCAAACATTTCGAAACAGGCTACGTTGGCAAAGAAGGTACCACGCGCCGGCAAAAGGAGGCGCGTGGTGTCGGCAGGTGGCGCGTCAGGTGGCGCGTGCGAGCGCGTGGGATAGTGGGTGTCGGAGATGATTCTCTGGTGGTGGTTGCCTGGCAGAGTAGAGTCCTTTTATGGCCTCAATTTCTCCATACAAACTTGTCTTACTAGGTTTCTGAAGGAAAATAAGAATGGCAGCGAAAGAAAAACTAAGAAACTAGTTTTCTGCCAAGGAACAGGCTTTGATACAATGGAGAAAAGAAGGAACAGAGTTTTGATTATTAATTCCTTGATTGATTTTCTCTCAATTACATTGGTTTATATACACAAGTATAGCAATCCGTAATTTACAATTATGGTAATCCCTAATTTACAGCAATGCATACACACTAATTGTTGGATAAGATTAACTACAATTATGGGAACAATATCTTCTAACAACAACGCTTTATGAATGCAGCTGGATTAAGAGCAGGATTTGTTCACATGAAAGAAATGTTACAAATCTTCTTCTTTTTCTGATGAAAAAGTGTTGAAACTCTTTAACCCCTAAAGATTTTAGAGCAGCTGCTGACAGAATATTGTACAATTTAATCTAATGAAGTACTTGTGTGTGTGTGTGTATACATTTACAAAATTTCTGCGATGATTTTGAATCTGAGATGAATATGGTTGAGATATTTGTATGTCCATAGAAATAGAGTGGGACTACTATTTTTTTGGCTTTCCTAATTACTGTATGATTTTATCCAAAACTCTAATCTGATGGAAACAATATACAATTTTGGACTGTTATGGGATTGTATCATGTCAATAAAAAGTTGAATGCATATCAGTATTCCTCTTTGATTGCTTTACTTGTCTGATCTTCATTTGTTCGGCCACTATTTTAGATTATTTCCCAAATTCTCAGTTTTCTTGATTATGTTTTTATTTTATCAGTAATCCTTCTTGATAAATTATTTAATTCAGGTCGGAATGGCTGCAAACCTAAAGGACTATGTGTTAACTAATTGTGATGGGCAAGAGGTACTGTATGACATGCCACTCGATTATACTGAAAAGAATATTTGCAATATAATTCATTTTCTTTCCCTTCTGTTTGTTTCCAGATATGCAATTATGTTTCTGCACCTTTTTTATGTGATAAAGTTCATGAGCATATTGAATGTTTTTTTATGTATCGTGCTTACTTTCCTCTCCTGTAGTTCTAATTTCTTCACGGCCTTTGCTTATATGCAGTTGCTTATCACATCAATTGGAACACTTATTATTAATTATTGTAATGATACTTAATTAGTCTGAAATTTCTGGAAGTTACACATTTCTAGATTATATTAGGTGAATAGAACCTAAATACTACCTCTCATATTTACATTTACTATCCCAGTTGTTCCTGCCCTTTCTTGGATATTAATTAAGGTCCCATTTCTTGGATATTAATAAAGGTCCAAGTCTTATTTCCATAATTTTTCACATAACTAGCTGACAGAGAATAGATGACTATTTCGTAGTAATGAAGACTTGTGTATATTATTGTCAGGTTTCTTAAAATATTTCCTTGATTTATATATTTATTAGCTATAGTCAAAAGATTTATCTTTTAGTTGATAGAAGCTGGTGTACTAACTTATTTAAGGTAATTAGGATTTATTTTATTAGTGTTGCACCATGATTATTAGTGGTGAATTATCATTTTGACTAACCTAGTAAAACAAGTGAACAACCACAAACACACCTAAGAGGCCAAAACCTAGAACCTACTAGCTTACTAAATATCATAAATAAAGGAACACAGGTGTTTCCCATTGTTGTCATTCTGTCTTCTGACTGCATGACAAATCAATTCCATTTTTTTTTCTGATTTATAAATTATAATTGGTAAATGTCTGGTAGGAACAGAATAGCAGTTATTGGAAGGACGAGCGAGGCTTCTTTCCCTATCTTTTCTTTTGGCTTCATGAGGTGTTTCAGGGGTAGATTGTGCATTTTTACTGGGAGAGTTTGCTATATGAGACTAATTTAGGTATCTTTTGGGAGGTTCCTTGTACAGGGAGGGGTCTCTCTGCTTGTTCGGGGTGCAAGTGTGCCTTTTCTTCTTCCCCCCCCCCCCCCCCCCCCCCGCTATATATTGTGCCTGTACTTGGGTTTGCCCCATTTTGGCACTTTATGGTAAATGTAATGGACTTAGTAAGTTAAGGACATCCAATGATAAAGCAACAATTTCCTTAACAAATTTTTCCATTGTTTGGTTTTTGCTTCTATACAACTTGTCAATGTAAGTATTCTTTGTTGTACCTACTGAAAAGCAATTACTCTTAATTCTTCTCTTTTTTTATCACTTGTAAAGTAGTGAGTCAATAAATCAGCATTATGGTGTTGAATCATTCTAGTGTTGGGTACTAGGTTTCTGATTGGCTGTTCATATATGAATTTGAAGAGTATATATTTCTTAAATTTAGTGACCAATTTTTCATTCACTTTGAACTCTTAGAAACTTGTAGTCTTATATTATCTTGTTTCTTTCAATATTCATCTAGTGTATTTGAGCCTCATCTTGTATCTAATTATGTTCTTCCTTTCCAGGTTAAAGGATCTGAAGTTTCAACTTACAATGGGGTACCTGTTGGATATGCTTCATGCCCCACAGAAACAGTAAGTTTGTCATGAACTGTATAGTTTTCATAATCTTTTTCCAGCTCCTCTCTGCTGTCACTAAAACTATCCTTTTGCGCATGCGATGCTCAAGTCACACACCAAGTATTGTTCTTTTCTCATTTACTTGAATAACTGTTGGTGTTAAACCTTGTACTTGGCAAATGAAAATGAATAGGTCATTTGATAGTTTCTTGGAGAAGTCCTGCACTTAATACTGTATACTTAATGTTCAAATGCTCCGACAAACCATATGCCGGACACTATTGTTGTTATTTCCAGGTTAATTATGTCTCTGCTCATGACAACGAAACCCTCTTCGACATAGTAAGTTTGAAGGTAAGAAGTTGCTATTATATGATCTTAAAGTACTCATCATAATACATATACTTAATTTTTTTTTATATTAATTCTGCTTTTTCATTTGTATAGACTTCAATGGAAATATCTGTGGACGAGAGGTGCAGGATAAACCATTTGGCAACGAGTATAATAGCACTTTCCCAGGTTTTACCTAGCATTTTACTGTGATACTTTAGCCTTTTTTATCATTCGAACCAGCGCAGCACCCTATTTGTCTTGCCGACTCTGCCTGCCGGTAAAAAGTTCTTGCAATCATGAAGGTGCTAGTGAAATGCTCAATCGCTTCATTAATAAAATGGTGTTTTCAAAACCTATTACATACAATAACGTGAATGTAAATTGTAAATATACTAAGTTATAAAATGTTGGACTTGAGGTGACTGTTTCTGACAGCTTCGCTACATGGTTGCTTTTCAATTGTGTGCCACCTAGCTTTATGATCTGCTCTCAACTAGAATTCATATGCCAGGAATCTACGAGCCTCAGTTTGTTGTTTAAGGGAAAATGACAATTTACGCGATGAAACACAAGGCAGTAGCAGTGTTTACATCTTCCTTCTAGTTCTGTGATATCCTTCTCCTTTCCTATCAAAATGTTAAAATACTTGCACACAAAATCCATATAAAAATACATAGGTATAGGCAGATAGGTGATAACCAAATCCAGTTGGAAGATGTAACTGCATAAAGGAAAGTCCCGCCTTTTTCAAAATCTCAATATAATAGTGAGTAACATAAGTTATGTAAACATGATCTAACAATGAACAGTTGCAAAAATATAGTTCCGACCAAAAGATATTTCTACTTTAACTAATCATAAGAAATACAAGGAATGAAGAAAACTAAAATTAACATGAAATGCTGCCGAGACCTGCATATAGTGATTGGAGAGCAAAAAATCAGGGGTCAATTGGGGGGCCGGGGGTGGGTGGGGTAGGGATGAGGCTAGATTGGAGGTTCTTCTCATACCATGACAATGGAAGCCTTGTTGTTGTCACCGCACCATTGCCATGAGAATAAGCTTGATTATCATGTACTACCTCCGTCTCCGTTCCAAAACACAAGATAACTTGCCTTTGTAAAATAAAAAGGTAAGTGATTTATATTTTGGAATTGAGGTAGTAAAATTTATCTTGCATGCATTAAAACCAAAAGCCTATCAAATTTCAATAGTTAAAATTATCTTTGACTAAACCCTTCATTGGCTATGTCCTAAGATTAGTTATTTGCTTGAAGCTATTGGAAACTACAAATATTAATAGAAACCCAAGAGATGAATCAAGAAAACACTGCACAGCTCACTTTATAGATAGAAGATATTACCTTCATCTACAAATGACAGTCCTACTTCTTTTCTTTAATGGCTTCCCCCTCCCTCACTCCCTCCCGGCAAATATTAGGGTTTTCAGTTAACACACATGGGCATAGTTTTTCTTTGAAGGTCAATATTTAATAGGTATCATCCAAAAAAAATATTTCTTGCGTGTTCAATTCAAACCTTAATCTTTGAAACTCATGGTTTATGCTGGGGAAACCGTTGCCGGTTGTATGTTGTGACAGATACCTATTAAGTCCATGTTTGACTTTCATTTCTGAAATCTCTTTCTTTTATCACCTGTACATTGACCAAATAAGTTTATAGGTGTATCAACGTTTCTACTTCAGTGACGCTATTAAAAGAAATACGTGTCTCCCATATTTTCATTATGAATACTACTAAAAGAGTTTACTATTTGTAGGGAATACCATTTTTTCATTCTGGGGATGAGATATTACGTTCGAAATCATTAGATCGAGATTCATATAATTCCGGTGATTGGTTCAACAGGTCTACTTTTATTACTAACCTCAGATATTTTTTTGATTTTTCATCACATCAAACTTTTATTTTATTCTGCTAAATGAGAATTCTGAGTCTACATGATGCCACTGTAATAGATTGTAAATTGGGACAAAATAATGATAATAAAGAAACATATTCATTTTTTTATCTCATTATTAGAATGAGTTCTTTTCCAATTAAAGTTTGTTTTCTGATCTCCGATTTAACATTTGCATTTTATTGTTCTCAGGTTAGACTTCAGCTACAGTTTTAATAATTGGGGTGTTGGCCTTCCTCCAAAAGAGAAAAATGAAAAGAACTGGCCGCTGTATGGTTCAGTTATTTCTATTGGCACCATATCTGTTTTAGTTAGTTTACATCTTTCAAATTTGATATTTTGATGCATGCAACTCTTCCTGATTATATTTCTAAACATATACTCCCTCCGTCCCCGTAAATATTGCAACACTTTTTGCACAACTTTTAAGAAAATGTTAAACTCTTGTTTGATTTCCTAATTGACCCTAATCTAATGAAATGAATGGTTGAGAATACATTAAGACATAAGTTTTAGTTGGTGGACAAACCCACTATATATTCAAATGATAAGGTGACATGACTATGGGTAAATTAGTCATATAACTTCACAAAAGTTACCCAGAAAAGAGATGTTACAAATTTTGTGGGACTTCTGCAAAGGAATGTGTTTCAATTATTATGGGACAGAGGGAGTATCTTTTTCCATTGGAATATCAGTTATACATATCTGTATAATAATCACATGCCTTGCTTTCTTATCCAGTATCAAACCCCGATTGGCTGATCCATCCTTTAAGCCTCAGAATTGTCACATCCTTGCTGCTGTTGAAAATTTCTTAAACCTGTTACAAATTAGATACTCTTCACCTCTCTTCCGATTGAGGACAGCTAATGCAATCCAGGTATGAACATTTATTCTGGTACGCTTTATTTCAATACTAAAAATTTGAGATAATAAGGGATTGTTAGGGAACTGAAGTATCATTGTTAGAATATAGTTAAACTTTTTGTGTTAGAGTATACATCTTGTTCCACATCGAATACCTTGACATAGTATGTCTAGTATATAATGAGTTGGGCCAACTCTTATCATTGCCAATTGGTTTTGAGTTAAGAGAGCTTGATATCTAGACTTTGGGCCTATTTCATAAAATCTAACATGGTATAAGAGTGGGCTATTCTTGGCCCTAATTAAACACTCTTCTTTGCCTTCATTCTTACCCACTTGCAGTATATTTCTTAAGGGTCAAAGTTACCCATTTCTTAACTAGTACCACTTATCAATTGGACCAATAGTTGCCCGTGGTTTACTAGATTTCTTCTGGGCTTGTCTTGTGACCAGCTTCTTTTGGACTTGCTTATCTTGTGTCGGTCTTCATATTCAGCAGTTCCACGTGCAACCTTCAATACACCGGGTTACACGTGAGGAGAAGTGTTAGAGTATACATCTTGTCCGACATCGAATACCTTGACAAAGTATGTCTACTATATAATGAGTTGAGCCAACTCTTCTCATTGTCAATTGGTTTAGAGAGCTTGATATCTTTGTATACTAGACTTTGGGCCCATTTCATAAAATCTAACACTTTGTTTGCAAATAATAATGCTATAGATTCATATGGTGTGGTATGTATCTTATCACACATCACGTTTCCTCTAACACAACTAAATCACTAGAGAAGATATATCCAGTGAAAGTCAGTTACTTTATACTGGGGTTAATTTGGATTTATTTTCTATTACCTGAAGTTTCTTTGGTCAGAGCCTTAGTTTTACTTGGGGACATTTATGACTTATACCCTTGAAAAGAGCTATCTTGGTCCACAAGTAGTGGTAACACGCCCTCTAATGCCATGTGAAAGGCCAGTTATAGCATGTAGGTTTTTGAAAATGAATTTCTAAGTTTAATTTCAACCATTTTACACTTTTCTTTCAAATCCTTTGAAGAACACATTCTAACTTTAATACATTTACTTAAGCTAGAAAGAGTGACTGGTAAGCTCAAATTGAAAGACGATAACTAACTGTTCCAACAACAGCGTTTGTAGTTCAACAAGAAGAAGTCTTTAATGCTCAATTTATCATTGTAATACTTCATTATAGTTAGAGTATTCATTCTTATGCTGACTATCCTCAAACTGGATACAAGTGTTGTAAACAACATATACTTTCTTATGTATTCATGTAATTGTCAATTAAGGTGTTACAGTGTAGTAAAACTTGATACAAAGATATTATCTGTTAAAGTATAATATTTGAAATTTTTTAAGGATAATTTTGGTTTTATAAATAGCACATGATTCTAAAGGAGAAACTGTATACTTCTCATCAATAACAATATAAAATCAACCTAGAAAGTACTCTAGAACTAAGTAATTTTTGGGTAAATAAACTTGCTAAAAGTCGCAATAAGCGTAAAATTATATAATTTTAGTGTTGGAAAATGCTAATCTGAATTGGTTGATAGAGTTGTGAGACCAACTAATAGATTTACGACTTCAGTACTGATGTCATTTTTGTTTATATTCAAGGTGCTCCTGTCAATGGAGCAAACTAAGTTAGAAGAGTGGGTAGATTGATAGTTAGGAGAAACATTGAGAGGGAAGACTACTTGTCCTCCTCCATGTATCTTTTATCCCTTTAGTCAAATCTTCTTTTTATCTGTAAAAAAAATTGTTACGGAAACCATCTTCCTAAAGTGAATTTTATATTTCAAGGAATGACTTCATAGACTAAAAGAAATATTATTGGAATATATTAGAGAAACCTGCTCTTGTAAAATTTCCATTTCAATAATATTATAATCTTTTATAGGATCAATTGTTTTGTAATAGCTATTTTTGTTAAGGTTCTAGACCATTATGCTGTACATTTAATGTTGGTTTCTTGTTTGCTACTTTAGGCAGCTCTTCCACATTGTCATTGTTGAGAGTGACCAAAGTGGCAAAGTTCCACATCTGGCACATTAAGCCTTGAGATCAACATATAACCCTGGGGTGCTACACTTATTGTCAGTTGATTTCTAGTTATGGTCTTAGAGCAGACAATTTAATCAGTTGTAATGTTCAGTGTTCCATATGCTCCATTCTACCCAATATAAATAGTCTAAATGTTTTCTTAAATTACCTCGTTTGCTTTCCTCCCACCCTCGCTGCCCCCGCGGTATCCTATTTTTTCTTGTCACTTTTTTGCATTTAATTAAATTAGGCTGAGTTTTTAAGGAGTTGAATTTGATTAGAACAGGTCCTGAGATGAATCAACTTAAATATTTTTGATGATATAAAATTACATTTTGATTTAGGAACGAGTAAGGTTTCACAATACTGGTCCATCATGGGTCGCCGGAGTCATAGTAATGGGCATTGAAGATGGTCATAACGGTGTTCCAGGATTGTCTCAACTGGATACCATGTGGGTAAAACAAATTTATGTTGTATTCATTGTATTACCATGATAGCATTGGTATCATTGAATGATAATCTGTATGAATGTTGTTCCCACAGCTACTCCTATATCATTGTCGTAATTAATGCATGCCCTACCGAAGTCTCATTTGCCAGCCCTGCATTACGAGCAAAAACTTTACAATTGCATCCAATACAGGTATGAGGTGTTTTATTTTAAAAAACTGTGTTTATAAATTATGCTTTAATCATTTTTGGCTTGCACGTTGACATTTACGGTAATTTTGATATCTATAGATTTTCCATGTTCTATATTTATCATATCTATTATCAGAAAACTCAACCTTTAAAATAATCTTGAATAAATCATGTTCAAATGGCTTGTATGGGAAACTTTTCAAATGCCCATTTCCGTGATTTTAGACTAGTACTCCCTTTCTCCCATAAAAGATGACTTGAGTACAAAAACAGTGTCCCATAAAAGATGGCTTAAGTACACTAAATGTTATACAAAGACTATTTTGCCATGAAAGTGCATATAGGTGGAGTCCCATAGTTTAAATAAACAAAAACGTTTCCCTAGTGTACTTATGTAGGGTCCACTAGCTATGGGTAAACATGGAACTTATTTGATATCCTCTACTTGAAGTTTCTTAATTTGTGTGAAAAAGTGTATTTAAGTCATCTTTTTTGGGACAAAGGGAGTAATTACTTACCGAAGTGCAGTCTAATGTAACCACTTTTTTTCATACGAGACACTCCTATTTTATACGGTGGATAAACTGGGGAGGATATCAGAACTCAAATCCTCGTGTTTTAGAACTGAAAAATAAATTAATTGCAAAATGGAATGTTGGATTAACAAAATAGTTGTTCTGATGCTAGCAAAAGTCACTACTACTGTTGCCTCCAATTCCTCCTTGCACGATCAGCTCCTCAATCCTTGTCTTTTGTTTCCAAGTCATAACAAGAGCAGGTCTCGCAGTTTTCATTAAAGTTTGTGTTTCCCATATTAATTTTGTTGCAGATGATGTCAACTGATAACATTGTCAAGAAATCAACTTATGATGCATCCTCGGGTTACTTCAAGGTGCCTCCGAGGACTACAACTATTTTTGTGGAGCCTCGAAGCGTCTAAAGCCGTTTCTACTTTCAAAACCACGTTGATACGCAAGGAGGTTAAAACCTTTTTTCTGGTGAGACAATGCAGTGGTATCTTTAATCTATTTTTGAAAGAGTTCATCCTCAGTTTATGCAAGTAGCCTGGAGAATGTGTATTGCTAATAAAGCTCAAGAGATGATCCCTAGAACTTAAAAAATTAATTATGAATAAGGTATTTTACTAGGGTACCCATATTTTTCCTTGTTGGACAAGAGCAATGCTACTATAACATAATTTAGATCACATAAATCTCGCATACACACACATGCATATTTGCGGGCCCTGCATATCATGCAGGGCTCACAGTATGCATGTGAGTATTATGTGATCCAAAATTATGTGATAGTAATATTATTTGTTGGACAAAAGTACTTCACCTTTTGGTTTGTACTACGGATAATAAAAGTCCACAAAGTTGATGATATTTACAATGTGCCGTATGTATTGAAATAGTTGTATTACAACTCAGCGTGTACAACATTTGATTTTTTATACTCTGTTGGGAATTGCATATTCATATTTGATATTGAAAGTAAATATAAATGCTTAAGTGTACAGTCCTTAAGAGAATCAATGTACAAGGACTTAGATGATAGATCAAAAATGTTAGGTTGATCTAAGCTTTAATGTTTATCATTTATGTAAATAAATGTATAGAAGAAAAAAGATCAAATTTGTTAGGTTGATTTATTTGTGCTGTATAAGTTAAAACCTTGACAGAATCGTAGTATGTCAAAGGTAGCATTCAGAAGACAAGGCAGAATCGTGGAGCTTAAAGGAAGATGTCCAGAATCGTAGTCTACCAAGAGAATCAAGCTTGCAGAGACCAAGGCAAGATTCGTGGAGCTTAAGTGAAAGTATCAGAATCGTAGTCTGCTCTTGGAAGTCACATTGAGAATCATGGAGAAAATCCGAGCACCTGCTGAGCTAAGTCAAGAAACGCTGTGTGCTCTCGGAAGTGTGAAGTCTGCAAGACAAGCAAGCAGGAATCGTAGTCTACCAGAGAGCTTAAGAGAAATCGTAGTGTTCTCTACGATTAAGTCTGAGTCAAGTTGTGCAAGCCAACACACAACGATTATGGTACAATGACCATAATTGTAGTGTTCCTCCAGTCAGCATCAAAGATCGGAGTTCTGATGAAGGGAGGAAGAGCAACAAATGAAGAAAGACTTATAGCCGTTGACAATTTGATGGTCCCAATGTTTCCATATTCATCCTTAATTCAAATCGAAGAAGCTTATTGAAGAAACTAAGGAAAGGATTAAACCGCCTGCAGAAAACACCTTTTCAGGTGTCAGGTGAAGTTGTAGTCTGCTGTGTCAGTGGGCCAGTCGGCAGTGCAGCAGGAAAGTAGGATGTCAACATCAACTGCATAGAAGACGTCTGAAGCATTAAATGCTATAACGGGAGCATTCAAACGGACATTTTTCGAATGACTCTTTTATAAGGAAATCAGACAAGGATTCAGACTAAGCAAGCAAGATACAACAAGATAGAATATCAAGAGAAAATCGCAAGAACACTCAACGATCAACTCTACGATCCTGAAAGAGGAAAGCTTGCTTCGCTACTCAGTTCTTCAGAACTGATGCTTAATTGCAACTGAGTAGCACTCCTCAACAACAACTGTCAATCCAAGCGAGGAACCAAGTCAGAGGACTTGAAGAGTTCAAAAGTGAACTAAGAGAAGATCCAAGTCAGAGGACTTGAAGAGTTCAAGAGTGAACTAAGAGAAATACCAAGTCAGAGGACTTGAAGAATTCTAAGTGAACTAAGAGAAGTTCCAGGGCTGCTGGCCTTGAAAGAATCTGAGTGATTCAGTTGTAAGAGACATCCTTAGTGAATTTTCTACTCGTGGAGTAGAAGAGTGGACTAGGAGCCTTGTGTGTTCTGAATCACTTAAAATCTTGTGTCTCATTGTCTCTCATTAACTGCTATATCTGTTATAACTGCCACAACTGCTTATCAAATCATAACTGCAATATCTTGAAAGGGAACAAAACATATATTTCGCTGCTGTCAGTATAATCAATATTGACAAAGTATTTTAAACAAAGAAAATTTTAAAATATCTATTCAATCCCCCCTTTTAGATAACTAACGTGCCTTTGGAAACTAACAATTGGTATCAAAGCAGGTTCTCTCAACTAGCATACAAGCTTGAGTAGATCCAATAGCACAACTGATAAGCGAGACCAAGACAGGTGGAGGAAGCAAACCACCTATATGCAACAAAGATAAATTTGCCAACTGAAAAGTTCGGATGCAGGCTTACATGGATTCAATAGATGATGATCTATTTGAAACTGTTCTGAATGGGCCCTATGTTCCAACAAGGCTTGCACTAACTCCAGAAGTTCCAAACAAAATGGTGGTCAAAGTCAAATCAGAATGGACTGAAACCGAGAAGAAAAATGTGCAGCTAAACAAAAAGGCTAAGAACATCCTGTTCCAGTATTTAGAAGATGTTTTATTTGAAAACGTGGTCAACTGCAAAACTACAAAAAAAGTCTGGGAAGCATTGCTCATAATGCATGAAGGAACTGAAGAAGTAAGAGAAAACAAACAATCTCTACTGACTCAACAGTATGAGATGTTTACACATGTTCCTAGAGAAAATGTCACTTCAACCTATGAAAGATTCACATCACTGCTCAACTCTCTTCGAGCCTATGGAAAGAAATATCCAAACAAATATCTAGTCATCAAGTTCATGAGGTCCTTACAAAGCAAGTGGGATGCCAAGACCACTGCAATCAGAGAGTCAAAGAACCTGCATAAGATGACTGTTCAACAATTTTACGAAAACCTTCTTACATATGAACTAGAGCTGACTCAACGAGCAGAGACTCTATCTGAAGGAAGAAAGAAGGACAAAGGAGTTGCTCTCAAAGCAACAGAAGAAAATTCCAAGGCGTGTGAGGAAAACGAATCTTCATCCGATGAAGATAATGATGATGATGCTGATGAAATTGCAATGCTGGCCAGAAAACTCAGAAGGTTCATGCGCAAAGGAAGAAGCGGTAGACCTAAGAGATTCAGAAATATCAGCAGTCAAGAACAGATCAATGAGCTATGCTATAACTGCAAAAAGCCTGCCCACTTCATTGCAAACTGCAACAAACCCATCAAAGAAGAACTCAAGAGAAAAACTAATCCAAAGAAGGAGTCCAGAGGCTACAAGAAACATCAGAATAAAGACAAAGGTCTTGTAGCTGGAAGTTCGTGGAGTAACTCAGACAATGACACAAATGCTGAGTTTGGAGACGATGAAGAACCTCAAAAAGTCAATCTATGTTTGATGGCCAAGGATGCAAACAACATGAAATACATTGACCATCCTGAGGTAAACACAGATAAGGTATTTGACTTTAACTGTTCTGATGTAAGTATAGATTGCTTAAGAACCACTCTTCATGACATAACATATGATTTATATCAATATATGAGGAGGTTCAGAATTCTGTCCAAATATTCTGATCTTCAAATAGAAAAAGAGAAAGTTCAGAAAGAACTGAAAACAGCTCTACTCAGTTGTGCATCTCTCTCTCTCAGTTTGAAGCAGAAAATAAAATCCTAAAACAGACCATTGAACTAAGCACACAAAGAGAGTCAGAACTAACCTCTAAAATTGAGGAGCTAGAAAAGACCATCTCTATGTGGAATAAATATTCCTCATCCATGAATTCCCTGATCTCAAGTCAGAGAAGTACTTCTGACAGGATAGGTTTAGGTTATGATCAGAGTCAAGTGTGGAAAAGATTAAGAATACAAATCGTATCAGTGCTTCTAATTCAAATAGAAGCATTGTATTTGTGAAATCCACACAGAAGGAGAAACAGTGCAATCCTACTCTTCTGATCCAAACCAGGTCTCAAGACACGAAGGATCTTATGCTGGGCTGGGATTCAGAAAAGAGAAAAGAAACTCAGTCACCATCGCCCAACCTCGACGAATCGTAGAATCAAGTAAAACTGACTCCACGAATCAACCTGGTAGGAATCGTGGTGTTGAGACTTACTCAGTACAAAACATGAACCTCAAGGCTGCATGGAAAAGAAAAATGCATTACAAGGCTAAAGTCAACCAGTACCCACACAAGTCCAAATGGAGAAAGAATCCATTCACACACACAAGTATGCCTTACGTTGAACACTTAGCATGTGGTAGGAATGGTCATAAAACTGCATTATGTTATCATACCACTGTACATGGAAGGCCCAAGATCAAACAGATTTGGGTTCCCAAGGGTACTAACACTGTAGGACCTATGCAAGTCTGGGTACCAACATGAACACTGAAATTGCATGCAGAAAATGAGCACCACGATTACAACATGGTATCTGGACAGAGGTTGCTCAAGGCATATGACCGGGAACAAAGCCCTCCTGTCAAACTACACAGAGAAGGAGGGACCAACAGTTATCCTTGGAGATAACAGCTCTGGCAAGACAAGAGGCTATGAATCAGCTGGGAATGGTGCGGTGTCCTTCAGCAAAGTGGTTTATGTTGATGGACTAAAGCACAATCTTCTTAGCATCAGCCAACTCTGCGACAAAGGCCATCAAGTTATCTTTCTCAACAATCAGTGTCAAGTCAAAGATCTGGAAACATCCTCTATCAAGTTGACAGGAACAAGAGAAGAAAATGTTTACCCGAGTTCAACTTCATCAAAGAAAGACCATGTAATGCATACCAGCTTGGAAAGCAAACAAGGAGCTCATTCAAAGGCAAAGCAATCAACTCAATTGACAGGCCTCTACAATTACTGCATATGGATCTCTTTGGGCCAATTCCAACTGTGAGCCTAGGAGGAAAGAGATACTTACTGGTCGTAGTGGATGATTACACTAGATACACATGGGTGTTCTTTCTTAACTCAAAAGATGAGACAAGCTCTCAACTGATAAAATGTTCAAGCTGGTGATGAATGAAAAAGAAGTGATCATGGTAGAGAGTTCGACTTCTCAGAAATGGAACAGTTCTATGCAAACAATGACATCAGTCACAACTTCTCAGCACCACGAACTTCTCAGCAAAATGGAGTAGCTGAAAGGAAGAACAGAACACTTATAGAAGCTGGAAGGACTCTACTAGCAGCAGTTCATCTGCCTGAATACTTGTGGGCAGAAGCCATCAACACTGCGTGCTATACACAGAACAGATCTCTTGTACACTCTACGTTGAAGAAGACTTTCTATGAGCTATGGAAAGGAAGAAAGCCAAATGTCAGTTACTTCCATATGTTCGGTTGTTGTAAGACCCCAAATTTTATAAATAAAGATTTAATTTTCTTTATATATTATTTTGAAATAGTAAGGTGTTGATTTGATAAATGTAATAAGTTATGGGTGAGATGTACAAATTTTTCAAAGTTAGCAAGTGGTAATAAAATATTCATTTTGTCGGGAAATATTCATTTGGTCGTGGAATATTCTTGTTGTCGGAGAATATTCGTACGACGGCGCAACCATTTATGGGTCCCACAACGGAATAACTGTCGGATGAAGAAAACAACAAAAATGAGTTTTCTAAAAATAACGGCGTAGTTGTTACCGTTAAAACTGTGGAAATACCCGGTGATAAAAATACAATAATACGCGTTGTTGCATAGTAGCATACGGTATTGCACATTATTTTGAATTATTGATTCTTACGTAAGAAGACACTTACTCAATTATTGTTACAATAATTACTGTTCAATATTTTATATTATTGATTCAATAATTGCTACGTTGATATTTTATATTATTGATTCAATAATTGCTACGTTGATATTTTATATGATTGATTTAATAATTGCTACCATTGATATTTTGTATTATTGATTCAATAATTGTCATTGCACAGTATTTCAAATTATCAAATCGATAATTAATATTATTTGAATAATATTATTAGATAGCATTATTGGCAATGTCTAAAGAAGTTCTGTCTAGGAGGGGTTATTTAATTGCGCGCCAGTAAGAAGAAATTCCTATCGGAAGGTCCCCTCTTACATTGGAACGACCTGGTTGTCAATATTGTAGTTCTATAATATTATTTGTGAATAATTAATTGTCGATATACATGATAAAGAAATATTTATTTTAATTTTGATATAAAAGGAAAGAATTTTTAGCATGTGACATTTGTTGAAAGATGACATTTTATCTTCTCCGACAAAATATTTATTCAAATATATTATTATAATATTATATTATAATATTATAATGTGATAATATAATAGTACAATTTTATAATTTGAAGTGGTGATATTGTTATAATAAATTTATGGCATAAAAATAAAATGAGGTGAAAAAAAATAGAATTGAAATTATTTTAATATATATATATATATATATATATATATATATATATATATATATATATATATATATATATATATTAAGTTATTAACATGTGGTTGGTGGGGAAATTCTTAGTCTTTTCTGGCATACTGAAGAAAATCAAAACAAGTATGCTGAGAATGAACCATCCGTTGGTTCATTTGTCAACTATGGTGTGCCACACTTTTTTTATAAATAGGGTGTTTAGTTAGAAATGAAAATCACATCAGAATCAGAAAATTTTCTCTCTATAATATTGAGCGTATTTTTTGTGAGTATTTAGATACTTTGAGTGTTGATAACAGTGCAAGTTTTTCTTATCGTAATATCCGATATTTCAGTCAAAACTACTCTCCTGTTAAGGTAAGGGATGTTATTTTTTTTCGTAAAAGATGTTATTCTTCTCAATATCATTATACTAAAATATTGGCATGAATTTTTATTTTTTTTTCGTCTGGGTTACTATTCACGTATACGGCACTATTCACGTATTCGGCGCTATTCACGGAAAAATTAAATTTTTTTCTATTTGTCTAAGTTGGCTATTATGGGTAATATCTTTGATTGGATCCAAGTTTTGATCTTTATTCTTGAATTTTGCTCCACAAAGTATTATTATGGAATATTCTTGAACTTGGATAAACTAAATTACGAATCTCTAATCTTTGTCCTTTATCTCACTGGATTCGTTATTTATATTATTTTTCATCATTCTCAGTCCTAAATGGTGATATAACTGAATATCTTTGATCTGTAGGCCAAAGATGAATGATTACCTGATGAATATCTTTGGCCCGTAGTGCAAAGATGAACATGTGTTGAGATGAACATGACCAACTGATGATACAAATGAATATCTTTGGCCCGTAGTGCAAAGATGAATATTTGATTCGAGATGTATATTAATTGATGTTACAGGGATAAAATATTGATAATGGACTTTTAAATCATAGAAGATAGTAGACTTCATTATATACTTAACTCTTCTAATGAATTGTTATTTCCGCTGCGAATATTGATCTAAAACTTGTTGTCAATAATATTTTATCTGAATTGTTGAAGACTAACGATAATTAATTTTTTATTATCTTAGTCATAATATTCTTTACTGGGCTAGTTGAGCTCACCCTTTTCATTTATCGTCCTCTTCTGGAAATGAGAATGTTGCGAGAACTAGTCGGGAAACATTGTGTTGGTCAGAGTTAGATCTGTAGAAGTCCTCACTATTCTATAAAATAGTGGAATAATAATTGTAATGAATAAGTGATGAATTTGAATGTTTATATTTTGTATTATATACGATTTGTATTGAAACTCACAGTTGTATGGTCGTAGTTCTCACGACCTTTTGATATAAAAGATTTGTATTTGTAATTATGTACCATATATTTGGCGACTCAGAATGGGTTGGTATTGAACCTATTTTGGGGGCGTCACAGCTGTTCATGCTACATTCTCAACAATGGAAAGCAATATCTGACTAAGTTCCAACTCAAGTCAGATG
This sequence comes from Panax stipuleanatus, assembly GCA_020205555.1. Classification (NCBI taxonomy): domain Eukaryota; kingdom Viridiplantae; phylum Streptophyta; class Magnoliopsida; order Apiales; family Araliaceae; genus Panax; species Panax stipuleanatus. Next base: position 143,922,945 of record CM035115.1, on the reverse strand, counting down.
AAGAAATCTTTCTTGGATATGCTACAGATAGCAAAACTTACAGAGTATTCAACAAGAAGACATTAAGTGTTGAAGTCTCAATCCACATCATCTTTGATGAAACAGACTCGGACAAGTTTGCACCACAAGACACCACTATTGACGATACCGACACTACGAATGAAGTGGTCGAGCCTAGCACTACGACCGTAGTTCCTGAACAAAGAATCGTAGTGTCCGAAGAAGAAAGCATAGAGAGAGCTGAACCAGATGACGACTCTGGACAACTAGAACCAGAAGTCAATCTTGAGAAGTTCAGACAAGAAGGCACCAGAACAGATGTTCCAACAGGGAACAGGTGGGTAAGAGATCACACTCAAGATCTGATCATTGGTGATCCAACTGTCAGAATCAGAACAAGATCTGCAACTCAGAATGAGTGTTTCTATTTGAGTTTTCTATCTCAAATAGAACCCAAGAAGATTGAAGATGCAATGCTAGATGCAAGCTGGATTAAAGCCATGCAAGAGGAACTAAATCAATTTGAGAGAAGCAAAGTCTGGAGATTAGTTCAAAGACCAAAGAATCACCCAGTCATCGGCACCAAATGGGTCTTCAGAAACAAGCTGGATGAAGATGGGGTGATCACAAGGAACAAAGCAAGACTGGTGGCCAAATGTTATTCTCAAGAAGAAGGCATAGACTACGATGAGAGCTTCGCACCAGTTGCCAGACTTGAAGCAATCAGAATATTCCTTGCATTTGCTGCTCACGTGAAGTTTAAAGTATTCTAGATGGATGTCAAGAGTGCATTCCTTAATGGTGAACTTCAAGAAGAAGTATGTGTGGAACAACTCCCAGGTTTTGTCAATCCAACCCTCTCTAATTATGTCTATAGATTAGATAAAGCCTTATATGGACTTAAACAAGCACCTAGAGCATGGTATGAAACACTAACAAACTTTCTTATTGAAAAGGGATTCACTAAAGGTAGAGTAGAAACTACACTATTTCTTAGGAAGCACAAAGATAAAGTTTTACTAGTTCAAATATATGTAGATGATATTATTTTTGGTTCTACTGATGAAAATCTGTGCAAGAGATTTGCTAAGCTTATGCAGAGCAAGTTTGAAATGAGCATAATGGGTGAGCTGAACTTCTTCCTTGGACTGCAAGTAAAACAAACTGATGAAGGTATCTTCATAAACCAAGCCAAGTACATCAAAGACTTACTTAAGAAGTATGGCATGGAATCAACATCTCCCATGAAAACACCAATTGCTCCAGCAACTAAGCTTGATAAAGATGAGAAATGTAAAAGTATTGATATTACTCAATACAGAGGTATGATAGGCTCCCTTCTCTACTTAACTTCCAGTAGACCAGATATAATGTTTGCAACATGTATATGTGCTAGATTTCAAGCTAATCCTAAGGAATCACATTTAACTACTGTAAAAAGAATTTTCAAGTATCTTAAAGGTACACCCTACTTGGGTCTATGGTATCACAAGGAGTTCTCATTTGAACTAACAAGATATTCAGATGCTGATTTTACAAGATGCAAAATAGATAGAAAGAGTACTAGTGGCACTTGTCAACTGCTAGGAAATAGACTAGTGTCCTGGTTCAGCAAGAAGCAAAACTCAGTATTAACTTCAACAGCAGAAGCTGAATACATTGCTGTAGGAAGCTGCTGTGCTCAAATCCTATGGATGAAGAACCAACTAGCAGATTATGGGTTTAATTTCAAATCTATACCCATACACTGTGATAACACAAGTGCCATAACAATAATAAATAATCATGTCATGCATTCTAGGACCAAGCATATAGAAATAAGATATCATTTTATTAGGGATCATGTTCAAAATGGAACAATATCTTTGCAATACATCCCTACTGAAAATCAACTTGCTGATGTATTTACTAAACCTTTAGATGAATCCAGATTTAATAAACTGATAAGTGAGTTAGGTTTGTTAAATTTACAACCATAAATTCTATGCTCTAGATGGTGCTAACCTTGCAGATATAAAGGCTAAGTCAAAATCGTAGAGATGACAAAGAGAAACCACAATCGTGGAGTGATCCAGTCGAAACAGAAAAGCTCACTGTGATAGCAACATCATCAAGCCAAACAACCCTTCTGTTAAGTGTCTCAGGGACAAACCTGATCCTTAGTGCCAAACTAAGAGGTTGGTCCTTCCTGAGCAACCTTAAGCAAGAAGAGATGTCATTTCAGAAGGCATCACAGAAAACCGTAGAGTCAACGGTCAAGTAGCAAGCATAGGATCGAACTCAACAATCGTGGAGTGGTTCTCGGCAATCGTAGTCCTCTCACAAGGACTCACTAGCTCAGGGGGAGCTAAGGGCAAAACAGAGATTTTCACATGAATTAAAATCGTGGAGTTCTGCAGAATCTGACACGTGTCCCACGATGCAGAACATATGGAGGGAAGTTAAATTCATTTTGAACTACTTTCTGACCTTTGAATTTCAAAAAACTATCACTCCCACTTAAACGAAACCCTAAGTTTCAGAAAACTAAGGCAAATTCGTTCATTACAGGAAAATCAATCTACATCAATGGCTGCTTCCAGAATTGTCTTAGGTTTCCAGCTATGTTTTGACAGGTTCGAAGATGCTGGCCCTGAAATTCACAAAGTTCTTTCACTACTGGGGAGAGCTGGACTTAAAAACGCTCTGAGCACCAACACCCTGATTTATAATAGGCTGGTGAAAGAGTTTTATACCAATGGAGTCGTTGAAGAAGACTTCATCCTCACCAAAGTCAAAGGTGAGCAGATTCGATTCAACTCAAAAAGCATAAACTTAGCCCTAGGTTTCATCAATGAAGGTCTTCCATCACTGGAAAGAATCAATTTTCTTGAAGGTCTAAAGAAGATGAAGCACGTCAGAACTGAAGGAAAGAGTGGCTACAGGAAGAAAGAGTTTCCCCAGGAATACGAGTTCCTTGCTGACATTGTTGGCAAATGCATATGCTACAAGGGCATGAGCCACGATACTATCATTGAAAAGCAGCTGAAGCTCATGACAGCTATTTGATACAGAGTTGAACTCAACTATGGAGCCCTACTGATGGAATGGTTTGGGAAATGGATGGAAAGCCCCAAAAAGACCAAGAGCACTGCGAAGATGCCCTATGGAAGATTTATCAGCATGATTCTAGAGGCTACTCTGGGTGATAAGATTGAAGATAAGGAAGGTGTCTCCATTATCCCCACCAGAAAGATGACCCAGCAGCTGTTCCTAAATTGGAAGAGAAATCCTGCAGAAAATGTGAAGATGATGTTTGCAGCCTCATCTGCTGTAAAGGAGGCTGAGGAAGATGAAGAGGTAAACCAAAAATAACCTGCAGCTCTGGTCAGAAAGAACAAAGGGAAGAAGAAGGTGAATGAAGATATGCAAGTGGCTGAGAAACCCTAAGGCTCAACCACTGATGCACATCAAGTAGACCCTGATGCTGAAATAAAGCTTCAAAGCTTAATGCCTGATAGAGTTATCAAAGGAGGGGGCTTTGAAAGAGAAGGAGAAGAAGAAGAAGAAGAGGGAAACAAGTGAGGACAGGGCTGAAGGTAGTTCTGAGCCTCAGATAAAGAAGAAACGCAGCCACAGATCTAAGAAATCTTCACTGACTACGATTGTGGAGTCTTCACCAATGGTCGAGTCTAGACTGGCTGCCACTGCTGAAGGAGAAACTGCATCAGCTTCTCAGCCTGAACAAACCATCAGGGCTGAAGCTGGAAAATGATCTAAGGCTGTAGTCAAGCCTAAGAAAAGGAAAACGTTGGTTAAGAAATACATTCTTGCCAATGAGGAAATATTAAGGGAAGAGGATAGAAGAAGTGCTAATGAGAAGGCTGAACAAGCCACTGAGCCTCAAACATCTGGTCTAAACCCAAAAAAGACAAGACCTACTAAAGAAGATGATCAGACCACGATCAGTCAGGCAGAAACCATTGCAACTCCTGATCAGGTCATGAAAAACGCTGAAGAGGAACTGCCTAAAGGTGTTAGTCCTTCTGAAAAGATTCTAATGGAAGAAAAAATGGCTCTGTCTGAGGAAGAAGCGCCAGAAGCACTTGAGCTGAGCCAAGATGAAGTATTGAACGAAACTCTGGAAACTCACGTTGAAAAGAGTGCTACAGCTGAGGGGGAGCTGTTAAAAGCACAAGAGCCAGAGTATGCAGAAATTAAGGGGGAGCTACCTACGAATGGAGAAAATGTAGTCTCCTCAGTTAATGAAGAAACCGTAGTGTCTGCTGAAGCTATGATGATGGATGTTGAAGATAATGATGTGTTGACAGATGTGGTGGAAATTAATGATGAAGAGGAAGATGATGATCTGGAGATCTTAGCCATAAGCAGGAATGTAGAAAGGACAGCTAACTACACACAGTTGTTCAGTTACTTGCCCATGATGCCTTATCATAGGGCTCTGATCTTCAGCAACTGGGGTCATATATTCTGGACCTTCAAGGCATATCCAGCAATCTCAGTGCTTGCCCATGGATTTCCAAGAGAGAGGAGGTTTCCTCATAAGCTGATTTCAAATAAATCAACTTCAGAATCTAAGTATGAGGTACATTCCACCCCCCTCTCTTTCATTGTCAATCACTCTCCATCATCGCACTTCAATGAATTCTATGAATTGCATAAATGGATGGAAGTGGTTCTTCACCCACTCAACCAATTTCCATTTATAGAGTCCCAAAACTTTGTGACTGAGGAACCAATTAACCAACTTGTCCTCGTCGAGCAAACTACCTGTGACCCAATGGTTTTTGAGCATATCACCAAAATCGTCGAGGAGATGCTCAATAACTCAACAATTGAGACATCCACTCGAGACGACAAACTACGATCTGTGTCTAATGATCAATCTGATTCGGCAATCGTAGAGTCACTAGAACTACTCCTTGAATCAGAAACACTTGAGCCAAACACTACGCCTATACAGTACACACCATCTCAAACACCCCTAACCTAAGCTGATATTCCTTCATCCTCCAACAACGAGTACTTCGGCATGACTCTTGCCCTCGTAAGCATGTCAAGAAGAGGTGAACACACTACGGCTACCCCTCCTCATGAGACACAACCAATTTTAGATCAATTGGCTCTCATACCAACTAAGGAGGAGCTGAATGAAACGTTAACCCAAATGGGTTCAGAGTCTGGAGAGATTCTTAAAGCACACTCACTTGCGCTTCACTTGAGATTCGACCACATCATCGACTCTGTCAAGACTCTTCCAGGATACTTGGGAACTGAATTGTCTAAAACATTGAGGGAGATTTTTAAAGAAATGGCTGCAAGCCTCAAGGCAAGGGATGCTATTCATTTTGCTGCAACAAAGAAGCATAAGGAAGCTATGGAACTAATGCAGAAGAATCAGAAATCCCAAAATGAGTTGATGACCAAACAGATTTAAAAACTACGTGTCTCACTACAACAATTCCAAGCCTGCAGTGTAGCTCAAATCAATCAAGATAACAATGCCATAGAGCTACTTCAGAAACAACGAAGAGACACTGAGGCTATAGTTGCTGAACAAAGTAGTGACATCTCTCAAAACCGCTCTCAGATGCATGAGCTGGTAGAAGGAGTCAGACGTCTCTCTGAAGATATTCGAACCATTGACGCTGACATAAAGGGGGAGAATAATAAGCAAGGAGATAGAGGCAGAGGCACAGGCACCAGCAACAGCAACAGCAGAGGTGGAAGACAGAGGTAGACATACATTCAACCACCACCTTAGCAGGGAAGATAAAGGCAAACTCAAGCTAGTCAGTCGTCGGGTGGCAACTCCAGGAGTCCCAACTTTCGAACTCCACGATCTGATCAGCAGCACCTTTCTATGGCTATACCTCTTGAAAGGAATCAAGGTCAAGCTTCTGGTTCACAAGGCATGACTTCTATAAATTAGCTGCCTCGAGAAGAGCTTGAAGACATTGCCTGAAGAGATGAGCAAAATAGAAGAATGAGAGCTGCAGAGAATGCCAACTTGCAGAGAAATAAGAGACAAAGAAGATAGAGATAAGTCTAAGCTTAACAGTGTATTGATGTTTCTATGTTAGATTGTAATATCTTTTCAAACATCAATAAATTCATACTTATTCTCTAGAAATTTTAGCTGCTCACTGAAACACTAAGCCATATTTACTTTCTAGCACCTCTGTATTTAGAAAATGATGCTATGATCCAAATCTCCTTGATTATGTCAACATCAAATAGGGGCAGATTGTTGGGAATTGCATATTCATGTTTGATATTGAAAGTAAATACAAATGCTTAAGTGTACAGTCCTTAAGAGAATCAATGTACAAGGACTTAGATGATAGATCAAAAATGTTAAGTTGATCTGAGCTTTAATGTTTAGCATTTATGTAAATAAATGTATAGAAGAAAAGATCAAATTTGTTAGGTTGATCTATTTGTGCTGTAAAAGTTAAAACCTTGACAGAATCTTAGTCTGTCAAAGGTAGCATTCAGAAGATAAGGCAGAATCGTGGAGCTTAAATGAAGATGTCCAGAATCGTAGTCTGCCAAAAGCATCAAGCTTGCAGAGACCAAGGCAAGATTCGTGGAGCTTAAGTGAAAGTATCAGAATCGTAGTCTGCCCTTGGAAGTCACACTAAGAATCATGGAGAAAATCCGAGCACCTGCCGAGCTAAGTCAAGAAATGCAGTGTGCTCTCGGAAGTGTGAAGTCTGCAAGACAAGCAAGCAGGAATCGTAGCCTACCAGAGAGCTTAAGAGAAATCGTAGTGTTCCCTACGATTAAGTCTGAGTCAAGTTGTGCAAGCCAACACACAACGATTATGGTACAATGACCATAATCGTAGTGTTCCTCCAGTAAGCATCAAAGATCGGAGTTCTGATGAAGGGAGGAAGAACAACAAATGAAGAAAGGCTTATAGCCGTTGACAATTTGATGGTCCCAATGCTTCCATATTCATCCTTAGTTCAAATCGAAGAAGCTTATTGAAGAAGCTAAGGAAAGGACTAAACCGCCTGCAGAAAACACCTTTTTAGGTGTTAGGTGAAGTTGCAGTCTGCTGTGTCAGTGGGCCAGTCGACAGTGCAGCAAGAAAGCAGGATGTCAACATTAATTGCACAGAAGACGTCTGAAGCATTAAATGCTACAACGGGAGCATTCAAACGAACATTTTTCGAATGACTCTTTTATAAGGAAATCAGACAAGGATTCAGACTAAGCAAGCAAGATACAACAAGATAGAATATCAAGAGAAAATCTTAAGAACACTCAAGGATCAACTCTACGATCCTGAAAGAGGAAAGCTTGCTTCGCTACTCAGTTCTTCAGAACTGATGCTTAATTGCAACTGAGTAGCACTCCTCAACAACAATTGTCAATCCAAGTAAGGAACCAAGTCAGAGGACTTGAAGAGTTCAAAAGTGAACTAAGAGAAGATCCAAGTCAGAGGACTTGAAGAGTTCAAGAGTGAACTAAGAGAAGTACCAAGTCAGAGGACTTGAAGAGTTCTAAGTGAACTAAGAGAAGTTCCAGGACTGCTGGTCTTGAAGGAATCTGAGTGATTCAGTTGTAAGAGACATCCTTAGTGGATTTCCTACTCGTGGAGTAGAAGAGTGGACTAGGAGCCTTGTGTGCTCTGAACCACTTAAAATTCTGTGTCTAATTGTCTCTCATTAACCTCTATAACTGCTATATCTGTTATAACTGTCATAACTACTTATCAAACCATAACTGCAATATCTTGAAGGGGAATAAAACATATATTCCACTGCTGTCAGTATAATCAATACTGACAAAGTATTTTAAACAAAGAAATTTTTAAAATATCTATTCAACCCCCTTCTAGATAACTAACGTGCCTTTGGGAACTAACATACTCTTCCATCCTTACGAATGAAAAGGTTATCTTTGTGATTTTTCCTTCTTTCCCTTGAACAAATTGTTGGAAATTTACCATAAAATGCATTTTCATACCTGTGGTCTACACTCTTTAATAGGACATGACCACTTGTGGTTTAAACAAAGTTGTAAATATTCCCCCACCCCCTCCCCCCTCTCCCTCTCCCCCCTCCTGTAGGGATTTCGGCACATAAACGCAGCGAAAATTAAAAAATTTTCGAAACCCTAAAACAGGATCTATGCAAAAAATATATTAATTTAGAGGTTAAGATTTGTTTTACCGATTATTCAAGCCTGAACGGAGACGATGGAGATTCTGGAACTGCTTCGAATTCTCAACGTAATCCAACGGAACTGCGCCTCTACGGTATCCACACGAACGTCCCGCGAATCGTCACACGATCTGCAGCAAGGAAAGCTGCGGTACTAGCCGCCAAGGATCTGGACTTTCGAAATTTTTCTCTCTAGTCTCTCTCTAAGAGCGGCTAGGGTTTTTATATCGATAATCCCCTAAACGGCTGATATATCATATATATAGCAGTTAAAGGAATTAACCAAAACCTAATCCAATTAGAAAAATAAAATTTGAATTTATATATATATATAATATCTTAATTAAGTCTTTCTTAATTAATATACATATATATATATATACACACAAATTATCCTATTAATTTAAATTCGTAATTTAAATACTATCAATCATATTGATATATTTAAATTCATACAATTTAAATTAATTCCCTTTTAATTACGTTCTAAGTGTGTGACCCTATAGGTTATTATTATGTTGGCAATAATTTTAAAATCATATTATAAAATTATAAACAGTGAGCGGCATCTAGTAATGCATCACTGCTACCCAAATAATAATAAGATCGGTGATTCGATACAACCTTTTCGTGACCAATATTTCAATGTAATTTAATTCTTTTAACCTTGACATCCTAGATTAAACTCGAGGCATGGAATGTGTCATCCTCTTCATAATTTAATCTGAGTTTTCTTGATCGATGAGTAGACTATATGAAACAAATCACTATTTGAGTATGGCCATGCATTTCATAGTCCTACAATCAAGAGGCCTATGGATATCACCCCTAATATATAGGAGGGTTAAATTCCATCTAGATCACTCATATTCCTCACACGATTCATGATGTACCCAATAATCACCTTTATCGTCCACCATATTAAAGGTGGCCTTTGATGATATCAAAGTACATAAATTCTCGTGTAGTAATATGGTGATTTCAGGTCGGAGGATCATTACATCATTGTCACTATGAGAATTGCTTATGACACTTTGCATAATGCTCCACGTAGAATTCTCATGGTGGGTCTGCCCAGTACATTGTTCTCTAACATATACCTATGCATTGACTCAATATCTCATATATTTATGACCAATGAGATTTGGCCATTAGTCAATCCACATACTAGTCTCAATGTATCATTGTTGTCCCATTAACAATGACACTCGACTAGGGACATTTAAGAGTAATGATACTACTTGTAACTATATGATCTCATGTTCAAGTCACATACTTGAAGCCATATAATTTGTATCACTATTCTAAGGACTTTTATTATGTTAACATTTATATAACACAGTAAATAAAATCATAATAAAATAATTCATTTATTCAATCAAATATAATATCAAAAATGTTTAAGCAATTATATCAAAGAATTAGCCTCTAGGGCATAAACTCTAACACCTCCCCCCTCCCCCTTCCAATTTAAAGTTGATTGTATTCTCGTCCATAAGTGAGTGAGTGAATGAACTCTTTGATGGTTAGATTATGTGCAAAGTACTAAAATGCACCCTCTGGCTTATATTTGACATACCAGTAAAATGAACCAAACAGTTCGGGCTCGATTCGTATATGCTTGACTAAAAATTTGATTTGACCTCGACTAAAAATATAAATGATTCAAATATGAGAAAATTTTAAAGTTTGATAAATTACTCAAACATCTTCAAATTATAATTTTATATTGATACTCGGATCATATTTACTTGAAAAATTCAAACTGATCTGGTTCTATTCGAGATCGTGCTATCTTCAGTGCTCGACTCAGTAGCTAAATGAGTTTTAATCAAACCTTATTTCATACTCAATAAATTTTGTGAATCAAATCTGAACAACTCCATACTCGGCTCGACTTAGTTCATTTACAATCCTATATACAACTACCCTGTTGTATCAAGTTTTTTTTTCCATCTTAAGAATGTCTCAAAATTAACTTTTAAAAGTCAAACTTAATTCTAAAATATTTTATAATGAAAGGAGTATAATACAAACACGGATAAATAAATTAGTGAATGAACTAGTTACATGCTATTAATAATTTGAAGACCGGATAAAATAATATACACCTATACAATTATCTCGATTATTGAAAAATAGAACGACAAAAAAGGAAAAAAAACAATGGTAAAAACTAACCTTTTTATTATCTTATTTTACAAATATACACCTATACAATTACCTCGATTATTAAAAAACAGAAAGACAAAAATGAAAAAAAAAAGCAATGAAAAATAGAAAGACAAAAAAAACAATGGTAAAAACTAACCTTAATATTATATTATTTTACAAAAATAGTCTCGTTTGTCAATTCTTTTTGTTTTTATTCATAGGAGGACTAAATATATACTTGCCACAAGATGAACAAAAAGTCATCTAATCACACTTTTCAAATACCCCAAACACACAACAAAAAACAAGCCCTTAATCAGTCCACAAACCAACATTATCAGAATCTACCAAGTAAGATACACTTGCATAAAAAATTATACATATATCTTATATTCATATATGATTCTCAGCATTTTTCCAGATAATTCAAACCCTCAAATAACCTTGTTCTTCGTGATCTTCTTGAATATCCGGGATTGATTCCTTTCTTTGATCAACGGTAGCCACCCAAGTGTTTGGCCTCTAGAGGTAATCCACCAAGGAAGAGGAATTATTCAAGAAGGAGGGTGGTTGGTTAAACCCTAGTTTTCTATTTTCTATAGAAAATGAGTACTCTCCAACAATTGAAATTGCATCAACTGATATCTAACATAAGACTCCTCTTATATAGATATTGGTCAACCATTCTAATCTTATTAGAAATAAGGCTTTATTTAATTAATTAAATTCCTTTAATTAATTAGGCTTCCCAACACTTTGGGATTAATTAATTAAACTCTTTTAATTAATTTGCCTCCTAATCTTATTAGAAATAAATGAGAGTACTAATATTAAATTAATTTCTAAACTCCTTTAAAAATTGAAATAATAATAATTGTAATAATATTAATAAGACTCCTCTTATTAATTTATATTTAATATTTCTAAAATATTAAATAATAAATATTATGCTATTTAATTTATTTTATCATCATAGATTAAATTAATTACACTTAACATATTATTACGATTATGTCATTACCTTCTTAAATAATTATTTTTTCTTTTATGGTGTGACCCTTTAGGTTCTCTGTGACGCCCCCAAATCCGTGTAACATCGATTATAGGACATGGTGCTCACGATACAACATACATCATCATCTATCTAAGTAAATTTCCATAAAAATAATAATATTATAACTATTACGTACATACTCCAAATAAAATCCCAAGTCTTTACAACCTTTAATTAACCACAACTTAAACTTAGCGTTTATCGCTAAATTACATCATATGCGAAAATATAAACTTATTACATAAGGTAACTAGCATCATTTCATCTTAGACTTCCCCTTGTCCTTGCCCGAGCCCTCAGCCTTCTCATCCTTAAGTGAAAGGTTTAAGCAAGAATGAGCACAAATTGCCCAACAAGTATATAAAGTAGTTTGAAAACACACATCAGGAGTAGAAACATCTGAATAGCTATAACAGTTGAAAGAATTATCAAGTGTTAAATAGAAATATCAAGAATAAGAGTTTAAGAATTCTCAATATCATACTAAGGGGCATAAAATACCCTGAACATTACTTTGTTTCATCGAAAAATTATCAGACGGTTTAACAATCAAATAGATTGTAAACAGTCTCTGCAAGTACTCCAGGTGATCAGCCTATTGTACCCTACATTGTGCACAAGTATAAAGTTTAAATTGCATAAGCATAAATGAGACTATATGCCCGACATCTGTTTGTCCGTTTATTCGGGTTGTTCATCTTAGTATTCATGCGAGACCGCACCAAAATAATTTGGATTGGTAAACATTAAATAGCTTCAAAAGATTTGAATTAAATCATTTGTCATCAATAATCTCTAGCTGAAACAAAAGCTAGAAAGCATACTTGGAAGCAGTTCTTTTAAATCGATAGAACTTTAAAGCATAGCCGTTGAATTAATAACTGAGTAATCAATAATAAAACTTGCAAGATAATTGAAGTTGTAGAAATTTACGTCAAAGAAATTTGTACGTGTCAACGAATAAATACAAGCTCGGTACTTACCCTTACCGTAATAAAAGAAGTAAGGCTTGAATAATTTATCAATGAAAAATAGGGTAAGAAACTTGCATAATCAAATTCGAGTAAGGAAACTTGCCTGATACGTCTGCTACAATTAACGCTATCTACTAGCTCTTCACGTAACCTATTCATATGTGTCACGTTAAGCAATTAGGTTCTCGAACACAACTCTGAAATATAATGGTTTCCTTTTATCTCAATTGGATTATCATCTAACATGTAATCAATTAACAATGCAATTCAATTACACAATACCATTCAATTACATAAACAGGTTGCAACTTATAGGTCCATGGGTTAAATATAAAAATCTGGGAAAATAAATTTTCTGAAAATTTTTCTGACCCGACCCTACTCGGATCAGACCTGACCCGGACCGGCGCAGCTGCGCAGCCTCAAGCTGTGTTACCGGCGCAGCTGCGCTGCCTAGCAAACCCGGACTCCAACTTTGAGTGGAGCAGCTGCGTAGCGTTAAGCCGTATGAATGGCGCAGCTGCGCTGCTCTTCATGCCTAGAAAAGTTTTTTCCTGCCGAACAGCCTACTTCCCGATTTAATTCCCACTTGTTTACAAGTTGTATGACCATGATATTTGGACACCATACACTCCATACATCACAGTATTTTACAAAAATACAACATACATGAAACTAACATGTTAAGACCTCGATCCAGCAGTCTAGATAAGCGTGCCAGACTGCCTTCCAGACTCAGAAAATTTCTGGAAATTCCCAGAATTCTGCATATTTTTATACCAACATGCTTGCTTACGAAATTCATAACTTGCTCATTTTAACTCCGTTTCTTTTGAAAATTGGTCAGGTGAGACATCATACTACATAGTATTTTACAAAATTAACACATACAACCAACGAGTCACAGAAGCTATGATTCCAAGGCTCCGAAAAAGTCACAGATTCTAAGTTAACCCACTTTGACAAAAATTCATGATTTTGATTCTAGCATGCAAGGAACTAGTTGCTACTGTCCAGATCACCTCTACTAACACATATACACATGTTACAATAATCAAACTCACTAACTTTTCATGTTTTGAACAAATTGACATCTAAGAGGCATTTTATCGAATAGTTAGCATGCATACATGAATTCTACGATTCTCTACGAATTTGAAACATGATTAGACCAGAACTTTCGTTCTTAACACCCATATATCAGTATTACACACTAACATGGTATCACGAAACCACAACGAAACATTTCCAATAATTATACATGCATTTTCTTCACTATTTCCTTAAGAACATAATATAAGTTCGTATTCTTACCTTGAACGCTATTCTCTGATCAAGGAATCCGAGAATGCTTCCCTCCTTGCTTGCTTAGTCTTTGCAAATTTCCAGAATAACTCCACACGAACTATTACTCTCAATTTCTCTCACGGAATGAAGTTTTTAGCAAAAGAGGTAGTGTTTTGGGTGGAGAGTATAAATAGAGATTGATATAGCTTGATAGAGGCTGATATCATCAGCCCCTCCATGTTCTCATAACGGTTATACACATATTGCATGATTAACTAATATTAAAATGAAAAGAGGAGTTAGAGAATGGAAGAGTTTGTGGGTGTAAAGGATTGTAACTCCCTTCCTCTCTAAATCTTCTAAAACGTATACTCCCTTATCCCAAATCAGTTGTCATGTGGGCCCACTCCAGCTGCTGATCAACATATTAAAATAATATTATAATCAATTAAATAACCATTTTGACCATTTTGCCCTCCGTAGCCGAACGTTGCGATACTTATATCGATTCCTACTAAAATCGACGTCCCGGACGTCATGGAACTATCCGTTTCGTCAAATTCACCTCCAAAATTCGTGGTTGACTTTTTACCCGAAAAAGTCAACTGGTTGACTTTGACCAAAAAGTCAACCGTGACACATTTTCGTGGTTACAGTCTGTCCTGACTAATTTTGACGTTCCGGACTCAAATACGCAGTCCGCGTCTCTAAATTCCGCTCCGAACTCAAAATCATGCTTTAAAGCCATCCCACGAAATTAATAAAATTAATTCCATACTTAACCAATTTAAATAGTTGAATTAAACTGAACCAACCATTTAAATACTCCTCATCACATATACGCAAATAACACATGTATGTATAACATATATACATCTAATAAAAGAAAACACACAAGAATTTCACATAAATTCGTTTATTGATAATTGTTAAATGGCATAATAATCTCGGATATTACATTCACCCTCCCTTATAAGGATTCCGTCCCCGGAATCATTACACATCAAACAAAAAGACTAAGGTAATCTTTCATCATTTTCTCCTCGAGTTCCCACGTAGCCTCTTCGACATTGTGGTTCCTCCATACTACCTTAACAGAAGGTATTATCTTATTTCTTAACACTTGTTCTTTTCTATCAATTATCTGTACTGGAACCTCTTCATAGGTTAAGTCCTTTTCGAACTGAATGGGTTCATACTCTATGACGTGCTTGTAATCCTGCTTATAGGGTCGTAAAATTGATACGTGGAACACGTTGTGTATATATTCTAACTCCGGAGGTAAAGCTATTTCATAAGCTACCTCACCGACTCGCCTTAGCACTTCAAAGGGTCCTATGAATCTGGGACTAAGTTTTCCCTTCTTCCCAAACCTCATTTTCCCTTTCCAAGATGAAACCTTTAGAAACACATAAGTGCCGACGTTGAAGTCTCGTTGTTGCCGATGTTGATCAGCATATTTCTTTTGTCGATCCTGAGCTGTCACTAATCTCGTTCGTATCGTTTTGATCACATCTGCAGTTTGCTGCACTAATTCTGGCCCTAGCAATTGACGTTCTCCCACTTCATCCCAGCACAATGGCGTTCTGCATTTCCTTCCATATAAAGCTTCATAAGGTGGCATCCCGATGCTCGCGTGGTAACTGTTGTTGTATGCAAATTCCACCAATGGTAGGTAGTCATCCCAGCTTCCTTTGAAGTCCATAACACATGCTCTCAGCATGTCCTCTAATGTTTGAATAGTTCTTTCGCTCTGCCCGTCTGTTTGAGGATGATACGCGGTGCTCAGCGCCACAGTTGGTATCAGAGCTTAGGGATATGATCTCTGGCGGAGATCTGGAAATAGAATTAGGAGGGGAGAGGCGAGTAAAACCTTCGCTACTGTGTCCTACCTAAGCTTAATTGTTATTTAATTGGTCGGTTGGAACATAGGGTTAATATGTGATATGTTAAGTTGTTTGATTAACCCTTATTTTGTGGCAGTATTTGAGAATGGTAGCTGAAAATTTAAACAATGGAGTGAATGAGACCGTTGAGACACCTTTAATCACCAACGAGGAGAACGTGCAACAGGAAGGCTATATTCCTCCTGTAAACAACCCTACAGAAGAAATGATAAATAACGGGATGTTTAGAAGCTTTTTGCAGTCCATGCAAAACTAGACGAGGGAGACTCGTGTTCATAATACTGGTGGAAATAACAACTTGCGGCTTGTCACTGCCAAGCAGTTTAAAGAGTTGGGACCACCAGAGTTTCAGGAAAAGCCAGATCCAATCAAGGCAGAAAATTGGATTAAGCAAATTACCAAGATATTTGATATCTTGGGATGCACGGAGGAACAGAAGGTTCCATTTGCCACCTTTATGTTCCGTGGAGAAGCAAATTAGTGGTGGAAATCTGTGAAGCGTACCCAGCCTGCCGCACTCAAGATGACTTGGGGGGCGTTCTAGAAACTGTTCAATGACAAGTACTTTCCAGAAAGTATTCGTCACATGAAAGAGGTAGAGTTCATCAGACTGGAACAGAACAACATGACTGTGTCCCAGTACGAGGCTAAATTCGCGGAGTTATCCCGGTTTGCACCTCATTTGGTGGAGAATGAGGAACGTATGACGCGGATGTTTCTGAGAAGTTAGAAACCCGAGATTCGTCAATACCTCATTTCTCACAAATTTTCTCTATATTCGGATGTAGTGAACAGGGCCCAGTTATTAGAACGAGATAATGATTATGTTCAACCAAGGGACAACAACCAAGGTCGTACCGGTGGCAGCAGTCATCGAAACAATGACAACCAGCAAGGAGGAAAGTATCATACCAGAAGCGGTAACCATTCCGGTGGTAATCGTGACCATAATAATAGAAGAAGTGAGTCGGGGGGAGATTTTAAGAAGAGAAGGTACAACAATGAGAACGTGAAAGCATCGACAGCAGCACCAACATCAACTGTTTCTAGAGGAGGAGAACGACCGCCGGTCATATGCTATAAATGCAGGCAAGAGGGACACATCAGTCCCAACTGCACATAATAATCCAAGTTGTGTTATAACTGTGGAAAGGAAGGGCACATAGCTCGAGTGTGTCCTGTAGCGAAACCAAGTCCAGCAGGGATGGTGACTCCAAAGGCTATCCCTGACAAGTCAAAGTCAGTGATTCCTGGAAGAGCTTTTGTGGTGACTGCCCAACAAGCAAGGAACCCGAACGAGGTTATTACGGGTAAGTTGATAATAAACTCTTGCGAAGTTTACACTTTATTAGATACTGGTGTTACCCATTCTTTTATTTCACCTGCTTGTGCTCAACGTTTGAACTTGACACCTGAGAAATTAGACTTTGACTTATCTGTTGAAACTCCGTTGGGAGAAACCTTCGTTACATCTACAGTTTACAAATCTTGCTCGATTCAAATTGGTACCCTCACCCTACCTGTTGATCTTATATCATTGAAAATACTTGCATTTGATGTGATTTTAAGAATTGACTGGTTGACCACTTATCATGCCAAAATTGATTATTTTCGTAAGGTTGTTAGTTTTCATATTCCTAACCAACCTATTGTCCGAAATTCAAACAACCAAACCACTAATATCAATCAATGTTATTTCAAGTCATAAAGCTATTCGTTTATTGAAAAACGGATGTCAAGCTTTCTTAGCCCATGTCACTGATCTAAACCAGAATACGTCAGGTTTGAATGATATTTCTGTTGTTAATGAGTTTTCTGATGTATTTCCCAAAGAACTTCCCGGTTTACCCCCGGAACGTGAAGTTGAATTCTTTATTGACCTTGAACCCGGTACAAAACCCATTTCTAAAACTCCATATCGAATGGCTCCTATAGAACTTCAGGAGTTAAAGGTCCAACTACAGGAGTTGTTAAACATCGATTTTATACGTCCTAGTACATCTTCTTGGGGTGCTCCTATTTTATTCGTAAAGAAGAAAGACGGGAGTTTGCGATTTTGTATTGACTATCGGGAGTTGAACCATGTCACCATCAAGAATAGGTATCCGTTACCTCGTATTGATGACCTGTTCGACCAGTTGCAAGGTGCATAATTTTTTTCAAAGATCGATCTTCGTTCTGGATATCATCAGCTGAAGATTAAAACTGAGGATATTTCGAAGACTGCTTTCAGAACTCGATACGGGCATTATAAATTCTTAGTCATGTCTTTTGGATTGACTAATGCTCTTGCTGTCTTCATGGATATGATGAACCGTGTATTCAAGAAATATTTGGATCAGTTCGTGGTTGTCTTTATTGATGACATCCTCATCTATTCTAAAAGCCGTGAAGATCATGAGCACCACTTGAAGCTAGTACTTCAAAGGCTTTGTGAAAATAAGCTATATGCCAAGCTGAAGAAATGCGAGTTCTGGCTTGAGGAGGTAGCATTCCTTGGGCACGTGGTATGAAAACGTGGAGTATCTGTTGACCCGGTAAAAATTGAAGCAATACAAAGTTGGGAGCAACCGAAGTCGGTGACCGAAGTACGTAGCTTTTTAGGCTTAACTGGTTATTATTGGAGATTCGTGGAAGGATTTTTTCGAATCGTTACTCCATTAACTCAGCTGACTCGGAAAGATACAAAATTCGTATGGAACGAGGAATGCGAGAAGAGCTTTCAAGAGCTCAAGAGGAGACTCATTTCGGCACTTGTTCTGACGATACAATCTGGTTCGGATGGATTTGTCATTTATAGCGATGCTTCGGGCAAAGGGTTAGGATGTGTTCTCATGCAACATGGAAAAGTCATAGCCTATGCCTCGCGACAACTCAAGGAATATGAGAGGAATTATCCTACTCATGATCTAGAGTTGGCAACAGTCGTTTTTGAGTTGAAGATCTGAGACACTACCTGTATGGGGAGAAAGTGGAGATCTATACGGATCATAAGAGCCTCAAGTATTTATTCACCCAGAAGGAACTCAACATGCGGCAACGACGTTGGCTTGAGCTGTTGAAAGATTACGATCATACCATCCAATACCATCCTGGAAAAGCGAACGTGGTAGCTGACGCGTTGAGTAGAAGATCATATGCGGGAACAAATGCGATGCTTTCAAGGCCTATTTTGTGTGATTTACAAAAGATGGAGATAGAGTTCAAGACTCCGGGGACCCATGCGATGATATCAAGTATATGCGTAGAACCAGCTTTGATTGATAAAGTTAAAGCCGCTCAAGCTACAGACCCGGAGCTGATGAATATGAGGAAGAAGGTGCAAGAAGGTGCTATTCCAGAAGCAAGGATTGATGAAGAAGGAATACTTCGAGTCAACTCCAGACTTTGTGTTCCTGACGATTCTGATTTGAAGTATAGAATCATGATGGAGGCACATAACACACCGTTTGCAATCCATCCTGGAAGTACCAAAATGTATCGTGATCTTCGACATACATTTTGGTGGAGTAATATGAAGAGAGAGATCGTGGAGTTCATCTCGAGGTGTTTAACGTGTCAACGTGTCAAGGCGGAGCATCAAATGCCAAAGGGTCCATTGCAACCACTTAAGATTCTAAAGTGGAAGTGGGAACACATTACCATGGATTTCGTTACGGGTCTTCCCAAGGTTTCTCAAGGCATAGATGCAATTTGGGTTATTGTTGATAGATTAACCAAGTCTGCTCATTTCTTGTCGATACGAGAGACTTATTTCCTTGAACGTCTTGCTCGTATGTACGCGAATGAGATTGTGAGATTGCATGGCATGCCAGTATCCATAGTTTTGGATCGTGACCCAAGATTCACTTCACGATTTTGGGTCAGCTTGCAGAAAGCTATGGGCACGAATTTACGATTCCGTTCGGCATATCATCCACAAACGGACGGGCAATCGGAAAGGACTATCTAAACTCTTGAAGATCTATTAAGACTCTGTGTTCTAGACTTCAAAGGGAGTTGGGATAAGTACCTACCATTGGTGGAATTCTCTTACAACAACAGTTATCAGGCAAGTATAGGCATGGCTCCATTAGAGGCGTTGTATGAACGAAAATGTCGTTCTCCAGTATGCTGGGACGAGGTGGGTGAAGCAACATTGTTGGGACCGGAGTTAGTACGTATGACTACGGAAAAGATTCAAATGATTCGGCAAAGTATACAAACTGCACAAGATCGACAAAAGAATTATGCTGATCTTCATCGAAAAGACGTGGAATTTAAAGTTGGGGCTCATGTATTGTTACGTGTTGCTCCGTGGAAAGGAGTTACAAGATTTGGGAAGAGAGGAAAGCTCAATCCACGATTCATTGGTCCATTTGAAATCCTTGACCGAGCAGGAAATGTGGCCTATAGACTCGCCTTACCTCCAAGCATATCTCGTGTTCATAACATTTTTCACATATCTGTGCTTCGTAAATATGTGAAAGATCCAAACCATATTATTGAGTTAGAACCAGACGAGATAGCCGAAGATTTAACATACGAGGAGGTACCTGTTAAGATCTTGGATAGGAAGGAACATGTCCTACGCTCAAAGGTTATACCTCAAGTTAAAGTTTTGTGGAGGAACTATGATATCGAGGAAATGACCTGGGAGTTATAATCGAAAATAAAAACGAGGTATCCTCACCTTTTCGACATACCAGGTACGTACGTCAATTTCGAGGACGAAATTTTATAAGGAGGGGAGGTTGTAAGACCCCAAATTTTATGAATAAGATTTAATTTTCTTTATATATTATTTTGAAATAGTAAGGTGTTGATTTGATAAATGTGATAAGTTATGGGTGAAATGTGCAAAGTTTATAAAGTAAGCAAGTGGTTATAAAATATTCGTTGTGTCGGAGAATATTCGTTTGGTCGAGAAATATTCTTTTTATCGGAGAATATTCGTACGATGGCGCAGTCATTGGTGGACCCCACAATAGAATGAATGTCAAATATAGAAAGCGACAGAAGTAACCTTTTTATAAAAATAACAGCAAAACTGTTACCGTTAGTACTGTTGAAATACCCGATGGTTAAAATACAGTAATACGCGGTGTTGCACGGTAGCACACGGTATTGCACAGTATTTTGAATTATTGATTCTTACGTAGGAAGGCACTTGTTCAATTATTGTTACAGTAATTACTGTTCAATATTTTATATTATTGATTCAATAATTGCATAATATTTTATTGGTTCAATGTTTGCTACGTTGATATTTTATATCAGTAAGTGCTACTTTGCTATTTTATATTATTGATTCAATAATTGTCATTGCACATTATTTCAAATTATCAAATCAATAATTCATATTATTTGAATAATATTATTAGATAGCATTATTGGCAATGTCTAAGGAAGTTCTGTCTAGGAAAGGGGTTGATTAATTGCACGCCAGTAAGAAGAAATCCTTATCGGAAGGCTCCCTCTTTCCTAGGAACGACCTGGTTGTCAATATTGTAGTTCTGTAATATTATTTGTGAATAATTAATTTTTGATATATATGATAAGGAAATATTTATTCAATGTGGATTTAAACGGAGAAATTTTTAACATGTGACATTTGTTGAAAGTTGGTATTTTATCTTGTCCGATAAAATAATTCATTCAAATATATTATTATAATATTACATTATAGTAGTATGATGTGATTATATAATAGTATGATTTTTATAATTTGAATGGTAACATTATTATAGTAAATTCATGGTATAAAAGTTAAACGAGATGGAAGAGTGCAAATTGAATTTGAACTCTTATGATGCAAACAATGATGTCATCGGAGCGATGAGGTAAACAATGATGTCATCGGAGCGATGAAGTAAGCAATGATGTCATAGATCGATGATGTAAGCGATGATGTCATAAATTATGGTATAAAGACTATTTTACCCTTACTCTGCCGAGCCTATAAATAGAAGCTCATTTCTTTATTATTTCTCACCCATTCACTAAAGCTATAGAGAGAAAGTATAGAGAGAATAAAAGAGAAAGAAGAAGAGTATTCTGCTATTACGCTAGTACAGTCTCTAAATTTTAAGGTAAGGGGTATTATTTCTTTCGTATTCATGAAGAGAGTTATTTTCTTTCAATACTCTTAAGGGTTGTTATTCCATTCTTTATTATTCTGTTGGAATAACCTGTCTATGCGGACTACCGCATGCATGGTGAAATCCTGTTGTTATTCTATTCTTTATTATTCTGTGGGAATAACCTGTCTACGCGGACTACCGTATGCCTGGTAAATAACCCTTCGTATTCAATTGTTATTAAATTGTGGAAATAATCTGTCTAAGCGGACTACCGCTAGACGGGTGAAAATTCAATTGCAGTTTCGTATATTGTTTCATTTCAGATTCCTAACTCTAAACTTACTATAGTAAGTATTGTTTCTATAATTCCTGAAATGATCATATATTACTTGAGTTTTGCGCTTCATCTAATATTATTTCACTGGAATATTGGTCTGAACTTTCTTGTGAAATTTTTATCTTTTAATGTCGAGTTACTATTCACGGGATACTATTCACGGGATACTATTCACGGTAAAAAAAATATATTTTTTCTTCTTCCAAATCATCTTTGATTAGATCCAGGTTTTGCTCTTCATTCTTGAACTCTGAATAAATTCTCTAATATTTATCCTTTATCTCACTGGATCCGTTATTCGTATTATTTTTCATCATCCTCAGTTCTAAATGGTGATATAATTGAATATCTTTGGCCTGTAGTGCAAAGATGAATAATTACGTGATGAATATCTTTGGCCTGTAGTGCAAAGATGAATGATTACCTGATGAATATCTTTGGCTTGTAGTGAAAAGATAGACAGGTGTTGAGATGAACATAACCAACTGATGATACAAATGAATATCTTTGGCCCGTAGTGCAAAGATGGATATTTAATTCGAGATGTATATTGATTGATGTTACAGGGATAAAATATTGATGATGGACTTTTAAATCAAAGAAGATAGTAGACATCATTCTCTACTTAACTCTTCTAATGAATTGTTATTTCCGCTGCGAATATTGATCTAAAACTTGTTGTCCATAATATTTTATCTGATTTATTGAAGGCTAACGATAATTTGTTTTTCATTATCTTAGTCATAATATTCTTTACTGGGCTAGTTGAGCTCACCCTTTTCTTCCATTGTTCTCTTCAGGAAATGAGAATATCGCGGGTACTAGTCGGGGAATGGAGTGATGGTCCGAGTTAGAGCTGTAGAAGTCCTCACTATTTTTTTTATTTAAAATAGTGTGATAATAAATGTAATGAGGACTTAGTTTGAATGTTAATATTTTCTACATGCCTGTATTGACACTCATAGTTGTGTGGTCGTATTTTGCACGACCGTGTGATATGAAAGATTGTATTTGAATTTTGTTGAGTGTATTTGGCGACTCAAAATGGGTTGAGTATTGAACCTATTTTGGGAGCGTCACATAAGAAGTAGTGTTGTTGAGATCTAACTTTAAAATAAGGAGTTGTTAGGAGGGTTGTGGCGTTCCCGAACGCCGTGGGACGTTTTTAAGTAGATTGTCGCGCTATTTAATTTATAAAACGCGAAAAATATAATTGAGTAATAATGCAATGTATCCCAATATTTTGAGTTTTTATGTGACTAATTGACTTATTATTGTTAATTAAATGTGTATGATAATTGAAGGCATTTTTAAAGTAGTTATTAAAGAACGCTTCAGGCAAGTATTCTTAAACTTTTTCACAAGTTTTTAACTTCCACAATTTATTTTATTGTGTGAGTTTTTCAGTTTGATTCAAAGACTGTATTGAATTTCTAATTTACGCAATATTTATATATTGTGTGAACTCTAAACTTATGCAATTCTTTTAATAATTGTACAAGTTATTCAGCTATGCTAAATTGCATTTTAGTTAAGATTTAAAGTCTTATATTCACGAATTGTTTAAGATGTGCGTCAATGCCAATTGTTCCGGCTAGACGAAGATTTCAATATTTTATCTGTTTAATTTTTTTTGAAATATTATTGATGTTAAGTAGAGTTATCCGATCTCAATTGCTTTGGTGCGGATTCGGATTCAAATATGAGATGAACAATTATAATATTGGGGTATTTTCTGTCAGAAAAATCTCGACACCCCTTGAGGTGGTCAAACAAATGCATATAGTCGTTTAGCTATAGTGTTGTACAACATGGGGTACAATGAGCTAATCAACTAACGTGACCGTAAGCCAGATAGTTCATAGTTGAATTACTATCGAACCTTTACGAAAATAAAAAGTTCAAAGTCTTTTGACCGCTCAGTATGTCGTTTCAAAAATATTAAATAAAAAGAAATTTATTATTATTATTCCTATTTATTCGAAATGCTTTCACAACTATTGTTCAGTTGTGGAAATAGTAACATAATTCTTGATTTGTTGTTTATTCGACAGTTAAACTTGTTCAACAATTAAATGCTCATTCCTACTTTAAATTAAATGTTTTCAGCGAAGCCAGAGCAGACCGAAGGTTCCTATAAGTACAAAATGAAAGGGAAGATGAATGAGTAGAAAATAGTATGAACTATTTTTAATTGCTAGAAGTGTTGTAATAATTATTATATACATTATCATGTGATGAAGATTTAAAGGTCTAAAAACCTAAGATTTTAGAGTTAGACGCAATAATTAGTAATTACATTTATGTCAATATTATTATGTTAGTTAAGTAGTACCGTGGAGCACCATATTTAGAGTTTAAAGGTACTCGGATTTAGGGGCGTCACAGGTTGGTATCAGAGCTA
This sequence comes from Panax stipuleanatus, assembly GCA_020205555.1. Classification (NCBI taxonomy): domain Eukaryota; kingdom Viridiplantae; phylum Streptophyta; class Magnoliopsida; order Apiales; family Araliaceae; genus Panax; species Panax stipuleanatus. Next base: position 143,898,592 of record CM035115.1, on the reverse strand, counting down.
TAGGTTAGAAACATTTGGTGAGAATATCTTAGGCTATAACCTTGGAGGAATTAGAGCAGTAGAGAAGATAGTAAGAAGATAAAATCAGAAAGAGTTTGAAATAGAGTAGATGAAGGAAGTAGTTAAGAGATTAGCTCAAAATGAGTTGTAAGAGATAAATTGAGGAAATTTATCTGTAGAAATCGAAAGAAGTAAAAATAACATAAAATAAATTATTATTTATAATATTTAAATGACTTATTGTTATGTTCTAATCAAGACAATATATTTGATTGTAAATGTTAGGAAGTGATGAGACTAGAGATGTTCACATTGTGATGAAGTGGAAGTAAATTCTAAGGAAGGTCAAATAGAGCCCGAAGTAAAGTCAGTAGCAGAAAAAGGGAAAAGTGCAGCAGAAATTGTGAATGATCAATTGATGAAGGAAGTTTAAGATTTGAAGCATAAGGTGTTTTTCTTGAAAGAAATATGGGAGAGGGAAACATTATTGAATAATCAATTAGAGAAGGATTTACGTGAGATGACGGAAGAGCGTGATGAGTTGAATGTGTGGATTAAAGAAATGGGAGTTAAAAGAAATAACAGTTGAAGCTTAAAATACGAAGAGTAAAGGGAAATTGATTGATAGACAGGAAAATCCTAAGAAAAGGGTAAATGAATGTAAGAATTGTGGTAAAAACCACATCGGGGTATGTTTGAAAGGAAAGAAGGCATGTTTTAAATTGCGAGCAGAAGGATCATATTTCTCCGAACTATCCCAGCCTAAGGAAAAAAACGTGTCTCAACTGTGGATCATTTAAGCATGTAACTAAGAATTGTCCGATGAAAGGACAAGCATAGAAGGATGTAGAAGAGTATGAATGTAAAGGTGTTAATGTATTATGTGAATTCTAGTTTTTAATGTAAATAACATGATAGATTTTGTAAGTCCCAACTTTTGTATAAGTTGTGGAATAATTATGTAAATCCCTTCTTTTTGTTTAAAATTAATGGGTAGGTAAGGTATATAGTAGTAGCTATATTATGTATGTGTGATGTAGTAAAAGAAGCATATTAATATAAAATATTTATTAATTGTGCTTTGAGTTATATATGTGGTTGCATTAAATAAAAATGCTTTAAGATAAAGAATGAAATATTTATTTCATTATTTAGGAAATGCCGCCAAGATGGGGAGGAAGAGGAAGACTGAAAATGTAAAGAAACCGAAATGAAGAACCAGAACATGAACCTGAGAATAAGGAGCCAGTAAATCCTATGCAATAATTCATTAATCTTTTGGTAGGGGCATTTAATAGAAACCTCGTCGGAGTTAACGTAAATCCTTAAGCTGCGCAAGTAGCCAACTTTAAGGATTTTAAGAGTGTCGAATCGCCCAAATTTAGGGGGGCCACTGAGCCTATAGAGGCTCAATCGTGGATCAAGGAGATAGAAAAGGCATTTGTTATTACTAGAGTCAGAGAGGAGCAAAAGGTCGCTTTTTCTACCAACAAGTTGAAGGGTGAGGCCAATTTTTGCTGGGAAGCCAACCAGGATAGGGCTGGAGAGGGAGTAATTACGTGGGAAAGATTCAAGGAGTTATACTTCGAGAATTATTCCCCTTAGAGTATGCAAAGCCACATGGAAATGCAGTTTCTAGAATTAAAGCAGGGGTACATGTTAGTTCCCCAATACGCCGCCAAGTTCAATGAACTGGTTAGGTTGGCTCCACACTAAGTGGACACTGAAGAGAGGAACACAAGGAGGTTTTAGCAAGGCCTAAAACCCTGGCTCTACAACAAAGTTGTTGTGTTGTAGATTGATTATTTTGGATCAATCTTGGAGAAGGTTGTCATAGCCGAAGGGGGAAGTGATGCATTAATTAAGTTCAACCAGGAGAAGAAGAATAAGAAGAAGATAAGTGAAGGAGGGAGTAATACTAAGGATAATGGAGGAAATAATGGAAACTAAAAGCGAAAGTGGAATAATTTTGGGAGTATCGAAAATAAGCAAGGAGACTCAAAAAAAATGGTCGAACAATGCAATAACTATGGGAGAAATCACTTAGGGGTGCGTTTAATGGGAAAGTCTGTATGTTATAACTGCGGGCAGGAGGGACATATCTCTCCTAACTGCCCCAACCCAAAGAAGAATAACAGATATTTTATATGCGGAGCGACAGATCATATGGCAAAGAGTTGCCCAAAGAAAGGAGTCAACGGGGGAAGCGAAAGCAAAGGAAATAGCAGTGGTAAGTTAACTATAACTAGTCCAGCTCCACCGAGTAGACGGACCGTGATGACCTTTAATATGATGGCCCAAGATGTTGATGCAAGCAGAGATGTAGTTTCAGGTATTATTCCGATCAATAATATAAATGTTTATATATTATTGTATTTGGGTGCTTGTTGTGATTCATATAGTATGAATTATTTGATGTTTAAGTTTGATTCTAGAGAGTCTAGAAAGTTGTTATGAGAATAGAAGATATAGGTAAGGGTATAGTCCTTGATGAGTATAGTAATGGAAAATACTGTGCAGAGATAGGAGAGCATGAAGTGATAATGGAATTAATCCCGATTGACTGTTAATGGTTTGATGAAATTCTAAGAATGATTTGGTTAGTTGACCATAAAGCTGTGAAGTATTGCTAGAAGAAGATAAGTGAGCCTTAAGACTGAGAAACAGTATAAGGTAGTGTGTGGTGATAATAAATTATCAAGATATTCTCGTTGCTTGAAGAAGATGAGGTAAGCCAAAAAAGGTTGTTAAGAAAGAAATGTGAAGACTATTGAGGTTACATTATGTATATTTAAAGAATGATTGTTGAAATAAGTTTATATTTGATAATAAAAAAGTATTAAGATTTGAAGGAGGAATTTGAGTTCCAGTAGTGTTGAAGCTAAAATAAGAAGTCATAGGATGTGTTAATAAGTGCTCGGCTTGACAAAGAGTCAAAGCTGAATGATGAGGATTAGATGATTTGTAAAATCATATATCATAAAAATTTTGTGATAGGATTTCCATTTAGGTGAAGGGAGTTTGACACTATATGAAGTATAGTGATTATTTAATTAAGTAGGTATAGTTCATACCAGTTAAGATGAGAGTTAATATAAGTGAAGTAGTCAAACTTTATGTCAAAGAAATTATTTCTAGACATGAGGTACTAGTTGTAATTGCGTCAGATCGAGATCCGAGAACACATAGAAATGAAGCTGAGGTTGAATGTTGTGCATCGTCCTTAAGAGAAAAAGCAAGTAGATAGGTACCAATGTCAGGTGTTGTTCATTTATGGGGCATGATTTTGGTAGTTTTACCCTACTTGCTTCAAACATGCATTATAACGCCCCAAAAATAGGTCCACACAACCCATTCTGAGTCGCCAAATACATGGTACAGAATCCAAATACAAATCTTCATATTCTAACTATTAAACTGTCATGCAAAATACGACCACACAACTTTGAGCTTCAATACAGATATTATGTCGTATATAATACAAAAATATCAACGCTCAAATTAAGTCCTTATTACAATTATTATCACACTATTTTAAAACATAGTGAAGACTTCTATCATAACTATCTCGAATCTTTACTCCACTCCCCGACTAGTCCCAGCTATACTTTCATTTTCTGAGAAGAACAATGGAAACAAAAGGAAAATGGTGAGCTCAACTAGCCCAGTAAATAATATTATGACTAAGATAATGTAGAAAAAATTATCCTTAGTCCTCAATATGGAAAAACAGGATAGAATACAATAGACAACAAGTTTTAGATCAACAACTGCAGTGAAAATAGTAATCCATTAGAAGAGTCAAGTAGAGAATGATGTTTACTATCTTCTATGATTTAAAAGTTCATCATCAATATTTTATCCCTGTAACACCAATCAATAAATATTTCAAATCAATGAATTATCTATGCACTACGGGCCAAAGATATTCGTTTGTATCACGAGCGATCATGATCATGTCAAACACCTATCCATCTTTGCACTACGGGCCAAAGATAACTTTTACCACGATTTAAGTTTGAGGATTATGACAATGATATAAAGAATGAATCTAGTGAGATCAAAGATATATATTAAAGATTTATAATTCAATTTATCCAGAGTTCAAGAATGTCCAAATTGTCAACATGAAGATCAAAACATGGATCTAATTTTAAGAATAAGATTCATAAATCAAAGATAATTTGGACAGAAAAAGAACTCAATTTTATCATGAATAGTATCCCGTGAATAGTACCCGAATGAATAGTATCCCGACATGAAAAGATTAAAATTTCAATAAGAAGTTCAGACCACTATTCAAGTGAAATAATATTAGATGAAGTGAAAACCTTAAGCAATTTCTAATCATTTCAGAAATTATAGAAGCAATACTTACCATATTAAGTTTAGATTTAGGAATCTGAAATGAAATAATATACGAAACTGCAAATGGATTTTAAACCATCATGCGATAATTCGTGTAGACAGATCATTTTCACAACTTTAATAAAGAATGAATATGAAGGGTTATTCACCAGACATGTGGTAGTCCGCGTAGACATGTTATTCCCATAAATTAATAAAGAATGAATACGAAAGGTTATTCATCATGCATGCGGTAATCCGCATAGACAGGTTATTCCCACAGCTTAATAAGGAATAGAATGACAACCTTTACGAGTATTGAAAGAAAATAACATTCTTTACCTTAGTAGGAGATTAGATACTGAAATAGTGTAGTAGCATAATACTCTTCTTTCTCTCTTATTCTCTCTCTTTAGTTTCTCTCACTATAGCTTGTGATTATAACGTTGCTATTCAAAAATGGTAGGAAATAATGAATGGATGGAGGAGTATTTATAAGTCAGGAAAAGATGGCAAATTACAAGGTTAATTATACTTTAGTACCTTTATCTTTACCTCCATTTTTAATTTAGTCCCTCAAGTATTATCAATCTTGCATAACATCCCCTAATAGGACCTGAATGTGAACCAATAGTTTCGTGCATGTGAACCAATAGTTCCTTGCATGTGAACCAATAGCAATTAATTGCTCATTTATCCGATTAATTGCCCGTTTAGTCAATTTAATATCCAGAAAGCAACTATTATCGAAATAAATGTCGATTTCGACTAACATTAATATTTCCAACACAATGGAAATATTTTTATCAACAATTCATCATTAATATTATAACTCACAATATTGACAACTAGATTAATCCTGGGAAAGAGGGGGCTTTCCGATAAGGATTTCTCCTTACTAGCGCGCAATTAAATAACCTAACCCCTTTTCTTGACAGAACTTTCTAGACATTGTCAATAATGCTAATAATAATATGAGTAACTCTGTCGGGTTAATTATTGATTTAATAATATAAAGTATTGAGCAGATGATACTGTGACAATAATTGAATCAATAATATGAAATACTATGCAACAACTACTGTGACAATTATTGAATAAAATATTAAGTGACTTATTATGTAAGAATCAATAATCAAAGATACTGTGCAATATCGCGTGCTACTGTGTAACAACATGTATTACTGTACTTTTATCACCGGATATTTCAACAGTTTAACTGTAAAAATCTTGCCATTATTTTTATAAAAAGGTTATTTTTGTCCTTTTCTATTTTTGACAATTATTCCGTTGTGGGGGCCAACAATGATTGCGCCGTCGTACGAATATTCCCCGACAAAATGAATATTCCCTAACACAACGAATATTTTATGACAACTTGCTTACTTTGTAAAATTTGCATAAATCACCCATAACTATAGCATTTATTTATCACCTTACTATTTAACAATAATTTATAAAGAAAATTAAATCTTTATTCATAAAAGTTGGGGTCTTACAACCTCCCCTCCTTATGAAATTTCGTCCTCGAAATTAATGTACGTACCTTGTATTTCAAAGAGGTGAGGATACCTTGCTTTCATTTCAGATTCTAACTCCCAGATCATTTCCTTAATATCATGGTTTCTCCATAAAACTTTGACTTGAGGTATAACCTTTGAGCGTAGAATATGTTCTTTCTTATCCAAGATCTTAACAGGTAACTGCTCATACGTTAAATCTTCGGTTATCTCGTCTGATTCTAATTCAATAATGTGGTTTGGATCTTTCACATATTTGTGTAGCATGGATATGTGAAAAATGTTATGAACACGAGACATGCTTGGTGGTAAGGCGACTCTATAGGCCACAGTTCCTACTTGATCGAGGATTTCAAATGGACTAATGAATTGAGGGTTGAGCTTCCCTCTCTTTTCGAATCTCGTAACTCCTTTCAATGGAGCAACACGTAACAATACATGGTCTCCGACATTAAATTCCACGTCTCTTCGATGAAGATCAACATAACTTTTTTGTCGATCTTGTGCTATTTGTATACGTTGCCGGATCATTTGAATCTCTTTCGTAGTCATGCGTACCAAATCGGGTCCCAACAATGTTGCTTCACCCACCTCGTCCCAGCATATTGGAGAACGACACTTTCATCCATACAACGCCTCGAATGGAGCCATGCCTATACTTGCTTGATAACTATTATTGTAGGAAAATTCCACCAATGGTAAGTACTTGTCCCAACTTCCTTTGAAGTCTAGAATGCAGAGTCTCAATAGATATTTAAGAGTTTGAATAGTCCTTTCCGATTGCCCGTCCGTTTGAAGATGATATGCAGAACTGAATCGTAAATCAGTGCCCATAGCTTTCTGCAAGCTGACCCAAAATCGTGAAGTGAATCTTGGGTCTCGATTAGAAACTATGGATATCGGCATACCATGTAGTCTTACAATCTCATTTATGTACATACGAGCAAGACGTTCAAGTGAATAAGTTTCTCGTATAGGCAAGAATTGAGCAGACTTGGTTAATCTATCGACAATGACCCAAATTGCATCTATGCCTTGAGAAACCTTGGGAAGACTCGTAACGAAATCCATGTTGATATGTTCCCACTTTCATTTTGGAATCTCAAGTGATTGCAATGGACCCTTTATCACTTGATGCTCCACCTTGACACGTTGACAAATTAGACACCTTGAGATAAACTGCACAATTTCTCTCTTCATAGTGCTCCACCAAAATATATGTCGAAGATCACGATACATTTTGGTACTTCCAGGATGGATTGCAAACGGTGTGTTGTGTGCCTCCATCATTATTTTATATTTCAAATTAGAGTCGTTAGGAACACAAAGTCTGGAGTTGACTCTAAGTATTCCTTCTTCGTCGATTCTTGCTTCCGGAATAGCACCTTCTTGTAATTTCTTCTTCATACTCATCAGCTCTGGGTCTGTAGCTTGAGTAACTTTAACTTTATCAATTAAAGTTGGTTCTATGCGTATATGTTCCATCTTCACGTGGTTCCCTGGAGTCTTTAACTCCATCTCCATCCTTTGTAAGTCATACAAAGTGGGGCTTTGTGTTGACAATATCGCACTAGTACCCGCATACGATCTTCTACTCGACGCTTCAGCTACCACGTTCGCTTTTTAAGGATGGTATTGAATGGTATGGTTGTAATCTTTCAACAACTCGAGCCAACATCATCTCCGCATGTTGAGTTCCTTTTAAGTGAAGAAATATTTAAGGCTCTTATGATCCGTATATATCTCCACTTTCTCCCCATAGAGGTAGTGTCTCCAGATCTTTAGAGCAAAAATGATTGCTGCCAACTCTAGATCATGAGTAGGATAATTCCTCTCATATTCTTTGAGTTGTCGTGAGGCATAGGCTATGACTTTTCTATGTTGCATGAGAACACATCATAACCCTTTGCCTGATGCATCACTGTAGATGACAAATCCCTTCGAACCAGATGGTGTTGTCAGAACAGGTGCTGAAATGAGTCTCCTCTTGAGTTCTTGGAAACTCTTCTCACATTCCTCGCTCCATCTGAATTTTATATCTTTTCGATTCAGCTGAGTTAATGGAGTGGTGATTTGAGAAAATTCTTCCACGAATCTCCGATAATAACTAGCTAAGCCCAAAAAGCTACGTATTTCGGTTACTGACTTAGGTTGTTCCCAACTTTGTATTGCTTCAATCTTTGCCAGATCAACTGATATTCCATGTTTCGATACCACGTGCCCAAGGAATGCTACTTCCTCAAGTCAGAACTCGCATTTCTTCAACTTGGCATATAGTTTGTTTTCACGAAGCTTTTAGAGTATCAGCCTCAAGTGTTGCTCATGATCTTCACTGCTTTTGGAGTAAATGAGTATGTCATCATTAAAGACAACCACAAAATGATTCAAATATTCCTTGAATATCTGGTTCATCATATCCATGAAGGCAGCAGGAGCATTAGTCAATCTAAAAGACATGACTAAGAATTCATAATGCCCGTATCGAGTTCTGAAGGCAGTCTTTAGAATGTCATCAGTTATAATCTTTAACTGATGATATCCAGAACGAAGATCGATCTTTAAGAAGAATTTAGCACCTTGCAACTGGTCAAATAAGTCATCAATGCGAGGTAACGGATACCTATTTTTGATGGTGATATGGTTCAACTCTCGATAGTCAATACAAAGTCGCATACTCCCATCTTTCTTCTTTACAAATAAAACAGGAGCACCCCAAGGCGATGTATTAGGACAAATAAAGCCGATGTTTAATAATTCATGTAGTTGGACCTTTAACTCCTGAAGTTCAATAGGAGCCATTCGATATGGGGTTCTAGAAATGGGTTTTGTACCGGGTTCAAGGTCAATAAAAAATTCAACTTCAAGTTCTGAGGGTAGTCCAGGAAGTTCTTCGGGAAATACATCAGAGAATTTATTAACAACAGAAATATCATTCAAATCTAACGTATTCTTGTTTAAATCGGTGACATGAGCTAAAAAAGCTTGACATCCATTTTTCAATAAACGAATGGCTTTATGACTTGAAATGACAGTGATTGATTTTAGTGGTTTGGTTGCTTGAATTCGCATAACAGGTTGTTTAGGAATATGAAACCTAACAACCTTACAAAAATAATCAATTTTAGCACGATGAGTAGTTAACCAATCGATTCCTAAAATCACATCAAATGCAAGTATTTTCAAAGAGATGAGATCAACAGGTAATGTGAGGGTGCCAATTTGAATCAAACAAGATTTGTAAACTGTGGATGTAACGAAGGTTTCTCCCAATGGAGTTTCAACAGATAAATCAAAGTCTAATTTCTTAGGGGTCAAGTTCAAACGTTGAGCACAAGCAGGTGAAATAAAAGAATGGGTAGAACCGGTATCTAATAAGGTATAAACTTCACAAGAGTTTATGATTAGCTTATTTGTGATAACTTCGTTCGGGTTACTCGCATTTTGGGAAGTCACGACAAACGCTCTCCCTTGAACCACCGACTTTGACTTGTCTGGGACAACTTTTGGTGTCACCATCCCAGCTGGACTTAACTTCGCTATAGGGCACACTCGAGCTATGTGACCTTCCTTTTCGCAATCGTAGCACACCTTGGATTGCTGTGTGAAGTTTGGACTGATGTGTCTCTCTTGTCCGCATTTGTAACATACGATCGGTGGCCGTTCCCCTCCCCTAGAAACGGTTGCTGGTGCTGGTGCTGGTGCTGCTACAGATGTCTTTCCGTTGTCATTATTGAATCTTCTCTTTTTGAAATTTCCACCTGACTCACTTCTTCTATTATCTTGGCCATGATTACCACCGAAGTGGATACCATTTCTGGCATGATAATTTCCTCCACGTTGGTTATCATTGTTCCGATGACTGTTGCCACCGGTACAACTATGGTTGTTGTCCTTTGGTTGAACAGTCTCATTATCTCACTCTAATAATTGAGCCTTATTCACAATATCTGAATACAAAAAAGTTTATGAGAAATGAGGTATTGACGAATTTCAGGTTTCAAACCTCTCAAAAATATTCGGGTCATTCGTTCCTCATTATCCACCAAATGGGATGCAAACCGGGATAATTTCGCAAACTTGACCTCGTATTGTGATATAGTCATATTGTTCTGTTCCAGTTTGATGAATTCCACCTCCTTCATATGACGAATACTTTCTGGAAAGTACTTGTCGTTGAACGATTCCTGGAACTTCTCCCAAGACATCTTAAGTGCGGAAAGCTGAGTACGTTTCACAGATTTCCACCAGTAATCTGCCTCTCCACGCAACATAAAGGTGGCGAAGGGAACCTTTTGCTCCACTGTGCATCCCAGGACATCAAATATTTTAGTGATCTGCTTAATCCAAGCTTCTGCCTTGAGTGGCTTTGGCTTTTCCAAAAACTCTGGCCGTCCCAACTCCTTGAATTATTTATCAATGACCTGCCGTAAGTTACCATTGTTTCCACCTGCATTTTGAACACGAGTTACTCTCGTCTGGTTTTGTATAAATTATAGAAAGCTCCTAAACACCCCATCGTTCATCGTTTGGTTGGTGGTGTTGTTTAAAGGAGGATTATTGCCTTCCTGATGCACATTATCATGGTTATTGATTGGCGGTGTCTTAATGGTCTCATATGCTCCATTGCTTAGATTTTCAGATGCCATTCTCAAATATTACCACAAAATAAGGGTTAATTAAAGAAATTAACATGTCACATATTATCCCTATATTCCGACCGACCAATTAAATAATAAATAAGCTTAGGTAGGACACACTAGCGAAGGTTTTACTCGTCTCTCTCCTCCTAGTTCTATTCCCAGATCTTCGCCATAGATCATATCCCTAAGCTCTGATACCAACTGTGAACCCCCCCAAAATAGGTCCACACAACCCATTCTGAGTCGCCAAATACATGGTACATAATCCAAATACAAATCTTCATATTCCAACTATTAAACTGTTGTGCAAAATATGGTCACATAACTGTGAGCTTCAATACAGATATTATGTTGTATATAATACAAAAATATCAACGCTCAAATTAAGTCCTTATTATAATTATTATCACACTATTTTACAACATAGTGAAGATTTCTATTATAACTATCTCGGATCTTTACTCCACTCCTCGACTAGTCCCAGCTATACTTTCATTTCCTGAGAAGAACAATGGAACCAAAAGGAAAAGGGTGAGCTTAACTAGCCCAGTAAAGAATATTATGACTAAGATAATGTAGAAAAAATTATCCTTAGTCCTCAACAGCGAAAAATCTGATAGAAAACAATAGACTACAAGTTTTAGATCAACAATTACAGCGAAAATAGTAATCCATTAGAAGAATCAAGTAGAGAATGATGTCTACTATCTTCTATTATTTAAAAGTCCATCATTAATATTTTATCCCTGTAACACCAATTAATAAATATTTCAAATCAATGAAATATCTATGCACTACGGGCCAAAGATATTCGTTTATATCATCAGCGGTCATGATCATGCTAAACAACTGTCCATCTTTGCACTACGGACCAAATATATTCATCAGTCAACTGTTTATCTTTGCACCACGGGCCAAAGATATTCATCAATCAACAGTTCATCTTTGCACTACGGGCCAAAGATAACTTTTACCACGATTTAAGTTTGAGGATTATGACAATGATATAAAGAATGAATCTAGTGAGATCAAGGATAGATATTGAACATTTATAATTCAATATATCCAGAGTTCAAGAATGTCCAAATTGCCAACATGAAGATCAAAACATGGATCCAATTTTAAGAATAAGATTCATAAATCAAAGATAATTTGGACAGAAAAAGAAAGCAATTTTGTCATGAATAGTATCCCGTGAATAGTACCTCGACATGAAAAGATTAAAATTTTAATAAGAAGTTCAGACCAATATTTCAGTGAAATAATATTAGATGAAGCGAAAACCTTAAGCACTTTCTAGTCATTTCAAAAATTATTGAAGCAATACTTACCATAGTAAGTTTAGATTTAGGAATCTGAAATAAAATAATATACGAAACTGCAAATAAATTTTCAACCGTCATGCGGTAATCCGCGTAGACAGATCATTTCCACAACTTTAATAAAGAATGAATACGAAGGGTTATTCACCAGGCATGTGGTAGTCTGCGTAGACAGGTTATTCCCACAGATTAATAAAGAATGAATACGAAGGGTTATTCATCATGCATGCGGTAATCCGCTTAGAGAGGTTATTCCCACAGCTTAATAAAGAATAGAATGACAACCCTTACGAGTATTGAAAGAAAATAACATCTTTTACCTTAGTAGGAGATTGAATACTGAAATAGTGTAGCAGTAGAATACTCTTCTTCTTTCTCTTTTATTCTCTCTCTATAGTTTCTCTCACTATAGCTTGTGATTATAACTTTGCCCTTCAAAAATGGTAGGAAATAATGAATGGATGGAGGAAAATTTATAGGCCAGGAAAAGGTGGCAAATTATAAGGTTAATTACACTTTAGTACCTTCATCTTTACCTCCATTTTTAATTTAGTCCCTCAAGTATTATCAATCTTGCATAACATCCTCTAATAGTACCTGAATGTGAACCAATAGTTTCTTGCATGTGAACCAATAGTTCCTTGCATGTGAATCAATAGCAATTAATTGCTCATTTATTCGATTAATTGCCCGTTTGGTCAATTTAATATCCAAAAATCAACAATTATCGAAATAAATGTCAATTTCCACTAACATTAATATTCCCAACTCAATAAAAATAATTTTATCAATAATTCATCATTAATATTATAACTCACAATATTGATTACCAGATCATTCCCAAGAAAGAGAGGGCTTTCCGATAAGAATTTCTCCTTACTGGCGCGCAAATAAATAACCTAATCCCTTTCATTGACAGAACTTTCTAGACATTGTCAATAATGCTAATAATAATATGAGTAACTGTGTCATGTCAATTATTGATTTAATAATATAAAGTATTATGCAGATGATACTGTGATAATAATTGAATCAATAATATGAGATACTATGCAGCAACTACTGTGGCAATTATTGAATGAAATACTAAGTGACTTCTTACGTAAGAATCAATAATCAGAGATACTGTGCAATACCATGTGCTACTGTGTAACAACGCGTATTGCTTTACTTTTATCATCGGGTATTTCAACAATTTAACGGTAAAAATATTGCCGTTATTTTTATAAAAATGTTATTTTTGTCGCTTTCTATTTCTGACAATTATTCTATTGTGGGGTCCACCAATGATTGCTCTGTCGTACGAATATTCTCCGACACAACGAATATTTTATGACAACTTGCTTACTTTATAAAATTTGCACAAATCACCTATAACTATAGCATTTGTTTATCAACTTACTATTTAACAATAATTTATAAAGAAAATTAAATCTTTATTCATAAAAGTTGGGGTCTTATATACATTATGGATAATCTACAAGATATTTTTGAATGATTCTTTTTTAGTGTTTTTTAACTTCTAGCTCTACAACTTTGCTTATATATTAGCCCCAAATTTTGAACACACGAGGCTACACACCTCCCAAAAAAACTAGTAAAAACTAGGTTTCATAATTCATGCTTTAATTGCTATAATTAGTTGCCTGTTGAGTATTTTCTATACGCGCTACAAGCAAGTGTACGTGGTCAACAAGTAATATAATGATAAGATCAAGTATCGTACCCACAGAGACAATAATTCCGATTTATTCAAATAAGTACCAATTTTATATTATTTCAGCTTTATTAAACTAATGATTAAAAGGTGATTTTTATAAATAACTACTACTTAGACTAAATTAACACTAATTTGAGATTTTAACAAGTTTTGGAGAATTAAGCCTACAACTTCACTTATTACTTTACTTCAGATAATATACTTTCCTTCAGTTTATATCAATTATTCCACATTATTAACCAAGAACACAAACGTAGATATAACCATCTCTCAATGCATTACATCTATACTCACTCAAATCCACAAATGATAGAATTAAGCAAGACACCCTAATTAACTAATTTACTATAACTCTATGTGAATTATAATTAAATAAGGTTTAAAATCAAGTTCTTATCAGATTACATATGATGCATAGATATCTCTATCCTATACATGAATTATGAATCCCAACTACAGCAGAAATCACAAACATATATTACTATGGCTAGTTCCAATCCTACATGTCATCTCTCGAATTCATATGAGATAACAGATAATTGGTGGCCAAGCAACTATATAAATTAGGCACAACACATAGCAAATAATCTGGAAATAATATTCATAAACTGAATTAAAAGCTATTTAATCCTCCGTTACATAATAAAATCTGTTATAGGCTTAAATAAGAGTTTAGTTCATCATCAATGAATCAAAATCCATAATCCACATAATAGAAAATAAATTCTAAATACAAGATGTTAAAGAAGAGAGAAAATAAACTCTAAAGTTATATCACCGCTCGTTGTCACAATCTTGCGTTCTTCGTGATCCAATGATGCGTCAAATCTCCTTGGTAGTTAATCTCCAAATTAGGGTTCTTGTATGGCTAAGTGTATCTTTTATATGCTCTTCATGACCCTTTTATATCATCCTCCTCGTATCCTTACTAGTAGCTTAAGCTCACATCCAATTCCGAGTCAAACAAGGAAAACATAGCTGGCTTCCGCGCCTACACGCCCAGGCGGGGAATTGGCTTACAGACACCCGCCCCAGCGGGTGTACTCTCTGTTCGACAGTGCTAAAATTCCATAGGTCTGCCCCGGCGAAGAATTACTCCTTTAGAAACCCGCCCCAGCGGATGTGCAAGTCATAAAAGCTGGAAACTTTGCCTTTTATGCTACTTTTGCATCCATTCCATTTCCTGCACACAATATTATAAAACCAATTAAAAATGATAGGAAACCTACTTGAAAACCTCAAGAATCAAGCTATTAAGAACACCTATTTGTAGATATAAAACCCACTCATCATAATACCCCCAAACTTGAGACTTTGCTTGTCCTCAAGCAAAACCATGCACATGCAAATAGATACAATGCTTATGAATGCAACTGTCAACTTATACAAAGTTAACCAATCTCGCCTCAGAGAAATCACACAAATATACAACAAATCCAACCAAAACATATTCGCAGTTCAAACCCAACGATGAATCAATACAATGCAGTGTGTGTGTGATCGACAACAATGTGTTCAACTAAAGTTCAAATATATCACATAATACCCATCTTAGCTAGAAAATACCGCTTTAACTCACGGAATCCTGTAAACTAGATAAGGCAAATACGACTCAACATCCACCAAGTCAGAAGTCCATATGGGAGATTTGCTATCTTTATTCATTTACGGGGCATTTTGCTCATTTTCCCGTACTTCTACTTACTCATGACTATGCTATGTTTAGTTCCCTTAGGCTTTTAAGTGATACTCGTGTAACAACCGTTCGACCAACGACTCCCAAGCCATATGGCTTTAGGGTGTTGGGTGTAAAGACATCCCCTAGGGCGTACTTACTCAAGTATCAAAGGCCACAAAACTAAACGAGTCACGTTGCTTATTCATGTGTTTCTTTTTTCTCTTTTTCATATTTTCCAATTCTTTCATTTCATTTCATTTTCTTTTATTTTTTCTTTTAGATAGCTCCCATATTTTCCCCCAAACTTAGGTTTCTGCCTAATATCAGTCATTACTATCGGTTTATAGAATTTCTATCATTTAAAGCCCAATTTCTATTAAGACGTCAATTATGTGACTATTCGACCCAAGTTAAACCACATTGTCATCCTAACGTGCTAACCGATACAATAGTGTTAACCAGGCAATGGTTCATGTAAAGGTCAGAATTTACATCTATGCCCTAGTTATCATTACTGGTTAAGTTCTATGTAAACCCAATCTCATCACTGGCTAATGTTTCTTCATACAGACTGACATACTTGACTCATGTAATCCTAACTAATGACTCTTTTTGTTATTTTTTGCATTTTTCCAAATTTTTTTTATAAGCATAAAAACTTAACTAAAGCCACTTAAACAATTAAACTACTCTACTATGAAAATTATAAATAACCTAAACATAAAAACTTAACTAAAGCTACTCAAACAATTAAACTACTCTACTATAAAAATTATAAATAACCTACACTAACATGCAATATGCTAACAAGATTATGATTATGATTAACAATATAACACCAACCCCCAAACTTAAACTGAACAATGCCCTCATTGTGATAATAAAAAAATTAAGTTTCGAGGACTTCCCTGATCAGTCAAGCGTCTGGCCCGCCAACCTCTTACGCGTCAGAATCCGAAGGTGGATAGCCCGGGAGTGGTTGTGGAGTTGGGAACAGAAACGGGTCGGTGGATGTGTTGAGTCTTGTGAAGGCATCAACAACGGCGGTGTTGAAATTGGTCAAAGTATCGAACATGTGGCTTTGTCTCGCCGCCAGTCTGTCATCCCTCTTGCGTTGTTGATCCATTTGTCGCTGAAGGTTTCTGAGCATAGGCTGCGTCGAGCGAGAAGCGCTGGACGTAGTGGCGTTCTCTTCTTCAGGCTGTGGATCCTCCTCCAACTCATCCTCGGGGAACACATAGTTCGCATTCGAGGCCTCATCCTCCCCCTCATCCGAGTTTGGAAAAATAAAGCCTAGGCCGCGGGGATGTGAAGGTGCCCCTTTCCACGTTTCAAATCAGGCAATCAACTTCTTGTCCAAAATGTGCAATGGTGGCTGTGACGGTTCATCATCTGCCCACATGACACCTGCTTGCCTGCACAGACTGGTGATGAGGGATGGATGTGACAATCCTCCTGTTAGGCTCCCCCTCAAGCACCGACGAATGGAGAAATTGATGATCGTCCCAATATTTATGTGGAGATCCTTGACGATCGCATATAATAGGGAGATCTTTTCTTTGGTGATCTAGCTCGTATGTGTTGAGGGCATTATCTTAGCACAAATGAACGAACGCCATATTTTTCTATACTTGCTCAAACTGGAACTCATGATGAGCGTGCTTCCTCTCTTGCCCTTTTCCCACACTGTATCAAGCTTGCATATCTCCGTGAGGATTTGGTCATAATCAATTCCGCTATCTCTCAACTCCGTGTACTGACAAACCGTGGGCTGTGGGACATTGTAGAATTCGTTAATGGCCTCTGCACTTAAGTCTACCAATTTTGCCTTTGACGAATGCTTTAAACAGAGGTGTGTCCTCTGCATTAGCATAGAATTCCTTGACCACGGCCGCCACTTCCGCTTCGGGTTGATCTGTGAAGGCGTTTTCCCAACCTCGTTCTATGATTTGCACTTTCATCTCGCCATCCAAAGGATTGGGTTCAAGGCCTCGTTCCGGTATTAGTGGCTTTCCCGTCACATAGTCAAATCGGTCGGCGACGGCCGCACTCCGGAACTTCCTCTGGTCAAACTGTGGAGCGATCGTGGAGGAACCCTCACCCTTTTTCCTCTTTTGTGGTCGCGATGGCATATTGTTTGCTTGATCAAAAACGAAGAATTTTGGAAGAACTGTGGGTGTGGCCTTTTGTCGAACGGTTGGTGGGCGATGTTAAGGTGGCTAGATGTTAGTGAGGTTGCTTTCTTTGATTTCCCCCAATTTTTCTCACACAACCAAGCAATCAAGAGATAAATATCATAATTTCCCACTATTCACTAGCAACTCCAAAATCCAAAAAAGATACCCCCAATTTGTCTTCAAAAATTTAGACCCAATTAAAAAAATATACCTTGCTTTATGCTTGATGGTCTAAATATGATAAAGTGACGGATGTGATAGATGTTTCAAGAGGAATGATTAGTTGGTGGTGGTTCTTCGTTGATTGCAGCTTTTGAGAAGAACACGATGGTGGTTGAAGCCTTGAAGGTGATTTTCGTTAGTAAGGTTTTAGTGTTTGTGTTGGATTTGAGTTTCAATTGAAGAGGGAATTGATAGTTGAAGATGATGTTTTCTTGTTTATCTCGACGTCGTAATAGGTAGGAGGGTTAGATTCGGTAGTGGCTTGGTTGGGAGAATGATTAGAGGCATGTGGGGGTTGAGTTGTGTTATGATAAGAGTCTAATGGGGCATGAATGTGAGTTTTTGAAAACCAAGCTGCCGAATCCCCGCTGGGGAGGAGTTTTTCACTCTGTAATGTTTGCCGGGGCGGAGGCCTTACAGCGCCCAAACCTGCTGGGGCGGGGATTATATGCCTAATTCTCTGTTGGGGCGAGGCCAGGGTTTGTTCACATGTTTAAAATTTCCTTGCCTTTTCTTTCAAAAGCATATCTTGAGCGTACTTGTGACGCCCCCAAAATAGGTTCAATACTCCCAACCCATTCTGAGTCGCCAAATACATGGTACAGAATTCAAATACAATCTTTTATAACATACAGTTGTGCAAAATACGACCACACAACTGTGAGTTTCAATACAAATCGTATATAATACAAAATATAAACACTCAAATTCATTCCTTATTCATTACAATTATTGTCCCACTATTTTATAGAATAGTGAGGACTTCTATAGATCTAATTCTGATCATCACACTGTTCCCCGACTAGTCCTCGCGATACTCTCATTTCCTGAAGAGAACAATGGAAGAAAATGGTGAGCTCAACTAGCCCAGGAAAGAATATTATGACTAAGATAATGAAAAATAAATTATCGTTAGCCTTCAATAAATCAGATAAAATATTATGGACAACAAGTTTTAGATCAATATTCGTAGCGAAAATAACAATTCATTAGAAGAGTTAAGTAAAAAATGATGCCTACTATCTTCTTTGATTTAAAAGTCCATCATCAATATTTTATCCCTGTAACATCAATCAATATACATCTCAAATCAAATATTCATCTTTGCACTACGGGCCAAAGATATTCATTTGTATCACCAGTTGGTCATATTCATCTCAACACCTGTCCATCTTTGCACTACGGGCCAAAGATATTCATCAGGTAATCATTCATCTTTGCACTACAGGCCAAAGATATTCATCAACTAATCATTCATCTTTGCACTACAGGCCAAAGATATTCAGTTATATCACCATTTAGGACTGAGGATGATGAAACACAATACGAATAACGAATTCAGTGAGATAAAGGACAAATATTAGAGAATTTATCCAGAGTTCAAGAATGAAGATCAAAACCTGGATCCAATCAAAGATGATTTGGAAGAAAAAAAAATATTTTTTTTTACCGTGAATAGTACCCTGTGAATAGTAACTTGTGAATAGTAACTCGTGGATAGTAACTCGACATGAAAAGATAAAAATTTCACAAGAAAGTTCAGACCAATATTCCAGTGAAATGATATTAGTTGAAGCGCAAAACTTAAGAAATTTCTGATCATTTCAGGAATTATAGAAGCAATATTTACCGTAGTAAATTTAGAGTTAGGAATCTGAAATAAAACAATATACGAAACTGCAAATGGATTTTCACCTGTCAGGCAGTAGTCCGCTCAGACATATTATTTTCACAATTTAATAACAACTGAATACGAAGGGTTATTCACCAGGCATGTGGTAGTCCACATAGACAGGTTATTCTCACAGAATAATAAAGAATGGAATAACAACAGGATTTCACCATGCATGCGGTAGTCCGCGTAGACAGGTTATTCTAACAGAATAATAAAGAATGAAATAACAACCCTTACGAGTATTGAAAGAAAATAACTCTCTTCATAAATACGAAAGAAATAATACCCCTTACCTTAATAAAAATTTGGAGACTGCACTAGTGTAAAAGAAAAATACTCTTCTTCTTTCTCTCTTACTCTCTCTATACTTTCTCTCTCTATAGCTTTAGTGCATTGGTAAGAAATAATGAAGAAATGAGCTTCTATTTATAGGCTTGGCAGAGTAAGGGTAAAATAG
Source organism: Panax stipuleanatus (assembly GCA_020205555.1). Lineage (NCBI taxonomy): Eukaryota > Viridiplantae > Streptophyta > Magnoliopsida > Apiales > Araliaceae > Panax > Panax stipuleanatus. The sequence goes on along the minus strand of CM035115.1, from coordinate 143,878,834 downwards.
TCTTTTTGCCATAATTTATGACATCATCGCTTACATCATCGATCCTATGACATCATTGCTTACCTCATCGTTCTGATGACATCATTGCTTACCTCATCGTTCTGATGACATCATTGCTTACATCATAAGAATTCAAATTCAATTTGTTCTCTTCCACCTCATTTTACTTTTACACCATGAATTTACTATAATAATGTTACCATTCAAATTATAAAAATCATACTATTATATAATTACATCATACTACTATAATGTAACATTATAATAATATATTTGAATGAATTATTTTATCAAAAAAGATAAAATATTAACTTTTAACAAATATCACATGCTAAAAATTCCTTCGTTTAAATTCACATTGAATAAATATTTTCTTATCATATATATCAAAAATTAATTATTCACAAATAATATTACAGAACTACAATATTGATGACCGTTCCCAAGAAAGATGGGCCTTCCGATAAAGATTTTTTTTTATTGGCGCCCAATTTACTAACCCCTTTCCTAGACAGAACTTCCTTAGATATTGCCAATAATGCTATCTAATAATATTATTCAAATAATATGAATTATTGATTTGATAATTTGAAATATTGTGCAATGATAATTATTGAATCACTAATATAAAATATCCACGTAGCAATTATTGAATCAATAAAATAAAAAATTGAACAGTAATTACCGTAACAATTATTGAGTAGTGACTTCTTACGTAAGAATCAATAATTAGAATTAGTGTGCAACACCGTGTGCTACTGTACAACACCGCGTATTACTGCATTTTAACCACCGGGTATTTCAATAGTTTTAACGGTAAAAATTTTACCGTTATTTTTGTAAAAGGGTTATTTCTATCGCTTTCTATATCCGACATTCATTCCGTTGTGGGGTCCACCAATGACTGCGCCGTCGTACGAATATTCTCCGATAAAAAGAATATTCCTCGAGCAAACGAATATTTTCCGACACAACGAATATTTTATAACTACTTGCTTACTTTGTAAAATTTGCACATCTCACCCATAACTTATCACATTTATCAAATCAACACCTTACTATTTCAAAATAATATATAAAGAAAATTAAATCTTATTCATAAAATTTGGGGTCTTACAGTACTCCCCCTTTTTTGATCATATGCTTTCACCTTGATGTGTGGCTTGGATTAAGGCTGAGCAAGGAACCAAATTAGAACTGAAACCGCACCAAAAACTGCAAAAATCGCACCAAAAACCGCACAAACCGCACAAACCGCATTAATTAAAATCGCACCAACGGTTCCGGCGTATGTGGCGATTTTAGGTGGGTTGAAAAACCAAATTTACGGTTTCGGTTTGGTTACTAGCCAAAATCGCACGCATAAAATCGAAACCGCACCAAATAATTATCATATTTTCTCAAATTTTCTACGAGTATATATAATTTCTCTACTATAACATATTCTCCTCATTTTATTTTAGAAGACAGATATTGCAGGGTTGAATGAAGAATCAACAGTATCAATTATGTTTGCAAATCAAAGAGTGGCTTGGTATATCCTAAATCAAATGTGATAACATAGTATTAATCAACTATATAATTGTTGATCCCTGGAATTATTTTGCTAAATTAGCTTTATGATTGTATTTACTGTGTAATACGTTTGCGTGGATGATTTTGCTAACTATTTTACTGTTTTGTTATTTCAATTGGTTTTGAAACCAAAACCGCACCAAATGAAACTAAACCGCACGGTTCAAAATCGCACCGCACCAATCACAAATATTTTTATGTGCGGTTTTGAATTTGTCAAACCGTACATAAGCAGTTTCGTGTGCGGTTTGAGCTTCAAACCGCACCAAATCGCACCATGCTCACCCCTAGCTTGGATGGTCTTGCAAGTGTCCTATTTCGACAAGTACAAAATAAACTTGTTAGAACATGCATTATTAAGAAAAATTACTACGTAATATACATTATTACAACTAAATGATATTAATGTAAGAAAAGTGAACGTAAAGGATGGGTTGCCTCCCATCGAGCGCTTGATTTTTAAGTTATTCAGCCTGACTACTCCCTGTTTTAGATTGGCTCGGCAAGGTCGACCGCGGTCGCTTGGCGATCGATGTTACCGCCCCATTAGTGCTTGAGGCGTTGGCCATTCACTTTGAATGTTTCGGTCGAATCCCTGCTGTAAATTTCAACGCCTGCATGTGGAAACACTATCTTAACAGTAAAAGGGCCCGACCACCTGGATTTTAGTTTTTTGGGAAATAATTTCAACCGAGAGTTGAATAGCAATACTGACTGGCCCGGTTCAAACTTTCTGTCCATTATCTTCTGATCGTGCCATTTCTTGACTTTTTCTTTGTATAACTTCGAATTCTCGTATGCCTGCAGGCGGAATTCATCTAACTCATTGATTTGCAACAATCTTCTCTCCCCTGCTGCTGATAAATCAAAGTTTAGTTTCTTGATGGCCTAATACGCTTTATGCTCGAGTTCCACCGGGAGGTGACACGCCTTCCTGTAAACTAACTGATATGGAGACATGCCTATCGGGGTCTTGTACGCTGTTTGATATGCCCAAAGAGCGTCGTCTAGTTTCAAAGACCAATCTTTTCGATTTGGGTACGACCTTTTCCAAGATTCTCTTCACCTCTCAGTTAGATACTTCGACTTGGCCACTCGTCTGAGGGTGATAAGCTGTGGCGATTCGATGGTTGACCCCGTACTTCGTCAAAAGAGCGGTGAAGTATTTATTGCAGAAATGGCTCCCTTCATCACTGATGATTGCCCTTGGGGTCCCAAAACGGGTGAAGATATTCTTTTGTAAGAATTTTAATACAACTTTCGCATCATTAGTTAGTAGCGCAACTGCCTCCACCCATTTCGATACATAGTCAACTGCTAATAAGATGTACATATTGCTGAACAATGACGGAAAGGGTCCCATGAAGTCGACTCCCCATACATCAAAAACCTCGACTTCCAAAATCATGTTTAGGGGCATCTCGTTCCATTTCAAAATAATTCCCACTCTTTGACATCTGTCACAGTTTTTACGCACTGATGTGCGTCTTTGAACAATGTGGGCCAGAAGAAACCTGATTGGAGAACTTTGGCTGCTGTTCTCTCACTCCCATAGTGTCCCCCATATAGTGAGGCGTGACATGTATGCACGATGCTCTCAACTTCACTTTCTAGTACACATCGCCAGATCATTCTGTCAGCACACTGTCGAAACAAATACGGTTCATCCCATATATACCACTTCACGTCATGTAAGAATTTCTTCTTTTGTTGGCGTGTCAAATCTGGTGGGAGAATATTACTCACCAAGTAATTTGCAAAATATGTATACCATGGGAACTCAACGTGGATAAAAAATAACTGCTCATCGAGAAAAGACTCGTTGATCACTACCTTATCTATTTCGTCCTGCTTCGAATTTTTTACCCGCGAAAGATGGTCAGCCACCTGATTCTCTGTCCCCTTCCGATCTTTAATCTCTAAATTAAACTCCTAGAGTAGCAAAACCCAGCTGATAAGTCTCGGCTTTGCGTCCTTCTTTTCAACTAGATACCAGATGGACGAGTGATCTGTGTAAACCACTACCTTTGTCCCCACCAAGTACGAGCGAAATTTGTCAAATGCGTACACAACTGCAAGTAAGTCCTTTTTAGTGGCTGTGTAGTTTAACTGTGCATTAGTCAGTGTCTTGCTTGCATAATAGATGGCATGAAAGGTTTTCTCCCGTCGTTGTCCAACCACTGCTCCTACTGCACAGTCATTGGCATCGCACATGAGCTCGAACGACATTGTCCAATCCGGTGCGATGATGACTGGGGCTGTGGTTAGCTTCTTCTTCAATTCCTCAAATGCCGCTAGACAGTCTTCGTTAAATTTGAACGATACATCCTTTTCCAAGAGACTGCATAATGGCTTTGTGATCTTGGAGAAATCTTTGATGAATCGGCGGTAGAATCCAGCATGACCAAGAAAGCTCCGAATACCCTTTACTGAAGTCGGCGGTGGCAGATTTTCAATTGTCTCTAACTTAGCCCGGTCAACTTCCAAACCTTTTCCATAAACTTTATGTCCAAGTATTATCCCTTCTTGGACCATAAAATGGCATTTCTCCTAGTTGAGTACCAGATTCGTCTCAACATACCTTTTCAATACCAATACTAATTTTCGAGGCACCTATCAAACGATTCCCCAAATACTGAAAAATCATCCATAAACACCTCAACACTGTGTTCCACCATATCTGAAAAGATTGCCATCATGCAACGCTGAAAGGTCGTCGGTGCGTTATACAGCCCGAAGGACATCCCTCTGAAGGCAAATATGCCATAAGGGCATGTGAACGTCGTCTTTTCTTGATCCTCCGGTGCAATGACGATATGGTTGTATCCGGAATACCCATCTAACAAGCAATAGTACTTATGTCCAGCTAGTCTGTCTAACATCTGATCAATGAAAGGCAAGGGGAAATGATCCTTTCTAGTTGCCTTATTCAGCTTTCTGTAGTCCATGCAGACCCTCCAGTCGGTCACTGCCCTTGTCGATATCAGTTGTTGTTCTCATTCTTTACTACTGTCATACCACCTATCTTCAGTACACATTGGACCGGGCTCATCTATGCACTGTCTAAAATGGGGTAGATAATTCCAGCATCCAGCCATTTCAAGATCTCCTTCTTCACTACCTCTTTCATTATTGGGTTGAGCCTCCTTTGGTGTTCCACTGTTGGCTTGCCATCTTCCTCCATCAGAATCTTGTGCATGCAGAATGACGGGTTGATTCCTTTGATGTCGGCGATTGTGCATCCAATAGCAGACTTGTATTCCCTCAAAACTCTTAACAGCTTACTTTCCTGCAGTTCGTTAAGTGCAGATGTAATAATAACATGTAAAGTAGATGAATTACCCAAATATGCATACCTGAGGTGATTGGGTAAGGGTTTGAGTTCTAGTGCCGGTGGTTCTTCTAGAGATGGCTTCATCTTTGATGATGAAGTTCCTACTGCTTCCAAAGGTTCAAATGGTAGCTTGAACCTGTTTACTCTCGGATGGGCCTCTAATAGTTGCAGATACTCCTTTACCACTGAATCCTCTTCATAATAGTCTCCCATTAATGTTGATTCTAACGGGTCAGTACTGAGTATCCGATGTTGCTCATCACCCACCACTGTGTCAATAATATCCATCTGAAAACACTCCTCATCCTCTTTGGGAAAGTTCATGGCTTTAAACGCGTTGAAGGTTACCTCTTGATCTTGCACCCTCATGGTCAACTCTCCTTTTTGAACATCAATAAGAGTCCTACCGGTTGCCAAAAATGGTCGGCCAAGGATTATTGGAATATCCTTATCTTCTTCACAGTCCAGAATGATGAAGTCTTCTTGGAAGATGAACTTGTCCACTTTAACCAAAACATCCTCAACAATCCCCCGTGGATAGGTTACTGATCTGTCTGCCAGCTGAAATCGCTTGTCGATGTCGTCCTCGTAAGGCAACAACTCTGGCTTTTGTGATCGAGTTTGCATACACTACTCGAGCATACCTGAAATAACCAAACAAACAAAAATAAGAATAAAAATATTTATATAAATGTTTAACTAAAATTGATCTAATTAAATTGATATTGTAAGTAATAAACGCAATTACTGTTCCCGACAACGGCACCAAAAACTTATTGAGTATTTTCTATACACGCTACACGCAAGTGTACGTGGTCAACAAGTAATATAATGATAAGATCAAGTATCGTATCCACATAGACAATAATTCTGATTTATTCAAACAAGTACCAATTTTATATTATTTCAGCTTTATTAAACTAATGATTAAAAGGTGATTTTTATAAATAACTACTACTTAGGCCAAATTAACACTAATTCGAGATTTTAACAAGTTTTGGAGAATTAAGCCTACAACTTCACTTATTACTTCACTTCAGATAATATACTTTCCTTCAGTTTATATTAATTATTCCACATTATTAACCAAGAACACAAATGTAGATATAACCATATCTCAATGTATTACATCCAAACTCACTCAAATCCACAAATGATAGAATTAAGCAAGACACCCTAATTAACTAATTCACTATATTTCTATGTGAATTATAATTAAATAAAGTTTAAAATAAATTTCTTATCAGATTACATATGATGCATAGATATCTCTATCCTATACATGAATTATGAATCCTAATTACAGCAGAAATCACAAACATATGTCACTATGACTAGTTCCAATCCCATATGTCATCTCTCGAATTCATATGGGATAACAGATAATTAGTGATCAAGCAACTATATAAATTAGGCACAACACATAGCAAATAATTTGGAAATAATATTCATAAACTGAATTAAAAGCTATTTAATCCTCAGTTACATAATAAGATCCGTTATAGGCTTAAACATGAATTTAGTTCATCATCAATGAATCAAAATTCATAATCCACATAATAGAAAACATTCTGAATATAAGATGTTAAAGAAGAGAGAAAATAAACTCTGAAGTTATATCACCGCTTGTCGTCACAATCTTGCGTTCTTTGTGCTCCAATGATGCGTCAAATCTCCTTGCTAGTCAATCTCCAAATTAGGGTTCTTGTATGGATAAAGGAATCTTTTTTATGCTCTTTATGACCCTTTTATATCATCCTCCTCGCAGCCCTACTAGTAGCTTAAGCTCACATCCAATTCCGAGTCAAACAAGGAAAACATGGCTGGCTTCCGCGCCTACTCACCCCGGTGGGGAATTGTCTTACAGACACCCACCCCGGCGGGTGTACTCTCTGTCCGGCAGTGCTAAAATTCCACAGGTCCAACCCGACGGAGAATTACTCCTTCAGAAACCAGCCCCAGTAGATTTGGAAGTCATAAAAGCTGAAAACTTTACCTTTTATCCTACTTTTGCATCCATTCCATTTCATGCACACAATATTATAAAACCAAGTAAAAATGTTAGGAAACCTACTTGAAAACCTCAAGAATCAAGCTATTAAGAACACTGATTTGTAGGTATGATGTAACACCTTCTTTTCGAAATAGAAAGAGAGGTTACTCAAAACACAACAAAACTGAACGAAAGATCTATGCCATGAAATAATAGTATTTATAACCAATAAATACCAAAAGGTCAAACCAGAATAAATGTCAAACTGGCCCAAACCATATTCTAAAATATTTATTACAACTCCGAACAAACTAATGTATCACAACCTAAACAGAATATATCTAAATCATTGGATCGAATGGAGCTCTCATCACACTTGCCCTTGATCCCTCTGATTACTTGCCGGAAAAAAAACACAGCATGAGCCAAATGCCCAGTACGAATATAGAATACAAGAATACTGAAACGAAATAAGTAACTCAATTAAATGAACTGAACTGAAACGAACAAAACTAACACAATGAAATACTAGGCTGAATCAAATATCTGGTTGTTATTTCATACCGAGCTCAAAATAAAATAGAAATATACATTGCCACACAGGCAAGGTCAAATAATGCCACACAGGCAAGTCACACACATTGGACCGCGAATCTAATGCATGCAAAATCAGAATGTGTGTCTGGCACAAACATCGCCACTCAACAGAACAGAACAGAAAACTAGGGTCGACCCATACGCCTCCCACAACAAAACACGAAATGGCCAACTCCCACCGGAGCACAAAACGGAGACGCCATGGACTGATCACACCGTCACGGAAAGTGTCATGCCTTGGTACTAAGAGGACATGCCTGTGGTACCCCCACAGGTGGTTATAGCTCAGGTATACCCTATAGTATATTCTAACAAAAATATTATATCACAACACATGCGACATAATATCAACACAAAGTCTAATGTGTACATGTTAAATCGAACAAATCAACACGAGTCTCCAAAAATATTAACATGTGCTTTCTACAAATATCAAAATAAATACTAAACATGATACACTAGATCAAGAGTACAAACACGAGTTCTAAGAATCAATATTAAAACAAAACGATCACATGAATTTGAGAACAAACAATCATGCGAACCAATAACTAACTTCTAAACGAAAACAAAACGAACAAATCAAAAAGAAAAAGATTATTGCTGAAGGAGTACGGAATCCGTACCTGAAATAAGTAATGTAATACCCAAATTATATTCCAAAATTTATTCGTTAAACTTCTTCCGTCCGAACTAAACAAAAAGAATAAATAAATATAAGTATGTTTGCAAAATATTCCTTTTATCTTTAATTTGTTAATTAACTCATTATTATTATTATTATTATTATTATTAATTATATATTGACACTGCCTTCCGTTCCAAACAATAAAAATCATCAGATTCGTTATTCATATATATATATATATATATATAATATACATAGCCTCCGTTCCAAATCAAGAACTCGCAGGAAGTCTGTATATATATATATACCAATCAAAGGAAGACTATGAATATATATATATATAATCAGTACACATGATTACTAACTTTTAGAATTTACCTCAAATAACTTCCTGGGTTGTTCTTGGCCGTCGCTAGCTTCTTCTTTTCTTTCTCTCAATTCGTACCAGGCATAATGATCAAATAAATTAGGTTTTAAGTATTTATTTATTAAGAGATCTCTTTAATTCTCCTAATTATAAAAGGATTTTAATATTAAACAAATATAAATTAGACCTAATAAAATTAAAAGCCCAAATTAATGAAATTCTTATTTGTTATAGTCCACATAAATTAGATACAATATTCGCCCAAACACAAGGAAAGCCCAATTAGAATATTTTATAACAAAAAAATTTAAAAAATCATTTATTTATTTATTTATTTATTTATTTATTAGGTGTTACATATGAAACCCACTCATCATTGCCTAATGCATTATTTAGCTAGTTTATCATCTTTTATAACTAACTAACACTAACATACATAATCATAAGCCTAAACATGCATAAGTTTATAACTTATGACATACAAATTTATGAACCAAAAATAAAATATACAAGATAATTTTATTTACCTCTTGCAAGCTTTACAACTTTGATTATGCAAGACTTTTGCTCTTTCTCTCTATCAATAGTTCTTACTATAGTATTTCTCTCTTAATATTTTTATGAATTTGGCCAAGATTTATGAAGGTTGGGTGTTATATATATAGGCAAACCAAACTTAGCCACCAAGTATTTGCCTAACAAGCTAACCCAAACATTAAGTGACCAAAAAGGTCATGGGCCCTCATGGCCTACCATGCTAAGCCTTTAGCCCCAAGGCTTGGTTTTGTCTCTTGCAAAAATTGATTAGCTTAGAAATAGGACACATCTCACCATGCTTTGCTTGGCAACACATAATAGGAAACCAAGACCAATTTGACAACTAACTATGCATGACAAACAAAATACTTACGTGCTTTGTAAGTACTAAAAGATTTTCAAATGTCCTTCAAAATTCGGTCCCCCTCTTTGGTTAGACCATAACTTAGTTTTTTTTTCTTTCCTAACTAATTTAGTTAGCCGCAATCGTTGATTTTTATTTTTCCAATTTTGACTTTTCGTATTTATGAATAGTGATTTCGTATTTATACGTCATATAAATATTTAAGTCTAATACGTCCTACCATATAATTGAATAGTATTTTTCTTAGTTATGTTGTACATGCATTTTCAATACTTATACATATAATTAAATCACACACATTCAATCACGTAACATATAGTTTAGATCATAATGTTAATCTTTATTAATCATATACGATTACTGTAAGACCTCGAATTTTATTAAATAAAAGTATTAAATTTTTCTTATAATTATTATTCTATTCAGTAATTGGTTAAATTGATAAAAGATTAAAGTTAAGGGTGATATGTGCAAATTTTACAAAGTAAGTAAGTTGTCATAAATATTCGTTGTGTCGGGAAATATTCGTTTGGTCGGAGAATATTCTTTTTGTTGGAGAATATTCGTACGACGGCGCAATCATTGGTGGACCCCACAACGGAATAACTATCAAATATAGAAAGCGACAAAAATAACCTTTTAATAAAAATAACGGCAACACTTTTACCGTTAAACTATTGAAATACCCGGTGAGAAAAATACAGTAATACGCGTTGTTCCACAGTGTTACGCGGTATTGAACAGTATCATATGGTATTGCATAATATCTCTGTATATTGATGCATACGTAAAAAGTCACTCAGTTTCATTCAATAATTATCATAGTAGTTGCTGCATAGTATCTTATATTATTGATTCAATAATTGTTACAGTAACATTTGCATAATATTTTATATTATTAAATTAATAGTTGATACGACACAATTATTCATATTATTATTTGCATTATTGACAATGTTTAGAAAGTTATGTCAAGGAAAGTGGCTAGGTTATTTAATTGCGAGCCAATAAGGAGAAATCCTTATCGGAAAACCCTTTCTTTCCTGGGAACGATCTGGTTGTCAATATTGTGAGTTATAATATTAATGATGAATAATTGTTGAAAGATTAAAAATGTGTTGATTAAAGATAAGTGATTTGTGATGGATATTTATTCAATTTTTGATATAAATAGAGGGGTTGTCATGAGGCGTTTGTTGTAAGTTTGACTTCTTATCCCATGGACCCCCATGTGCCAATTTGTCAAACCGTCGGTAGAAATTGATATCAGTTTTATTTTATTATTATTATAATAGTAATAAAACAGAAAACCTTTTATATAAAATAGAAAACTTTTTATAATATATAAATAAAGTTATTTGTTTTATTAGAATATAAATATAATATATTATATTAGATATAAAGTTTTTGTTTTATTAGAATATTTTATTGCATAGTGCTGCATAGAAAAATCAAATTTTTCGCCGAATTCGTCCGTGATGAAATTTGCACTGTGCGTCCGTGATTATTTTTAAATAATGCCCTACCATTCTCCTATAAAAAGAATGCTTAGTTAAGAAATAAAAATCACACCAGAATCAGAGAATTCTTCTTCTATAATATTGTGCGTATTTTTTCTAGTATAAGGGTACTTTGAGTGTAGCTAATAGTGCAATATTTTCTCAAGATAATCTCCACTATATTAGTCAGATTTAGTCTCCTATTAAGGTAAGGGAAATTATTTTCGTTCAATATTCGCAAGGAATATTATTTCCTTCCATACTCTATAGTATGTAAGTGATATTATTTCGTTTCATATTCCTAAATCAACACTTACTATGATAAGTATTGCTTCTATAATTCTTGAAATGATTAGAAATTCCTTAAGGTTTGCGCTTCATCTAATATCATTTTATTGGAATATTCGTCTGAACTTTCTTATCAAATTTTAATATTTTCATGTCGGGGTACTATTATTGGTCCGATTAGATGACACAATTAACGCGCAAGTATACGCGGCCAACGAGTAATAAAGAGTGAGTAAAGATATCGTCCCATAGAGAATTAATGATAATAGGTTTCCAAGCCACTAGCATATAATCATTTCAGACTTATTTAAACTGGTGGTAGAGAGAATGAATTATTAAAACTACTTTTAAACTAGGCGAGGAATGAAAGTTAAACTAAAGGATCCTAAGGTAGAATTAGATAAAGAAGATAAGAGATTCTAATTTCCCCTAATGATTCGTCAAAGTCGATTCACTTCGAATTAGGTCAAATTAATCATTATAAGTGTTAGCCGAGAACACGAGAGTGAGAGAAAGACACCTTTCGATGTACTTAAACCATACCACGTGCAATCCACAGGTGATAGACGCACGTGGACACCCACATTACCTAAACCACTATATTCCTATGTGATTTACAAATAAATAGGGTTTAAGGTCAAGTTCTCTATTGACTACGAGCGGCGCTTCGGTATATTTCTATCCTAAGCACAAATCATAAGTCCAACGCCATGTGAACCTACAATCGCCCGCTACCTTGATTTGATCTAAACCTACGTTTCGTTTTCCAATCCCACATAGGTTATCACACTAATTGGTAGCTAATCAATTAAGTAATTAAAGCATACATCGCAATAGACATACAAATAGCAATGAAATAAGACCATCATGGAAGAGAAACCAACAATCAACTACTCATTAGGTTCCATTAGAACCTCAAAATAGATTTAAGGCATAGACAACCTAAATATATTATCCACAAGGTTTATAAACATCATCCGAATACAAATTTAATACAAGGAGAGTAAGAGATAGAGAAATGCAAATCTTGTGTTCTTCTCCAAGTAATGGATCTTGATGTAATACTTGCTTCAATCTTCACACACTAACAAAACCCTAGAATCTAACTAGCTAACACTAATCTATACTAATCTCTAACTTAATCTACTCCTAATCTAACAAACAAGAAATGAAAATGGAAAGAAAAGAGCTAGCTAGGGCCTAAGGCCTAAAAATGATGATTTTTCTTGCCACAACCAAGCCCCCTTATATCCCAATCTCTAGCCAAGCCCGTTCCATTGAAAAGTGAAAGTTTTGTTTGTTGGGGACTGGCGCGGCCGCGCCCAAAATGCACTAGAAATCCTCGCGCCCGCGCCAAGGGTTTTCTGCTACAGTGTCCTCTGGTAGAATGGCCATAACCTTTTAGTCGAGAGGAGTTACGAGGCCTGCCACCTATCAAATCGAAGCTATCGAAGAGCTCTACAACTTTTATTCTTTAAGCATTGAGAAATAATGGATGGATGAAGGCTGAAATTGAGCTTCAAGTGACAGCTGTGCAATGAACACCCAAAATCGTGAAGTTTGACGTTCGTTGGTATACGGGGCATAACTCTCGCCTCCGAACTCCGATTGGGAAAATTCAAGATGTTCTGAAAAGCTTATAAGATGCTCTACAATATGACTTAAGTTTCAATCCAAGAACATGAAATGAAAATGAAACCCCCAAACGATGTCCGGATTGCATTTCCTTCCCGTTGTCATGCCATCATTCCATTTTTGCTCCTTTTGGCCTCATTGCTTCATTACATACCATTGCTCCTTTGCCATGCCATCGTGCATTCCTTATGCTTTAAGCCACTTTCTGTGCTTTGCCCCATTTAGGCCATCTTTTGTCCTTTAACGCTCAAATTGCACTCGGAGAGTTCCTAAACATGAAAACTACAAAACACAGAAAAAAACATATTAAAAGCACATGATTACTTGAGTTTAAGCAACGAAACAAGCTGGTTACTATCCGAATAAGTGGTCATAAAATCACTTATCAAATACTCTCAAACTTAAACGTTACTTGCCCTCATGCAACCAAAACAAAACTAAACACATGATGCAATGCAGTATATACAATGTATGCAACCTATACTACTATGAATGCAAATCCATGCTCCCAGCCAGTATTGACCTTTCAAAGCAATGCCTCAGAAAACCATGAGATAGTCAAACAGATAAGCTACCCAAAATAAGACCATAAGGCATATTCTGCAAATCCAAAACTATCAGCACTGATGTATTGTGCGTTGTGTGCCTAGCAACCATTAGATATGCATTCAGATAAATAACTCACATACTATGCTTTTTAGGGGAAAAACAAGCTTTAACTTAAGAAAAATAGTAAATCATATAAGTTCTAACTAAGACCATGTATTACTAGAGTTAAGAGTCAACAGGGGGTTTTCATTAAGTTTTTATTACTCACGAGGGCGTGTTCGCACTTTCCCGTGTACACTTTCGACTGTGCAATGCCTAGTTCTCTTAAGTTTTTCAATGATATCCATGTAGCGAGCTTTCGACCAATGACTCCCAGACCAGACGGCCTTAGGGAGCTGGGTGTAGAGACACCCCTAGGGTTTACTTGCTCGAATATCAAAGGCCACAGAACTCGACGTAGCCGAAGTGTTTATTCTATTTTTTTCTTTTTCTTAATCTTTTCTTTTGTTTTCTTTTTCTTTTTCTGCAAGGGAGTGCGTCTCACGCTCCATCTCCCCGCAATAAATCATGCATGTCCCCTGTTTCCCCCAAACTTAAGCTTTTAATAGTCTAGTTATTATTATATGCGAACTGAAACTCTTTTATTAAAACATAGTTTTTCCACCAGAAGACAAGTATGTAAACATTTAAACTTAGCATATCATGGTGTTTACTCTATCGTGCTTACTAGTTACACAATATCTGACAGGTAAGGATTTACATATATGACCATGAAATCAGGCTTAAGTCTCAAATCAGTTCAACAATCAAGTGATTTTAGTTTTTTCACAGGCAACATACATAACTAACCAACTGAAAACTGGATTCATGCAGTATACTCTCACACAAAATGCAAAAACAAAAGAAAAATTTTAAAATTTTCATAAATTTTAACTATTTACAACCTACATGCACTAAATAAACAAACACAATATGCAATATGAATGCAACTACCCTATATGTAAAATAAAGGCAATACCCCCAAACTTAAACTATTCAATGTCCTCATTGAAGGTAAAGGTAAAAAAAACTCCCCTATTTGGCTTCTGATGCTGCATGAAATGAAGTGGCATCCACTCAAAAGTTTCTCCGTCTCTCTCTGCTCTTGGTAAAATAAACCCCGCTCAACACTATACTCAATGAACCAACCCAACTCCATATCAATCTTGCTCTGCTAGAGATCCCACACTCAATATCTCAATTGATCAGGTTGAAAGGATGAGGTGGATGAGAATTGGTACTTTGGATTGAGGAGGTAGGAGGTTTTCAAAACTAAGGCTTGTAGTGGAGGGGATTGCATGAGATGGAAGAGATGGGGGATTGCATGAAGGAACTTGAGGTTTTGGGATAAGAGGCTTGTGTGCTGCCGATAATTTACATGAAGCGATGCCCCCCCAAAATTTGCAAGATTTTCCTTAAGTCAGGCCCTTTTTGTGCTAGGCGAGGCCGCGCGGGGATGCAGGCTTAAATGGCCGCGGCAGCGCGGCCTGCTATTTTCTGTTTCTGCAGCCTTTGCTCTATGCACTTGATTGGCCCTTGAGCTTTGCTTCTTGTAGCATGGATTGACCCTGAGAACGACATATAACATTTATTAAGCCCTCATACATTATCAAAAGTATATTATCTATTTACATCAAGAGAATTAACCATGGAAAGATATTTGCATTAAATTCCCAAAAATTCTCTAAAGGTGCGTATAAGCAATTGAAGTGCATCAAAAGTATGCTATAAGCTTTACGTTCCCAAAAATTATACGCATTCATGCCTAAAACCAAAAATGTAGGCATGAGCTCCTAAATCTACGAGCATTCAAAAATTTTAAACTAAATACTAAACTAATAAGAATTAAACAAGGGGGAGGGAAGTATGATAGAAAGCAGGAAATGGAGAATTAAACAAGGAGGGAGAAAGAGAAATGATGGGGTGCCTCCTATCAAGCGTTTGATTTATAGTCCTCTAGCTGGACTGTGTCTGACCATTGCTATCCGACTCCCCGACGATATTGGAGAACCCCTCCATCCATCAGAATTGCTTTATGCTTTTGGAGGCTTCCCAATAGAGGAGGACTCAGATTTAAACTACCTAGTGTCGGATATGTATATGAATTCCCCGGACAAAAGGTCGGGGAGCTAGGCAATGGTTCCGCTGTGTATGTGAAATAATCAGGGCATGGAGGCATAGACCACACAACGGACTCTTCTTCTATTCTCTTCTCTTCTGACCACCATGGTTTGAAGCTGGCGGACTCTCTCATATCATCGACATTCGGCTCTGTAATATGGCTTCCAAGGGGCCAAGGGTGTGCAAACTTGACTGGCTTGTTCCACGAAGGCTGAGAAAGCTCTTGGGGGATTTTCACTTTTGGTTCACATTCATACTCCACATCCCCAATTGGCTCCTCTATTTCCATTGCTTTTGGCTCGTCCAGTTGCAATTGCACTTCAGATTCTCTATCAGTTTCTGCACCCATGTCATAGCACCGATCTTTCTGAGGGTCGTAACTCATGGCATTATTCATTGGAGGTACAGGATCTTGCATTGTTATCTCTTGTTCATATACCTCGTCCATATTTAATGTCGTGCTAATCTGCTCCACCCAAATCTGAAGATCCTCATTTGAATACTCTTACTCAATCAAGATCTCCTCTTCTGCTTCATCCTCAGAATCCATGTACTGAAACTCACTGGAGTTCTGAGGTCTTTTGCTCACGGCTTCTACTACTTGAGAGAGCTGATTCTGAAGATTCTGAGTCTGTATCCCTTGCTCAATCAACTCCTCTTTCATCAAGGCCATGTTATTCTGATTTGCCCAATTCTGGAGATTCTCGCTTAACTGCTCTTGCTCAACTGAGGTCTCCTGTGTTGATGCTATGGAATTTCCTCACAAATTGTCCAATCCTTCCTTTTCAATTTTAGTCTCGGGATCCATGTACTGAGGCTCATTTGTTAAAGGATTGTTGATTAGGGCCATCTGGTTCAGAAAGTTTTGGTTCGATTCTTCTTGGCTCCTAATCATCTCCTCTTGCTTTGCTAAGGCTCTATCCAGGATGTCCACGGTAGACTGTTCTCCTTGTAAACATGGGGATGGATAAGTGGGTTCGGGTGTAAAAATTGGACTCGGATCACAGTATTGGTCTTGATAGTAATTTTTGAAAGGGCTCGGGTGATACCCCCAATCTTGCTGATAATTGGTGTACGGCTCACTGTGGAAGTACTCACCCCCATACTGCTCCTGTCCATAACTGATAGGCTCCTGATGGCTCATATAAGCTCCAGCACCATAGTCATATGAAGTCACTGGCTCTCGACCCTGTTGGGCTGAAACAGTATCCAACTTTCTCGAGAGCTCCTCTAACTGTGCTGAGAGTGTGGCAATTGGGTCGAGTCCATCAGTGCTTGCTTCCCTTGGTTGCTCTTGTCTTGTACAGTTCCATGGATAGAAATTTAAGTCCATTGTACCTGAGAAGAGAATATAGGAAGAATTAAAAAAAATAAAAAGTTTAAATTAAGAATAATTTGATTGAAACTAATGTTGGCAAATAGTTATCCAAATAATTCCCCGGCAACGGCGCCAAAAACTTGTTGGTCCGATTAGATGGCACAATTAACGTGCAAGTATACTCGACCAACGAGTAATAAAGAGTGAGTAAAGATATCATCCCACAGAGAATTAATGATAATAGGTTGCCAAACCACTAGCACATAATCATTTCAGACTTATTTAAACTGGTGGTAGAGAGAATGAATTATTAAAACTACTTTTAAACTAGGCGAGGAATGAAAGTTAAACTAAAGGATCCTAAGGTAGAATTAGATAATGAAGATAAGAGATTCCAATTTCCCCTAATTATTCGTCTAAGTCGATTCACTTCCAATTAGGTAAAATTAATCATTATAAGTGTTAGCCGAGAACACGAAAGTGAGAGAAGGCCACCTTTCGATGTACCTAAACCATACCACGTGCAATCCACAGGTGATAGACGCACGTGGACACCCACATTACCTAAACCACTATATTCTTATGTGATTTATAAATAAATAGGGTTTAAGGTTAAGTTCTCTATTGACTACGAGCGGCGCTTCAGTATATTTCTATCCTAAACACAAATCATATGTCCAACGCCATGTGAACCTACAATCACCCGCTACCGCGATTCGATCTAAACCTACGTTTCATTTTCCAATCCCACATAGGTTATCACACTAATTGGTTGCTAATAAATTAAGCAATTAAAGCATATATCGCAATAGACATACAAATAGCAATGAAATAAGACCATCATGGAAGAGAAACCAACAATCAACTACTCATTAGGTTCCATTAGAACCTCAAAATAGATTTAAGGCATAGACAACCTAAATATATTATCCACAAGGTTTATAAACATCATCCGAATACAAATTTAATACAAGGAGAGTAAGAGATAGAGAAATGCAAATCTTGTGTTCTTCTCCAAGTAATGGATCTTGATGTAATACTTGCTTCAATCTTCACACACTAACAAAACCCTAGAATCTAACTAGCTAACACTAATCTATACTAATCTCTAACTTAATCTACTCCTAATCTAACAAACAAGAAATGAAAATGGAAAGAAAAGAGCTAGCTAGGGCTTAAGGCCTAAAAATGATGATATTTCTTGCCACAACCAAGCCCCCTTATATCCCAATCTCTAGCCAAGACCGTTCCATTGAAAAGTTAAACTTTCATTCTTTGATCATTGAGAAATAATGGATGGATGAAGGCTGAAATTGAGCTCCAAGTGACAGTTGTGCAATGAACACTCAAAACCGTGAAGTTTGACGTTTGTTGGTATACGGGGCATAACTCTCGCCTCCGAACTCCGATTGGGATGGTTCAAGATATTTCAGAAAGCTTATAATATGCTCTACAATATGACTCAAGTTCCAATCCAAGAACATGAAATGAACATGAAACCCCCAAACGATGTCCGGATTGCATTTTATTCCCATTGTTATGCCATCATTCCATTTTTGCTCCTTTTGGCCTTATTGCTTCATTACATACCATTGCTCCTTTGCCATGCCATTGTGCCTTCCTTATGCTTCAAGCCACTTTTTGTGCTTTGCCCCATTTAGGCCATCTTTTGTCCTTTAACTCTCAAATTGCACTCAGAGAGTTCCTAAACATGAAAACTGCAAAACACAGAAAACAAATATATTAAAAGCCTAGGATTACTTGAGTTTAAGCAACGAAACAAGCTGGTTACTATCCGAATAAGTGGTCATAAAACCACTGATCAACTATCCATACGGTACTATTTATACGGGGTACTATTCATGGGATACTATTCACGATAAAAATTAGTTTCTTTTCTGTCCAAATTATTTTTGATATATAAATATCATTCTTGAATTTTACTCCATAATTGATTATTATGTTGATAATTTGAACATTCATGAACTTGGATAAATTAAATTATAAATCTCTAATATTTATCCTTGATCTCACTTGATTCGTTCTTTATATCATTTTTCATCATCCTCAGTCTTAAATTATGGTGAAAGTTATGTTTGGCCCGTAGTGCAAAGATGAACTATTGATTGGTATGATTATGACCATGAACTGTGTATTGGTATAATCATAAAATTTGGTGTTACAGATAAAGTTTTATGATGAAAGTTATCTTTGGCTCTTAGTGCAAAGATGAACTGTAGATTGATATCTTTGGCCCGTAGTGCAAAGATGAACTATTGAGTGATATCTTTGGCCTGCAGTGCAAAGATGAACTATTGATTGATATCTTTGGCCTGTAGTGCAAAGATAGACAGGTGTATAACATGATCATGACCGCTGATTATACAGTTGAATATCTTTGACCCGTAGTGAAAAGATAGACAATTAATTGGTATGACCATGACCATTGTTGTTACATTTGAATGTCTTTGGTGTAAGGTATAACGACGATATAATTATTGAGTGTCTTTAGCCTTTGTGGCAAGGACATTGAGTGAAAGTTCTATTAAGCCTTTGTGGCATGGAAAAACTGTTGATTTACATGATTATGAACATGAATTGTGAATTTAACTATAAACTTTTGTGTTACAGGTAAAGACATGTGGTGAAAGTTCTTCTTGTCTTGGGTACAAAAAAGAACTGTTGATTGATGTTACAGAATAAAATATTGATGATTAACTTTTAATTTGGAGAAGATAGTAGACTTTATATTCTACTTAACTCTTCTAATGGATTGCTTGTTCCGCTGCAACTATGGTTGAAAACTTATATCATCTACCATATGTTCTAAATATCTGAGTTATTTCTAATGAAAGCTATTGATAATTTAATTATCATAGTCATAATATTCTTTACTGGGCTATTCGTGCTCACCCTTTTGATTCACAATTCCTTTCAAGTAATAAGAGTGTAGTTGGGTCGAGCTGAGATAACTGGGAAATAGAGTGATGGTCTATGACTATTGAAGTTTCTCATAAAATAGTATGGTGATAATTGTATTGAGAACTTAACATGTGTGTGTCGTATTTTATACGTCATTTAACAGTTGATTTTGGTGTACAACAATAAGGTGATGAGAACCCGACTTTGGAAGGGTGTGGTGTTACTATCATACAAGATGTCTAACCACATACGACTTCGTGTTATCATAAGACATGGTTGTGCGCATCCACTTGTTGATTGTATCTATGAGCACTATCTATATAATCTTAGAGTATGGTTGGAATATAATCCTCAGTTTAAGACAATGGAGATAATTATATGGCAAGAGAATATCCACCATTGGAATGGACACGATAATAATCTTCTCGTTCTTCTTTGGGGTCTATTGGGTCAACCAAGGTTAATTCTCAAGTCCTATGATATCTATTATAACTTAGAAGCATGGTCTCCCATGTATGAAGGTTTCCTTGGACATTTTCTAAAGATTTTAATTCCTAAAACAGTTATTAATTTTACCTTTATGTAACGTATCATTGATAAGGAGTATGAGTACTGTTATTTGTATTAAAACTCACAGTATGTGTGTTGTCGTATTTTGCACGACGGAGTAATAGTTGGAATATGAAGATTTGTATTTGAATTCTGTAGTGTGTTTTTGGCGATTCAAAATGGGTTGTGTAGACCTATTTTGGGAGCGTCACAGTTGGTATCAAAGCTTAGGGATATGGTCTTTAGCGGAGATCTGAGACTAGAACTAGGAGGTGAGAGACGAGTAATAACCTTTGCTAGTGTGTGTCCTACCTAAGCTGAATTTTCTTACTTAATAAGTTGACAAATTGTGATATGTCAATTAACCTTTGTTTTGAAACTGTATTCTGGAATGATATCTGAAATCTAAGAGATGAACAATGGAGAAATCATGATGCAGAAGAAATGACCGGAAAGATAGAATCTGAAATGAAAGCAAGGTATCCTCACCTCTTCGAACTACCAGGTAAGTAAATTTCGGGGACGAAATTTCATAAGGAGGGGAGATTTTAAGACCCCGAATATTATGAAATAAAAGTATTAAATTTTTCTTATAATTATTATTCTATTCAGTAATTGGTTAAATTAAGGGTGATATGTGCAAATTTTACAAAGTAAGCAAGTTGTCATAAATATTCGTTGTGTCGGGGAATATTCGTTTGGTCGGGGAATATTCTTTTTGATGGGAAATATTCGTACGACAGTGCAATCATTGGTGGACCTCACAACGGAATAACTGTCAAATACAGAAAGCGACAAAAATAACCTTTTATTAAAAATAACGGCAAGACTTTTACCGTTAAATTGTTGAAATATCCGATGAGAAAAGAACAGTAATACGCGTTGTTCCACAGTGGTACGCAGTATTGAACAGTAGCACACAGTATTAAAAAATATCTATGATTATTGATGCTTACGTAAGAAGTCACTCAGTGTCATTCAATAATTGTCACCGTAGTTGCTGCATAGTATCTCATATTATTGATTCAATAATTGTTACAGTAACATTTGCACAATATTTTATATTATTAAATTAATAGTTGACATGACATAGTTATTCAAATTATTATTTGCATTATTGACAATGTTTAGAAAGTTTTGTCGAGGAAAGGGGTTAGGTTATTTAATTACGCGCCAATAAGGAGAAATCCTTAACGGACAACCCCCTCTTTCATGGGAACGATCTGGTTGTCAATATTGTGAGTTATAATATTAATGATGAATAATTATTGAAAGATTAAAAATGTGTTAATTAAAGATAAGTGATTTGTGGTGGACATTTATTCAATTTTTGATATAAATAAAGGGGTTGTCATGAGGCGTTTTTTGTAAGTTTGACTTATTATTCTACGGACCCCCATGTGCCAATTTGTCAAACTGTCGGTAGAAATTGATATCAGTTTTGTTTTATTATTATTATAATAGTAATAAAACAGAAAACTTTTTATATAAAACAGAAATCTGTTTATAATATATATATATATATATATATATATATAGTTGTTTGTTTTATTAGAATATAAATAGAATATATTATATTATATATAAAGTTTTTGTTTTATTAGAATATTTTATTGCATAGTGCTGCATAGTAAAATTAAATTTTTCGCCGAATTCATTCGTGAAGAAATTTCCACTGTGCGTCTGTGGTTATTTTTAAATAGTGTCCTGTCATTCTCCTACGAATAGAATTCTTAGTTAAGAAATAAAAATCATACCAGAATCAGAGAATTCTTCTTCTATAATGTTGTGTGTATTTTTTTCTAGTATAAGGGTACTTTGAGTGTAGCTAATGGTGCAATATTTCCTCAAGATAATCTCCGCTATATCAGTTAGATTTAGTCTCCTACTAAGGTAAGAGATATTATTTTCGTTCAATATTCGCAAGGAATATTGTTTCCTTCCATACTCTATAGTATGTAAGTGATATTATTTCGTTTCATATTCCTAAATCTACACTTACTATGATAAGTATTGCTTCTATAACTCCTGAAATGATTAAAATTTCCTTAAGATTTGCGTTCATCTAATATCACTCCACTGGAATATTGGTCTGAACTTTCTTACCAAATTTTAATATTTTCATATTGCGGTACAATTCATACGAGGTACTATTCATACGGGGTACTATTTACGGGGTACTATTTATGATAAAAATTGGTTTCTTTTCTGTCCAAATTATTTTTGATATATGAATATCATTCTTGAATTTTACTCCAAAATTGATTATTATGTTGGCAATTTGAACATTCTTGAACTTTGATAAATTAAATTATAAATCTCTAATATTTATCCTTGATCTCACTTGATTCGTTCTTTATATCATTTTTCATCATCATCAGTCTTAAATTGTGGTGAAAGTTATCTTTGGGCCGTAGTGCAAAGATGAACTGTTGATTGGTATGATTATGATCATGAACTGTGTATTGGTATAATCATGACATTTGTCGATACAGATAAAGATTTGTGATGAAAGTTATCTTTGGCTCGTAGTGCAAAGATGAACTGTTGATTGATATCTTTGGCCCATAGTATAAAGATGAACTATTGAGTGATATCTTAGGCCTGCAGTGCAAAGATGAACTGTTGATTGATATCTTTGGCCCGTAGTGTAAAGATGGACATGTGTATGTCATGATCATGACCACTGATTATACAGTTGAATATCTTATGCCCGTAGTGCAAGGATGGACAATTGATTGGTATGATCATGACCATTGATGTTATATTTGAATGTCATTAGAGTAGGGTGTAAAGACGATATAATTATTGAGTGTCTTTAGCCTTTGTGGCAAGAAAATTGAGTGAAAGTTCTATTAAGCCTTTGTGGCATGGAAAAACTGTTGATTTACATGATTATGAACATGAATTATGAATTTAACTATAAGCTTTGGTGTTAGAGGTAAAGATAGGTGGTGAAAGTTCTCCTTGTCTTGGGTATAACGAAGAACTGTTGATTGATGTTACAGAAATAAAATATTGATGATTGACTTTTAATTTGGAGAAGATAGTAGACTTTATATTCTACTTGACTCTTATAATGGATTGCTTGTTCCACTGCAATTATGGTTGAAAACTTGTATCATCTACCATATGTTCTAAATATCTGAATTATTTCTGATGAATGCTATTAATAATTTAATTATCTTAGTCATAATATTCTTTACTGGGTTATTCGTGCTCACCGTTTTGCTTCACAATTCCTTTCAGGTAATAAGAGTGTAGCTGGGTCGAGCGGGGATAACTGGAGAATAGAGTGATGGTCTATGACTGTTGAAGTTTCTCTTAAAATAGTATGGTGATAATTGTATTAAGGACTTAACATGTGTGTGCCGTATTTTATATGGCATTTAACAGTTGATTTTGGTGAACAACAATAAGGTGATGAGAACCCGACTTTGGAAGGGTGTGTTGCCATTATCATACAAGATGTTTAACCAAATACGACTTCGTGTTATCATAAGACATGGTTGTGCACATCCACTTGTTGATTATATCTATGAACACTATCTATATAATCTTGGAGTATGGTTGGAATATAGTCTTCAGTTTGAGACAATGAAGATAATTGTATGGCAAGAGAATACCCACCATTGGAATGAACATAATAGTAATCTTCTCGTTCTTTTTTGGGGTCTATTGAGTCAACCAAGGTTAATTCTCAAGTCCTATGATATCTATTAGAACTTAGAAGCAATGTCTTCCATGAATGAAGGTTTCTTTGAGCATTTTCCAAAGATTTTAATTCCTAAAACAATTATTGATTGTACCTTTATGTAACGTATCATTTATAAGGAGTATCAGTACTGTTATTTGTATTAAAACTCACAGTATGTGTATTGTCATATTTTGCACGACGGAGTAATAGTTGGAATATGAAGTTTTGTATTTGAATTCTGTAGTGTTTTTGGCAACTCAAAATGGGTTGTGTAGACCTATTTTGGGTGCGTCACAATTACATTATAAGTCTTATAAGAATTCAGAACATTACATTCACCCCTCCTTATAAGAATTTTTTTCCCTGAAATTACATTACAATACTAATAAATAAAATGTGGATAGCCTTTCTTCACTTTATCCTCAAGCTCCCACGTAGCTTCTCGATTCCTCACGATCAATTCGCTTCTTTCTTTAGGCAATTTTTCGCCTAATGGTCGAAAGTGCCATAGCTAAAGCACTTGTTCTTCCTGGAATTTGGATAATTGGTATATAAGTTGTAAGAACCCAACTTTTATGAATAAAGATTTAATTTTCTTTATATATTATTTCGAAACAGTAAGGTGTTGTTTTGATAAATATGAAAGTTATGGGTGAAATGTGCAAATATTTTAAAATGAGCAAGTGGTTATAAAATATTCTTGTTGTCGGGAAATATTCGTTTGGTCGTGGAATATTCTTGTTGTCGGGGAATATTCGTACGACGACGTAGTTATTTGTGGGCCCCACAACAGAATAACTGTCGGATATAGAAAGCGACAGAAATAACCTTTTTATAAAATAACGGCGTAGTTGTTACCGTTAGTACTGTTGAAATACCCGGTGGTTAAAATACGGTGATACGCGGTGTTGCACAGTAGCACACGGTATTGCACAGTATTTCGAATTATTGAGTCTTACGTGAGAAGGAACTTACTCAATTATTGTTACAGTAATTACTGTTCAATATTTTATATTATTGACACAATAATTGTTATATTGATATTTTATTGACTCAATAATTGCTACGTTGCTATTTTATATGATTGATTCAATAATGGCTACAGTTGATAGTTTGTATTATTGATTCAATAATTGTCACTGCATAGTATTTTACATTATCAACTCAATAATTTATATTATTTGAATAATATTATTAGATAGCATTATTAACAATGTCTAAGGAAGTTCTGTCTAGGAGGGGTTATTTAATTGCGCGCCAGTAAGGAGAAGCCCTTATCGGAAGGCCCCCTCTTTTCTGGGAACGACCTGGTTGTCAATATTGTAGTTCTGTAATATTATTTGTGAATAATTAATTATTGATTTATATGAAAAGGAAATATTTATTTTGTGGATATAAAAAAAGGAATTAGCGCTGATGTGTTTTTATCAGTATTTTGGTGTGAAAAATCATCCGTTTATGGATTTCGGATAATTTATGTTTGGAATTTGGAAAAACTTCCTTCTACAAAGTTGTAGAGAATTAAATTTTCTATAGAAGGATATAGAATTTGTATTTTTCTGACAAAGGGGCAATTTATTATGAATTATTGAAGTTTCGAAAAATAAATATTTTTTATGGGTGGGCCCCACTTTTGTTGAAAATTCTAATTTCTTTGGAAAGCCGCCAGGCGGCGGAAAAATTTTAAAAATAATATTATTTTATTAATTTAGTCTCCTTTGGCATCCTAAGTTTTTCCTATAAATAGGGTGCTTAGGTTAGAATTGAAAATCACACCAGAAATCAGAAGTTTTCTCTCTCTATAATAACGAGCGTATTTTTGTGAGTATTTAGATAATTTGAGTATTACTATTCAGTGCAAGTTTCCTTCGGTATTATATCCGATATTCCAGTCAGAGGTACTATTCTTTTGAGGTAAGGGATGTTATTTTCTTTCGTAAATGATGTTATTCTTTTCAATATCATTATACCAAAATATTGGCATGGGTTTTATTATAAAATTCTTACTTTCGGGTTACTATTCACGTATACGGCACTATTCACGGAAAAATTAAATTTTCTTCTATATGTCCAAATTGCTTGTTAAGATTTTTATCTTTGATTGTATCCAAGTTTTGAGCTTTATTTTTGAATTTTTCTCCACAAAGTATTATTACGGGATATTTTTGAACTTGGATAAACTAAAATACGAATCCTTAATCTTTGTCTTTTATCTCATTGGATTCGTTATTTATGTTATTTTTCATCATCCTCAGTCCTAAAAGGTGATATAACTGAATATCTTTGGCCTGTAGAGCAAAGATGAATGATTATCTGATGAATATCTTTGGCCGTAGTGCAAAGATGACAGATGTTGAGATGAACATGACCACTGATGATACAAATGAATATCTTTGGCCTATAGTGCAAAGATGAATATTGATTTGAGATGTATATTGATTGATGTTACAGGGATAAAATATTGATGATGGACTTTTAAATCATAGAAGATAGTAGACTTCATTCTCTACTCAACTCTTGTAATGAATTATTATTTCCGCTGCGAATATTGATCTAAAGTTGGTTGTCCATTATATTTTATCTGATTTGTTGAAGACTAACGATAATTTATTTTCCATTATCTTAGTCATAATATTCTTTACTGGGCTAATTGAGCTCACCCTTTTCATCTATTGTCCTCTTCAGGAAATGAGAATGTCGCAGGGACTAGTCGGGGGACAGAGTGATGGTTCGAGTTAGAGCAGTAGTAGTCCTCACTATTTCTGATAAATAGTGTGATAATAATTGTAATGAGGACTTAGTTTGAATATTAATATTTTCTACATATTTGTATTAACACTCACAGTTATGTGGTCGTATTTTGCACGACCGTATGATATACAGTTTGTATTTGAATTCTGTACCATGAATTTGGCGACTCAGAATGGGTTGGATTGACTGGACCTATTCTGGGGGCGTCACAGTTGGTATCAGAGCTTAGGGATATGATCTCTGGCGGCGATCGGGGAATATAACTAGGTGGGGAGAGACGAGTAAATCCTTCACTAATATGTCCTACCTAAGCTTATGTGGTATTTAATTGGTCAGTCGGAGCATAGGGTTAATATGTGATATGTTGATTTGTTTAATTAACCCTTGTTTTATGGCAGTATTTGAGAATGGCAGCTGAGAATGTTAACAACGAAGTGAATGAGACCGTGGAGACACCTTTAATCACTAACCAGGAGAACGTGCAACAAGAAGGCAATGTTCATCCTGAAAACAACGCTAGTCAGATGATAAACGATGAGATGTTTAGGAGTTTTCTGCAGTTCATGAAAAACCAGACGAGGGAGACTCGTGTGCAATATACAGGTGGAGATAATAACAACTCGCGAATTGTTACTGCCAAGCAGTTCAAAGAATTGGGACCACCAGAGTTTCTGGGAAAGCCGGATTCGATCAAGGCGGAGACGTGGATTAAACAAATTACCAAGATATTTGATGTTTTGGGATGTACGGAGGAACAGAAAGTTTCATTCGCCACGTTTATGTTCCGTGGAGAGGCAGATTACTGGTGGGAATCCGTGAAGCGTACCCAGCCTACCACACTCAAGATGTCTTGGGAAGCGTTCCAGAAATTATTTAATGACAAGTACTTTCCTGAAAGTATTCGTTATATGAACGAAGTAGAATTTATCAGACTCGAGCAAAACAACATGACGGTATCCCAGTATGAGGCTAAGTTCGCGGAGCTGTCCAGATTTGCACCTCATTTGGTGGAGAATGAGGAACGTATGACGCGGATGTTTCTGAGAGGTTTGAAACCCGAAATACGTCAATACCTCATTTCTCATAAATTTTTTCTATATTCGGATGTAGTGAACAGGGCCCAGTTATTAGAGTGAGATAATGATTATGTTCAACCGAGGGACCACAACCAAGGTCGTACCGGTGGCAGCAGTCATCGGAGCAATGACAACCAGCCAGGAGGAAAGTATGACAGAAGCAGTAACCACTCCGGTGGTAATCGTGGCCATGATAGTAGAAAAAGCGAATCGGGAGGAGATTTTAAAAAGAGAAGGTATAACAATGAGAACGTGAAGATGTCAACATCAGCACCAACATCAACTGTTTCTAGGGGAGGAGAACGACCACCGGTCGTATGCTGTAAGTGCGGGAAAGAGGGACACATTAGCCCAAACTGCCCACAACAGTTCAAAGCATGTTATAACTGTGGAAAAGAAGGACATATAGCTCGAGATTGTCCTATTGCGAAACCAAATCCAGCGGGGGTGGTGATTCCAAAGGCGGTTTCGGACAAGTCAAAGTCGGTGATTCCTGGAAGAGCGTTTGTCGTGACAGCTCAAAATGCGAGGAATCCACACGAGGTGATTATGGGTAAGCTAATTATAAACTCTTGCGAAGTTTACACCTTGTTAGATACCGGTGCTACCCATTCCTTTATTTCACCTGCTTGTGCTCAACGTTTGAACTTGACTTCTGATAAATTAGACTTTGACTTATCTGTTGAAACTCCGTTAGGAGAAACCTTCGTTACATCTACAGTTTACAAATCTTGCTTGATTCAGATTGGTACCTTTACCTTACCTGTTGATCTGATATCTTTGAAAATACTTGCATTTGACGTGATTTTAGGAATTGACTGGTTAACCACTTACCATGCCAAAATTGATTATTTTCGTAAGGTTGTTAGTTTTCATATTCCTAATCAACCTGTTGTACGAATCCAAATCACCAAACCACTAAAATCAGTCAATATCATTTCAAGTCATAAAGCTATTCGTTTATTGAAAAACGGATGTCAAGCTTTCTTAGCTCATGTCACCGATCTAAACCAGAATACATCAGATTTGAATAATATTTCCGTTGTTAATGAGTTCCCTGATGTATTTCCCGAAGAACTTCCCGGTCTACCCCTAGAACGTGAAGTTGAATTCTTTATTGACCTTGAGCCCGGTACAAAACCCATTTCTAAAACCCCATATCGAATGGCTCCTATTGAACTTCAGGAGTTAAAGGTCCAACTACAGGAATTGTTAGACATCGATTTTATTTGTCCTAGTACGTCTCCTTGGGGTGCTCCTGTTTTATTCTTAAAGAAGAAAGACGGGAGTATGCGACTTTGTATTGACTATCGGGAGTTGAACCATGTCACCATCAAGAATAGGTATCCGTTACCTCGTATTGATGACATGTTCGACCAGTTGCAAGGAGCACAGTTCTTTTCAAAAATCGATCTTCGTTCTGGATATCATCAGCTGAAGATTAAAACTGAGGATATTCCAAAGACTGCTTTTAGAACTCGGTACGGGCATTATGAGTTCTTAGTCATGTCTTTTGGATTGACTAATGCTCCTGCTGCTTTCATGGATATGATGAACCGTGTATTTAAGAAGTATTTGGATCAATTCATTGTTGTCTTTATTGATGACATTCTTATCTATTCTAAAAGCCGTGAAGATCATGAACACCACTTGAAGTTGGTACTTCAAAAGCTTCGTGAGAACAAGCTATATGCCAAGCTGAAGAAATGCGAGTTCTGGCTTGAGGAAGTAGCATTTCTTGGGCACGTGGTATCGAAACGTGGAGTATCTGTTGACCCGGCGAAGATTAAAGCAATACAAAGCTGGGAGCAACCTAAGTCGATGACCGAAGTACGGAGCTTTCTGGGCTTAGCTGGTTATTATCGGAGGTTCATAGAGGGATTTTCTCGAATCGCTACTCCATTAACTCAGTTGACTCGGAAAGATACAAAATTCATTTGGAGCGAGGAATGTGAGAAGAGCTTCCAAGAGCTCAAGAGAAGACTTATCTCGGCACCTGTTCTGACAATACCATCTGGTTCGGATGGATTTGTTATCTACAGCGATGCTTCGGGCAAAGGGTTAGGATGTGTTCTCATGCAACATAGGAAAGTCATAGCCTATGCCTCACGACAACTCAAAGAATATGAGAGGAATTATCCTACTCATGATCTAGAGTTGGCAGCAGTCGTTTTCGTGTTGAAGATCTGGAGTTACCTGTACGGAGAGAAAGTGGAGATTTATACGGATCATAAGAGCCTTAAATATTTCTTCACTCAGAAGGAACTCAACATGCGGCAACGACGTTGGCTTGAGCTGTTGAAAGATTACGATCATACCATCCAATACCATCCTGGAAAAGCGAACGTGGTAGCTGACGCGTTGAGTAGAAGATCATATGTGGGAACGAGTGCAATGATGTCACGTATACGCGTAGAACCAGCTTTGATTGATAAAGTTAAAGCTGCTCAAGCTACGGATACGGAGCTGATGAAGATGAAGAAGAAGGTGTAAGAAGGTGCCATTCCAGAAGCAAGAATCGATGAAGAGGGAATACTTCGAGTCAACTCCAGACTATGTGTTCCTAACGATTCTGACTTGAAGCATAGAATCATGATAGAGGCACACAACACACCATTCGCAATCCGTCCTGGGAGTACCAAAATGTATCGTGATCTTCGACATACATTTTGGTGTAGCAATATGAAGAGAGAGATCGCAGAGTTTATTTCGAGATGTTTGACTTGTCAACGTGTAAAGGCGGAGCATCAAGTACCGAAGGGTCCATTGCAACCACTGGAGATTCCAAAATGGAAGTGGGAGCATATTACGATGGATTTCGTTACGGGTCTTCCTAAGGTTTCTCAAGGCATAGATGCGATTTGGGTTATTGTTGATAGAGTAACCAAGTCTGCTCATTTCTTGCCGATACGAGAGACTTATTCCCTTGAACGTCTTGCTCATATGTACGTGAATGAGATTATGAGATTGCATGGCATGCCAGTATCCATAGTTTCGGATCGTGATCCCAGATTTACTTCACGATTTTGGATCAATTTGCAGAAAGCTATGGGCACGGATTTACGATTCAGTTAGGCTTATCATCCTCAAACAGACGGACAATCGGAAAGGACTATTCAAACTCTTGAAGATCTATTGAGATTCTGTGTTCTAGACTTCAAAGGGAGTTGGGATAAGTATTTACCATTGGTGGAATTCTCCTACAACAACAGTTATCAGGCAAGTATAGGCGTAGCTCCATTCGAGGCATTGTATGGGAGAAAGTGTCGCTCTCCAGTATGTTGGAACGAGGTGGGTGAAACAACATTGTTGGGACCGGAGTTAGTACGTATGACTACGAAAAAGATCCAAATAATCCGACAACGTATACAAACAGCACAAGATCGACAAAAAAGTTATGCGGATCTTCATCGAAAAGACGTGGAATTTAATGTTGGGGACCATGTGTTATTACGTGTTGCTCCGTGGAAAGGAGTTACGAGGTTTGGAAAGAGAGGAAAGCTCAACCCACGATTCATTGGTCCATTTGAAATTCTTGACCGAGTAGGAAATGTGACCTATAGACTCGCTTTACCTCCAAGCATGTCTCGTGTTCATAATGTATTTCACATATCTGTGTTACGTAAATATATGAAGGATCCAAACCACATTATTGAGTTAGAACCAGACGAGATTGCCGAAGATTTAACGTACGAGGAGGTACCTGTCAAGATCTTGGATAGGAAGGAGCATGTCCTACGCTCGAAAATTATACCTCAAGTTAAAGTTTTGTGGAGAAACCATGTTATTGAGGAAATGACGTGGGAGTTGGAATCGAAAATGAAAGCGAAGTATCCTCACCTTTTCGACATACCAGGTACGTACGTCAATTTCGAGGACGAAATTTCATAAGGAGGGGAGGTTGTAAAACCCCAACTTTTATGAATAAAGATTTAATTTTCTTTATATATTATTTCAAAACAGTAAGGTGTTGTTTTGATAAATATGAAAGTTATGGGTGAAATGTGCAAATATTTTAAAATGAGCAAGTGGTTATAAAATATTCTTGTTGTCGGGGAATATTCGTTTGGTCGTGGAATATTCTTGTTGTCGGGAAATATTCGTACGACGGCGCAGCTATTTGTGGGCCCCACAACAGAATAACTGTCGGATATAGAAAGCGACAGAAATAACTTTTTTATAAAAGAACGGCGTAGTTGTTACCGTTAGTACTGTTGAAATACCCGGTGGTTAAAATACGGTGATACGCGGTGTTGCACAGTAGCACACGGTATTGCACAGTATTTCGAATTATTGAGTCTTACGTGAGAAAAAACTTACTCAATTATTGTTACAGTAATTACTGTTCAATATTTTATATTATTGACTTAATAATTGTTACATTGATATTTTATTGACTCAATAATTGCTACGTTGCTATTTTATATGATTGATTCAATAATGGCTACAGTTGATAGTTTGTATTATTGATTCAATAATTGTCACTGCATAGTATTTCACACTAGTAAGGAGAAGTCCTTATCGGAAGGCCCCCTCTTTCCTGGGAACAACCTGGTTGTCAATATTGTAGTTCTGTAATATTATTTGTGAATAATTAATTATTAATTTATATAATAAGGAAATATTTATTTTGTGGATATAAAAGAAGGAATTAGCGCTGATGTGTTTTTATCAGTATTTTGGTGTGGAAAATCATCCGTTTATGGATTTCGGATAATTTATGTTTGGAATTTGGAAAAACTTCCTTCTACAAAGTTGTAGAAAATTAAATTTCCTATAAAAGGACATAGAATTTGTATTTTTCTGACAAAGGGGCTATTTATTATGAATTATTGAAGTTTAGGAAAATAAATATTTTTTATGGGTGAGCCCCACTTTTGTTGAAAATTCTGATTTCTTTGGAAAGCCGCCAGGCGGTGGAAAAATTTTAAAAATAATATTATTTTATTAATTTAGTCTCCTTTGGCATCCTAAGTTTTTCCTATAAATAGGGTGCTTAGGTTAGAATTGAAAATCACACCAGAAATCAGAAGTATTCTCTCTCTATAATATCGAGCGTATTTTTGTGAGTATTACTATTCAGTGCAAGTTTCCTTCGGTATTATATCCGATATTCCAGTCAGAGGTACTATTCTTTTGAGGTAAGAGATGTTATTTTCTTTCGTAAATGATGTTATTCTTTTCAATATCATTATACCAAAATATTGGCATGGGTTTTATTATGAAATTCTTACTTTTGGGTTACTATTCACGTATACGGCACTATTCACGTATACGGCACTATTCACGAAAAAATTAAATTTTCTTCTATATGTCCAAATTGCTTGTTAAGATTTTTATCTTTGATTGTATCCAAGTTTTGAGCTCTATTCTTGAATTTTGCTCCACAAAGTATTATTACGGGATATTTTTGAACTTGGATAAACTAAAATACGAATCCTTAATCTTTGTCTTTTATCTCACTGGATTCGTTATTTATGTTATTTTTCATCATCCTCAGTCCTAAAAGGTGATATAACTGAATATCTTTGGCCTGTAGAGCAAAGATGAATGATTATCTGATGAATATCTTTGGCCGTAGTGCAAAGATGACAGATGTTGAGATGAACATGACCATTGATGATACAAATGAATATCTTTGGCCTATAGTGCAAAGATGAATATTGATTTGAGATGTATATTGATTGATGTTACAGGGATAAAATATTGATGATGGACTTTTAAATCATAGAAGATAGTAGACTTCATTCTCTACTCAACTCTTGTAATGAATTATTATTTCCGCTGCGAATATTGATCTAAAGTTGGTTGTCCATTATATTTTATCTGATTTGTTGAAGACTAACGATAATTTATTTTCCATTATCTTAGTCATAATATTCTTTACTGGGCTAATTGAGCTCACCTTTTTCATCTATTGTCCTCTTCAGGAAATGAGAATGTCGCAGGGACTAGTCGGGGGACAGAGTGATGGTTCGAGTTAGAGCAGTAGTAGTCCTCACTATTTCTGATAAATAGTGTGATAATAATTGTAATGAGGACTTAGTTTGAATATTAATATTTTCTACATATTTGTATTGACACTCACAGTTGTGTGGTCGTATTTTGCACGACCGTATGATATACAGTTTGTATTTGAATTCTGTACCATGAATTTGGCGACTCAGAATGGGTTGGGTTGACTGGACCTATTCTGGGGGCGTCACATAAGTACCCCTCCTGCCCACAGTTAAAACACACATTTTTCCCCTTCCAACATTTTCCCATGTGATTCATAGCACATGTTTTACACGCTTCCACCTTTTCTTTATTTTCTCCCTCCTTTTTTTATTGTTATCATTATTGTCGTTATTGTTCCTTTTCCTTTTATTACCATTCCCCCTATTACTATTGTAGACACTCGAAATTTCCTGCCCCGATACTAACATTGTAGGAGGGTAAAACTGTCTTTTCAACTTAACCTTGATCTCAATATCGGGCCATCAGTTCAACCCCGATCTCCAATCGGGCCATCAGATCAACCCCGATCTCAATATCAGGCCATCAGTTCAACCCCGATCTATCGGGCCATCAGATCAACCCCGATCTCAGTATCGGGCCATCAGTTCAACCCCGATCTCTAATCGGGCCATCAGATCAACCCCGATCTCAATATCGGGCAATCAAATCAACCTCGATCTCTAATCGGGCCGTCAGATCAACCCCGATCTCAATATCGGGCCATCAAATTAACCCCGATCTCTAATCGGGCCGTCAGATCAACCCCAATCTCAATATCGGGCCATCAGTTCAACCCGATCTCTAATCAGGCCATCAGATCAACACCGATCTCCATATCGGGCCATCAAATCAACCCCGATCTCCAATCGGGCCATCAGTTCAACCACGATCTCAATATTGGGCCATCAAATCAACCCCGATCTCTAATCGGGTCGTCTGTTCAACCCCGATCTCAATATCGGGCCATCAAATCAACCCCGATCTCCAATCAGGCCATCAGATCAACCCCGATCTCAATATCGGGCCATCAAATCAACCTCGATCTCCAATCGGGCCGTCAGATCAACCCCGATCTCAATATTAGGCCATCAAATCAACCCCGATCTCCAATTGGGCCGTCAGATCAACCCCAATCTCAATATCGGGCCATCAAATCAACCCCGATCTCTAATCGAACTGTCAGAGCAACCCCGATCTCAATATCGGGATATCAGATCAACCCCGATCTCAATATCGGGTCATCAGTTCAACCCTGATCTTAATATTGGGCCTTCAAATCAGCCTTGGCCTCAATATCGGGATATCAAATCAATCCCAGTCACCAATACCGGAACAACCATAGCCTCGATCACCAATCTCGGGATGTCAACTTCAGCCCTGGTCTCAACCCGGGCTATACAGATCAGCCCCGATCGCAACCCGGGAAGTTAAGTCACCTTCGGGAACAAACCTGAACCTCCAAAACACCTCTAAAAGAAAACCTGGAACGACCAACTCAGCCTCAGAGACAGCACTAAAGACAAACAGACTCGAATGGGATCCAAGTCTTGTAAACAACTCCCGAAAGTCAACCGAAGGCCATGCCGACACTAAGGGTAACCCCGAGAGAGGCAAAATGGTTATTTTACCAACCTCTAGCCGATTCGGTCAAACTCAAGATGAATTGATGCCACCAAGGTCAGAACGAACCATAACGATGATCCCGAGTGCAAACAGCGCAAGACAACTTAACAGACAAACTGCGGGGAATCGAAGACCTAATTATGAACCTGTCTTCTTGAACCCGAAAAATGTTTTATCCCATGTCATTGTGACACTCTCGGTGAGGGCTTTACGAAAAGGTATAGCATACCTCAAACGGACGCTCCGATCAAAAGTTAGAAAGTTTCGACTTCGACCTCGCGTTGCTCGGAGTGCATGTACTTTGAGATAACTCAACCGGATAAGTGGGCCCCACTAGGGGAGCCGCACCTTTACCTACAGCAGCATCAGATAGAGCTGAGGCTCCCTGGCCTATATATATGAGGTGACCCCCACTCATTTTCAAGAATTTTGAAACGCAGCGAACCTTTGCCCGTTTGATTTTCTGACTTTTTCACCTCTTCCAAACCCAAATTTTTTCACTCTAACACGTAGATACACCCATATACTACCACATATCAGAAAATAATCGGTAGATTTGGACGTTTAGAGCCTACGATTTGGCAAAAAGCCCATGTAGCAGTCCATTGTAAGTATTTTTACGATCAGAAAGTTATTCTTACTTCTTCGTACTTTTATACACTTGCACGTTAAGTTTCGTTTTCTAAAAATGCCCGGAACTTAGTTCCGTGGTCGTTTTTGTCAAAATTTGGTATATTTTTATACATAAACTTAATTGCTGGCATTTTTACAACTCGAATTGACGATCTGTCTGCTTTAACAGCTTCAGTGCACTAGAACCTCTGTTTTAAGCAACTTTGTCGGACTAGGTTATTTTCCCAGTCCGGGTTTGGCTTTTTTTGTATTTATTCAACTGTATATATACTAACTTTTCAATTTTGTCAAGCCCGAATGTCAAATCCGAGGTAGTTTACTGCTTTTATATATATTTATGCATATATAAGTAGCCTTCACCACCACTGGGTTCTCTTCCCAGTCTTGGTTGACTACGTTTCTGTCTCTATATATATATTTATATATTTCTGTCTGGCCTGGATTATTCTGTGTCATTTATATTATTTTTTGCACACTTCACCATTACTGGGTTATCTTCCCAGTCCCTGGTTGACTACTTTTATGTACATTTATATTTCAGTCTGGCATGGATCATTCTGTGGCCTTTATACTATTTTTGCACCTTCACCGTTTCTGGGTTATCTTCCCAGTCCCTGATTGACTACATTTCTGTACATTTACATTTCAGTTCGGCCTGGATTATTCTGTGGCTTTTTTACTGCTTTTATATATAAATATGCATATATAAGCAGCCTTCACCACCACTGGGTTCTCTTCCCAGTCTTGGTTGACTACTTTTATGTCAATATATATATATATATATATATATTTCAATTCCAGTTCAGGCACCGGTGTGAAAACCCATCGCCCTTTACAGCTTTTGTACATATAACTGTGTATATATATTGCTTTACTTGCTTTTTTAAAAAATTAATGCTTTAAATATTCATTTGATATGAATCGGCATTTTTCAGTCACAAAAGCAAACTTGCATCCCTTAGATCGCTATCTAGTGGGAATGAGATGCTTCGGCTGTACGAACCCAGATTTACTGAATGAATCCTTGGTTCTGGAAATATTAGGATATATATATATTTCTGTACAAATTTGAACTGTGCAGGTTTATTGGCTACTCATATGTGAGCCTAGGAATCATGGGATTCATGATCAAACTGATCAGAATCTGATTCCCACGATGGACAAACTCCGCTTTACAAATGTACCCTACCAGTTTTTCTGTAAAAAATGTATATATAAAGACCTAAAAATAGTTACTCGGATTTAAGGTCTCAACATAGTGAAAAATATGGTTTGTCGTGTCAGAGTCCCTCCGATGGCTATCATGCCCATGAGGAGACCGACACTTGTATTTATTTTTGTGGTCGAGGATGCTTCGCAGCCCGATAAATCACTATTCAAATGCAAGCCTTAAGGCTATAAAGATAAAAAATAGAAGTATCAACAGGCTTCAATTCCTATGTTAGCATAAGGGTTTGATAACCAGCTTTCAAAACATCATTTCAATTCAATCAAAAGAAAAGCTTTTTGCAAATCTAATCAA
Organism: Panax stipuleanatus; assembly: GCA_020205555.1. NCBI lineage: Eukaryota > Viridiplantae > Streptophyta > Magnoliopsida > Apiales > Araliaceae > Panax > Panax stipuleanatus. Next base: position 143,841,217 of record CM035115.1, on the reverse strand, counting down.
ACACTTTTTTCAAATCAAATCAAAGAATTTTTGCAAATCAAACCCTTCATATATAGGTTCAACGAAGCAAAGCACTACTTTCAATCAATCAAATATAGGCCCAATTTTCAAACAGCATTCACACACGCATTTTAATTTTAAGGGAAATATTGAAAAGATGCGGTACCGTGTTTACACGGGAGTTATGGGGTGCCTAACACCTTTTCCACACTTAACCAAGCCCCCGAGCTCAAACTTTGTTTTTCAAAGATCAAGTTTCAACAGTGTCCAGCAATTGGACCTCTTTTCAAATAAAACTCGGTTGAGTTGGTACAACCATTTCAAATCTACCAACTGGCGACTCTATAAAACGTTCAAATCATCGACATGATACACGTTGGCCTTTTCCTAAAAAACCCTTCAAAACCCTTTTCGCAATAAAAAGAGTAAGGGTAGAGATAACTTAGGAAGAGATAAAAGATCCGGATTGTAACCCGACCCGCGGATTTTTTCCCGATGTCGACAGGTGGCGACTCTGCTAAGGACAGTAGAGGGCTTAGGCCGCTTTCAAATATTTCCCTTTCAAAACTATAAATGTGTGGAATGTTGCGTCTTTACATCGAATGAATGCGTGAATGCTGTGTCTTTACCTTGAATGAATGTGAATGAATGCTTTTCTGCTTTGTAGTGCTTCGCACCCATATTAGTTCTTCGCACGAATTGTCATCATATGCATAACGGTGAGGCACGATATATGTGAATATATGTTGTGATTCCTCTCACAAGGGGGCAAAACCCGTCGGTGATAAGTAATGTCTCTGGGGATCGGCTATGTCTCTAGGGCTCATAAAAATGCACCACCCAGATTCGCTCCAGTTGACAGATCAGATTAATTTTCCATCTAGTAGATTGCGATGATCTGGGAACCTTCATGCCAAAAATCCACGCGAGAGTAACCTAAGATAGGTCAGCCTCTGATTAACCAAATCCAATGGGAAGCTTCTTTATATCTTCCTCTTTCAATTCAATGTCCAATTTTCAATATTTACCTCTTGTCATCTTATCATCAAAATAACTGACCTCTATTTTGCAGGATAAAATTAAAAACCACATCATGCATCCTATCCCTGCCTACCTCAGGAAATTGACACGCCTACGTTTTATTGTAGGTGAAAAATTGGTCCTGTCACTAGATCTAAGTCTAAGAAAGCACTACGTCCATCCACGGACATGACTTTGAGTGCTCAAACAGAATCCACCCCTGTCTCTAGGGAAGAGTTTGAGGGATTGAGAAATCAGATAGCTGAATTAGTCGATTTTCTAAGAGAACAAAGCAAGGCCCTTAAAGGGAAGCAAGCCCAAACTCATACAGAACCAAGAGCACCTGGTGGTAGTCAAGAGACCGAAAAGGCCGAGACTCATATTCCTGGACCACAAAACCAGGACACAACCAACAAAACCCCTAAATTCACCCCCTCAGCGAATAACAGGAAGCTGGTGACCTTCTCAAGAAAGTAAAACAAATGGAAGAAACTCTTCGGTCTATCAAAGGGACTGGGGCATTCGGCAGTGTTAATTACTCCAACCTCTGTATTTTCCCCGGGGCTCGTTATCCCAAAAAATTTAGAACTCTTGATTTCAAGAAATATGATGGATTGGGAGATCCATATACACATCTGAAAGTATTCATCAGAGATGTGATGCCCCCAAATTCGGGACCACCACTTGGTCTCTCGAATTCAGTTCATCACGTGCTCATGGTAATACAATCATAATAATAATATGACTAAATATCACATCGCACAGCGGAATATAATACACGACTACTACCGAATAGATTATATTTAAATAATATAATTTATTCACGTCCCAAGGTCTCGTAACTTAAACAGTGATTACATAGCTTAGACATATCTTAAGCATAAATAACCTTAACTAGTACATAAAATCATAAGTTCTTTATTACAATCATAAGTCCTACATAATTAAAGCTACTCAGTAGCCTTTCCCTTGCCCTTATCTGTGCCCGAAGGTCCGCACTGCTCTGTCTTAACTGAAATGTTTTAGGAAAAGCAAGAATGAGCACAAATTGCCCAGCAAGTAATATACAATAAGGGTGATTAATATAATTCTCAATTCTCGAAAGGGAATAGCAAAGTTTAATAGCTCAAGGATAACAAGAATATCAACAGTTCTCAATAACAGTCGCTAAGGACAGAATAATATCAATGTGATTCAATAATAAATTAATTCAAGATTTCAAGATAACTGAATACTGAGCAGTCACTAAGAACTATGAACTTCCACAGGAATTAACAGTAATGAACTGAAAATCTAACAAAAACAAGTACAATAGGTGATCAGCCTAAAGTACCCTACGTTATGCATAACATTCAATCATACTCAAGTGCACACGTCGGTTCTCCGACAATTATATTTTCCCTTCAAAGAAGGTTGTTCTTCTCAGTCAAATACAAAATCCCGCACCAATCAATTGGGTTGGGTCGCTTTTCAATAATATAAGTCTAGCCGAATGAAATGGTATAGACACTTTCAAAATATTCAAGAACAATACCAAGTTCAACATGAATAATAGCTTTAATGAAATAAGAGTTCAAGTATGCTAATTCAATTCAAACGAGTAAGTAAAGAAACTAGCTCGCAATATACAAGGATAGAATACTTGCACCGTAAAAGAGTGTAAGTTAGGAAACTTGCCTTAAGCATAGTTTATCCCCGTAATTTAATCAACACTTTTCGAATCCTATCGTAATATAGTTATATATATATATGATATTCATTAGTCATATAGTTTAACATTATATCTCATCTCGTATATACGATAATCACATAAGCTAAGTCTTAATCTAGCTACACAGTTATATAGTATCTTATTAATATAACTTTTATCCTTAACGTTCCCCCTCGTGAGTTAAGACACATTCTCATATCATTAATATCACATAAGATCACAACAAATAGCAAACATAATCTTTCTAGCACTTTATAGTATTTTTATAAGCTAATCGTCAAATCGGATTTAAGTAACAACATGTGATATCACATAACACATATACATATGAAAGGATACTTCTACGTTTATACAACCTTGCCTTGCTCCAAACATACATGATATAGATTCTAAGTCAGTACGTTCAATAACTTAAAGCCATTCAAGGTTATGAAATTACATTAGCTATCATACTTTGTTATACGAGGTGATCACATAACTTGTTTTAAGCATGCTTGCAAGTATCTATATTATACACATATAATTAGCACCGTTACAAACTTAATTCATGTTTCACTGGTGCCTAACTAGTTCTCATGGCATCTAACATGGCATGTGTATATTTATGACATTTTAATGAGGTTATGAGCACTACCAAACATGTCTAAAATTTTCAGAATCTAGGCTTCGATATAACATGTCAAGATTTACATTTCAAACTTACACTTTCACTTAGTAAAGTTCACAAATGAAGTCCACATGCTCATGTTATACTATGAAACATATATAAGTAAGTCAACATGCCTTTCATGCATTTCAAGGCCATATAAACATGCTCGAAAAATCAGAACCTAGAACCCTAATATAACATGTTAGAGTCTATGTTTCAAGCTTGTGTTTTCATTAGAAAGGTTCAATTGAGGTTCACATGCTCAAGTTACATTATGAAGCTTAGATACACAAGTCAACATTCATATTATATGTTTCTAGGTCATACAAACATGTCTCAAAAGTCAGAATAATTAAAACGGATAAAACAAGTCAATGTCCTTTTTGGAACTCTAAGTTCATTGTGAAGTCCATATCTTCACCATTCAAGCATTTGATCCTAATATAGCATGCCCACATTAGTTTAACATGTTCATATATGTGTATTAATCATGCTTGCAGGCTTATCTAAGTTATATAATTAAACCAACACTTAACAGATTTTGAAACAGAAAAACAAAAACTGAATCTGCAGATTGGCGCGACCGCGCGCTGGTTGTACTAGGGAGACGAGCTACCGCGCGGCTCCCGTTCCAGGCCAGCCAGCAGCCAGACTCTGCAACTTCAAAACCCATACGCAGAAATTCCTTATGAATATGCTATTAGACTAACTTCTTTAACTTACTAACACATATATATGCTTATATAATAGTCAATCGCCATTATCAATTCCCAAATTCATGAACTCCAACTAAATTCAAGAATTTGATATTTTTACAGAAATTTAAGAGAAAATGGAAATGAAGGACAAGAAAGCTATATAATGATTCCATCATGTATGTATGTTCATATAACAACAATATAAGGGTTCTACAACCCGAACACAATCTAATTTGGTATAATCAAGAAATGAGATTTTTACAGAAAACAAAAATGAAGAATAAGGAAGCTATATTATACCTCTGCTTGAATCTGAACTTGCTGCTACTTCACAATGCTATTATACTACTATGTGTATTATTCTCAACTTAACTTAAGCAATTTATCAGCAAATGAATTAGAGAGGATGAGAGCCATATATATAGAAAAATAATTGTCCAGACATTGCTTATACACACCAAATTAAACCAACGAGATTTTAGATTTGCTTGATGGTTAATAGAGAGTAGGTAATTGGTTGTTGGGACTCATCATCATGCCCATTCTCTTGCTCATCATGATCTAGTCTATGTTGCTGATTTTGAGGATTTGAAGAATGAAGCTATGGAGTTTTACTGAGTTTGAGGAAGAATAGGAAGTAGACTTCGTAATGCTAATCACGTGTATGAGGAATTGGAGAGCAAATGGGATACTTCAAATGGGACAATTGATTTACTTCTCAGCATTTGCAAATACTACACTTGTATACACACACCATATACTTATGTTATATATTATATGTACTCTTAGGTTATAATTTAAGTCACAATGTACTTCACATAATGTAATAAGTGTAATTTTCACACATAATCCATGTTTATTTGTTTTACCGGATATAATTTTAAGTCAAATATTACCACATTACATTATCTCATTCATTATTAAATTCTATTAATTCAATAATTGTTTACAATATATATCTACACATGATGTATTCATAACACATAGCTTTAATATGTACAATCATATAATATAATATACTTGCACATAACAATTAATATAATCTTATTATATTAATAACTTTACTTATTTGTTTCATTATTCATAATGTCAAATAAATAAATTATCCACCTTATCAATTAATTAACAATAATATTAATTAATCCCTTCCTCGTAATTATTAATAACACTTAATTAATAATCATAGGATTAATTATCACATGAATATAGATCTTATTATATTTATGAACACGTTGCTTATTATTATTATATTATTTGCAATAATAATAATCCCCACATCATCAATTAATTATCATTAATATTCTATAATAATTAATTAATATTCTACGATAACAATTAACAACAATTAACAATTAATTAATTGTTCACTTAATAAATCTTTCGTCAATTAATATATCTCATCACTGTGCCACACAAGGCTTTCACGAGTTTATTATAAACTCCACATTTTCACCAATTATTATAATTACTTAATTTAATATAATTGAGTTAACTCACAAAAATTATTTATATTCAAATAAATTCTCAGTTCCATTAATATATTTATTTAATAATATTCAGAAATTCTCGGGTATTACAAGAGAACTCGGATCCTATGCAGAAGACGAGAAGCTTCGAATGCAGTTATTCCAAAAAAGTCTAACCGGAGAGGCAAGAGCCTTGTATGTCCGTTTGGATAACTCTAAGATCCACAGTTGGGAAGAGTTGGTCTATGCCTTCCTCAGTCAATACAGCTTCCAATCTCAGCTGGCTCCAGATAGATACCAGATAACCAAAATCAAGAAAAAGAACACTGAATTATTCAGAGAATATGCCCAATGATGGAGGAGGGATGCAGCACAAGTCACCCCAGTCATGAATGAGTCTGAGATAGTCATGACCTTCATCGACATCCAAGAAGCGCCATATTATGAGAGGGTCCTAGCAGGCATAGGAAAACCATTCTCTGAAGTGATCAAATACGGTGAAATGGCAGAAATAGGGCTTAAGTCCGGGAAGATAAAAGATTTGACTATTTCTGAACATATCCAGTCTAGAAATTACGAGAGTAATCCCCGGAGAGTACACAAAAAGAAAGATGAAGAAGTGTCCTTAGTAGTACAAGGGCAAAATCCAAGGGGCGAGGCAAACAGTATGCCCATTCAAAAGAGGAACTTTAGACACTCGAAATTTTTCTTGCCCAATACTAACACTATAGGAGGGCAAAACCATCAATCAAGCCAACCTTGGTTCGGACACCAGACATCCAATCTAAATTCGACCACCAATGCCGGTCCTTCAGCCTAAATTCGATCCCCAATGTCGGTCAATTCCAGTCAAATCCGATCACCAATATCAGTACTCCAGCCAACTCCGATCGTCAATCTGACAGTCAATCTAACTCCGATCGTCAGTCGGACCGTCAAATCATCCCCGATCTCAATGTCGGGACATCAGCTAAAACCTAGTCATCGATATCGGGACAACCACAACACCGATCAACCATATCGGGATGTCAAAGCAGCCTTGACAGCTACCCGGGATGTACAAATCAGCCTCGGCAACAACCCGGGAGGTACAAATCAGCCTCGACAGCAACCCGAGAAGTAAAGCTCATCCCCGACATCAGTCCGAGAAGTCAGGTCTACTTCGAACATAAACCTGAAGCACCACAACACTTCCAAAAGAAAACCTGGAATGACCACGTCAGCCACAGAGGCAACACTGGGGACAAACAGACTCGAATGGGATCCAAGTCTTGAAAACAGCTCCCGAAAGTCAACCAATGGCCATGCCGACACCAATGGCAACCTCGGGAGGGGAAAAATGGTCATTTTACCAACTATCATCCGATTCAGTCAAACTCAAGCAGAATTAATGCCGCCAAGGTCAGAAAGAACCACAACGGTGATTTCGGGTGAAAATAGCACCAGACGGTTCATGGGACAAACTGTGGGGAAACGAAGACCCGGTCATGAACCCATCTTTGGGGACTTAAAAAGGGTTAAAACCAATGTCATTGCGACACTCTCAGTGAGGGCTTTTCAAAAAGCTATAGCACGCCCTAAACGGACGCTCTGATCAAACGTTATGAAGTTCCGAACCTGACATCGCGTCGCCCGGCATGCACGCACCTCGAGACTACCAAACAGGGCACGTGGGCCCCACCTAGGGAAGCCACAGCTCTACCTGTGGCTGCCACAGGTAGAGTGGAGGCTCCTTGGCCTATAAATAAATGTGCCCCCCGTTAATTTTCAATAATTCGAAAACGTAGAGAAGCTCTGCCTGTTAGATTTCCTGACTTTTAACACCTCTTCCAAACCCAAATATTTTTACTCCAACACGTAGACAAACCCATATACTACCACATATCAACAAACCACCGGTAGATTTGGTCGTTTGAAGCCCACTAAGTGGCAAAAAGCCCGTTTTGCAGGTTATTGTAAGTATTTTTACGATCAGCAAGTTGCTATTACTACTTTGCAATGTTTTACACTTGCACACGAAATTTCACTTTCTAAATATGCCCGGAACTTAGTTCCGTGGCCGTTTTCGTCAAAACTTGATACATTTTTGTACATAAACTCTGGTTTCAGCATTTCTATAACTCGGATTGACGATCCGTCAGCTTTAACAGCTCCACTGCACTTGCACACACATTCTGGCAACTTCGCCGGACTAGGTTATCTTCCCAGTCCGGGTTTGGACCTTTTTATATATATTTAACTGTATATATACTAACATTTCAATTCTGTCAAGCCCGGATGTCAAATCCGAGGTAGTTTACCGCTTTTATATATATTTACACATATATAAGCGACTCTCACCATAACTGGTTCTCTCTCCATTATTGGTTGACTACATTTCTGTCAATATATATATATATATATATATATATATATATATTTATATATTTTTAGTTCGGCCTGGATTATTTCGTGGCCATTTTACTGTTTTTCCACACTTCCCCATACTGGGTGCTCTCCCCAGTCACTTGGTGACTATTTTTCTGTCAATTTCAATTCCAGTACGGCACAGGCGTGAAAATCCATCGCCCTTTTTACTATTTTTCTATATATATATATATATTTCATTTTTGTCACAGCTTGGATTATTTTGTGGCTATTTGCAGTTATTTTATAAATATATATATTTCAATTCTAGTCCGAGCTTGCGAGTGAAAATCCATCGCCCTTTTTACAGCTTTTATATATATTTAACTATATATATTGCTTTACTCAATTAATCTAACAGCTGCATTTAATATTCATTTTTTATATGAATCTGCATTGACATATCTGCGGGCGGACTAGATTTATCCAAATCTCTATAATTCTAGCTTTCAACGGTTCAAATAGGTCCCGATAGAACCTGGAAGCTATAATGGCTGAGATTTCTTTAAATCTAGTTATTTTTATAGTTTTAGCTTCAAAAACAACCTCGCGCCCCTTAGATCGCTATCTAGTGGGAACGAGACGCTTCGGCCGTGAGGACCGGATTTACTGAATGAATCCCTGGTTCTGGCTATCTTGGGATATTTATCTGCTTCTGTACAAATTTGAACTGTGCAGGTTTTCTAGCTACTCATATGTGAGCCTAGGAATCGTGGGATTCATGATCAAACTGATCAGAATCTGATTCCAACGATGGACAAACTCTAATTTACAGATGTACCCTGCCAGTTTTTATGTAAAATGTACATACACAGACCTTAAAACGGTTATCCGAATTTAAGGTCTCAACGTAGTGAAAATATGGATTGTTGTGTCAGCGTCCCTCCGATGGTTTTCATACCCATGAGGAGACTGACACTTTATATTTCTGTGGTCGAGGATGCTTCGCAGCCCGGCAAATCACCATTTGTATGCAGCCTTAAGACTATAAAGATAAAATTGAGAGTAGCGATATGCTTCAATTCCTATATCAGCGTAAGGGTTTGATAAAACCAGCTTTCAAAACATCACTGTCAATTCAATTCAAAAGCTTTTGCAAATCAAATTAAAGGATGCTTTTTGCAAATCAAATCAAAGATTGATTTTCAAATCAAATCAACCCCTTCGTATATAGGCTCAATGAAGCCTGTCAAAGCTTTTAATCAAATCCAAAGGCCCAATTTTCAAACAGCATTCACTCACGCATTCCAGTTTTAAGGGAAATATTGAAAAGATTGCGGTACCGTGTTTACACGAGAGTAGTGGGGTGCCTAACACCTTCCCCACACTTAACCAAGCCCCCAAACTCAAAACTCCGATTTCAAAGATCAAGTTTCGACAGTGTCCAACAATTGGGCCTCTTTTCGAATCAAATTCGGTTGAGTTGGTACAACTATTTTCAAAACTACCAACTGGCGACTCTGTTTAAATCAAATTAAATCGTCGACATATACACATGTTGGCCTCTTTCCTAAAAAATCTTTCAAAACCTTTTTTTGCAATAAAAAGAATAAGGGTAAAGATAACTTAGGAAGATCGATTTAAGAAAAATTGGGTTATGAACCGACCCGTGGTATTTCTTAAATTTTCCAAAGTCGACAGGTGGCGACTCTGCTGGGGACAGGAGAGGGCTTAGGCCGTTTTCAATCTTTTCAAACATTTTCCTTTCAAAACTATTGAATACATGAAATCCTGCGTCTCCACAGTCAATGGATGAGTGAATGCTATGTCTTTCATTTGAATGTATGAATGCTATGCCTTTACATTGAATGAATGAGAATGAATGCTTTATTACTTCACACCCATATTAGTGCTTCGCACGAACTGTCATTGCATGCATAAGCGGTGAGGCCGATGTATGTGAATGTATGTTGTGTGTCCCTCCACCAGGAGGCTAACCCGGTCGATGATAAGTAAGAATTCTGGGGATGACTAAGTCTCAGGGGCTGCCTCCTAAAAATGCACTACCCAGATTCGCTCCAGTTGAACGATCGGATTAACTTCCCTTCTAGTAGATTGCGATGATCTGGGAACCTTCATGCCGAAACAAAAGCCGCGAGAGTAACCTAAGATAGGTCAACCTCTGATTACCCAAATTCGAAGGGAAGCTTCTTCATGCCTTCCTCTGTTAATTCAATGTCAAGTCTCCAATTACTGAGGAGCACAATGTAAATGACAATAATGAAAGATTTACTTTCCTGTCAGATATCCTGTCATCCTGCCATCAAAACAACTAACCTCAATTTTGCTGGATAAACTTAAAAGACACATCATGCATCCAATCCTTACCTACATTAGGAAATTGACACGCCTACATTTTGTTGTAGGTAAGGAAAAATTGATCCTGTTACTAGGTCTAAATCTGAGAAGGCACAAAGCCTATCTATCGACATGGCTAAAAGTGGCCAAAGCGAGTCAGGTTTCGTATCTCAAAAAGAGTTTGAGGGACTTAAGAATCAAATAGCAGAATTGTCTATCCTCTTGAAATAACAAAGTAAAAGCACTCAAGGCCAATCAATGCTCAAACAAACAGAGACCTCCTCACAGGGTGGCAATCAAAGTACTGACAAAAAGGGGGGAATGTAGATCCCTGAACCTCGATCCACTAAGAGAACCAACAAAACCCCTGAAATCACAAATCTCAGGGAGGATCGGGAAGCGGACAATCTCCGAAGGAAAGTTCGACAAATGGAAGAAACCATCCGTTCAATCAAAGGGACTGGAAACCTTGGAAATGTCACCTATTCAGATCTTTACATATTCCCAGGGGCTAGATATCCTGACAAATTCCAAGTCCAAGAGTTTGAAAAGTACAATGGGGTAGACGATCCTTATACGCACTTGAAAGTATACATTGGCGAGCTAGGGTCTTATGCTGAAGACAAAAATCTCAGAATGCAGCTTTTCCAAAAGAGTCTCACTAGAGAGGCTAAGACTTAGTATGCCCGACTTGATAATACAAAAATTCACAGTTGGGAAGAGCTAGCTCACGCCTTCCTAACTCAATACAGCTTCCAATTTCGGATGGCTCCGGATCGATATCAATTGACCAAAGTCAAAAAGCAGAGCACCAAGTCTTTCTGAAAGTATACCCAAAGATAGAGACGTCTGGCAGCACAAGTCGGCCCGCCTATGACAGAAGCTGAAATGGTGATGACTTTCATAGACATTCAAGAAGCACCCTACTATGAGAGGATCTTAGCTGGAATAGGAAAGCCATTCTCAGAGATGATCAAATATGGCGAAATGACAGAGATGGGCCTGAAAACAGGCAAGATCAAAGATCTCACAGCCTTGAAAATAGTCATCGAGGATATACAGTCTGGCAACTATGCGAGTGATCCCGTGAGGATACCCAAGAAAGGCAATGAAGATGTATCCCTCGTTGTACAGGGGCAGTCCAGGAGATCTAACCATAGTCCCCCCATTTGGAAGAGGGAAAGCAATCTGCCATCACAACAGACCGCATTCAACAATTACCAAAAGAGAAAGAGAAAATTCAAAAGAACTGAAAATCGGGTGTTCACTCCACTAGGTGATTCCCTTGAAAACATATTGGTGATGTTAATAGATCACAAGAAGATTATCGAGATGGCTCCACCTCTGGATCCAAAAAGCAAAAGATACGATCCTAGCCAGAGATGTGCTTACCATTTAGGATCTCCAGGACACGATACACAAGATTGTTGGTCCTTAAAGCATAAAATCCAAAACCTGATCGAAAGCGGTGATCTTGTGATCCAACAACCTGACCATCCAACTGTTAATGCCAACTTTCTGATGCAGTATGATACGGAGGAAGTTAACATGATCGGGTCAGAAAGCGATGAAATGTATCCAAATCGTAAATACATACAAAGGATAGAGGATTACCCCCAAAGGAGCATAACAAGTGTCCTTAAGTTGGAAAATACAGAGGAGGGTCTGACGATAATATAAAAATTGGATGCGATCCAACATCAAGTAACTCTGCTGGCTAATCTGGTAGTGCGCCAACATCAGGGTACAAGGAAACTTTTCATTCAAAGCCAAGAGAAAGAGGAGGTTATTCAGAATGAGAGCATATCTCCCTCCAAGATCCGCCGACTAAATGAAGAGGATCAGAGCATGTTGAATGAACGAGAAAGGTGGAATGATCAAATTACTCGAAGTTCTCACCAAAAGAAAAATCCTCCGGAGGAGTGCGAACTCCCAAATAGGAAATATCAAGAGACATTCCAAACACTAGCAAACCCTCGAAATCCTACGACACCGAGAGTCAGGGAAAGTACGAGGAGAAGGGTATTCACACCTTTGGAGGACTCATTGGAAAATATGTTAGCCCTATTGATTGCGCAGAAAAAGATCACTAAAGCTCGCTCCACCGATGGATCCCAAAGGAAGGTAATATGATCTCAACAAAAGGTGTGCTTACCATTCTAACTCACCCGGACATGCAACTGAGGAATGCTGGTCTCTAAAACACAAAATCCAGGATCTCATTGAAAATGGAGAACTGAAGAAAGAATTCCCCATGACCAGAAAAGGCGAGAGGGAAATAAAGAGCTCAAGATGTCCACTTGAAGCGGGCAGTTCAAAGGATGTGACGGCTATGAGCATCAATCCTGGTATAACACAAGGTGGACTGACCCTAATACTGGGAGTGACTAAAGAAACAAAAGAATCTCCCAATGAAGTTCATCCACCATCATCAAATATCTTGATGCCCAAAGCCAACAACAACATGCCTGACCTTATCCTTCTGGAAGATGAGGATGAGATACTTATCCTTCCCCGTATGGAAAAAGCCCAAAAGGAAAGTTCCTTGCGAGAGACACAACATCAGTGCAAGGGGGATTTTATACTCAAATCCTCTCAAGGCTATGAGAACAGTGAAGCAGCTGGCGAAGAAAAAGGCGGCGAAATTCTCAAGGAAGAAGCCAACCCCTCGAAGAATCTGGAGTTTATACCTTTATGCTAAGAGTCCAATTTAAGCATCCTTAAGCGATATGCTGATTCAGGAGGCGATCAATTTATGACAGGGATTGAAGATATTCAGAGCCAAGAGGGAACCTCTATCACAAGCCTCGAAGGCGACATAACCACTGACGACTGTACTATCAGGCCTCAGCTAGCCAGAAGGACATAGATCCAGAGGAAATTGAGAGATCCAGAGGATGTTGGGATGTTATCTTTTTCTTAGCATTATGCCTTTTATTTTCCATGTATACAAAATCAAAAAAAAAAATAAAAATCAAAAGAATCAAAAAGAAAAAAAAAAGAGAAAAGTCAAGCCTTTCAAGCCAACACCATGAACTATGAATGACCTGATCTCCCTCAACCCGAGAGTACATAGGCAACCATTTATGGTGCGGTCAAACCAAGCAAAAATCCAAAGAACTTGCGAATCCCAGCATCAAATTCCAAAGCTCATCGAACCAAATTCAAACCCCAGATAAACTCTTTGCAAACCTCTTCAATTAAACAACCAGGAACTATGAATGACCTGATCTCCCTCAGCCCAGGAGTACATAGGCAGCCATCTACGACGCGGTTCGACCTTCAAGAAAAAAATAATAAAAATAAAATAAAGACCAGTTCCAAGACACTGAAGACAAATAAAAGCCAAATTCTATCAAACCACCTGGTCAACAGGCCTTGCTGAGGAAAATCAAAACTAGTCTCTGAACCCGTGGATAAGCGAGATAACAGTGCCAACATGGCATCTATCTGAAGATAGAGGAGCAGCTGCAAGCTCCTAACCCTCGGTCTCCATACGAGCCAGAACATCCACTGTAATCTGCACACTATGGCCTCGTCCCTCTCAGCAAAGGCAGCCTCCTGAGTGTCTCGAGTCTCGCCTCTATCAATAGAAGTCAGATCTCCACTAGAATGGGCCGTCAACATCAACGCCCTGGCCTGATCTCTCTTGAAGGTCATTCGAGCTATCAAATCTGACATAGCCAGATCTGTTTTGGTAGGGACACTCGGTAGGTTACCAACCAAGTCGTGGTCAAAGCCATCACCACCAACCATCACAAGCCCTTGAGTCCAATTCATTGGAGTTCGAACGCATCTCGACGCCAATCATCAAAGTTGAAACAACAACACAGCGATATATCAAGCATAAACATCCGCAAGGACCTTCGAAGAGTTGAGGCCTCAATCTGAAACCTTCATCAAACCAGAAGAAAGGCCATCAAAGCCAATTGCTCCTACAAATCAAAAACAATGACTAGGTCATCCAAGCATTAAAGCCAAAATCCACTACCTATTCACAATGGGGGTCATGCGATTAAAGACCCTTGCAATCTCAGCATCTTATCAGCCCATCGATCAAACATACAACCAAGCAATCCTCCTAGACGACAAGCAAGACTGGGGCAAGTTCAAAGTCAACGACAACCCGACGTGGGGACCGTTACAACAAAATTGAACCAATTTTGGAAATTGCGTAATTCAATACTGGGGCATTTATCAACCATCCAATCAGCATGCACCAGTCGGCACCATCAGCATGGTCCATCATCATCCAAGCTTCCATCATTGGCAATTTGGTATGACCAATCGATCTTTGCCAATCATAGTTTTCTTAGAATACTGCGATCCGTTAATAAGGTATGACTCTTTCATCTCTTTATGTGTTTTTAATTTCCATGCATTAGCGATAATATACATAAGTCCTGCATTAGAGTCTCAAAAAAGAAAAAGAAAAAGAGATTTTTGCTTAACTTGTTATGAAATGGATTAATTCTAATAAGCGTCCATGGAGCAAGAATCATGAAAGAGATTAGAGAATTAAGACTATTCAACCTTTTGATTAGGCATGACGTCCTAGTTCAAAGCACTTTTAAAGCAAACTTGACCTCATATGCATGTCAGCACTTTGCGATTGACCTGACTCTTAGTTGTGGGATATGAAACTATGATGACAAGGATGACAATTGGTAGCCAGCCTAATGCCTCGAATCATGGTCTGGGTTACTCGAGTAATTAAGCCCGAGGGGTGTCTCTACACCTGGTGCCCTAAAGCCATCTGGTTTGGGAGCCACCGGCCCAACGCTCGTTGCATGGGTAACTCAGTTCCTAAGAAAATGAGCATTACAAGAAATCAAAGTATAAGAAGATTCAAATCGTGGCCTAGGTTACCCGAGTAATTAAGCCCGAGGGGTGTCTCTACACCTAGTGCCTTAAAGCCGTCTGGTTTGGGAGTCACCGGCCCAACACTCGCTACACGGGTAATTTAGAGCCTAAGAAAATGAATCTTGCACCAGCTCAGACAAGGATCAAAAGAGTAGACCGCCTGACTTGTCTCAAAGTGTGGCCTTTGTTACTCGAGCCAGTAAACCCGAAAAGGTGTCTTAACACCTAGTACCCTAAAACCGTATGGTTTAGGAGTCATTGGTCCAAAACTCGTTATATGTGTTGGGTTTGCTAGAAATATAAGCATGCAATCAAATTACATAAACGCAACGGAAGGGATGAAAAATCAGTTTTTAAAATTTTCTTACAAACCCTTAACCATGATCTTTCTTGTGCATCAAGTATCAGTCAATACATAGAAGGATATGATGGAATTATACCTTTGAAGATCCAAGCTTCCTCAAGTACAAGTTCTATAATCTTAATCTTATAATAACGTCAAAACCTTCCATATCCAATACAGAAATTGAAATAATGTTTTTAATAATATTAAGAACATAATAACAGTTATTAAGATAAATGGACTTGCCCGAAGGCATTGCTAAACAATAAGTTCCTACAGCTAATGCAGCAATCTTTGCTCCATTCCCCACTCGTAAGATCACCTCTTCATTGTTCAGCTTTCTACTTCTGACCAGTCCCTGCACAGTGTTACATATGTGAGACCCACAGCCGGTATCCAATACCCAAGTAAAATTATGACTTTCAGAAAAATTAATTTCAATCATAAACAAACCTTGATTGGAAGTCGAAGCTTCTCCAAGCTTCTTCTCTGCTAGAAACTTCTTGCAGTTCCTCTTCCAATGTCCCGGCTCATTGCAATGAAAGCACATTCCTTTAGCTGGTTCAGGTTTTTTTTGTTCCTTTTCTTTCCCCTTTCCCTTAGCCTTCTTGGATTTCTTCTTTTCAGAAGACACCTTGGGCCTCTTCCTTTTATTGGAAGAATCCACCATCAAGACATGGTTCTTCTTGGATGAGAAGTGACCGTCTGCAGTTTTCAGCATGTTAAGCAGCTCAGGCAAGCTGACATCTAGCTTATTCATGTGAAAATTAACCACAAACTACGAGAAGGTCTCAAGGAGTGACTGCAAGACCAAGTCTTGACTCAACTCCCCATCCATGACGAACCCAAGCTGTCCAAGGCGTTCAATCAAATTAATTACCTTCAGAACATGAGTCTCGACGGCAGTGCCCTCGGTCATCCGAGATCGGAAGAGCTCCTTAGATATCTCATATCTAGCAGTCCTACTCTGTTCACCATACAACTCCTTGAGGTTAAGCAGCATAGCAGGAGCATCCATATTTATATGCTGACGTTGAAGCTCGTTATTCATGGATGAGAGCATGATGCATTAAGCCACAGATGCATCATCTTGCCACTTATTGAAAGTGACAATCTCTTCCTCAGAGGCTGTTTTCGAAACAGATTCAGAGATAGTTGAATTTAGGACATAAGAAATCTTTTCAGCAGTGAGAACAATTCTCAAATTTCTTAGCCAGTCCTCATAATTCGGGCCGATAAGCTTATTTGCATCAAGTATGCTTCGTAGTGAGATTAGTGATTTTGACATTTTTAAAATTCTGCATGTGAAAAGACAACATTTTTAGCAAACATTTATTTATTAACTTTGCATACCAAAATAAATGTAGGTCTTTATTTTAAATTGGTATCTCCCACTATTTTCATCAAATTATATTACCCTCACTTATATAGTTCGGCAACATCTAATTAAAGATTTGCTAGTGAGATTAAGGATCCCATTTCAAATGTATATAACCTTGTAGATAGCACAACAAGCGATATACAAATAAATAGGTAGACAACTCTTGTCAATTACATCACCATGTAACTCTTTTTATTTTGCCTCTTAAATCATAATGGTCATGTGTGTGCACATCCGAACTAAAATGATTTAAGTTAAGTCCAGCCTAGCACTTCCATAAATTTAAAAAAGAAAAATGTTCGTCCTTGTGGATAGCACAACAAGACTAGATCATTCAATTTTCTTGATAAGCATCAAATGTGATTAATTAACATCTTAAATACTCAATACTCGCCTTGTGGATAGCACAATAAACTCATATTAAATATTTAATACTCTATTAATTAATCATGCTAGAAGGCGACGTTCGATATTCCAAATATCATTTGAACGTTTCAGACTTAATATTTTTTCTTTGAGGGGTTTGTTATTATTTGTCTCATCTTGTTTAGCGCGCATGCACATATATATATAAAATACGCGTCATTTTATTAAACATGCGAAGTATGTTTGCATAAAATATAATATATATAATATTTAGCATGCAATATAGAATACTATATTCTACCCGAATTGATTATGGACTTTTATTCTAGTTTGGTTCACTAGAGCCACCAAGTGAACCAAAAGGTCAAACCTAGGAGTGCAAGAATTTAAATTTTAAATGTAACTATTACATTTAAACCCGGGCTCCATACAAACGGGTCTTCACGCGCTCCTTGCTCCTTGGTCTCCAGTTTCTTCAAGATAATTCTAACTATCTCTATTACATAAACTATTTATAATTAAATAGAAACCTTGATCAGCAATCAAGGGGAAGTACATAGGAGGGAGATAGAATTTTACACCGAGAATAAAACCAAAGAAGACGAGGTACGCAAACTCTATTTTATAAAACCCATACATTCAAGCATTCATCCAAAATAGAATCCAATCACATTGGTCATAGTCCATAATCAATCCCTTTTATTAACATACATATCATCATACGTATCAATAAAACTTATTCATCTCATGAAAATAAATTCATTCCATATATGTATTAATATCAGTTAATGGGCAAAAGTTTGCTAAATTTTGTTTTTGGAAAAATAAACTCCTTTATTTCATTCAAAAATAATTTCAAATTAAACTCTTTAATTTTAGCAATTCTGAAATCTCATTTCATATAAAATAAACATCTTTATTTTAAATCTTTATTAATTAAATAAACCATTCATTTAATTAAATAAAATAAAAAAAAATCAGTTCCTGTCCAGTGGCCCAGCTGCGCCAGGAATATAAAGGGAACCGGCGCAGCTGCGCAGCATAAAAACCAAGACAAGACACCGGCGCAGCTGCGCAGCTGCGCAGCTTCGCAGAATCAGAAAAAATTTTGTTGCCCAAGAACTCGATCCAATCGCATATCATACATGTATGGAATCACATAAACTGATAAGTAGCACAAGATTGGCTCTGATACCACTGTTGGGTTTGCTAGAAACATAAGTATGCAATCAAATTACATAAACGCAGTGGAAGGGATGAAAAATCAGTTTTTAAAATTTTCTTACAAACCCTTAACCATGATCTTTCTTGTGCATCAATTATCAGTCAATACATAGAAGGAGATGATGGAATTATACCTTTGAAGATCCAAGCTTCCTCAGGTACAAGTTCTACTCCTTTGATTCCTTTGATTCCTCTGTAGTGGCTCCTTCCCTTGATCAATGTCAGCCACCCAAATGTTTGGCCTCTAACGGTGATCCACCAAGGAAGATGAAGAACTCAGGAAGATGGGTTATTGGCTTAACCTTTGTTTCTATGTCTATAGAATATGTGTACTCCCAACCTTTGAAAAAATTCACGTACCTTATTTCTGATATAAGACTCTCTTATACAGATATTATGTTAACCCTCCTAATCCAATTAGAATAGGATTTTATTTAATTAATTAATTAAACTTTTTTAATTAATTTATATCCTAATCTTATTAGGATTGAGAGAGAGTACTGATATTATATTAATTTCTAAACTTCTTTAGAATTCAAATAATAATAATATTAATATTAATAAGACTCCTCTTATTAATTTATATTTAATATTTCTAAAATATTAAATAATAAATATTAAGCTATGTAATTTATTCTATCACCATAGATTAAATAAATTATACTTAATGCATTATTACTATCATGTCATTTTCTTCTTAAATAATTCTTCTTCCTTTTATGGTGTGACCCTTTAGGTTCTCCATATTAAACCGGTTGTGAATAAATCAATTAGAACAATTATAATCTTATTTAAATAAATAAATTAAACTAATAATCTATTTAAATAAATAACATTTATTCTACAATAAGGATAAGCCTCCCCAGCGATCAACGACTTTCCAGATAATATAGATCTCAACATTAATCATAAAAGAACCTGTGAGTTAATAGTTACCGTACAATTCAATCCTTCCACCATACAATGTCCCAATTAAATATAAGACATGAATTTACTGTCAAGTCTTAATTTATTTAATCATATGTATTTCGATTAGAAAATGAGAACTCCAAATAATGCAAATTAGAAACCTCTTTGTAATTTCATTCTACCTTGGCCAAGGATTCCTGGGTTGTCATTTAACGAATCACATAGGATATATCTCTTCTTTTACTAGAGGTGGTAGATTCTTTATTGATCATTCATTATCTCCATATGTAACTCATTATACCCAAGCATACCTTATATATGGCTTAAAAGGCCTTAAGGAATAAGTCAAAGTATAATTTGTTACATACAAGATACTATGATGATCTCAAGTCCAAGGATCACTTGTACTACTATCACATTAGGAATTCCTATTGACAGGCGAGTAAAACTCCATTAGGTATTCCATAGCGAGTCATGTTCAGTGAACTTATTTTCCAATAAGCACCTACATACTTGCTTTTAGTGTCTCCGCACAAATGACCATGAGACCAGTCATCCTCATCCAATGAGCAAGCAACATATGTACCAATCTATCCGAATTTACTAATCCCCATTTTATAAATCCCACGATTGAGAACTATTTTAGTTTTTAAGCTTTCTAAGAATTTAGATCTCATTAGCATGATCTCATCATGATTCTAAAAGCATTGCTTAAAACTATGGGTTATTTACATATTATAAAAACAGCACCATGTAGATATTTAAATGCCTTAAATTAATATTTTATTAATAAATAAATAAGATTGTTTACAAAGTATGTGCTTTATCATCATACATGATTGGCTTGTATGCACACTACTATCAATATGGGTAACTCTGAAAAGCCTAAGAAAACGAGACAAAGTTAAGCGAGAAAGCAAAAAAATTTGCAAGAAAAAATGAGATCATCTAGAAATCAAAGAAGAGAAACCCATGCTAAGGGTTGCGTCACACATAGTGCACATGTCATATGATCTTAATCTTGTGAAAAGCAGTGTTTAAAGCGAAGATGAAATGTCTCTGATGAAGGGAGATAAGTCTTGTGAATCTAATCCTACCCATGAAAAATGACCATGGATGATTAAAAGTTTTCTTGCGATTTCATAACTTGTCAAGCAAAAATTTTGATTTCCTTAGGAAAAATTCATTTTTATACTCCCTTTCAAGATCTTTAGGGATAAGATGAGAGCACATTAAATACAAGCATTCAATTTCATAAACTCTAAAGTTCAAACGCCTCATACTAATCCCGACGGCCCGAGCCTTCAAGCTGTCGGCACATATTGTTGTTTGTCTGAATGTGCAGGATATTGCTCATCGTGGACATGGTCAACAAAGCGAGTTTTTCTATGAACCCCAGTAACAACCTGCTAAAGGGCTGGGGCATTTTTCCATTCCAAGAAATGGAAAGGATCTACGGTGGGACCAAGTTCCTCATCAAAAAAAATGGAGAGTTCCTGAAAGAAATCAAGGCGACATCAGTTGTCCCTACACAAAAAGGGAAAAGTCTTCAATAGAGTCCTTAACTCGGGAAGAACAGATACCCGATGACCAAAAGATCTAGCGAAGGAAATCTGCATCATCAAATATGTCAACCTGCGCCAAGTCCTCACAAGTCGAGGCCTCTACACTGAAGTTCAAATCTAGGCAATAAAAGAACGGGCTACATCCTCCAAGACGTCAGCATCACCCGGGTCATCAGCCAGGCCAGCGTCTAACCCAGCAGGGTTACAAGTGAAAAGCTTACCCTTTTTTCACACTCAATGATCAAACCGTTGGCATCAATCCAGCGTAGCATCGAAGAATGATCTGGTAATGTAGACCGTGGAACGCAACTTCAGCGAAGATATCAGGATACCTCCTAATAAAGCCATCAGTGTTTGGACCACCAAAGGGACCAACACCAAATCCAAATCCAGAAAATAGCAGCCTCTGCGAGATCCTCACCAAAAATGGCATATAAAAGGGGAACATCCAGATCTGCTCAATGATGACAAAAGGAGCTATACGGGAATTAGATCTGCTAAGCCTATCAAAATCCATGCTTGAAAAGAAACTCCAAATCACCTCAAAAAATGGTTCTACATCAATTCAATTAAGCATATGCATCAACCTAGGATAAATTAAGATCATCATATCATGTCTGCTTTGCACATGTGCAACAAGCGCTACATCAGCGCACATTTCCATCAAAACATTAGGCATGCATACCCAATAGAGTCAAATATGCATACACATTAAACACACAAACTCGATGGAAAAGTCTGCTACCGTTCAAGTAGGCATCGAGACAGTCCAATGATCAACCATTGTCCCTACCATCAAGGTAGGCACTGTTGCAAATTATCGGTGTAAGTTATCATCAGGATAGGCATCGGAAGCACCCACTGAGGTAACTCGACAAAAGAGATATATCCCCATCAGAGGAGCCTTCAGAAATATACAACGGCATCAGCCAAGAGAGAATCTTCCCCCTGATAGTATCGACAGATTGGGAAAACCATTTGTCTTAAAACTAAGATAACAGCAAAGGCTATCATAAAAAACGTTATCCCCAGCAGAAATATGGGAAACATTTCAGTTTATCTTCATCAAGCAAGCATCAGCAACACCAATGGAAATCAGACTATTGGAGTCAACCCCAGCATAGACATCAGCACCATTGATGAAAGCCAACCATGGATATCGGCACCAACACAAACACCGATAAAGGTAATGCGATTCGATTTGCGATGCGATATGCGATGCAATGCGATGCGATTTGCGATGCGATACGATGGCGATTCAATTTTTGATGCGATATACGAAGTGCAAAATACGATTTGCAAAAACATGTTAACATTCATTGCATTGAGATTTGCATCATCAGTATCTTGTCATATTTCAAGTGTCTAGCAATCTTTATCCTGTTTATTCCATTACATTACAAAAATATGATAAAGAGGGGCATCTGTAGATACTCAAAATTTTCCTTGCCCAATACTAACACTGTAGGAGGGCAGAACCGTCAATCAAGCCAACCTCAGTCCCGACACCAGACATCCAATCTAAATCCGACCACCAATGTCGGTCCTTCAGCCCAAATCTGATCCTCAATGTCGATCAATTCCAATCAAATTTGATCACCAATATCGGTACTCCAGCTAACTACGATCGTCAATCTGACCGTCAATCCAACTCCGATCATCAATCGAACCGTAAGATCATCCCCGATCTCAATATCGGGACATCAGCTCAAACCCAGTCATCAATATCGGGATAACCACAACACCGATCAACCATATTGGGATGTCAAAGCAGCCTCAACAGCAACTCAAGATGTACAAATCAGCCTGGGCAGCAACCTGGGAGGTACAACTCCGCCTCAACAGCAACCCGGGAAGTACAGCTCAGCCCCGGCATCAGTCCAAGAAGTCAGGTCTACTTCGGACAAAAACTTGAAGCGCCACAACACTTCTAGAAGAAAACCTGGAATGACCACGTCAGTCACAGAGGTAATACTGGGGACAAACAGACTCGAATGGGATCCAAGTCTTGAAAATAGCTCCCGAAAGTCAACTAGAGGCCATGCCGACACCAATGGCAAACCCCGGGAGGGGCAAAATGGTTATTTTATCAAATCTCATCCGATTCAGTCAAACTCAAGCCAAATTGATGTCACCAAGGTCAGAAAGAATCACAACGGTGATTCCGGGTGAAAACAGCACCAGACGGCTCAACGGGCAAACTATGGGGAAATGAAGACCCAATCATGAACCCATATTTGGAGACTTAAAAAGGGTTAAAACCAACATCATTGCGACACTCTCAGCGAGGGCTTTCCAAAAAGCTATAGCACGCCCCAAACGGACGCTCCGATCAAAAGTTATGAAGTTCTGAACCTGACATCGCATCGCCCGTCATGCATGCACCTCGAGATGACCAAATGAGGCACGTGGGCCCCACCCTGGGGAGACGCCGCTCTACCTGCGGCTGCCGCAAGTAGTGTGGAGGCTCCCTAGCCAATAAATAAATATTCCCCCCCGTTCATTTTCAACAATTCGAAAACGCAGCCAAGCTCTGCTTGTTCGATTTTCTAACTTTTAACACATCTTCCAAACCCAAATATTTTTACTCCAACACGTAGACAAACCATATACTACCACATATCAAAAAACTACAGGTAGATTTGGTCTTTTGAAGCCCACTAAGTGGCAAAAAGCTCGTTTTGTAGGCTATTGTAAGTATTTTTACGATCAGCAAGTTGCTATTACTACTTTGCAATGTTTTACACTTGCACACGAAATTTCACTTTCTAAATATGCCCGGAACTTAGTTCCGTGGCTGTTTTTGTCAAAACTTGATATATTTTTGTATATAAACTCCGGTTTCAGCATTTCTACAACTCGGATTGACGATCCGTCAGCTTTAACAGCTCCACTGCACTTGCACACACATTCTAGCAACTTCGCCGGACTGGGTTATCTTCCTAGTCCGGGTTTGGCCCTTTTTTGTATATATTTAACTGTATATATACTAACATTTCAATTCTGTCAAGCCCGGATGTCAAATCCGAGGTAGTTTATCGCTTTTATATATATTTACGCATATATAAGCGACTCTCTCCATAACTGGTTCTCTCACCAGTATTGGTTGACTACATTTCTGTCAATATATATATATATATATATATATATATATATTTATATATTTTCAGTCCGCCCTGGATTATGTTATGGACATGTTACTGCTTTTGCACACTTCTCCATAATGGGTGCTCTCCCCAGTCACTTGGTGACTATTTTTCTGTCAATTTTAATTCCAGTATAGATACTGGCGTGAAAATCCATCGCCCTTTTTACTGTTTTTCTAGATATATATATTTTATTTCTGTCACAGCCTGGATTATTTCGTGGCTATTTGCAGTTATTTTATAAATATATATTTCAATTCCAGTCCGGGCTTGCGAGTGAAAACCCATCGCCCTTTTTACAGCTTTTATATATATTTAACTATATATATTGCTTTACTCAATTTATTCAACTGCTGTATTTCATATTTATTTTTTATATGAATCTGCATTAACATATCTGCGGGCAGACTAGATTTATCCAAATCTCGCCAATTCTAGCTTTCAACGGTTCAAACAGGTCCCGATAGAACCTGGAAGCAATAATGACTGAAATTTCTTAAATCTAGTTATTTTTATAGTTTCAGCTTCAAAAGTAACCTCGCGTCCCTTAGATCGCTATCTAGTGGGAACGAGACGCTTCGACCGTGCGGACCGAGATTTACTGAATGAATCCCTGGTTCTGGCTATCTTGGGATATTTATCTGCTTCTGTACAAATTTGAACTGTGCAAGTTTTCTAGCTACTTATATGTGAGACTAGGAATCATGGAATTCATGATCAAACTGATCAGAATCTGATTTCCACGATGGACAAACTCCGATTTACAGATGTACCCTGCCATTTTTTCTGTAAAATGTATATACACAGACCTTAAAACGGTTATCCAGATTTAAGGTCTTAACATAGTGAAAATATGGATTGTCGTGTCAGCGTCCCTCCGATGGTTTTCATACCCATGAGGAGACCGACACTTTATATTTCTGTGGTTGAGGATGCTTCGCAGCCCGACAAATCACCATTTTCATGCAGCTTTAAGGCTATAAAGATAAAATTGAGAGTAGCGATATGCTTCAATTCCTATGTTAGCGTAAGGGTTTGATAAAACCAGCTTTCAAAACATCACTATCAATTCAATTCAAAAGCTTTTGCAAATCAAATTAAAGGATGCTTTTTTCAAATCAAATCAAACCCTTCGTATATTGGCTCAACGAAGCCTGCCAAAGCTTTCAATCAAATCCAAAGGCCTAATTTTCAAATAGCATTCACTCACGCATTCTAGTTTTAAGGGAAATATTGAAAAGATTGTGGTACCGTGTTTACACGGGAGTCGTGGGGTGCCTAACACCTTCTCCACACTTAACCAAGCTCCCGAACTCAAAACTCCGATTTCAAAGATCAAGTTTCGACAGTGTCCAGCAATTGGGCCTCTTTTCGAATCAAATTCGGTTGAGTTGGTACAACCATTTTCAAAACTACCAACTGGCGAATCTGTTTAAATAAAATCAAATCGTCGACATATACACATGTTGGCCTCTTTCCTAAAAAACCATTCAAAACCTTTTTTTGCAATAAAAAGAACAAGGGTAGAGATAACTTAGGAAGATCGATTTAAGGAAAACCGGGTTATGAACCGACCCGTGGTATTTCTTAAATTTTCCAACGTCGATAGGAACTATACCCCTTTCCAAGCTGCAGCACAGCCTTCAAACTCTCCATTTCAGAAAAATATGGAGGTCAGGCATAGAAGAACTTTCACCCCTCTAGGGGATTCACTCGAGAACGTATTCAAGCTTCTGACAACTTATAAGAAGATTGTCCAACTCCTTCCACCCACCAACACCGGTGGACAAAATTTTGATCCAAGCAAGAAGTGTGCTTACCATTCTGGATCTCTGGGCCATGACACTCAAGACTGTTGGTCTCTCAAGCATAAAATCCAAGATTTGATCGACAATGGAGAGATTGTGGTCACAAAGCCTGAGCAACCATATGTACAGGACAAGCCTCTCCCACAACATAAAGAGGAGAATGTCAATATGATCAGCACCACAAGTGGAGAAGGATCCAAGTACCTCCATTATGTGGGAGAATCAACTCCATCCAGCAACAATACCCCAGACAGTTGGGAAGTTTCAGAAAGGAGGTTCCTGATAGAACAGGAAATAAGCTCTATCAAGGAACGAATCGAACAATTAGTAGAACTGGTCGTCTACCAGCATCAGGTGTCTGATATCGATCATCCCCCCACACCGGAGATTAATCCCGTGATGGATTATAGCCGGTCTCATGAGCATGAACCCTAGACTGACAAGGGGGTCAAAGAAGCAAGTGTCCAAACTAGTAGGAAATTCCTATTTCAAAGGAATTTCACCTACCTGAACTAGTCGATGGAAGAAATCCTCCAAATGTTAATCAATGAGGGAATGGTTGCAGACTTGTTACCTCCATTGAACCCTCGGGCCAGAAAATTCAAACCTGGCCAAATATATCAGTACCACTCCAATTCACTTGCCATGATACTGAGGATTGCTGGGCACTTTGTAACCTGATTCAAGACATAATTGAAAGCGATGAATTGATGAAGCAAAATCAAGTTCTCAACCTCCCAGATGAAGACACTCTCTGGATCCCCACTGCATGGAATCAGGGTACAGTAGCTATCATCTCCTGTGATAAGGAGTCATCCCTCAAACCCTTAGTACTGCCAGGGAAAGGGGTCCAAGAAATACAAAATACTATAAAGGTGGCCGCACCCGAGCCTTTGATCTTGCCCTTCAGACCCCAGTATCCAATTAATAGTCTGAAGAGGGTCCCATGGAATTACGGGAACGATGAATGGTCCACCTCAAACAACATTATCGTTGTACCAAAGGATAATCCTTTATACTTGCCTCAGTGGGTGATCAAACCAGTCATCAAAGCCAAATCAAAGGTGGATGATGAGAAAGTTGAAGAGTTCCTCAACAAGATGGGACACAATGAAATCAAGGTGGTGCAAGGCTTGAAAGATGCACCAACTGTCTCTGATTGATGAAAAGAGGGCTACAGCCATTTTCCATGGGCAGTTATATCAGCAAAGGATTGCTCGATCCTACAACAAGAAGGTCCGAATACGATAATTCAAAGAAAATGACTTGGTGCTGAAGAAAGTTTTAGCCAATCAAGACGAAGCTAAAGGAAAGTTCGCCCCTAATTGGGAAGGCCCTTTCATTGTCAAGGAAGTGTTGACGGGAGGAGCTATTAGATTACAAGAAATGGACGGGAACGAATTTCCCCAACTCATCAACACAGACACCATAAAATGGTACTATATCTGAAGCACATGCATACCCGCATCCGGGTCCTACAAATCAAATCAGGTTTGGTTTCTTTACTAAAAAATCAGAACTACAAAGGACCTGATCTCCCTCAACCCGGGAGTACGTAGGCAGCCATTTCTTGTGCGGTCAAACCAAATAAAAACACATCAAACCAAACTCAAAACCCAAGATACAGTTTTTCAAACCCTCTCTCATATAAAATCAGAACTACGAATGACCTGATCTCCCTCCAGCAGGGAATACGTAGGCATCCATTTACGGCACGGTTTGAGCTTCAAGAAAAAATAAAAGCCAATAAAAACAAGTTCCAAGACACCAAAACCATATAAAAGCTAAGTCCTATCAAGCTACCCTGATCAACAGGCCCATCTGAGATACTCTCTGACATCTCAATTGTCAGTCCATCAAGGAGAAGCTCAGGATGGATCAACAACAGCGAGTCATGAAAGAAGTGGTAATCACTCAGCAATGACAATACATCTCCAAACAGGGAAGTGGATCAAAAATATAATTCTCTGATATAAAACTGTTTGATATATATATATATATATATATATATATATAATGCCCTATACATAATAAAAATGGCTGATCTAGTATGTGCAGGAAAAACAAAGCTAGTCTATGGACCCAAGGATAAGCGGGCCAGCAATGCCACCATGGCATCTCTCTCTGAAGATGGAGGAGCAGCTGCTAATGCAATACCCTTAGCCTCCATACGACTCAAAACCTCCACAGTCATCTACAGTGTGGCGCTGTGGACGTTAATATATACATTCATCTTGGTAACTAGGTCATGAGTATAAGATCGAAGAGCAGTACTGTCAGCA
The DNA here is from genome assembly GCA_020205555.1 of Panax stipuleanatus. NCBI lineage: Eukaryota > Viridiplantae > Streptophyta > Magnoliopsida > Apiales > Araliaceae > Panax > Panax stipuleanatus. The sequence continues at coordinate 143,813,082 of CM035115.1, read as the reverse complement.
ATGTGAAAATCATGGGAAGCTATAGCCTCATCCCTCTCCGCAAAAGCTGCATCTCTAGCAATCAAAGTATCCTCGATCTCAATAAAGGCTGCATCTCTGGCTGAGCGGATCTCATCCCTCTCCACAACAGCTGCATCTCTGGCAGATCAGAGCTCCTTTCTCTCTATCAAGCTAGCATCCTAAGCAACTCAAAGAGAGTCTCTCTCAGCTAAAGCTATATCTCTACCAGACAAGGTGGTCAACATCTGCGCACTAGTCGAATCTCTCTCAAAGGTCATCCTAAATAGTGAGTCCGCCAAAGCCGGATCTGTGCCTGTAGAAATAGTCGGTGGGTCGCTAACCAAAGAAGTTGTCAAACCCATAAATAACTCATCCTCGGTAGGAGACTCAGAATCCTCCATAGGCTCCTCCTCATCTGAATCTACAATAGGAGCTGAAGGAACAAGTGCAGCTGCTGCCATATCTGCCTCCAACCATGCCGAGTACTCTGGAGAACGGTCCGGATGGCTATTGGAGAAATTAGCCCTCTCTCTGTGAGTCCAACACTCATATACTCGAACCAAGTTGGCAGATGATATAGACGAAGCCGACACCCTCTGATCAGCAGACCCCTCAAATCTGTGTAGGCTCTGGAACTAATCAAACTGGCTCATAATAGCCAAGGGATGATAAGTAGTCACTCCCCTCAATCCCGCTAGGGGTAGGTAATCCATACCAGGTGCATGCGTGATGAAACTATATGGGGAGGCTAACCCTGAGTATGGCAAAATCAAGAACGGATGATCAATATCCGACAAAAATGCCAACCGTGTCTCTATATCGGTACACTCTGCCGGCTAAAAGGAGTAGGACATAGCTATATCATGGGAAAAAAAATTCCCATGATGCCTGAAAGATCCAATTGGCCGGATATGGGACATCAGCCATATGTATAGCAAGACCGAACTGCCTCTGAAGAACCCCTCCGGGTGGGTAATGCAGTGAGTGACTGACCGCAACGTCTCTGTGACAACCCAGATTTTTAGAATTAATAAATGAGAATTTAATAAATAAAATTCTTATTTTAAGATATTTTGAGTTGAGTATGTGTATACGTGTAATATATTGTGAAATATGTGAATTAATGTGAAGAGAATTTAAATGTTAATTTTAATATTTATTAGAATAAATAAATATTTTAATTGAATTATTTATTGAGTTAAATAAATAATTATGCGATTATTATGGAATAATATAATTAAGTATAATATATTAATTAAATGAATATTTAGTATTTAATTTAATCGATATAATAATTTTATGTTATAGTTCTAATTTAATTGAGATAATTAAATTAGATGAGTAATGTGATGAGGGTTACATGCAATTATAATTAGCGAGTAATTATAATTATATGATAATTTTATGTGATTAATTGATGTTAAACTTTTAATTAATTAAATTAATGTTAAGATTTAATTAGTTAAAGGATAACATTAAGAATATATGTTAAAGAATTTATTAAAAGAGTTTTAAAATCGTTTTTCCAAACAAGGCCCTTACATTGTTTTAAATCCATTTTGCCAAACAGGGCCTTAACTATTAAAAACCTGTTTTTAAAATAATGAGTTTTGCCAAACAAGCCTTAGGCTTTTGATATTCAAAATTGTAACTTATATATATTAAATGCAATTATGGTATTAATGGATGATTTAATAATTGGGAGTTAAATATATATTATATAGTTATACATATAATATATATGATATCAGTTTATGTTTTGTAAAAATTACATTAGTTCTTATTCTAAACCTAAGTCTAAAACAAAGGAAAGGGTTAGTCTGTGTTAGAGACAAAACACAGAGAAAGATAGAGAGAAAAGAGAAGAGGAAGAGAGAAAGAAGGTAGAGGAAGAAGAAGTTTGAGAGAATCAAACACATCACCATCATCATCTTCAACTTATTCTCCTAATCAAAGCAAAAGGGTATAATCTCTGAATTTTGATTTTTATATTATTTTTATGTTCTTCATGATTGAGTCCTCTGTAAATTGAGTTATCAGGAAAAGTTAGTGTAAACATGAAATTGTATATATGAATTGTGTCAAATATACTTATAATTGGTTTATATGCTAATTAGGATGATTAATTCATGTGTATATGATGAACATGAGTGATTCATGCTCATCAAAAAGTTACAGTGAATATATATTGAAACTATATGGTTTTCTTTAAAATCAAAAATTTAAGTTTTATGGTGGATTATTCTACAAATTGGTTAAGGATTTGGTTAATTTGTCAAGGAACGTATTCAAGTATGTTTTGAATTGTGTATTTCGTTTTAAAAATAAATTACAGTGTTTAATTTCATTAAGAACACATATCAATGGTTTTTCTTCAAAAAAAAATCATGAAAATGGTTGTTTTAAATTGTGTGTTTTGATGATTAAATGTGTTGAAACATGTTAGGAGTTTAGAAATTATTTTTTCTATAAAATGGTTATCAATTATATTGACTGAAAGTGAAATTTGGTGTGGAAAAATATGCCAAATTGGCTTTTTCTCTGCACAGTTTGCGAGCAAAACTTGAACCGCTGGAGGGTGCCCGTCCCGACGGGCCTTGCAAGGGCAAAAACCCCCGCACCGGCTGGGGGTATACAGAAAATGTTAATGTGTAATTTTTGTGCATTTTGTTTGGAGCATGAAAATTAACTTAATGTGATAATTTGATGACATGTTAGCATACCTTAAAATGCTAAAATAATGATAATGAGTTATGTTAATATAATTTAATATGTAATTATAATTAAATTGAAGGTTTAATTTAAGTTATGAATTGTTAAATGAATATAGTGTGATTAATTTTAAATCAAAGTAGATGTTAACTTGAAGTATAATTTGTTTAATTATAATTTAATATGTGATTATAATTTGAAATATTTATAATCAAGGTAAAAGTATAATTTAAATTATAATTTATTTAATTATAATTTAATGAGGGCATGGATAGAAATTGAGTATTCATAATCTAAGTAATGGTTTAATTTAAATATCTTTAAATTATGATTTAATGCATGATGTAGTTGATTTATTATAAATTATAATTGTTTAATTATAATTTGATTAAAGTGGATGTTTAAATTATAATTTGTTTAATTATAATTTAAAATGAGTATGTAATTATTAATTGATTAATCATGTGAAATATAATATGATTATGTGATGTGATTAGTTACGTGGTAATTAAGTATTAACGTATTAGTTAATGAGGAATGAGTTAACCTAGATTGGTTAACTAACGATGAGGATTAGCTATGTGATAATTAACTGATATTGTTAATTATACATATGATTTGATAGTGAGTGTCAAACGAGTAAATAGAAGAGAATTAGAAAGTATAAAGTAGAAGTTACTTAAGCGTTTTCTAAACGTCGCTATGAGACTAATAATTTATGCGTATGGCAATACGTTATGTAAGATCATGAAACAGATTATATTAAGCTATTTTTCGGTAATTGATAATCTACGAGCCAGACAAGTCTTTCAGTTCCTATTTTCTATGTGAATTGATGATGAACTGTTTTAAACTGTATTGCAAAGAGCATGATTTATTATATATTTTATAAGCATGAAATATTAAAGTCAATTTATGACTACATTGATTTGTTTAAATAATGTTGATTGGGTAAGGAACTCAATCTTTATATTTGTTATATGAGTTAAAGCATGTATGCTATGTTACTTTAATGATTATGAGATGTATGTTGAGCATGTTATTATGTGCTATGTGGTGCATGAAAACTGTTAGTTCTTGCTGAGCTGTCGAGCTCACTCTTGCAAATAACCACTTTTGCAAGTCAAGGATGCAAGGTCATATGTGGTAGTTGAATGTTAAGATCAATAGCGATGCAAGAAATTATTTATTCTAGATGAGAAATGTATTTGTTTTGGATGTATTATACTTTTTAAAGTTGTAAAGTTGAGCTATCCGATGTATAGTGGATATTGCCTTGTAATGTAAGATTTTAATTAGCAACTTTGATGTAACGATTCATGATATAGATTTGAGTCAAAGATATGTTATGTAAAGGTTGCGATTTAGGGAAATAAAGAAAGAAATGTATAAAAGTTTTAATTATTCCGCATTTTTAATGATTTTAATATCGAATAATGATGTAAAGATAGATTAAAGTTGTATTGTTAACGATCGAGAAGAAGAATATTATTGTATGAATTTTGGGGTCGTTACAGTTGGTATCAAAGCTGTAAGTTATACACCTTAGGTAAGAGTACCTTAGGCTATGACCTTTGAAAATAAGAATTTAAGTTAAGTTACGTATAACGAAAAAGTGATTCTTTTCACATACATAGATGTATAGTATGAGTTAAGTCCTAGAAATGTTATAAGAAGAAGGTAAGAATAACGAGAAATAAAACTCGAATAAAATATTGAACTAGGTGAACGAAGTTAGAAATTCTTAAAAGAAGAGTTTTTTAATAAACAAGAAGATTCAAAGAAGAATCTTGAAGAGATATGTAGATAAGAATCAGGAGTTGCCTAACTCCAATAATAAAGATGACGAATAACGATGAATAGACAAAGTCTATAAGATTAAAAGCATAAATGGAATCATGTTATGACATGATGAAGTTGTAAACATGAGAAGTTTTTAAAACAAAAACGATAATGAGAATCATAAGAGAAATGATTATAGAATAAGATCACATCGTGATCTTTTAAAGTTGAAAGACAGATGGTCTGTAATGATGAAATGGTCATAGTTTGAGACTATAAAGAGAATGTACTATGTTATAGTACGAGATTAACTCACGAGGAGTTATAAATGATGAGATACAAGAAATCTGTATCGAGTATAGAGCGAGAAGTTAAGAAGAAGATAGAGTTAAGTGGGATTTCAACTGAGGACTCATGTGGTGGCTGAGTTGTACAAATTTTTGTATGGCAGGGTTTTGTGCTTACACTTGGTTTATCATATTGATAATCATTGGAAGATTGGTGTCGCGCTATCGATGTATAGATATGGTGAGAAGGTGATTCTTGTCCCATATTTATATTTGATAGTTAGAGTCAATAGAGATTAGATTAGATGATATTAAGATTACATTATATGATCTTAAGGTTAGGCGAGTTCTTAAAACTCATACTTGTGGTAAGTTCGTGACTCATAATCGTATGTATGTTCTAAACCCCTAAGCATATGGACAGTCTCTGATCAGTTCTTTGACTACGTATTGCTAGGACAAGTTCTTAAACTCATATTATTGTGGCAAGTTCCTGAACTTCCAAAATGTGGTAAGTTCGATGAACTATACTGGGTATAGAAAGGTTATGGAATAGAAAGCATTGATGTTGTTAAGATAGATAGAATGATTAAGTAATGATGGAGTAAAGATTTAATCGATGGAGAAAGTTTTATATTCTAAATCTCCTAGCTTTGCTAAATTTTTGAAATTTATTGACTTCGTGCTAATGTTGCACTTTTGTTTTCTTGAAAAACATTGGATCAAATTATGGAACCAATGAATTTTTAAAACAGTGTTATTATTCACATGTCTATGCTAATTGCTTCAGCTAGACAAAAAAAATGATTTTTAAATTTTCAAAATATATTTTATATGCATCATTTGATATGGTGTAGAAGCAATAATCGAGGAAGTTATCAATGTAGTTAAATCTAGTGTTGGATGTGATCGTATGATCGTCAGCCCACTATGGTATGATGTAGTATGACGACGTCATATAATGACGAAATTCTCAATGTACCATTAATACGGTACGGTATCAGGATAGTATGAAAAAATTGATTTATTTATTTTGGTTTCATTAAACGAGAAAAAAAAATTAATTTCCTTAGGGAAAAAAAAAGATTTATTTACTTTTATTTCTTTAAACGATTTTTTTTAAAATTTATTTGGTTAAAGATATATATATATATATATATATATATATATATATATTTCGATTGATGTCCGACTTGTTATTAGAAGTCTATGCTATTTGATTTAGCTAGACAAATATTGAAAGATATTTATGAAATTCGAGCGTTCTTGGTCAAGCTATGCCAAACCAAATTATTTTGGTGCGGATTCAGATGTTAAGAAGCTGAGGTGAACAATCCTATAAAATGGGACATGTTATCGAAGACTATAGTTCCGAGTGTAACGCATATAGTCGTTACGATGTACTACGTTTGGGCCCGACGTAGGGGTACGATAGGCTGGCCACTTAGAGTACCGATGCGGTTTTATAGTGTGAAGTACCGGGGGTGAAGCACTAATAAACCTAAAAATAAGTTCAAAGTCTAGCGACCACTCAGCATAATTTGGAATCTTTTAAATTTTTGAGTTATTTATATCGCTTCCCAATTATTGAGCAATTGTGGAAGATACATGTTATTTTGAAGGAGAATGAGGTAAGAAGGATATTCTTTAGCAAAAAGTAGTTGTAGAACGCTTTAATCCAGTGAATAAAGATTAACGTAAAATCTATTTTGATAGAATGATATATATAGATTGATAGACTTAAATTTCGAGGACGAAATTTTTAGAAGAGGTGAATGTGATAACCTGAATAATTATAGATAGTGAATTATGTAGTATATGAATTCTACGAGTAGAATATATAGTAATGACCTTTAGAAAGAAAATGAACGAGTTAAAGAAGATATATTATATTTGATATATAATTGTGTTTGATTGAAGGTTTTGTAATAAAACCTAAACCCTGTTGAAGAGGTGAATTTAGTAAAGATATATGTATAGTTTATCTAAATGTCGTTAAGATAATATGTGAAAGTTATTCAACAAAAAATTGTGGAAGAGATTTTGTGAGAACCGAGTAAGGGAGGTTTTCGTTGATTCCGAGGACGGAATCCTTATAAGGAGGGAAAGATGTGACAACCCAAATTTTTAGAATTAATAAATGAGAATTTAATAAATAAAATTCTTATTTTAAGATGTTTTGAGTTGAGTATGTGTATACGTGTAATATATTGTGAAATATATAAATTAATGTGAAGAGAATTTAAATGTTAATTTTAATATTTATTAGAATAAATAAATATTTTAATTGAATTATTTATTGAGTTAAATAAATAATTATGCGATTATTATGGAATAATATAATTAAGTGTATTATATTAATTAAATGAATATTTAGTATTTAATTTAATCGATATAATAATTTTTATGTTATAGTTCTAATTTAAATGAGATAATTAAATTATATAAGTAATGTGATGAGTGTTACATGCAATTATAATTAGCAAGTAATTATAATTATGTGATAATTTTATGTGATTAATTGATGTTTAACTTTTAATTAATTAAATTAATGTTAAGATTTAATTAGTTAAAGGATAACATTAAGAATATGTGTTAAAGAATTTATTAAAAGAGTTTTAAAACCATTTTTTCAAACAAGACCCATACATTGTTTTAAATCCGTTTTGCTAAACGGGGCCTTAACTATTTAAAAACCTATTTTTAAAATAATGAGTTTTGCCAAACAAGCCTTAGGCTTTTGATATTCAAAATTGTAACTTATATATATTAAATGCAATTATGGTATTAATGGATGATTTAATAATTGGGAGTTAAATATATATTATATAGTTATACATATAATATCTATGATATCAGTTTACGTTTTGTAAAAATTATGTTAGTTCTTATTCTAAACCTAAGTCTAAAACAAAGAAAAGGGTTAGTCTGTGTTAGAGAGAAAACACAGAGAAAGATAGAGAGAAAAGAGAAGAGGAAGAGAGAAAGAAGGTAGAGGAAGAAGAAGTTTGAGAGAATCAAACACCTTACCATCATCATCTTCATCTTATTCTCCTAATCAAAGCAAAAGGGTATAATCTCTGAATTTCAGTTTTTATATTATTTTTATGTTCTTCATGATTGAGTCCTCTGTAAATTGAGTTATCATGAAAAGTTAGTGTAAACATGAAATTGTATATATGAATTGTGTCAACTATACTTATAATTAGTTTATATGCTAATTAAGATGTTTAATTCATGTGTATATGATGAACATGAGTGATTCATGTTCATCAAAAAGTTACAGTGAATATATCTTGAAACTATATTGTTTTCTTTAAAATTAAAAATTTAAGTTTTATGGTGAATTATTCTACAAATTGGTTGAGGATTTGGTTAATTTGTCAAGGAACGTATTCAAGTATGTTTTGAATTGTGTATTTTGTTTTAAAAATAAATTACAGTGTTCAATTTCATCAAGAACAAATATCAATGATTTTTCTTCAAAAAAAAATCATGAAATTAGTTGTTTTAAATTGTGTGTTTTGATGATTAAATGTGTTGAAACATTGTAGGAGTTTAGAAATTATGTTTTCTATAAAATGGTTATGAATTATATTAACTGAAAGTGAAATTTGGTGTGGAAAAATAAGCCGAATTGACTTTTTCTTTGCACAATTCGCTAGCAAAACTTGAACTTCTGGAGGGTGCCCGCCCGGCGGGGGGTATGCAGAAAATGTTAATATGTAATTTTTGTGCATTTTGTTTGGAGCATGTAAATTAACTTAATGTGATAATTTAATGACATGTTAGCATACCTTAAAATGCTAAAATAATGATAATGAGTTATGTTAATATAATTTAATATGTAATTATAATTTGGAATAATTATAATTAAATTGAAGGTTTAATTTAAGTTATGAATTGTTAAATGAATATAGTTTGATTAATTTTAAATCAAAGTAAATGTTAACTTGAAGTATAATTTGTTTAATTATAACTTAATATGTGATTATAATTTAGAATAATTATAATCAAGGTAAAAGTATAATTTAAATTATAATTTATTTAATTATAATTTAATGAGAGCATAAATAGATATTGAGTATTCATAATCTAAGTAATGGTGTAATTTAAATATGTTTAAATTATGATTTAATGCATGATGTAGTTGATTTATTATAAATTATGATTGTTTATTTATAACTTGATTAAAGTGGATGTTTATATTATAATTTATTTAATTATAATTTAAAATGAGTATGTAATTATTAATTAATTAATCATGTGAAATATAATATGATTATGTGATGTGATTAGTTACGTTGTAATTAAGTATTAACATATTCGTTAATGAGGTATGAGTTAACTTAGATTGGTTAACTAACGATGAGAATTAGCTATGTGATAATTAACGGATATTGTTAATTATACATATGATTTGACAATGAGTGTCAAATGAGTAAATATAAGAGAATTAGAAAGTATAAAGTAGAAGTTACTTAAGCGTTTGCTAAACGTCGCTATAAGACTAATAATTTATGCGTATGATAACACGTTATGTAGGATCATGAAGCAAATTATATTAAGCTGTTTTTTGGTAATTGGTAATCTACGAGCCAGGCAAGTCTTTCATTTCCTATTTCAATGTGAACTTGATGATGAACTGTTTTAAACTGTTTTGCAAAGAGCATGATATATTATATATGTTATAAGCATGAAATGTTAAAGTCAATTTATGACTACATTGATTTGTTTAAATAATGTTGATTGGGTAAGGAACTCAATCTTTATATTTGTTATGTGAGTTAAAGCATGTATGCTATATTACTTTAATGATTATGAGATGTATGTTGAGTATGTTATTATGTGCTATGTAGTGCATGAAAACTGTTAGTTCTTGCTGAGCTGTCGAGCTCACTCTTGCAAATAACCACTTTTGCAGGTCAAGGATGCAAGGTAATGATACGTGCTAGTTGAATGTTAAGATCAATAGCGATGTAAGAAATTATTTATTCTAGATGAGAAATGTATTTGTTTTGGATGTATTATACTTTTTAAAGTTGTAAAGTTGAGCTATCCGATGTATAGTGGATATTGCCTTGTAATGTAAGATTTTAATTAGCAACTTTGATGTAACGATTCATGATATAGATTTGAGTCGAAGATATGTTATATAAAGGTTGCGATTTAGAGCAATAAAGAAAAAATGTATAAAAGTTTTAATTATTCCGCATTTTTAGTGATTTTAATATCGAATAATGATGTAAAGATAGATTAAAGGTGTATTGTTAACGATCAAGAAGCAGAATATTATTGTATGAATTTTGGGGTCGTTACAGTCTCACCCAATATCATCGGGATAATGGTACTACCCTATCTAAGGGCCCGAACAACAACTACCAATCCCACATCCAGGTGATCCAAGCGTAGCGGCATGTAGACGTATGCCACAATACACATCAGCAGAATATCTACCCTGGCCAGATGCCACGCCTCTGCTGAAATAATAAAATCCCCAACATGTCGATCGTAGCTATCAAGCTCACCAAAACGATCGATCAAGAAGTCAATCGAGATCACACGCCTAGATACGATCTCGTCCGCGACTACCCTATGGCGAAGACCGAACATCCGCAGGAATGGTCTCCGCATATCACTAATAGCAGTGCGGGCGCACGACACGTCCAAAGCCAGACCGATAAGTAGCTCGTACTCCTCCAGAGTTGGCGCCAGCTCATGTCGCCCAATGCGAAACACTTGCCTCTCGGGTATCCAGCAGGATTATATATCATCCACGAACCCATATGGCACCTAAAAATCTGCAAGGGCCAGCGAATGCCCCAACATCTGGTCAACTGTCCCTCTGGCTGAGAAGGACATGCTCTCGTACCATGACCTCAATGATGAAGCCACCTCAGACTGTGGCAAGTGCTCAATAAGGCTCACGACGGATGACGTCATCTGTGTCACCGAACCACAAGACCATCCAGGGGTCAAATCTGAACTCATCTGTCTAAATGCATACATATGACATAATACATGCATGATGATAAATAAACATGATATGATAGATGGGAAATATCATGAATATCTACGATAAACTATCTACTGCGGGCATCATCTCTATCTGATAATACAAAGCAAAATAAAGAAGTACAAGAAAATGGGGCACCACCACCCAACTACTAACAGTGGTCTATCAAAATGATGGCACAACTGCTAAATAGCCAAAACAGTGGTTGACCAAAAATATAGCTGCCATAGCTATCAGAAAAGATCCAGATAATCTACGTTCAGGTGGTTAACCTGCTCCATCTCCTCCGCGGATACAAAGTTGCGATCATCAGGCATTTCTGGGTGGTACAAGGGAGGATCTGCCCCTACAAAATTGCTGGAAAATGGACCTGAGGAGGGGCCTGCTCCTGAGCTGGAAGGATCAAAAGAAGATGCCTCTGACAAATCTCGACCAAGATGCCTGACAAAAAAGGGAGCCCTATCCAACTCCCGGGTCAGATCTACAATCTGGTCTAAATGAGTAGACTCCCTGAGGCAAGCTATCCAGTCTGTCATCATCACGAACCCTGATACCATGTCTGCCATGAACTAAGTAGCACGAGTCTGAGCTCCAATAGGAGGAGGGGTCCACCATCTGTTGAATGCCTCCTTGCTGAACGGGCCCTCTAATAGGGTGAAGCCACCTATGCCCTCCATAGGAATGTCTGTCAAAGGCATGAGTAATGGCCAATGGTGCTAAGCAGGAGGAACAATGGGAATGCGGATCTCACCCGTAATACTCCTGATGGCACGCTCTCCCAAATAGAGCTCCCAGCCTCCCTCTGTCAAAATTGGGACTCTGTGGGTCAACAAAGCAAACTCTCGACTAGTGAGAAAGCCTCCCTCAAATCCGACGGTCAAAAACTCAGAGGTATACGGCACCCAGGAGATCGATCCAGCCGTCAAAAGCTCCAACTATAGGTGAGCATGAGTAAATCCCTCAGCAACAGGGACCTCCGTCAAAGTCGAGTGATGCCAACGCTGTCCTCGAGGATAGGTCTCCAGACCTAAAGCAGTGGCGGGCCGTAGGCAAGGAAGCCTCTCAAATGCCCAGAACTAGCCAATCAAAAGTCCTCAGTGATCAAGACTGACAAATATAAATGCTAAAATCAAAAAGGTACAAGAAGGATGTACTCACCAGCAGAAACGGGTAAAATCTTAACCAGGTCTCCGTCGAACTCTCCGAAAGCATGCGCATGCTCCGGAAGAAATAGGTAAAGGTGTAGGAACCCCAATCAAAATCACTGAGGCGCTCTACATGTTAATTAGTGCTAACCAGGGCGAAGGACACAGTAGATTAGTTGTCCGCCACAAAACAACCCCTGATGATCACCAGAAATAATCGCCTCAGAATGCGATCTCTAACCCTCCGATCATCAGTGGAGGCTCTAGCAAAGCCCCATTCTGGGCATCTATACTCAAGGGACAAGATCGGACCGACCGACCCTTGAGTGCCGTCGCAAGAACTCCCAATAAGGACCTAACGACAATAGGTGTGATGTCAGCCACGACAGGCACTGGCTCACCCTCAAACTCGATACCGTTGATGAACCTCCAGTCCATAGGCCAGTAGATGAAGAGACTGAGTCTGGTGGAACTAGTGCTCAAACAAAGCCCTCATATACCCTTAGGGGTAACGGCGGGGAAGAATGGAGAAGAATGCCTGAAATCCCTAGCCAATAATGATATCCCTGTAATCCTCGTGCAAAGTATGATACAGGGAGTGCACGTTGAACCACTTCCCTCGAGGCTGCGTAAGGCCGGGAACCTGCATCAAAAACTAACCTATGTCAAAAACCTATGCCCCGAGAATGACAAAAGAAAAGAAAAGAATCCAGGAAGAGAAAAACTTCAAGTTACCTCGTTGGCGTGAAGAGATCTCGATGGATGGCGACTCAAGTTACCCAGCAGCTCCTGGGTAAGCACAACAATGCCTGGAACCTCCGCACGTGGAGCCTGAGCTGGATCTGGAGCAGCAAAAGTAGCCTGCTCATCATCAATGTCAATCGGCGGTTCATCCTAAGCTGGACGAATCACCGACTCTGCCAATCTGCGAGGTGGTCTAGCTGGACGTGGCTGAGGAACATCAGAAGCCCTCCTACGTCTAACACCTGAAACGACTCTGCTGGCGCTGCCGGGTCTATCTCTATCCATCACCTGGACAAAGTCTCTAAATCACCTCAAAAAGAGTGTGGTAAGCCTAAAACCTGTGGCTTATTAATTTAAATCAGTACTCTATGCATATCTAAGTCCTAAAACATGCATGGGTCAGCCAAAAATACCAATAAAGTTAAAAACTGCAAGTTTTTTGAAAGATAAATCCTAAAAACGTGCATGGGTCAGTAAAAAATCCCCGGTATAGTCAAAATTACATGTTTATTAAATGCTCGGGTTTTGAAATTTTTTTGCCAGAGTCTCCTTTGTAAAATGGACTGTCCGCATGCACATAGGCATGTCTAGGTGGCCATTCAGTAGCACACCTTCCCAAAAATAGAAACAGATCATATTTATGAAATAAAATTAAAAGTAAACTCACATGGTAGCCAAATTGCCAAGGACATTTTTAGTTGAAAATCCAGGCTCACTAGGCCTCAAAAACGAGGAGTAAACTGATCAAAAAGAGAAAAAATTGACTGTCTCAGAATCTGAATTTTCTTACATCCAAATATACATTACAGTAAGATATGCATACATATGTAGTTAGAAAATTTTTAACAGATCATATAGGCATACATTTTTCATACATTGCGTCTAAAAGCCCCCTACGTGGTTCACATGCTTTTAACAGTCAAAACTTGCAAAAAAGGACGTAAAACGTTACCTGCACTGCGCTGAACGCGTAGGAATTGACGGAATCAAAAAACAGCTGCCCAAGCTCCGTAGATCTGAAAAAGAAAATCAAAATCAGTTTAAAACTAGAAATGGAACTTTAAAAAAATGAAATCATGCAGCCCAATATAAAGCCCATGTGGAAGCGGGCCCACCTACTACTGCCGCAGCTCCACCTGCGGCTCCCCAGGGTGGGTCCCACTCCCCCGGGTTCGGTTCGGTTCAGGTTGAAACGGAGTTTTTATGTGCTGCCGAGTCAAATCTGAAAAAAAATCGCTGCGCGATTGAGCGGTTTGTCCTGAAATCCTGCGTTTAAGCAGCGTAATTTTGACAGAAAGGGGGACACTCTGGAAACCCTTGGTATTCATACCAAGGTCATATCCGGGGATCAATGATGCAAACTGTGGAAAAACTGTCGAAAAACTGCGCAAAACTGCCAAAAACTGCCACTTTCGAAGTATCGGGTACAGACCGAATCCAACTCAACCCCAGCGAAGTATCGGGTATAGACCAAATCCAGTTCAGCCGTTGGCTCAACCAGCGAAGTATCGGGTACAGACCGAATCCAATTCAACTATTGGCTCAACCCCAGCGAAGTATCGGGTACATAACGAATCCAGTTCAGCCGTTGGTTCAGCCCCAATGAAGTTTCAGGTACAGACCGAGTCCAGTTCAGCCGTTGGCTCAACCCCAGCTAAGTATCGGGTACAGATCGAATCTAGTTCAGCCGTTGGCTCAACCCCAGCAAAGTATCGGGTACAGACCGAGTCCAGTTCAGCCGTTGGTTCAGCCCCAGCGAAGTATCAGGTACAGACCGAATCCAGTTCAGCCCCAGCGAAGTTTCAGGTACAGACCGAGTCTAGTTCAGCCATTGGCTCAACCCCAGCGAAGTATCGGGTACAGACCGAATCCAGTTCAGCCATTGGCTCAACCCCAGCGAAGTATCGGGTACAGACCAAATCCAGTTCAGCTATTGGCTCAACCCCAGCGAAGTATCGGGTACAAACCGAATCTAGTTCAGCCCCAATGAAGTTTTGGGTACAGACCGAGTCCAGTTCAGCCGTTGGCTCAACCCCAACGAAGTATCGGGTACAGACCGAATATGGTTCAGCCATTGGCTCAACCCCAACAAAGTATCGGGTACAGACCGAGTCCAGTTCAGCCGTTGGTTCAGCCCCAGCAAAGTATCGGGTACAGACCGAATCCAGTTCAGCCGTTGGTTCAGCCCCAGCGAAGTTTCGCGTACAGACCGAGTCCTGTTCAGCCGTTGGCTCAACCCCAGCGAAGTATCTGGTACAGACCGAATCCAGTTCAGCCGTTGGCTCAACCCCAGCGAAGTATCGGGTATAGAAAGAGTCCAGTTCAGCCGTTGGTTCAGCCCCAGCGAAGTATCGGGTACAGACCGAATCCAGTTCAGCTGTTGGCTCAACCCCAACGAAGTATCGGGTACAGACCGAATCCAGTCCAGCCGTTGGTTCAGCCCCAGCGAAGTTTCGGGTACTAACCGAATCCAGTCCAGCCGTTGGTTCAGCCCCAGCGAAGTTTCGGGTACTAACCGAATCCAGTCCAGCCGTTGGTTCAGCCCCAGCTATGACACCTCCAAATTCGGGTACTTCATTTCCACAAGATTTGGTGTTCACTTTCTAAATAAAACTTGCATCTACCCCATAATAAATAATTGCAAAGTAGATTACAACCTTCATAATTACTTAAATAAAAATCATCTTCCTTATAAAAGGATTTTAACCTTGTCCAAAATAAATCCCAGGGTTATCTAACCTTAACATAACAAATAAGTGCGGAAATAAAATATTATGAACTAAGTCTTATTACAATCAAAATTAAAGACAACAAGTCTTCACTTGCTCATCTTTCCTTTCCCTTTACTTGTGGACGGTACGTCAACATTCTCGGCTTTAACTGCAAGGGTTATAAAATGTGCAAGAGTGAGCAAACAAAAGCTCACTTGAAATATAACAATGATATGACATAACTGAATAACTTCAAAAAGGGTTTGAATAACTTTACTTTCGTCAAAATAAAGAATTGAATAATAATTCTTTCATCATATTTAAAATTCGAATATAGAATTTATCTGAGGGTCATACGACCTTGAACTATGTCCTATGTTATAAATATTTTTATTTAAACCTTTAACAGTCATTGAGACTATGGACCTTTAACTCGTACTTAGGGGGATCAGCCCTTCATACCATATATTATGCACAAACATTCAACACTTTCGCGTAGTAACCTCAGCTAATAAATAGGGTTGTTCATCTCAGTATTTGAATACAAGTTCACACCAAAGAAAGTTTGGTTTGGATAAGCTTAAAGAAAATTTGGAGTTTCAACTATCATCAACTAAGGAGTAGTTGAATTGACTCACAATACTTTATCAGTTCGATAATATAAGAACTATGAACCAATTGTAAGATATAATAATAGACTTCATAATAAGTAGGCATGCTTTAGAAATAACTTAAAGCAATTGAAAGATTAAGTAGATCTTGCTTGAACAATTAAGTCAAGATCACAATACTTCAATAATGCTTCAATACTTATGCATTATGAATATTAGAATACAACATAACTTGTACAATATATAACAAGTTAAGAATCGGAAATAAACTTGCATGATATAATGAGCAAGGGTTAGGGAACTTGCACAATGAAAAGATTCAATGAGAAAGCTCGCACAAACGTAAAACAAGGGTCTTAGGAAACTTGCTTAACGTAAAAGAATAAGGATTAGAAAACTTGCCTCAAGTGTAATACCCGAGAATTTTCATATATTATTAAATAATTATATTAATGAAAATGAGAATTTATTTGAATATAAATGATTTTGTGTTATGAGAATGATTAATTCAATTATATTAAATTGAATATCTATGACAATTGAGAAAAATGTGGAGTTTACGATAAACTCGTTGAGAGCCTAGTGTGGCATAGTGATGGGAAATATTAATAATTATATTAATTGACGAAGAATTTTTAAGTGAACAATTAATTAATTGTTAATTGTTATTAGAGAATATTAATTGATTGTTGTGAGATATTAACTATGGTTGATTAATAATATGTGATTATTATTACAAGAAATATAATAATAATAATCCACTTGTTTATAATTGTGCTGAGATTTATATTTGTTAATGTAATAATTAATCCTATGATTATTAATTTGGTATAATTAATAATCAATGAGGAATAAATTAATTAATATTATTGTTAATCAACGAGATAAATAGTCTATTTATTTGACCTTATGAATAATAAAATAAATAAGTGAGTGATTAATATAATAAGATTATATTAATTAATATGTGCAAAAGTGCAATACTTGAATATATAAAGTATATGGAATACAACTATATTATAGAGAGACACTTAAGTGTGACCATGCATGTATATACATAAACTATGTTATATAATGCAATGCGAATATATTACACATAGAAACCATATATTACATGAAGCATAATGTGATTATATGATGTTAAAACTATATGTTAGGAATTCATGATAATGCTTATGTGACAATAAATATGTGGGTATACACCGTATAATATATCATGAATATATTGTAATCAATTATTGATTGTAGAATTTAATAATGTGATAGTACCTGATTAAATTATATCCGGTATTAACAGAATGTACATGGATTATATGCGTACAAGTTACCTTCACTATATTGAAGTATTCCTTATGCAAATTTATATTGTGACATTAAGTTATAACCTATGTATGGACAATAGGTATATATAATATAACATAAGAGTAGGAAGTATGTTATGTGTGTATAATAATTTAAGTGTTGTGTACTAATAAAATGCTGAGATATATGGCTTGTCCATTCCTCCTTCCTCTCATACACGTGAAAACCTCAAAGGCTAGTCTACTTCCTCATTCTTCTCCCAAGCAATCCTAGCTCATAATTATATGAGGAGTGGCTCTCATGATGCATTCCACCAACTATCTATCAACTTCTTCTTATCTAGTATGCAATTCAAATTTCCGTTAGTTTGAAATGGTAGGCAATTGCATTGTCTGTATTTTGTTTTCTCTATAAATATGGCTTCCTTCCTTCTCATTTCACCTTGCTGAGATTTTGTTTGAGTTGATAAGTTGAGAGCATATACATATATCAGTATAATAGCATTGTGAGATAGCAGCAAGCTTAATTCGTAGCAAAGGTATAATTACATGATTCATGTTCTTCATTTTCATTTTCTGTCAAAAATTTCAATTCTTGATTATGCCAAATTGGATTATAATTGGGGTATAGAACAATTGTTTAGTTGTTATATAGTCTTATACATGTGTTAATAAGCCAATGTGACTGATCACAATCAAGTTCGTGAAGTAAATTTGTGTTTGGGCTGGGAACTGCCGAAGCAGGGAGCTCATTGGTGCTAGCCGAAGCACGGCACAGCTGCGCCGATTTACTACTGAGGCGCAGCGCAGCTGCGCCGGCCTCTATAACCAGAATCTAATTTTGTTCCTAAAACTGCTATGTGGTAGTTACTTTTATAGATAAGGCAAGCACGTGAACATGAGTAGAACATATGTATGAGTACATAGGCCTAACGTAAGCATGTTTAAACCAAGATGGTATACCTTTTTGACGAAACGACGTATATGTTTAAAGAGGAACTTAAAGTTATAAAGAGAGACTTGAATATGTTATACTTATATTCTGACTTTCGATGCATGTTATTATGGTTTAGAGATTCATGTAGGATGTGATAACTTGTGTATATATGTATCTTAAGGTAACATGAACAAGTTAGACTTCGTTAATAGAACTTACTAACGAAACATGGACTTTGAACATGGACTTAACATGTTGTATTAGAATCCATATTCTGATATTTTTAACATGCTTAATAATGAATATAACATCACTAGTATACCATACGTGTGTACTCGCTTGTTAAAATTCAATAATAAGTTAACCAAGCACGAGTTTACGCATGTTTCTAAAGTAACAAACAATGCTAGATATGAATAAATGATGTGGACAATCGCAAGCATGTATATTACAATTTGTATGACCTTCTCGCATGTATCTATGGTTTAATTGTATACGTTGTGATTGCATGGCCACATTTGGCCTTAAGCTCTTAGAAATCCTACACTAAGACCCTAATATGTAAAGATAAATTTAGATTTGAATACGTGTATGATATAACTACTTGTGAGCATGCCTAAATCAAGTTATATGATCACCTCGTATATTTAAAATTAACGAGCATGATAGCTTGCATGATTTTATGATGTTGTAAGGACTTGAATTGTTTAAAATATAAGTCTAGAATCATGTTATGGAAAGTGGAACCTAGATTGCCTTGGGAAAACACGAAAGGACTTTTAACATGTCAGTATACCTGGTGTGAATGTTAGCTTGCATGACCGAACAGAAACCACAAGGCACATATCAGCCTTGGCTTAGCCAGAGGGCTGCGCAGCTGCGCCGGCCCTAGGCTTAGCCATGGCGCAGCTGCGCCAGTCTGGAATCAGAATTGAGCCAGTTGTTGATCTAATTTTTGACAGTTAGCTTATGCGATTACTTTAACTTGTAATATATGACCAGTATGCTAAGAAATGTGTTAAGAGGCATGCTAAGTGATAAAATTGAATGTTTGATTATAAACTTCCCAAGGATAAGTCCAAAAGGTATTTGGGGACTATAAAGCAACGATTAAAAACTATGTGATGACTTCATAATGTCTTGTAAACTGAAATGTGCTATATGTACGCAAAAGTATATGATGAAGTATGTGTATAGTATGCAACTAAGTTAAACGTTTATGGGTGCGTTTAAAATTACATATCATATGTGAGCATAAATGACTAATGAAAATCCTATACTTATAATACACTATAAATAGGATTCAAAAAGTGTTGAATTACTTTACGTGGATAAACTACGCTAAAGGCAAGTTTCCTAACTTACACTCTTTTACGGTGCAAGTATTCTATCCTTGTATATTGTGAACTAGTTTCTTACTAAATCGTTAAATTGAATTAGCATACTTGAACTCTTAATTCATTAAAGCTATTATACATGTTGAACTTAGTATTGTTCTTGAATATTGTGAAAGTGTCTATGCCATTTGATTCGGCTAGACTTATATTATTGAAAAACGACCCAAACCAATTGATTGGTGCGGGATCTTGTATTTGACTGAGAAGAACAAACTATAACTGTCGGAGAACCGACGCGCGCACTTGAGTATGATTGATTGTTATGCATAACGAGGGTACTTTAGGCTGATCACCTGCTGTATCTGTTTTTGTTGGATTTTCAGTTTATTACTGTCAAATCCTGTGGAAGTTCATAGTCCTTAGTGACTGCTCAATATTCAGTTATCTTGAAATCTTGAATTGAATTATTATTGAATCATGTTGATATTATTCTGTCCTTAGCGACTGTTATTGAGAACTGTTGATACTCTTGCTATCCTTGAACTATCAAACTTTTCTATACCTTTTCGAGAATTGAGAATTATATCACTTACCCTTGTCGTATATTACTTGCTGGGCAATTTGTGCTCATTCTTGCTTCCCTAAAACATTTCAGTTAAGGCAGAGCAGGGCGAACCTTCGGGCATTGATAAGGGCAAGGGCAAGGCTACCAACTAGCTTGTCTCTTTTATGTTTTTTTTATATATTTTAATGTTGCATTAAGATGATGAAGTAAGACTGGATTTGATTATGTTTAAGCTTAAGTTAGATTATGTAATAAGTCGTTAATTGATATTAGTATGTAATCTATTAAGTACTGTAGGTTGCGAGACTTGGGGGAATAATTATAATAAATCATTGTAAATTATTCTAGAATAGATTTTCTGATGTGATTGTGTGATATTTAGTTATTATTATTGCGATGTATTACCATGAGCACGTGATGAACCGAATTCGAGAGACCAAGTGGCGGTCCTGGAATTTGGGGGCGTCACATCAAGCGTAAGCTACACTTTATAATTACAAACCACTTCCACAATTATCCTACATATTACATAGTTTTTATAATATCAATTAGTATACGATTGTTACGTTAACATCGTTGAACTTCTTACTTAAGCTCAACTCACAACGTGGTTTACAACATAAGTTGCTAACTAGCCACATACGTGAATCTATACTCACAACATACACTTCACAAGCTTATAACGCTTAAACTATCAGGCGTACCTTATGAAAGTATCACACACGTACACATATAATATACTCATATAAGATTTCAAGTCATCTTAAACATATCAAAAGTATGTTATCTCATTGTCTATTACACTTAACAAGTCATCAATATACGTTAGCTAAACAACACTGCACAAAAACTCAACAAAGCACAAAACAAAAACCCAGACAGCAGGTTGCCCCGCTGGGGCAGGTCCTCTCAGGCTAAAAGCCCCGTTGGGGCGGGGCCCACTACTGGTGGGTTCCCCCAGCTCGCGAACGGCAGAGAAATAGGCTAATTTTGTTTATTTCTTCACACCAAAGTCCGATTTTTCTCAACATGATGTACATGAACTTAATGAAAACAAAATTTTAGACTCTTAACATGATTATAACATACAAAATCATTACAACACATAATCAAAACACAGTTTTCATAATTTTTGAAGAAAACAACATTCTTAAGCGTTCTTGACGAAAATTGCTACTGTAAATTCATTTTTAGATCAAATCATGAAATTTCAATTGTGTTAACTCTATTTCTTAACATATTAACATAATCCATGACCAATTTAAACAACAATTGACAAACACATACCAATGTTGATGATTTAAAGACTATTTTCAAAATAAGCTCACAATAAATTACTATGAACGTGATTTCTTCATGTTCATCGTAATTACGTGGATTGAATTGCTAAAACAACTATATAACTCATTTATAAGCATAAATATATATATATATATATATATATATATATATATATATATATACATCACATATATACATCATGATCAAGTAATTTACACACAAAAAAGCTTATTACAGAGAAGTTCTTTTATGAAAAACATGGAATACGTAAAACACAATATAGAAAAGATTTAACATAGAGATTATACCCTTTCTAGCTTGGATTAGGAGAAGAGATGAAGATGATGGTGTGTAGTTTCCTTTGGTTTTCTCAAAGCCTTCTTCTTCTTATTCTCTCTTCTTCCTTTCCTCTCTATCTTTTCTCTGTTCTTTCTTTTCTCTCTGTTTTGTTCTTTCTTTCTCTAACAGACTAACTTTTCTAAACTAACGTATATTATAGATAGATAATATACATATAACATATATAACATATATGTAACTTACAATATTAATGTAGCTAATAAGTATTATACTAATTACATATACTAACTACTACTTAATTATATAAGTTACAAAATTTTGAATTTAAAAAGCCCTAAGGCCATGTTTGGTAAAACAACATTATTTTTATAACAGATTAATAGTAAGGCCATGTTTGGTAAAACGGGTTGAAAACAAAAGTAAAGGACTTGTTTGGTAAAATCAATTTAAAACTCTTTTTAATTCTTTTAATAAATCTTTTACCCCATAGTTTAAATGCTACACTTTATTTAATTAAATTGCAACCTTCTAATTTAATTAAATACAAGCTAACATTTATTAATTAATTAAAATTGCACATAATACTAAATTGCTACACAATTGTAATTTTCTTATTAATCATAATTCATGTAACAAATTAGTAAATTATTATAAACACTTAGCACATAATATTGCTCTAATTTAATTATTCTCAATTAAATTAGAATTATGCTACACCATTACTTACACATCAATTTAATTAATTCTATTGCACTTAATTAAATTACTCCACAACAATCACACAATTTATTTATTTAGCTCAATAAATAAATAAAATCAAATATTTATTTAATTCAATAAATATTTATAATTAATATATATAATTCTCATTCGTTACACCAGCGAAGTTTCGGGTACAAACCGAGTCCAGTTCAGCCATTAGTTCAACCCCAGTGAAGTATCGGGTACAGACCGAATCCAGTCCAGCCGTTGGTTCAGCCCCAGCGAAGTTTCGGGTATAGACCAAATCAAGTCCAGCCGTTAGTTCTGCCCCAGCGAAGTTTCAGGTACAAATCGGGTCCAATTCAGCCGTTAGTTCAACCCTAGCAAATTATCGGGTACAGACCGAATCCAGTCCAGCCGTTCGCTCAACCCTAGCGAAGTATCGGGTACAGACCGAATCCAGTCCAGCCGTTGGTTCAGTCCTAGCGAAGTTTTGGGTACAGACCAAATCCAATCCAGCCGTTGGTTCAGCCCCAGTGATAAGTGGTTTTATGACCACTTATTCGGATAGTAACCAGCTTGTTTCGTTGCTTAAACTCGAGTATTCCTATGCTTTTAATATATTTTTTCTTTGTTTTGCATTATTCATGTTTAGGAACTCTCCGAGTGCAATTTGAGCTAAAAAGGGTAAAAGAACGCTAGTTAGAGCAAAGCACAAAAATTGGCTATTAGCATGAAGGTAGCATGGGTAAAGAGGCAAGAGGGCATGATGCCACAAGGCTGCAAGAAGTACAAGATGGCTAAAGGAGCGAGAGGAAGCCAAATGCAGAGTCAAACCAGCAGCTTCACAGCTCGCGCGGTCGCGTCGGGTCAAGGCAGCAAGCACGCGCGCCCGAGCCAATCCTCAGTCCAGAAAACCAGCATTTTGCAGCCACGCGGCCGCGCCCCATCCAAGACTAATCCTCGCGCGGCCGCACCAGTCTAATTTTTGGCCAGGCTTTGACTTTCACTTAACAGATCGGCAGATGATATGATAGAAGGGCCTTAACCCTTCATTTGGCCGGAGATCTCCATTAGGGAGCTCACATTAGCCCTAGCCCTAGTTTTCCTCTTCCTTTTCCTTTTCCTTTTCATTTTGTATAGATTAGGAGTAGATTAAGGTAAGTTTAGGGTTAATTAGTTAGTGTAGTTTCTAGGGTTAGAGTAGTTAAAGAAGATTGAAGCAAGAAATTGACATTGAAGATCCACACTCAGAAAAAGAACAAAGATTTGCAATTTCTATCTCTTCAATCTCCTTGTATTCAATTTGTATTTGGATAATGTATAATCTACTTGTGGATAATATATTCGGGTTGTCTATGCCTTAAATCTATTTTGAGGTTCCAATGGAACCTTTTGAGTAGTCAATGTTGATTTCCCTTCCATGTTGGTCTTATTTGATTGCTATGTGCTTATCTATTGCGATGTATGCTTTAATTGCTTAATTGTGTTGCAACCAATTACTGTGATAATCTATGTGGGATTGAAAGATGAAATATAGGTTTAGATCCAATTGCAGTAGCGGGCGATTGTAGGTTCACATGGCGTTGGACTTATGATTTGTGCTTAAGATAGACATATACCGAAGCACCGCTCGTAGTCAATAGAGAACTTGACCTTCAACCCTATTTATTTGTAAATCACATAGACATATAGTGGTTTAGGTAATGTGGGTGTTCACGTGCGTCTATCACCTGTGGATTGCACGTGATATGGTTTAGGTGCATCGAAAGATGGCCTACTCCCACTTTCGTGTTCTCGGATAATAACTATAATGATTAATTTAACCTGACTTTGGAGTGTGTTGACTTAGGTGAATCATTAAGGGAAATTGGGATCTCTTATCTTCATTATCTGATTCTACCTTATGATTACTTAGTTTAAGTTTAATTCCTTGCCTAGTTAACTTAGTTTAAATTCATTCTCTTTATCGCCCGTTTAAATAAGACCGAGATGATTACGGACTATTGATTTGGTGACCTTTTATCTGTTAATTCCTTGTGGGAACGATATATGTACTTTCACTTTATTACTTGTTGATCGCGTATACTTGCGCGTTAATTGTCATTATATAAAACGGACAACACCCAGCAAAGTTTCGGGTACAGACCGAGTCCAGTTCAGCCGTTGGTTCAACCCCATCGAAGTATCGGGTACAGACCGAATCCAGTCCAACCATTGGTTCAACCCCAGCGAAGTTTTGGGTACAGACCGAGTCCAGTTCAGCCGTTGGCTCAACCCCAGTGAAGTCTCGGGTACAAATCGAGTCTAATTCAACCGTTGGTTCAACCCCAGCAACGTCTTAGCCGTTGGAGCAACCTCCGCGAAGCACCGGAAATGATCCGATGACGAAAACCATGTAATAGTCTGTCCCCGATGATGGAATCTATTATACACATCCTCAAAAGGAGCACCAAGGAGAATTGGTGATTCAACCGCCTATTGCAAAATAACGGCGTAAACTCTCATCAGGATGGACATTGGAAGCCTCCATTAAGGAGACTCGATAATCGAGGAATGTCCCCAGCAGAGGAGCCTTTATAAATGTGCAACAGCACCAGCCGAAGGGAAATCAGCCCTGCAAAGAGTACCGCCGGACAGGGAAATCATTGGTCTCAAACCAAGGTAGCATCAATAGTATCATCCCCATCTAAATCAATAAAGCTATCGCAGAGGACCTCATCCCCAGTAGAGCAAGACGAGAACAATCTATGATAGCTCATCTTTGACAAGCACGTCAGTGGTTCCCCTACCAGTACTCGCTTGACAATGTCAGCCCTAGGCTATCATGAGTGAGCCTGACATTCCATTACATTGCATTACATTGCATGAGCATGATAAAGATGGGCATCGCCTGACATTCCATTATATTGCATGAGCATGATAAAGATGGGCATCTGTAGACACTCAAAATTTCCTGCCCCGATACTAACACTTTAGGAGGGTAAAACTGTCTTTTTAACTTAACCCCGATCTCAATATCGGGCCATTAGTTCAACCCCAATCTCCAATCGGGCCGTCAGATCAACCCCAATCTCAATATCGGGCCATCAAATCAAAACTGATTTTCAATCGGGCCGTCAGATCAACCCCAATCTCAATATCGGGCCATCAAAACAATCCCGATCTCCAATCGGGCTGTCAGATCAACCCCGGTCTCAATATCGGGCCATCAGTTCAACCCGATCTCCAATAGGGCCATCAAATCAACCCCGATCTCAATATCGGGCCATTAAATCAACCCCGATCTCCAATCAGACCGTCAGTTCAACCCCGATCTCAATATCAGGCCATCAAATCAACCCCGATCTCCAATAGGGCCGTCAGTTTAACCCTGATCTCCATATCGGGCCATCAAATAAACCCCGATCTCAAAATAGGGCTATTAGTTCAGCCCCGATCTCCAATCGGGCCGTCAGATCATCCCTGATCTCAATATCGGGCCATCTTATCAACCCCGATCTCCAATTGGGCCGTCAGATCAACCTCGATCTTAATATCGGGCCATCAGTTCAACCCTGATCTCAATATTGAGCCGTCAGATCAACCCAGATCTCAATATCGAGACATCAAATCAACTCCGATCTCTAATCGGGCCATCAGATCAACCCCGATCTCAATATCGGGCCATCAAATCAACCCCGATCTTTAATCGGGCCGTCAGAGCAACCCCAATCTCAATATCAGGACGTCAGATCAACCCCGATCTTAATATTGGGCCATCAGTTCAACCCCGATCTCAATATCAGGCCTTTAAATCAGCCCTGACCTCAATATCGGGATGTCAACTCAACCCTGATCACCAATATCGGGACAACCATAGCCTCGATCACCAATCTCGAGATGTCAACTCAGCCCCGATCTCAATCCGGGAGGTACAGGTCAGCCCCGATCGCAACCCGGGAAGTCAAGTCACCTTCAGGAACAAACCTGAAGCTCCACAACACCTCCAAAAGAAAACATGGAATGACCAAGTCAGCCTCAGAGACAGCACTAAGGACGAACAGACTCGAATGGGATCCAAGTCTTGGAAACAACTCCCAGAAGTCAACTGAAGGCCATGCCGACACTAAGGGCAACCCAGGGAGGGGTAAAATGGTCATTTTACCAAAATCTATCTAATTCGGTCAAACTCAAGCCGAATTGATGCCACCAAGGTTAGAACGAACCATAATGATGATCTCGAGTGCAGACAGCGCAAGACAGCTCAACGGATAAACTGTGAGAAATCAAAGACCTATTTATGAACCCGTATTCTTGGACCTGGAAAATATTTTATCCCATGTCATTATGACACTCTCGGCAAGGGCTTTCCGAAAAGTTATAGCACGCCTCAAATGGACGCTCTGATCAAAAGTTAGAAAGTTTCGACTTCGACCTCGCGTTGCTTGGAGTGCATGTACTTCGAGACGACTCAACCGGATAACTGGACCCCACCAGGGGAGCCGTACCTCTACCTGCAGTATCAGCAGGTAGAGCTGAGGCTCCCTGGCCTATATATATGAGGTCACCCCCCCCCCCCCCCACATTTTTAAGAATTCTGAAATGCAGCGAACCTCTGCCCGTTTGATTTGCTGACTTTTTCACCTTTTTCAAACCCAAATTTTTTCACTCTAACACGTAGATACACCCACATACTACCACATATCTGAAAATAACCGGTAGATTTGGACGTTTAGAGCCTAAGATTTGGCAAAAAGCTCGTATAGCAGTCCATTATAAGTATTTTTACGATCAGAATGTTATTCTTACTTCTTCGTACTTTTATACACTTGCACGTTAAGTTTCATTTTTTAAAAATGCCCGGAACTTAGTTTCGTGGCCGTTTTCGTCAAAATTTGGTACATTTTTGTACATAAACTCAATTTCTGGCATTTTTACAACTCGGATTGACAATCCGTCAGCTTTAACAGATTCAATGCACTAGCACCTCCATTTTAAGCAACTTTGCCGGACTGGGTTTCCTAGTTCGGGTTTGGCTTTTTTGTGTTTATTCAACTGTATCATTCTGTCAAGCCCGGATGTCAAATCTGAGGTAGTTTACTGCTTTTATATATACTTATACATATATAAGCAGCCTTCACCACCACTGAGTTCTCTTTCCATTCTTGGTTGACTACGTTTCTGTCTCTATATATATATTTATATATTTCTATCTGGCCTGGATTATTATGTGGCCTTTATACTATTTTTTGCACACTTCACCATTACTGGGTTATCTTCCCAGTCCCTGGTTGACTACTTTTATGTACATTTATATTTCAGTCCGGCCTGGATCATTCTGTGGCCTTTATACTATTTTTGCACCCTTCAACATTACTGGGTTATCTTCCCAGTCCCTAGTTGACTATATTTTTGTACATTTACATTTCAGTTCGGCCTAGATTATTCTGTGGCCTTTTTACTGCTTTTATATATAAATATGCATATATAAGCAGCCTTCACCACCACTGGGTTCTCTTCTCAGTCTTGGTTGACTACTTTTCTGTCAATATATATATTTCAATTCCAGTCTAGGCAACGGTGTGAAAACTCATTGCCCTTTACAGCTTTTGTATATATAAATGTGTATATATATTGCTTTACTTGCTTTTTATTAAATTGATGCTTTAAATATTTATTTGATATGAATCGGCATTTTTCAGTCACAAAAGCAAACTTGCGTTCCTTAGATCTCTATCTAGTGGGAACGAGACGCTTCGGCCGTGCGAACCCGGATTTACTGAATGAATCCTTGATTCTGACAATATTTGGATATATATCTATTTCTGTACAAATTTGAACTTTGCAGATTTATTGGCTACTCACTTGTGAGCCTAGGAATCGTGGGATTCATGATCAAACTGATCAGAATCTGATTCCCACGATGGACAAACTTCGCTTTACAGATGTACCCTGCCAGTTTTTCTGTAAAAAATATACATACAAAGACCTTAAAATGATTACCCGGATTTAAGGTCTCAACATAGTAAAAAATATGGTTTGTCGTGTCAGAGTCCCTCCGATGGCTATCATGCCCATGAGGAGACCGACACTTGTATTTATTTTTGTGGTCGAGGATGCTTCGCAGCCCGATAAATCGTTATTTAAATGCAAGCCTTAAGGCTATAAAGATAAAAAATAGAAGTATCAACAGGCTTCAATTCCTATGTTAGCGTAAGGGTTTGATAACCAGCTTTCAAAACATCATTTCAATTCAATCAAAAGAAAAGCTTTTTGCAAATCCAATCAAACACTTTTGCAAATCAAATAAAAGAATTTTTGCAAATCAAATCAAATCCTTCGTATATAGGTTCAACGAAGCAAAGCACTACTTTCAATCAATCAAACATAAGCCCAATTTTTAAATAGCATTCACACATGCATTTCAGTTTTAAGAGAAATATTGAAAAGATGCGGTACTGTGTTTACACGGGAGTTGTGGGGTGCCTAACACCTTCTCCACACTTAACCAAGCCCTAGAGCTCAAACATTGTTTTCAAATATCAAGTTTCGACAGTGTCTAGCAATTGGGCCTCTGTAAAACGTTCAAATCGTCGACATGATATATGTTGGCCTTTTCTTAAAAAAAACCCTTCAAAACCTTTTTCGCAATAAAAAGAGTAAGTGTAGAGATAACTTAGGAAGAGATAAAAGATCCGGGTTGTGACCCGACCCGTGAATTTTTTCCCGACGTCGACAACTATTTTCTCCATTATAATTTCCCCATCACCTCTATTCTTCTTTTCTTCATCAAAATTGGTTAAGGTTTCACTCCCGCCTTCTGCTATTATGGCATTTTTAAGGATTTGATCGAATGTTTTTATCTGTAGTACATATAATTTGTTACATATCCAGGGTTTTAAACCTTGTTCAAACCTCCTTGTCTTCCTATCCCCTGTAACAACTTAATACGGAACAAACTTTGCCAATTTATTTAATTTGGTCGCGTACTTGGGCACAGTCATGTCCTCTTGTTTCAATTCTAGAAATTGCATTTCCATATGATTTTGCATGCTTATTGGGAAATAGTTCTCGGAAAAAAAAATCTTGAACCTTTCTCACGAAACTACTCCCTCCTCAGTTCTGACTTGGTTAGCTTCCCACCAGAAATTTGCCTCGCTATGTGCTATGGGTGGGTTTTTATTTCCTAAGGGACGATCCTACAATGCCCCTAATAGTAAATCTATAAATTTCTTCATAAGGTTAACTTCTCTATGCTCTTCCTCATTATCTATTTCAATTTAGGATCTTCTTCTTGGCGGCATATATTTTCTATATATAAAAGAAAACAACACATAAATACTACTAATTTATACACATCACAAAGTATAAGAAATGTTATCAACATATTTCTTAATTTATCTTTCCTTACTTAAGAGCTCTTTACGAGTCTATTTACCTCCGTTTCTCCTAATTCTTTCAAGATTATATCCTATGGCACTCCTACCCTAGAGCTCCAGTTAATAGATTCACCAATTGCTGAACGGGGTTGGCATTGGCATTGGCGTCGTTATTGTTATTCGTTGACCCTTCTTGGGCCAGTCGACAAATTAGGCGTTTTCTCGGCGGCATATTTCTGTTTAAGATATACGCTTATTAGATCTTTACTCAAATTATTAAATATTTAAGACTTAGCTTAAACATTTTAAAATATTCACTTAACACATATCATCTCAAATAAACTATGGTATTTTATTCAATCAAAAGTTTTTAAACTAAATAAGATAGCATCATTGCTATTTACATCAACTATCCCGAGATAAAGAATCTTCAGGATTTAAATCATCCACATATTCCTTTGTTTATAATCACATCGAAATTTACATAATTAACTACCAAAGAAATATTCACATAATCAACTGTTCCTATCAAGGCCTACTAAAGCGTCGAACAGCTTTCCTGCGCTCATCTTCCATAATACGGAACATCGTCCTACGGTCCAGCATATACCAAGGTAAGTCCAAGAATGAACTAGATAGTACATAACCCGATCCTGGGCCTTATCAGTTGCAGTCTGAAACATGTAGTCCGTCTCCTCAATCTTAGCCTTCTTTGCCTGATCGTTATCCTCAGCAAGATCTGCATGTCGTGAAGCCCTCATCCAAGCATCCTCTGCTATGGCACGCTTCGCTGATTCTTCTCGTAATTCATTCTTCAGCTTCTCTATCTCAGCTGACTTTTCTTCACTTTGGCCCTTCTCATGAACCAACTCCCGCTCCACATCTCCAAGACGTGTATCCAGAGTCTCGATCTCGCCATCCTTCTGCTTGATGGTAGTCCGCTGTACAACTGTCTGCTCTTTCAGCTCCCGAACAGTATCCTGTAACTCTATATTATGGTCATACAACTCGTTATACATTTTGGCACTGATAGAGTTCGGTGGAAACTCATCAGGTTCCTCATCCTCCTCCTCGGCTACCTCAGCCTCAATCTCCTCAGAGTCCTCCTCTGAATCGAATACTGGCTTATGCTCCTGACCAATAACTGTGATAAAAAAAGATGGCTCTCTACGAACCAACTGCTCCCAGACTATATGAATATCTCGGGACTCCTCCTCAATAGCCACTCGGGGTACAACCTCCCTAGACTGACTGGATCCTCCAACATCTGACATCCTGACAATCAAAATTTTAAGTCTTTAGTTATTACGTGATGCTAATCGATACTCGATATTACTCGATGATACTCGCGAGTACATAAATATAAGCACATAGCACATAAGGTGATTTTATTATCTTTCTTAGAACTCGATAAGAGTTTATCACCCCTATGATATCGATCTCTAAAAAGGCTACAACCCTAAGGTTTTCCCCCACCTAAGGTTCATAACCTACAGCTCTAATACCAACCTGTGACACCCCCAAATCTAGGTACTTCAATTTCCATGGGATTTGGTGTTTACTATACAAATATCACATATCTATCTACCCATAATAAATGCAAAAACATAATTAAATAGAATTTCTCCCCTTAAGGGGTTACAATATCTGAATAAATGAATCCCAGGTCATACTAACCTTAAACATCGAGTGCGAAAACGTAAACAAATAAATAAGTCTTAACAACATCAAGTCTTAAACACAATATCATAAACAAAATAACAAGTCTTCAACACTTGTTAACTTTTCTCTTGCCTTTACTAGTGGAAGGCTCGTCAATCCTTTCGTTCTTAACTGCAATATTATTATGCAAGAGTGAGCACGATTGCCCACAAGTATAACAATATAATAGTAATAATAACATGCGAGTAATCAAAGGGTTCTGAATAATAGAAAGCTCGACTTTTGAAGCAAGAATGAATAACAAGAATCAAAAGTATATCTGAAGATCATAAGACCATGAACTATGTCCCAGGCTGTCAAGTATTTCTACTTTAAACCTTTAACAGTCATAAGACTATATGGACTCTACTACTCGTACTTAGGGGGATCAGCCCTTAGTACCATGACTATGCACAACATCTCAACGCTAACGCGTAAATAATCCCCTATAAAAGGGTTGTTCATCTCAGTTTGACATCAGAGTCCGCACCAAAGGAAGTTTGGTTTGGATAAGCTCAATAATAGTTCTAAACTTTAGAACGTTCATCAACTATGGACTAGTCGAATCAATAAAGGTTCGTTAGTCTTACAAGGTTCAACAGTAACATTGATATTAAAATTGAATAATAAGTCTCAAGAATATACAATCGAATAAGTATTGTATAACTGAAGTAATACTTTAAAGGAATTATAATATCTCATATGGAATCTCAACTTGAATAAACAAGAATAAGAACTTGCTCAATATAGAAATATAAGTCTAGGACTTGCTCAATGAATAACTTAGAGTTTAAGGAGCTTGCATCATGATAATGAATCAAGGATAAAAACTTGTTTAATTAAAAGTAATAATTAGGAAACTTGCATTACAATAGTAAATTAAGGATAGAACACTTGCTCAATTTAAAGAGTGAAATTAGAAAACTTGATTAATCGTAATCGAATTAGGGTAAGAAAACTTGCCTCGTGCACAAGCTACAATTATAATAATTCACGTTCCTCAATTAACCCTACATATCATTACATTTACAATACCAATTAATTCTAAGTTCGATTATACTTATCGAATTACAACATCAGTTTTGAGCGTGTTATTAGATGTTACAAATAACGAGTTTAAATCACGTATTTACTTATCAATTAATCATGTATAACAAGTTAATAATTTGTTTAACATCTCAATATATGTTTAACATGCATCATGTTCATTACATAACATTTTAAATTATCTTTCTGGACTTGAACGCTTAAGTAACATTTTCTGGGCAATCTGCTGATCGGCGCGGCCGCGCTCCAAGTATGCCTTGGAATGGCGCGACAGCGCCACATGGAGCGGGCGCGCTCCACTTATGCCTTGGAGCGGCGCGGCCGCGTGACTGCACAGATAGAGTTGCTACAGTTCGCGAAGAACACAGAGAATAACCCAATAAATCCCAAGTTAAACTAACACAACAAATTTAAATGTTACCCATGAACTATAAACTTCACGGGAACATTTAGTAACATACATAGCATGCATTTGACAACTTAAATCACATACTTGGTCGAATTAAAATACATAATTGTCATGTTTTTGGTATTTTTTAAAGTTTCGAGAGAAATCATGAAATTCATCATTACAGATTCGTTATAACACCGAATCTGTCCGTTTGAATTTCGTTTTCTTCGTTTTAACATGCATAATCGTAATCAACCTTCAATTTCAAGTTAAATAGACAATTAAAGCATGATATTTTGTATATATGGGTCATATTCATACTTTTCACACTCTGTAACTTTCAAATCTCTAATTAAAGCATAATCATATGGTTTTGATTACTTTAAAGTATAAATAAATGACATAAAACATGTTATGAACATATATTAACATACATAGAATCATATAATCGATAATCATCAACAATATTAGTTACATAAAACTTAAAATTGGGTTTGTTGGAGAAAATATTATACGTGAAATATGAAATTGGGATGAAGAGATTACCCTTGCAATCTCTGTGAAGATGATAATATAGACTTCTTTTACTTTAATTTTTTAAAACTTCTTCACTTAATCCTTCTCTCAAATTCTCTCTATTTTTCTCTGAACTTTCTAACTTCTCTGATGAAACATATGAATTCTGATATATATATATATATATATATATATATATATATATATATATATATACATATATACATATATATATATAAGTCTAATATGTATAATATATGTATATAATATAACTGGTAGAGATAGTGGTGTTAGTTAATTCAACAGTGGTTTTAACTGACACCCATTATCATAAGGGCTTGTTTTGTTGTTCCAATAAGGCTTCTTCCCCATTTAATTAATCAAGTAATCTTATTTAAATCAATTAAATAAAATATAATATTACACATTAAATCACATCATCACATAATTAAAATTCTCATTTATTAATTATGTCAAATCGTTAAATCTCTAATTAATTAGAATAACATTATGCTTATTAAATAATTCATTTAATCAAATAAACTCAATTAAATTCACACTTTGAACTATAAAAATTCTCCACATTAATTTAATCAATGTAACATATATAATTAAATTAATCTACCACGATTCTATTAAATAATTATTTAACTCAATAAATAAATCATCAAAATATTTATTTAATTCAATAAATATTTAAATTAAATTATAAAATTCTCGTTCGTCACATCTCTTGACCTAACTACTCTTCTTTAACTTTCCCTTTTTACTGTCAGACTCTTCTGACAATACTTCCTTAGCTAAAAATGAAAGAATATTTCCAAGAATGAGCATAAGATAGCTCAACAAGTCTAAAGTTATGAATATAAAAGAATTCATACTTTTCTGATTTCAATACACATATAAGAGAAGTTCGCACCTTCTCAAGATATACGGATAAGAGAAGCTCTAACTTTTTCAAGACATACATATAAGAGAAGTTCGCACCTTCTCAAGATCAACGTATAATGAAAAAGGTTGTTCAACTTAGTTACTAACATACAGATTCCGCCCCAAAATAATTTGGTTTGGCAAAATAAAAAATCTCAAATAAAGAATTAAAATAATTCAATATCTCAATAATAATTATTTCGAAAGGAATAGCTTAATAATCGAGTTAAGTCGAATCAAATGGCAATTAACTCTTCTCAATAAAACATTTCACATAAACAATACTTCACAAATCAAATCAAATATAACAGATAAAAGCACATTATTGCACGAAGTGCAAAGGAGTAGAAGACTTGTCTGTTTCGTCTCTACCGTTTATGCTAATTTTGTGTTCCTTGTTCAACCTACATATGTAATGAGGTTGACATATAGTTTAGTCACAATGTGATTCCATACTTTAGTTCATTTTAACTAGCCTTAAATATGAACCTTATTTTAATTATTTAACTTTTACGATGTTCGATATCTAAAAACTTAACAAAAACCAGCTTTGCAAATTTGGACCAAAAACATTATATAAGTGCAGTGCCTAGGCGCCTATGAGCAGTGCCCCATCATTACCTGCAACGCCTATTGCTCACCCAAGCGTCGCACTGCGCGCCCCAGCGCTCGGTCAGCGCTCGACCTACTGCCAAGCTAGCACCTAGGAGCCCAAAACCAAAGTCGCATCACAACCTTCCCAACCCTAAAAATTTTTTAGCTTTCATGATTTTGGCAGTTTTACCATACTTGCTTCAAACATACATTACGGACAATCTATAAGGTATTTTTGAATTATTCTTTTTTTTTGTACTTTTGTAACTTCTAGCTCTACAACTTTTCTTTATATATTATCCCCAAATTCTAAACATACAAGGTTGCACACCTCCCACAAAAATTAGCAAAAACTAGGTTTATAGTTCATGCTTTAATTGCTACAATTAGTTGCCTAATGCGCTATTTAGCTAGTTTATCATGTTTTTTTGTCGCACTAACACTAACATACATAATCATAAGCCTAAAAATGCATAAGTTCATAAGTTCTAACATGCGAATCTATGAACAAAAAATAAAATATACAAGACAATTTTATTTACCTCTTGAAGTGTTAGCTTTATAACTTTGATTATTCAAGACTTTTTCTCATTCTCTCTATCAATAGTTCTTAATATAGTATTTCTCTCTTAATCTTCTTATGAATTTGGTAAAGATTTATGAAGGGTGAGGGTTATATTTATAGGCAACCTAAACTTAGCCATCAAGTATTTGCCTCATAAGCTAACCCACACATAAGTGGCCAACAAGGCCATAGGCACTCATGACCTACCATGCCAAGCCTTTGCCCCCAAGGCTTGGTCTTTTCTCTTGCAACAATTGATTGGTTTAGCAAGAGGCCACATCTCACCATGCTTTGCTTGACAACACATAATAAGAAGCCAAGACCAATTTGACAATTAACTATGCATGACAAGCAACAATACTTACATGCTTTGTAAGTATTACAAGCTTTCCAAATGACAAAAATGGCCTTCAAAATCCGGTCCCCCCCCCCCCCCTTTGGTTAGACTATAACTTAGTTTGTTTTCTAGTTTACTTTCCTAACTAATTTAGTTAGCCACAATCGTTGACTTTTATTTTTCTAACTTTTACTTTCTGTATTTATGAATAGTGATTTCATATTTATACGTCGTATACATATTTAAATCTAATACGTTTTACTGTATAATTGAATAATGTTTTCCTAGTTATGTTTTACATGAATTTTCTATACTTATATATAGTTAAATCACACAAATTCAAACACATAACACATAATTTAGATCATAATGTTAATATTTATTAATCATATACGATTACATTATAAGTCTTATAAGAATTCAGAACATTACAACAACTATATTAGCATAGTCAAATGACACGTGGTTACAACTGTACACTGTTCATAGTACTGAAGAAAGAAGCCTGAGGTGGTCTAAGCAGGCAGCAATTTGAAGTCTAACAATTGAAGAATGACAAGTGTCCAAGTCAAAATGAAGCAACAGTAACTTTTCAATGGAATTAAAGGTCCCTAGAAGAACTCTATATAAGGACATCAATTTCAAGCATAGAAAAATAACAAAACGATCAAGTTCAAGTGCCGAAACTCTGAGTTTATACAAGCTCTACTCTACGATTCTAAGAAATAATTTCTACTGCTAAGTCATTTGGAGAGAAACTAAAAACAACTTAGCAGCACCTCAAAACAAACAAATTTTCTTAGTGATCAACAAGATCTTAATGATCTTTCGTAATCTAAGTCTGTGTGACTTGAAGGGTTCTTTCTGAATCAGTTGTGTAAAAGGTTCTTAGTAAACTGTAATCTTGGTGATTACTCTTCTTAGTGGAATATCCCTACTCGCGGAGTAGAATAAAGGACTAGGAAACTTTTGTGCTCCGAAACTCTTAAAAATCCCTGTGTTCTTTACTTTATGCGTTTTACATTTTTGATTACTATACGTTTTATTTTTGTGACTTATTTCTGCAACTGTTTACTAAATTTAGAGCTAAGTGCTTTCCGATAATCTTTGAAGGGGTTTTCAAAATACAAATCCGTCGTGCTTAATCAATCAATTAACTTGTTTAACTGATTTGATAATATATATTTAAAAAGAAAAATTAAAAAAATTATTCGACTCTCCTCCTAAATCTCTTTGTGTCTTTTGAGAATAATTTCGCAAATTCATACCAATCTAGTAAATTATTCAAATTTTGATGTAAAAAGGTTATAGACGGAACTATCCATTTTGATAATATGTTCAAATTCACTCCTTCTTGATTGAAAGAAATTCCTATGAATTCAATTAACAAAGTAAATAGAACCAATACAAGTATAGAAACTAACATAGTATTATTTGATTCATAAGGATATAAAAAAATATTCTTATTGCCAAAATAGGTAATAGTAATAAAGGGTTTTGCGATGTTTCTTACATTCAGATCAATTTGATGTCTTTGTTGAAAAAAGAAGTAATTTCATGGAAAAGCAAGTGCTAATATTAGTAGTGTAAACTGTAGGTTTAATATAATATAATAGTATATTGGATGTTGTATAGAGAGTAGTATGAACTAACAGTATGGATTTTGAGGATAATAATAACTATTTTAAAAATAATATTTTATTTTAAAATATTAAAAATATTTATTTTATTTTAAAATATTAAAAATTGGGGTTTGGTCAAACTAGGTCAGGTTGGATCAAAATTTGGTTAAAATTGGACGGGTTGGGGTCAAATCGGGTAGGAGGAACGGCAACGCCAAAAATGCCACTTTAAGGACTTAACTGACGAAAAATGAACTTTAGAGACGACTTTGAAAGTGAGTGGCAACTTGAAAGTACAGAAGTGCCATTCAACCCATTGAATTTATTCTATACAACATATGCCAACGGAACTAGCTGATATCATAAACAAGACGCCGTGATTTTTTTCCTCTGATTGGGTCAGAGGAGCTTTAGGTGTTAAAAGAATGAACTTCTCGTAAACCAGGTAAACAATGTGACATGAAAGTGAAAGGGGTTTAAGAATCCATTTTCTTTTTATAAGGACTAAAACCTAAAAATATTTCAAATTACAAAAACCCCAAATAAATGAGTAATTAGAACTCGTAGAGGGAGGAAGGGGGGGGGGGGGGGGGTAATTAATAGTACTTGATATTAGAAAAAAAGTCGCTTCTCGGCCGCGATAATGTGGTCGGTGGAAGTAGAGATTCTTGACAATGAGAATAAGTTTAACTAGAGTTTGCATGTTAGCCATGAGATATACATTGAAATTGTGGTGTAGTTGTGTATACAAGCCAACTAATTATATATGCTATTTAAACTTATTCTCATTGTCAAGGAACACTTGATTTGTTAGGATATTAATTCTAGTAAAATTTGAAGTTCAAATTGTGCCATACATTGGTTGAGAGCGAGCTCTATGTTGGATTTTTGTCCTTGGTAAGTTTCCATACAATATGTACAAGGGCGGATCCCGCCCGAAAGTTGAGTGGGGGCAAATTTGAAAAAAAAAATCTTTCAGAATAAAAATTTAACAAACTGAAGCACAAAACTAAATAATCCTCAAATATTGTTTACAATAACATTTTTCGAGGTTTCATTACTTGAAATTGTTGCATGATAGTCTCATTTTTAATAGTTATAAAAATATCATGCTCAATGTATGTTACTAAACAGTCATTCATTCATCTCCCATTTGGTTACGGAGTTCATTCTTCACGATATTCATGGCTGAAAATGTCCTTTCAACAATTGCAGTAGCAACGGGCAAAAGTAGAGCCAACTTCAGCAACAAATAGACTTGAGGATACACATCATCCTTTCTTTTCTTAACCAACATTTGAGCCAATTCACCAATTCTTTTTATATTCGAAAAATGGGGATCTTTTCATATATCCACAATATAATTTTGGAGTTGACCATCAAGTACCAAAAGTCCTAATTTTACAAAAGTTCTCTTCATTGTTGGAGTGTTGCTCTAAGAAGTAAAAAACCCTAATTTTAAAAAGGTACAAAAAAGAAGAATTCATAAACAATTACAAAATTTCCTAAAGCAATTGTTAAATTTGTGAAATTAAAAAACTAAAATTAAAATATACTTTTTGAAATTGTTTCAATTTGATAGCCTATTTACCATTTTACCTAATTGGAATTAGGAGACTTGGCTTGGTCCACTTGGAATTTGCAGATTATGATGATTGATGATTGGCCTAGTTGCTCCGTTGCACAATATTAATTTAATTTAAAGCTTGTGGAGTCGTGGGTTTGGTTGTTGGCTACCGCTACTTGGCTTGTTGCTCTCTAGTCTCGCCTCTCTCACTCTCTGTTGCTGAGTGGAAGATGAATCACGAAAGTGGGAATCGGGATTTGGGAAACAAAGAATATGGGATTGGTCCCAGGCTTTTTAAATCTAAATCCTAAAATTTCATATAACACCCTTCAATTTTTTTTAATATGGCCCCCTAACTTCTTAAAAATTCAGTGGGGGCATGTGCCCCCCTGCCCCACTGCTAAGTTCGCCCTGAATATGTATCGAAATCGAATATAATGCTCTTGTTGTTATGTATGCGTTCTTTAAACCATATCAAATGTTAAGGGAGAACTTAGAAAACTAGAATCTCATATCTTTTCCACTTTTATATGACCATAAATCGGATTTGATAATATCAAATGGTAAATAAATTGAATTTCAAGTAATTTATATTCGGATTAGATTAAGCTCGGCTCGCTTATTAGGTGGGGATCAATGGGGTGACAATTTCAGCCATGGTGCCACCCAAATTTTCTGAATTTTGCTAAAACTTTCACATTATATAGTCCCTCATTAGCAAACGGTCCTAGAACCATCCTATTAATGTTAATTTCACGCTTGACAATTTTTTGTTTGTTGCATTTGACTAAAATAAAATGAGCCACACATTTGTATGGATTTTGTGAGAAATTTTTAGTTCTCTTTTTGTTCTGTTATGTTCATATCAAGTGAACTAAATCTTGACTTCACACTACCCTTTAAATGTCATGCCAGCGTTTTGTTATTGTGTAGAAGAGCTTTGTTATCTCTTGTACATAATTTATCAAAAGTATGAGGTACTCATTTCGTCTGGCAAAGACGGATTTAATTTGAATTTTGAGGTCAAATTGACTAATTTTAGAATCAAAATTTATCTAATTTTTTTTAAATATAGATAAAGAGATTATGACCATAAGAAATTACGTTTAATTTACTAGAACATTCAGTTTTTAAAAGTTTAAAAATATAAATAATTTTATTTAATTATTAATTTTAAAATTATTCAATTTGACTTGAAAAGTGAAATTAAACCGATTTTTTCGGGATAGAAGGATTATTATTTAGTTGAAGAAAGGAGGGAAACCAAGTAATCAACTTTAACAAAGATAATGGTAGGGTGGGGTCCTTGAGATACCTTATTATTAACACTCAGAAACATAGTGTAAGAACAAAGAATAACGGCTTCCACTTTGATCAAATTCTTTTTCTTTTTAATTTTTTTTCTTTCTTTTTCGGTAGAAACATTGACCAATTTAAAACCAGCTGTTTTGGAAGGAATTTCTTCAACAGCACGCGTTATCTTGTGGGTCCCATATTCACACATCATAATGGGCCCACTGGAGTATGGGCCATTCTAAGCTGTGGAGCCTCCTCTATGTCAAGTCAATACTTACATATAAAGGCATCACAGCCGATCCTACACTGAATCAATTTTGAATTAATTTTAAATCAATTAGGAGTTAACTCGCTCAATTGAAAAAAAATCACGCAAGATTGGAATCGACCCTCCAATCGAGACAACCGTTGTCTCTTCAGATTTCCAATTCTTCCTCTTCCTCTTTCTCTTTCTCTTTCTCTTATTCACTACCCTCACCCCTATTTCACTTCCACCGATCCAAGCTACACCGTCGGATTCTGTATCTGTGAAATCGGTCAAGCAATTGATTGACTTGGCTGTCGCCTCCAAGGGAACTACTACTTCCAAGAACAACGTAAGTATGCTATCCTTGAATCAGAGAAATTTGGGATTTCGGTTTGAGTTTTTTTGAAGTGGGTCAATTTTATTTTGAGAGAAAATGGTGATCATAACACTAAAAATGATCAAACAGTTTCAGAAAATGACGAGTGAAAGTC
The DNA here is from genome assembly GCA_020205555.1 of Panax stipuleanatus. NCBI lineage: Eukaryota > Viridiplantae > Streptophyta > Magnoliopsida > Apiales > Araliaceae > Panax > Panax stipuleanatus. The sequence goes on along the minus strand of CM035115.1, from coordinate 143,771,986 downwards.
AGATTTCCAAAACACTTGATTCACATTTTCTTTTAAGTTTGAATTTGAATTTTCTCTTTGGGGGTCATCTTATTCCGATCTATAGAACCCTAACATTTATTTTTTGTTTTTCGCTTTTATTGCAGTTGATGAGCCACTCAAGATCACATTTGAGGTATTTATGTGTATATCCAGTCTCCGATTCAGCTAATCGATCAATCTTTTATCTTTCAGGTAGGTTATTTTTAGGTTAATTTACACCACTACTACTCTATACATCTCTCTCTGTTCCATTTATGAGTTCTTTGGTGCATATGTTATATGGGTTTTATATATTCAGCACGACTGTGGTTTGTGATCTCTCACAGGCCTTAAATGAATGGTTTTACATTCCTAATTTGGATATTAAATTTAAAGGGGTCAAAGATGAGGAGCCGAAAACTTTAACATCTGCTGATCATTTGCGCCCATTTTATTGGTTCATGGAATCTTTGGATTCAGTAAAGGGGTACGTAGCTGTATCCCCCCCCCCCTTTGGAAGAGATTGGGATTTTCTTATTTTTGCAAATTTGTTACCATATATTTTGGGTATATGACTGGGTAATTTGTTTTTTATATGCTTTTCTTCAAGAGATTGGGTGGGCTATCATATTTTGTTGGGGCAGAGAAGAAGGATGAAAGAGTTTTGGTGCCTGATATTGGTTCATTAACAAGCATATATGATAGGTGTGTGCTTAAAGCTTCGATTTTTAGTTTATTTATGGCTTATCCTCTCCATGGGCTGTTTTAATTCAATTTTTTGGAATGTTTTAAGAGGTTTAAGATTTCAGGGTCCGTGAACTGTTCTATTACTTAAAAGGTGGGCCCGTGAAGTTGTTGATTGTTGTTATATTTCTTAAAATTGTATGTGATTCTGAAATTTTTATAAATATTTTGGTTGTTGTGTAGCACGCATTTGGTGATACCACAAATGGGTGTATCTCAACAGGTTAGATTTGATTGTGTTTTTACTTTTGAGATTTAATTGGTTGAAGTTTTGGTTTTAGCTGTGTTTTGATTGGTGATTTATTATATTAGATTTTATTGGTGGCTGGTGTTATGTTGTGATTTTTGGTTCAATTGCATTATTACAGGACCACATTTTAATCCTAATAGATTGACACACGGTATTCCTGAAGACGAAGTCCGACATATGGGCGACCTGGGAAATATAATTGCTAATGCTGATGGTAATACACCTTCAACCCTGTCAATTTTCTTTAGTCAGTTTGGTCTTGGAATCAGACTGAGTATGGTATTGGCAATTTGGATTCCAATTAGCATTGTAGTTTAATTAAAAATGTAATTATCTTTTTGAAATTTGAGAATTTCATCTGTTTGTAATTTAAATTATTCAGAAACACTAACTTTAAAAGCAAACAAGATTATTAATTAATTTTAGAAGCCCAAATTTGAACCTGAGAGTGCTCCAAGTGCCATAGTTTGAAACTGAGAATATATATTATGAGGTTCATTTTTAATATTGAGAAGCAATTTTGGTCCAATTTCTGCATGTCAGTCTTGGAATTTTGGTCCAAATTCTTGGCACAACTAATGGTCGTCGATTTGACGCTGACACTGAAATAAATAATTTTGGTTTAGTGTACCGAAAATTTTCGGTCGTCCAAGAGGAACTGACAGCAGAGGTGACTGCTCCGGTGGAAGCCATCAAGGTATCTATAATCTATCTATCCATTTTAAATTTGCTTTTTTAAGGTATTCTTCTCTGATTGTTAATGAGACTATGTGAGTTTGCCTATCTGATTGTTCATGTGAGGTCTCTTTGCTTATCTACATGTTAGACACTTAATTTATCAACAAATGTAAATGTTGTTAGTTTGTATTGTGTGGAATAAAATATTTTACTAACGGTCATTAAGATGGACCTTTTAAAAAAATAAAACATGCTGGGTGCTTTTGTGACGTACCCAGAATAGGTCCAATCCAACCAACCCATTCTGGGTCGCCAAATACATGGTACAGAATCCAAATACAACTTTTATATCACACGGTCGTGCAAAATATGACCACACAACTGTGAGTGTCAATACAAATATATAGAAAATATAAACATTTAAACTAAGTCCTCATTACAATTATTATCACACTATTTTATAAAAATAGTGAGGACTACTACTGCTCTAATTCGGACCATCACTCTGTCCCCCCGACTAGTCCCTGCAACATTCTCATTTTCTGAAGAGGACAATAGATGAAAAGGGTGAGCTCAACTAGCCCAGTAAAGAATATTATGACTAAGATAATAAAGAACAATTTATCATTAGTTTTCAACAAATCAGATAAAATATTATGGACAACAAGTTTTAGATTAACAACTGGAGCGGAAATAACAATGCACCAAAAGAATTAAGTAAAAAATAATGTCTACTATCTTCTATAATTTGAAAGTCCATAATCAATATTTTATTCATGTAACATCAATCAATATATATCTTGAATCAAATATTCATCTTTGCACTACAGGCCAAAGATATTTATTTGTATCATCAGTTGATCATGCTCATCTCAATACCTGTCCATCTTTGCATTACGAACCAAAGATATTCATCAGGTAATCATTCATCTTTGCACTACAGGCCAAAGATATTCGTTAAATAATCATCCATCTTTGCACTACGGGCCAAAGATATTCAGTTATATCATCATTTAGGACTGAGGATGATGAAAAATATTTTAAAGAACGAATCCAGTGAAATAAAGGACAAAGATTAGGGATTCGTAAATCAGTTTATCCAAGTTTAAAAATACTCCATAACAATCAATTATGGAGCAAAATTCAAGAATGAAGATCAAAACTTGGATCCAATCAAAGATAGGAACCATAATAGCCAACTTGGACAAAGAAAAGAAAATTTAATTTTTTTGTGAATAGTACCGTATTGGTGAATAGTGTCGTATACGTGAATAGTGTCGTATACGTAAATAGTAACCCCAATATGAAAAAGGTAAAAATTTCATCAGAAAAATCATACTTCGTGAATAGTACTCGTAAATAGTACCGCATACGTGACTAGTACCGTATACATGACTAGTGCCGTATATGTGAATAGTAACCCCGACGGAAAAGGTAAAAATTTTATAATAAAATTCATACCAATATTTCGATGAAATGATATTGAAAGCAATAACATCATTTACAAAAAAATAACATCCCTTACCTCAAAAGAACAGTACTTCTAATTAGAATATCGGATATAATACTGAAAGAAATTTGCACTGAATAGCAACACTCAAAGTATCTAAATACTCACAAAAATACGCTCGATATTATAGAGAGAGAAAACTTTCTGATTCTGGTGTGATTTTCAAATTCTAATTCAGCACCCTATTTATAGGAAAATGCTTAGAACGCCAAAACAGAAAATTTAATAAAATATTATTAAATTTATAAAATTTTCACTCCCACTTTGAAAATCAAATTTTAGCATTTACAACAAGAAAAAGGACAAGTGTGGGGCCCACCTTCTAGAAATCTTCACTAAAATATTTTAAATCATTTATAAATTCAGAAACTTCAATAATTCATAATAAATAGCCCTTTTATCAGAAAAATACGAATCTTATGTCCATTTCATAGGAAATTTAATTCTTTACAACTTTGAAGCAGAAAGTTTTTCCAAATTCCAAACAGAAAATGACCGAAATCCACATACGAATGATTTTTCACACCAAAATATTGATAAAAACACCTCAACACTAGTTCCTTCTTTTATATCCACAAAAATAAATATTTTCTTATCATATAAATCAATAATTAATTATTCACAAATAATATTACAGAACTACAATATTGACAACCAGGTCGTTCCCAAGAAAGAAGGGGCCTTCCGATAAGGATTTCTCCTTACTAGCGCGCAATTAAATAACCCCTCTTAGACAGAACTTTCTTAGACATTGTCAATAATGCTATCTAATAATATTATTCAAATAATATGAATTATTGATCTGATAATGGAAAATATTGTACAGTAGCAATTATTGAATTAACAATAATATAAAAATATTGTGCAATACCGTGTGCTACTGTGCAACGACGCGTATTACTTTATTTTTAACCACCGAGTATTTCAACAGTGTTAACGGTAACAACTACACTGTTATTTATAGAAAACTCATTCTTGTCCTTTTCTTCATCCGACAGTTTTCCGTTATAGGGCCCACAAATGGCTGCGCCGTCGTACGAATATTCTCCGACAGCAAGAATATTTCACGACCAAACGAATATTCCACAACCAAACGAATATTCCCCGACAACAATGAATATTTTATAACCACTTGCTTATTTTAAAATATTTACGCATATTACCCATAACATTCCACATTATCAAATTAACCCCTGACTATTTCAAAATAATATATAGAGGAAATTTAATTTTTTTATTCATAAAAGTTGGGGTCTTACAACCTCCTCTCCTTATGAAATTTCGTCCTCGAAATTGACGTACGTACCTAGTGTTTCAAAAAGGTGAGGATACCTCGCTTTTATTTCCGATTCCAACTCCCAGATCATTTCCTCAATAGCATGGTTCCTCCGCAAATCTTTGAATTGTGGTATAACCTTTGTGCGTAGGATATGCTCCTTCCTATCCAAGATCTTGACAGGTACCTCCTCGTACTTTAAATCTCCGGCTATCTCGTCTGGTTCTAACTCAATAATGTGGTTTAGGTCTTTCACATATTTACGTAGCACGGATATGTGAAACACATTATGAACACGGGACATACTTGGAGGTAAAATGAGTCTATAGGCCACATTTCCTACTCGGTCAAGAATCTCAAATGGACCAATAAATCGTGGATTGAGCTTTCCCCTCTTCTTGAATCTTGTAACTCCCTTCCATAGAGCAACACGTAACAACACATGGTCCCCAACATTAAATTTCACGTCCTTTCAATGAAGATCCGCATAACTCTTTTGTCGATCCTGCGCCGTTTGTATACATTATCAGATCATTTGGATCTTTTTCGTAGTCATACGTACTAACTCCGGTCCCAACAATGTTGCCTCATCCACCTCGTCCCAACATACTGGAGAACGACACTTTCTCCAATACAACGCCTCGAATGGAGCCACACCTATACTTGCCTGATAACTGTTGTTGTAAGAGAATTCCACCAATGGTAGGTACTTATCCCAACTCCCTTTGAAGTCTAGAACATAGAGTCTCAATAGATCTTCAAAAGTTTGAATATTCCTTTCCGATTGTCCGTCCATTTGAGGATGATATGCCGAACTGAATCGTAAATCCGTGCCCACAGCTTTCTGCAAACTGACCCAAAATCGTGAAGTGAATCTTGGGTCACAATCCGAAACTATGGATACTGGTATGCCATGCAATCTCATAATCTCATTCACGTACATACGAGCAAGACGTTTAAGGGAATAAGTCTCTCGTATAGGCAAGAAATGAGCAGACTTGGTTAATCTATCGACAATAACCCAAATCGCATCTATGCCTTGAGAAACCTTGGGAAGACCCATAACGAAATCAATGGTAATGTGTTCCCACTTCCATTTTGGAATCTCAAGTGGTTGTAATGGACCCTTTGGCACTTGATGGTCTGCCTTTACACGTTGACAAGTTAAACACCTCAAGATAAACTTCGCGATCTCTCTCTTCATATTGTTCCACCAAAATGTATGTCGAAGATCACGATATATTTTTGTACTCCCAGGATGGATTGCAAATGGTGTGTTGTGTGCCTCCATCATGATTCTATGCTTCAAATCAGAATCGTTAGGAACACAAAGTCTAAAGTTGACTCGAAGTATTCCTTCTTCATCGATTCTTGCTTCTGGAACCGCACCTTCTTGCACCTTCTTCTTCATCTTCATCAGCTTCATGTGTATATCATCACGTGGGTCCCTGGAGTCTTTAACTCTATCTCCATCCTTTGTACGTCATACAAAATGGGGCTTCACGTTTATAATATCGCACTCATTCCTGCATATGATCTTCTACTTAACGCGTCAGCTACCACGTTCGTTTTTCCAGGATGATATTGAATGGTACGATCGTAATCTTTCAACAGCTCCAACCAACGTCATTGTCGCATATTGAGTTCATTCTAAGTAAAAAAAATATTAGGATGTCATCAATAATGACAACCACGAAATGATCCAAAGATTTCTCAAATATTCGGTTCATCATGTCCATGAACGCAACATGGACATTGGTCAATTCGAACGATATAACTAGAAATTCGTACTGCGCGTATCGAGTTCTAAAGGTAGTCTTTGGAATATCCTCAGTTATAATCTCTAACTGATGATATCCAGAACGGAGATCGATCTTTGAAAAGAATTGCGCATCTTGCAACTGGTCGAACAAGTCATCAATGCGAGGTAGCGGATACCTATTCTTGATGGTGACATGGTTCAACTCCCGATAGTCAATACAAAGTCGCACACTATCGTTTTTCTTCTTTACGAATAAAACAGGAGCACCCCAAAGAGAAGTACTAGGACGAATAAAATCGATGTCTAGCAACTCCTATAGTTGGACCTTTAACTCTTGAAGTTCAATAGGAGCCATTCGATATGGGGTTTTTGAAATGGGTTTTGTACCGGGTTCAAGGTTAATAAAGAATTCAACTTCACGTTCTGGGGGTAGACCGGGAAGTTCTTCGGAAAATACATCAGGAAACTCATTAACAACAGAAATATCATTCAAATCTGATGTATTCTGATTTAAATCAGTGACATGGGCTAAGAAAGTTTGACATCCGTTTTTCAATAAACGAATAGCTTTATGACTTGAAATGAGATAGATTGATTTTAGTGGTTTGGTTGTTTGAATGAAAGCTAACAACCTTATGAAACAATTAATTTTGGCATGATGAGTGGTTAACCAGTCGATTCAAAAAAATCACAACAAATGCTAGTATTTTCAAAGATATAAGATCAACAGCTAATGTGAGGGTGCCAACTTGAATCAAGCAAGATTTATAAACTGTAGATGTAACGAAAGTTTCACCCAATGGAGTTTCAACAGATAAGTCAAAGTCTAATTGCTCAGAAGTCAAGTTTAAACGTTGAGCACAAGCAGGTGAAATAAAAGAATGGGTAGCACCAGTATCTAATAAGGTGTAGAGACTTCGCAAAAGTTTATGATTAGCTTACCCGTGTTAACTTCGTTCGGGTTCCTCGTATTTTGGGGAGTCACGACAAACGCTCTCCCTTGATCCACTGACTTTGACTTGTCTGGAACAGTCTTTGGTGTCACCGTCCCAACTGATCTTGACTTTGTTATAAAGCACATTCCACCCTCAACTGCTTCGTCGCACTCCTGATCCATGATTTGAATCATTACTCTTCGATCTATATCTAATTGGGGTTGATCGCTATGCACAGGGTAATTCCAAACTCGATGTTGGATTCTCCCAATTGCTGTCCAAGAAGTGAAATCCATATAGTCTATATTGGCCTTCTTGGATCGGACGTCTCTTTCTAAAATATCAACACGTCGTGCGGCTTTTACCCATGCATCTTCAATTCTCACTCGTTCAGTTGCTTCTTCTTTCAGCTGATTGTTGACATTTGCTTTCTCAGATTCCAGCTCTAATATCATATGTTCTGCCAGAGAGAGCTTCTGTTCAAGCCTCGCATATCGAGTAGCAAAATCTTGAATTACTGTATCCCTTTCTTGAATTGTTGTATCCCTTTGTTCTACGGCCGCCTGCCGTTCTTCGCCCTGTTCTTCTAACTCATGAATACGATTTTGTAGTTCTACATTTCGATCATAAAATTCCCCTAATAAATCCTCCTCCTTAGGTTCCTCTTCTTCCTCACTCTCAGCTACTACCTCTGCGACTATCTCGGGTGCAACTATTAATTCTTCTCTCACCACGTGGATATCTCTAATTTCTTCTTCGCCCGACATCCTACAATCAAGTTCAATAACTTAATTAGCACTCTCCAAAAAAAAATATCTTTGTTATAACAAGATATTATACTCCAATATTTCTTCTTAAAATAAATCTCCTCAACTCATCACTCAAAACTCTATATGAGTTCATCTCTTGATTTTCAAATATCATTCTTAAATACTGTCACAAAACAAGGGTTAATTAAACAAATTAATATATCACATATTAACCCTATGTTCCAACCGACCAATTAAATACCACATAAGCTTAGGTAGGATATACTAGCGAAGGATTTACTCGTCTCTTCCCTTCTAGTTCTATTCTCCGATCTCTGCCAGAGATCATATCCCTAAGCTTTGATACCAACTGTGACGCCCCCAGAATAGGTCCAATCCAACCAACTCATTCTGGGTCGCCAAATAAATGGTACAGAACTCAAATACAACTTTTATATCACACGGTCGTGCAAAATACGACCACACAACGGTGAGTGTCAATACAAATATGTAGAAAATATAAACATTCAAACTAAGTCCTCATTATAATTATTATCACACTATTTTATAAAAATAGCGAGGACTACTACTGCTCTAACTCGAACCATCACTCTGTCCCCCGACTAGTCCCTACGACATTCTCATTTTCTGAAGAGGACAATAGATGAAAAGGGTGAGCTCAACTAGGCCAGTAAAGAATATTATGACTAAGATTGTGACAAACAAGATTTTTGTAATTTAATTTGAATATTTATTGAATTAAATAAATATTTTTCGATGATTTAATTATTGAATTAAATAATTAATTGATGAAATTGTGTTAGATTAATTTAATTATATGTGTCGCATTAGTTAAATTAATGTGGTGAATTTTATATTCAAAGTATGTATTTAATTGAGCTTATTTAATTAATATATTAATTAATAAGCATAATGTGTTCTGATTAATTTAATAATTAATTAGAGATTTAATGATTTGATATAATTAATAAATGAGAATTTTAATTATGGGACTATGTGATTTAATGTGGATTTATGCCATTTTATTTAATTGATTTAAATAAGATTAATTGATTAATTAAAGTGTGACATTAAAACTATATTATAGTAAGTTAATTAAAATAAATGAGAAGGGATTCCTTAAGCTAGCCAAAGAAGACTTTAAGGGGAGTTTGTCAGTTAACCCACTATGGGATTAACCGACAACCACTCACCCTCTACATATATACGTATTATATACTTATATTTTATATAATATACATATCAGTTTATATGTTCATATATTCAGAGAGAATATGAGAGAGAATTGTGAATTTAAGAAGAAGTAGAGAAGATATTAATCAAGTTTATATCATCAAACAAAGTTAGCAGGGTAAATTCTTAACCCAGTTATACTAAGTTTCAAGCTTTCTATTTTACATACTTTGAAGTTCTCTATAATCGTCAATTTTGAATTATTGTTGGTTATATGGTTTTATATGGGTTAAATTATGTTTATAACATGTTTTATACCATGTATATATAAATCACAGTGATCAATTTTATGTAATTACGTCTTAATTAAGTTTTCAAAACTTTCCATTAACGTACTTTGAAGTTTTCTGTAAAAGACTAAATTGATGACTTGTTCATGATATGGCTATATATATATATTAATTGATGTCCATAACATATTATATGCCATATATGGATAACTTTCAATGATCACACCATTGAATTTTGTTGATAATTGGGTTTTCAAAAGTTACAAAGTGTAAAAATTGTACATATGGCCCATATGGCCTTTACGTACAAAATTTACACGCCTTATACGTTTATTTAACTTAAATTGATACTTGCATGTAATTATGTACGTTTAAACGAACAAAATGAAAGTTGAACGAACGGATTCGGTGTTATAACGAATCCGTAACGTTGAATTTCTTGTTTTCCTTCAAAACTTTATAAAATATTGAAAACAGTGAAAATAGATGCCTTGGATTATGTAAATACGTGATTTAAAATGCTAAGATCATGCTAGAAATGTTATATAATATTTCTGTGGAGTTTTTACATTATGGGTAGCCTTATAATTCATTACGTTAGTTTAATTTGGATTTATTTGGGCTACTCTGTGTGTTCATCGTGAACCAGGGAGTGCACCAACAGGGGGACCCACCCCAGCGGGTGTTTATGGGCATTAGGACCCGCCCCAGCGGGTATAAGGGCTGTCCGGGAGCCTTTTTTTTTCGTTTCCGAGACTGTTTTGACCTCCTATAGTAAAATAAGCATAACTGTTTCGTACGAACTCCGATTAAGGCGATTCAAGATGATTCGGAAAGATAACGAGTAGACCTACAACTTTCATTCTTTAAGTTTTTAAATTTGAAATTGTTAAAATGGGTAAAAATGGCCATCTTTGTGACTAATGCGTATTCGGAGGCAATCGGAGGGCTTTGGACATGCACGCACACAAGTGTAGTGTTCTCGATAATAAAAAATGTTTTTTTAAGTTACATACATGAATATTATATGATTTGAAGTTCATGATTAATAAATTAAGTTATTGACATGTATAAGATAATGTGAAGGTTCAAGTTAACAAACTAAGTGCGAACTTGAATATCGTAATTGTAAAACTTGATTATGATTGTTTAAAGGGCTATACATGTATGATATGCATGTTGTGAGTTTACATTCATGTTATGTGGTTAGTCATTGAGTAATATTATAAACCAAGTTGTAAGTCAAACTTAAGTGAATAGTTCAACAGTTAAACATGGTAGTTTTGAAAACTAATCGATGTCGTATACATAATGTAATGTGTAGGACGTTGAGGAAGTGAATTGTAATTATATTTGTAGCTTGTGCAAGAGGCAAGTATCATATCCCTAACTTATTGATTTAGCAAGTTCCCTAAATTCTAATTTATTCATTTATTAAGTCTTAGACTTGTATTTCTATATCGAGTAAGCCCGTGTTCTTAATTGTTCCAGTTCGAAATTCATATTACATATTGTAACTCTTTTAAAAGCATGATTCAGTTATACAATACTTATTCGATTATATACTCTTGAGATTTATTATTCAAGTTGAATATCGATGTTATTATTGAACCTTATAGGATTAGTGAACCCTTATTGATTCGACTAGTTTATAGTTGATGAACGTTCTAAATTCTAGAATACTTATTGAGCTTATCCAAACCAAACTTCCTTTGGTGCGGACTCTGATGTCAAAACTGACATGAACAACCCTGTAAAAGGGGATTATTTATGCTTTAGCATTGAGATATTGTGCACAGTATGGTACTAAGGACTGATCCCCCTAAGTACGAGAAGTAGAGTCCATAGTCTTGTGACTGTTAAAGGTTTAAAGCATAAAAACTTTACAACCTAGGACATAGTTCAAGATCTTATGACCTTCAGACGTTCTTTTGATTCCTATTATTCATTCTTGAGTCAAAAGTTGAGTTTCTTTATTCAGATGTCTTTGATTCACTCGCATGTTATTATATTGTTGTCATATTATTATACTTGTGGGCAATCGTGCTCACTCTTGCGTAATAATAACATTGCAGTTAAGAACGAAAGGTCCGACGAGCCTTCTACTAGCAAAGGCAAGGGCAAGGTCAACAAGTGATGAAGACTTGTTGTTTATTTTATGTGTTTATGTTTCAGACTTATATTAGAGTTATGTAAGACTTATTTATTTGTTTATGTTCCGCACAGATGTTTAAGGTTAGTATGACCTGAGATTGTATTTATTATTCAGATGTTGTAACCCCATAAGGGGAGGATTTATTTCTATCTATTGCATGATTTGCATTTATTATGGGTAGATAGATAGATGATATTTGTACAGTGAACAAGTCCCGTGAAAATTGAAGTACCAAATTTTGGGGGTGTCACAGGTTGGTATCAGAGCTGTAGGTTATGAACCTTAGGTGGGAGAAAACCTTAGGATAGTAGCCTTTTTAGAGATCGAGAACATAGTAATGATAACTCTTATCGAGTTCTAAGAAAGATAATAATTTACCTTATGTGCTATGTGCTTATACTTATATATTCGAGTATCGATTAGCATCACGTAATTACTAAAACTTAAAATTTTATTTGTCAGGATGACGGATGCTGGAGAACCTAGTCAGTCCAGGGACCTTGTACCCATAGAGGCTAGAGAGGAGGAGCCCCGAGATATCCACGTAGTCTGGGAGCAGTTAGTCCAACGAGAGCCATCACCCTTGATCATAGTCATTGGTCAGGAGTATGTACCGGTGTCTGATTCAGAGGAGGACTCTGAGGAAGACCCTGAGGAGATTGAGGTTCAGGCTGAGGCAGCCGAAGAGGAGGAGGAAGACCCTGAAGAGTTCCCGTCGAGCTCTATCAGTGCCGAGATGTATGACGAGCTGTATGACCGTAACATAGAGTTACGTGATACTGTTCAGGAGCTGAGGGAGACTGTTCAAGAGCTGAGGGAGCGGTCGGTTACTCAACAGTCTACTATCGAGCTGAGGGATGGAGAGGTTGAGGCTCTTCACACACGTTTGGGAAATGTAGAGTGAAATTTGGTTCACGAGAAAGGCCAAATCGAGCAGAAGTCAGAGGAAATAGAGGAATTGAAGAATGAACTAAAAGAGAAATCAGCAAGGCTGGCCATAGCCGAGGAAGCCTGGGTAAGGGAATCACGACGAGCAGCTCTCGCAGAAGATAACTGTCGAGGGAAGAAGGCCAAGCTTGAGGAGACGTACTCTACACTTCAGTATGCAATTGATGAAGCCCAGGATCGGGTTATGAGGTACCCAATTCAATTCGAAGGACTACCGTCGTATATGCTAGATCGCAGGACGATGTCCCGGATTATGGAAAAAGAGCGTGGCAAAGCTGTTCGTCGCCTTAATGGGCAGTGATAGGAACATTTGATTTTGTGAAACCTATCTGGTAGTTAATAATATAAATTCCAATGTGTTTATAAACAGAGGAATATTTTATATTTTAAATCCTGTAGATTCTTTATCTCGGGATAGTTGATGTAAATAGCAGTGATGTTATCGTATTATGTTAAAACTTTTGATTTAGTAATTTATCAGAGTTTATTTGAGATAATATATTGACTGATTGTGTCTAAATATTTAAGTTAAGCCTTAAATATTTAAAAGATTGAATAAAGATCTAATAAGCGTATATCTTAACAGAAATATGCCGCCAAGGAGAAGACCAAACTGTCGACCGGCCCAGGAAGGAACTAACAACAAAAACGACGCCAATGCTAACCCCGTTCAGCAGTTGGCGAACTTACTTGCTGGAGCGCTTAACAACCAACCTCAAGCTCCACCGAACACAACGTTCAAGGACTTCAAGGCGGTGGGACCGCCAGAGTTTAAAGGCACCATGAACCCGATACAAGCTCAAACTTGGGTCATGGAGATGGAAAAAGTTTTCGACGTAGCCAGAGTCAGAGAAGACCAAAAAACTGCCTATGCAATGTTCATGCTGAAATCCGAGGCCAGCTATTGGTGGCAAGCGAATAAGGTTCGGGAGGTGAAGGTGTGATTACTTGGGAGAGGTTCAAAGAGATGTTCTTTGATATGTACTTTTCGACCAGCTCGCAGAATCAAATGGAGATTCAGTTTCTAGAACTGAAACAGGGGAATATGTTCGTACCAGAATATGCGGCAAAATTCAATGAGTTGGCTAGGTTTGCCACGTATCAAGTGCACACCGATCATAGGAAGGCAAGGAGGTTTGAGCAGGGCCTGAAGCCTTAGTTGTATAGCAAAATATTAATGTTCCAATTGAACACTTTTGCTGGAGTGTTGGAGAAGGCCATTTTCGCTGAGGGCGGGAGTGACGCTATTACAAAGTATAACCAAGATCAAAAAAAAAAGAAGAGTGAAGGTGAAGGAGTTAACAAGGCTAGTGGTAGCAACACGGGGGGAAGTAACAATCAGAAGAGGAGGTGGAATGATAACTCATCAATTGGAAATCAGCAAGGAGGTCAAAAGAAGAGGATCGAAGCTTGTTCGACCTGCAAAAAAGCTCACCTGGGGGTCTGAAGGGAAAACGAGTATGCTACAATTGTGGTCAGGAAGGCCACATAGCACCTAACTGTCCGAACCCAAAGAAGGGCGTTTGCTTCACTTACGGCTCAAATGACCATCTGGCAAGGGACTGTCCCAAGAAGGGATCTGGACGGGCAAGATCAGGAGGGAACAGGGGAAACAGCAGTGGAAGTTCTCTAACTATCACGGGACCAACCGCAACCAACCGACCGACCGCCAGGACCTTCAACATGACCGTGCAGGATGCTATACAGTCTCGCGATGTGGTGTTAGGTATCATTCTGATCAATAAAGTTAATGCTTATGTACTATTTGATTCGGGTGCTACTTGTTCATTTATATCCGATGACTTTGCTAAGAACTTAGAACTTCCTATGGACGAGTTAGAATATCCCATGAACATAGAGATTGTGAATAGAGAAGTGATCCCTGTTAAGTATGTACACAAGAACTGTAGAGTAGATATTAAGGGTAACATTATGAACGTAGATCTTATCCCGATTAGGCTTGGGGAATTCGATGTTATTCTGGGAATGGATTGGCTAGTCAATTATGGGGTTGTAATTGATTGCCAGAGGAAGTGTATCAACCTTATGACCCCGTCAAAGGTTGTGTTTTATGGCAGTAAATCGCCTAGACAAGCGAGTTATCTGACGATGATGCAGGCCAGGAAGTTGTTAAGACAAGGCTGTGTAGGATATTTAGCCTACATAGTCGATAGTCGTAAAGAAAATCCGAAAGTGGAACATATACCAGTCGTGAGGAACTTCAGAAACGTATTTTCGGATGATCTGCCAGGACTTCCGCCAGACAGAGAGGTTGAGTTCGTGATCGATTTGGTGCCAGGGACGGCCCCAATATCGAAGGCACCATACCGGATGGCTCCGGTAGAGATGAAGGAGTTAATGGTACAACTGCAAGAATTACTGGACAAGAAGTACATCCAACCGAGCGTATCGCCGTGGGGAGCGCCAGTGTTGTTTGTGAAAAAGAAGGACGGGACGATGCGGCTTTGCATCGACTATAGAGAATTGAATAAGGTCACAATTAAGAATAGATATCCATTACCGAGGATCGACGATCGACGATCTGTTTGACCAATTGAAGGGTGCAAAGTACTTTTCAAAGATAGACTTGAGGAGTGGCTATCATCAGCTGAAGGTGAGGCCAGAGGATGTTCCGAAGACAGCATTTAGGACTCGATATGGTCACTACGAATTTCTGGTAATGTCATTTGGTCTAACGAATGCTCCTGCAGCATTCATGGGCTTAATGAATGGAGTGTTCAAGCCATTTTTGGACAAATTTGTGGTGGTCTTTATCGACAACATTTTGGTATACTCGAAGACCAAGGAAGAACATGTAGAACATCTGAAGTTAACATTAGAGGCGTTGAGAAGAGAGAAGTTGTACGCCAAATTTTCAAAATGTGAATTCTGGATTGAAAGAGTGCAATTTCTTGGACATGTGATCGACAAGGACAGAATTTCAGTAGATCCCTCTAAAGTCGAAGCTGTGATGAACTGGGATCAGCCGAAAACACCGTCGGAAGTGAGGAGTTTTCTTGGATTAGCGGGCTATTATAGAAGATTCATTCAGGACTTTTCCAAGATCGCAACTCCGCTGACGAATTTGACTAGGAAATCGGTGAAATTCATTTGGACGGAAAAGTGTGAGGAAAGCTTCCAAGAGCTTAAGAAGAGGTTGAGTTCAGCACCTGTGTTATCTCTTCCGAACGACACAGGAAATTTTGTGATTTATAGTGATGCGTCGCATAAAGGACTTGGCTGTGTGCTTATGCAAAACGGCAAGGTCATTGCGTATGCGTCACGACAGTTGAAAGACTATGAGAAAGGGTATCCGACCCATGACTTGGAATTAGCTGCAGTGGTATTTGCTTTGAAAATTTGGAGACACTATCTCTATGGGGAGAAGTGTGAAATATATACAGACCACAAGAGTCTGAAATATATTTTTACACAGAAGGACTTGAATATGCGCCAGAGAAGGTGGCTGGAGTTAATTAAGGACTATGACTGTGAAATCTTATACCATCCGGGTAAGGCTAATGTGGTTGCCGACGCCTTAAGCAGAAAGGGTCGGGAGAAATTGATAATGTTAACTGCTCAGGAGGAGCTAATTTTAGCAATGGAAAAGCTGGAATTGGAAGTGAAGTATCAGATGGAGATTGACGAGAAGTTGTTTCAGATGCAAACTAGTACAACCCTATTGGATAAAGTTAAGGAAGCTAAACTTCAGGACGAAGAATGTGAAAAGGTTAAGAAAAAGATATTTGAAGGAACCGAACCGAGATTCAAGATAGACAGTGAGGGACTACTGAGATTTGAGAACAGAGTTTGGGTACCGTCAGTGCCAGAGATTAAGGATGACATTTTGAGCGAGGCTCATAGCTCACGGTATTCGATTCACCCCGGTAGTACCAAGATGTACTAGGATCTTCGACAGCACTTCTGGTGGCTGAATTTGAAACGAGATGTTGCTGAGTGTGTTGCAAAGTGTCTAACCTGTCAGAAAGTGAAAGCAGAACATCAGAGACCGAGTGGTTTGCTACAACCCCTGGAAATCCCAGAATGGAAATGGGAACACATTACGATGGATTTCGTGGTTGGCCTTCCGATGACTCAGAAAGGCTACGAAGCAGTTTGGGTTATCGTTGACCGACTGACGAAATCAGCATACTTTCTTTCGATCAAAATCAGATTCAACTTAGACCGGTTGGCAAGGTTATATGTGAAAGAGATTGTTTCAAGGCACGGAGTTCCGGTGTCAATTATTTTCGACAGAGATCCGTGCTTCATATCAAACTTCTGGAAGCGACTACAGGAATGCATGGGGACACAGTTGAGAATGAGTACGGCTTATCACCCACAGACAGACAGGCAGAGCGAAAGAACGATCCAGACATCGGAAGATATGCTGAGATCATACATTATGGATTTCAAAGGCAATTGGGATGATCACCTACCGCTTGTGGAATTCGATTACAACAACAGTTACCACGCTAGTATTGGCATGCCGCCTTACGAAGTGTTGTACGGAAGAAAATGCAGAACTCCGCTATACTGGGATGAAGTTGGCGAGAGACAATTGCTAGGTCCAGAGTTGGTACAACAGACAGCAGAGATAGTCAAAGTCATCCGGACAAGACCGGTAGCCTCTCAGGATAGGCAGAAGAAATACGCCGATCCACACCGTAAGAACGTTGAGTTTGAATCGGGTAGCTATGTGTTCTTGAAAGTCTCTCCCTATAAGGGAAAGATCAGATTCGGTAAGAAGGAGAAATTGAGCCCGAGGTTCATTGGACCCTTTAAGGTACTGCGAAGGATTAGAGAAGTTGCGTATGAGGTAGCCTTACCTCCGGCGCTCGAGAATGTCCACAACGTTTTCCACGTTTCAGTTCTATGACCATACAAACCCGATTACCAGCATGTGATTGAATATGAACCCCTACATTTTGAAAAAGACTTATCCTATGAAGAAATTCCTGTTCAAATTGTTGACAAGAAAGAGCAAGTCCTCAGAAACAAGGTTATTCCTTCTGTTAAGGTAATTTGGAGGAACCACAATGCTGAAGAAGCTACGTGAAAACTCGAAGAGCATATGATGAAGAATTACTCAGATTTATTTACTTAGTTTTTTGTATATGTGATTCTGGGGACAGAGTTTTTGTAAGGGGGAGAATGTAACGGGATGAATTTTTAATTGAACCGTGATTCTGGGGACAGAATCCTTTTAAGGGGGGAAAGATGTGACGAACAAGATTTTTGTAATTTAATTTGAATATTTCTTGAAATAAATAAATATTTTTCGATGATTTAATTATTGAGTTAAATAATTAATTAATGAAATTATGGTAGATTAATTTAATTATATGTGTCACATTAGTTAAATTAATGTGGTAAATTTTATATTCAAAGTATGTATTTAATTGAGCTTATTTGATTAATATATTAATTAATAAGCATAATGTGTTCTGATTAATTTAATAATTAATTGGAGATTTAATGATTTGATATAATTAATAAATGAGAATTTTAATTATGGGACTATGTGATTTAATGTGGATTTATGTCATTTTATTTAATTAATTTAAATAAGATTAATTGATTAATTAAAGTGTGACATTAAAACTATATTATAGTAAGTTAATTAAAATAAATGAGAAGGGATTCCTTAAGCTAGCCAAATAAGGCCTTAAGGGGAGTTGGTCAGTTAACCCACTATGGGATTAACCGACAACCATTCACCCTCCACATATATACGTATTATATACTTATATTTTATATAATATACATATCAGTTTATATGTTCATATATTCAGAGAGAATTTGAGAGAGAATTGTGAATTTAAGACGAAGTAGAGAAGATATTAATCAAGTCTATATCATCAAACAGAGTTAGCAGGGTAAATTCTTAACCCAGTTATACTAAGTTTCAAGCTTTCTATTTTACGTACTTTGAAGTTCTCTGTAATCGTCAATTTTGAATCATTGTTGGTTATATGGTTTTATATGAGTTAAATTATGTTTATAACATGTTTTATACCATGTATACATAAATCACAGTGATCAATTTTATGTAATTACGTCTTAATTAAGTTTTCAAAACTTTCCATTAACGTACTTTGAAGTTTTCTGTAAAAGACTAAATTGATGACTTGTTCATGATATGGCTATATATATATTAATTGATGTCCATAACATATTATATTCCATATGTGCATAACTTTCAGTGATCACACCATGGAATTTTGTTGATAATTGGGTTTTCAAAAGTTACAGAGTGTAGAAATTGTACATATGGCCCATATGGCCTTTACGTACAAACTTTACACGCCTTATACGTTTATTTAACTTAAATTGATACGTGCATGTAATTATGTACGTTTAAACGAACAAAATAGAAGTTAAACGAATGGATTCGGTGTTATAACGAATCCGTAACGTTGAATTTCTTGTTTTCCTTCAAAACTTTACAAAATATTAAAAACAGTGAAAACAGATGCTTTGGATTGTGTAAATACGTGATTTAAAATGCTAAGATCATGCTAGAAATGTTATATAATGTTTCTGTGGAGTTTTTACATTATGGGTAGCCTTATAATTCATTACGTTAGTTTAATTTGGATTTATTTGGGCTACTCTGTGTGTTCATCGCGAACCAGGGAGTGCACCAACAGGGGGGCCCCAGCGAGTGTTCATGGGCATTAGGACCCTCCCCAGCGGGTATAAAGACTGTCCGGGAGCCTTTTTTTTTGTTTCTGAGACTGTTTTGACCTCCTATAGTAAAATAAGCATAACGTTTTCGTACGAACTCCGATTAAGGCGATTCAAGATGATTCGGAAAGATAACGAGTAGACCTACAACTTTTATTCTTTAAGTTTTTAAATTTGAAATTGTTAAAATGGGTAAAAATGGCCATCTTTGTGACTAATGCGTATTCGGAGGCAATCGGAGGACTTCAGACATGCACTCACACAAGTGTAGTGTTCTCGATAATAAAAAATATTTTTTTAAGTTACATACATGAATATTATATGATTTGAAGTTCATGATTAATAAATTAAGTTATTGACATTTATAAGATAATGTGAAGGTTCAAGTTAACAAACTAAGTGCGAACTTGAATATCGTAATTGTAAAACTTGATTATGATTGTTTAAAGGGCTATACATGTATGATATGCATGTTGTGAGTTTACATTCATGTTATGTGGTTAGTCATTGAGTAATATTATAAACCAAGTTGTAAGTCAAACTTAAGTGAATAGTTCAACAGTTAAACATGGTAGTTTTGAAAACTAATCGATGTCGTATACATAATATAATGTGTAGGACGTTGAGGAAGTGAATTGTAATTATATTTGTAGCTTGTGCAAGAGGCAAGTATCCTATCCCTAACTTATTGATTTAGCAAGTTCCCTAAATTCTAATTTATTCATTTATTAAGTCTTAGACTTGTATTTCTATATCGAGTAAGCCCGTGTTCTTAATTGTTCCAGTTCGAAATTCATATTACATATTGTAACTCTTTTAAAAGCATGATTCAGTTATACAATACTTATTCGATTATATACTCTTGAGATTTATTATTCAAGTTGAATATCGATGTTATTATTGAACCTTATAGGATTAGTGAACCCTTATTGATTCGACTAGTTTATAGTTGATGAACGTTCTAAATTCTAGAATACTTATTGAGCTTATCCAAACCAAACTTCCTTTGGTGCGGACTCTGATGTCAAAATTGAGATGAACAACCCTGTAAAAGGGGATTATTTATGCTTTAGCGTTGAGATATTGTGCACAGTATGGTACTAAGGACTGATCCCCCTAAGTACGAGAAGTAGAGTCCATAGTCTTGTGACTGTTAAAGGTTTAAAGCATAAAAACTTTACAACCTAGGACATAGTTCAAGATCTTATGACCTTCAGACGTTCTTTTGATTCCTATTATTCATTCTTGAGTCAAAAGTTGAGTTTCTTTATTCAGATGTCTTTGATTCACTCGCATGTTATTATATTGTTGTCATATTATTATACTTGTGGGCAATCGTGCTCACTCTTGCGTAATAATAACATTGCAGTTAAGAACGAAAGGTCCGACGAGCCTTCTACTAGCAAAGGCAAGGGCAAGGTCAACAAGTGATGAAGACTTGTTGTTTATTTTATGTGTTTATGTTTCAGACTTATATTAGAGTTATGTAAGACTTATTTATTTGTTTATGTTCCGCACAGATGTCTAAGGTTAGTATGACCTGAGATTGTATTTATTATTCAGATGTTGTAACCCCATAAGGGGAGGATTTATTTCTATCTATTGCATGATTTGCATTTATTATGGGTAGATAGATAGATGATATTTATACAGTGAACACAAAGTCCCGTGAAAATTGAAGTACCCAATTTTGGGGGTGTCACAGGTTGGTATCAGAGCTGTAGGTTATGAACCTTAGGTGGGAGAAAACCTTAGGATAGTAGCCTTTTTAGAGATCGAGAACATAGTAATGATAACTCTTATCGAGTTCTAAGAAAGATAATAATTTACCTTATGTGCTATGTGCTTATACTTATATATTCGAGTATCGATTAGCATTACGTAATTACTAAAACTTAAAATTTTATTTGTCAGGATGACGGATGCTGGAGAACCTAGTCAGTCCAGGGACCTTGTACCCATAGAGGCTAGAGAGGAGAAGCCCCGAGATATCCACGTAGTCTGGGAGCAGTTAGTCCAACGAGAGCCATCACCCTTGATCATAGTCATTGGTCAGGAGTATGTACCGGTGTCTGATTCAGAGGAGGACTCTGAGGAAGACCCTGAGGAGATTGAGGTTCAGGCTGAGTTTCTTTATTCAGATGTCTTTGATTCACTCGCATGTTATTATATTGTTGTCATATTATTATACTTGTGGGCAATCGTGCTCACTCTTGCGTAATAATAATATTGCAGTTAAGAACGAAAAGTCCGACGAGCCTTCTACTATCAAAGGCAAGGGCAAGGTCAACAAGTGATGAAGACTTATTGTTTATTTTATGTGTTTATGTTTCTGACTTATATTAGAGTTGTGTAAGACTTATTTATTTGTTTATGTTCCGCACAGATGTTTAAGGTTAGTATGACCTGGGATTGTATTTATTATTCAGATGTTGTAACCCCATAAGGGGAGGATTTATTTCTATCTATTCCATGATTTGCATTTATTATGGGTAGAGAGATAGATGATATTTGTACGGTGAACACCAAGTCCCGTGAAAATTGAAGTACCCGAATTTGGTGGTGTCACAAAGATAATAAAGAATAATTTATCTTTAGTCTTCAACAAATCAGATAAAATATTATGGACAACAAGTTTTAGATCAACAACTGCAGCGGAAATAATAATGCACCAGAAGAATTAAGTAGAAAATAATGTTTACTACCTTCTATAATTTGAAAGTCCATAATCAATATTTTATCCCTGTAATATCAATCAATATATATCTTGAATCAAATATTCATCTTTGCACTACAGGCCAAAGATATTCATTTGTATCATCAGTTGATCATGTTCATCTCAACACTTGTCCATCTTTGCACACTGGCCAAAGATATTCATCAGGTAATCATTCGTCTTTGCACTACAGGCCAAAGATATTCGTCAAATAATCATCCATCTTTGCACTACAGGCCAAAGATATTTAGTTATATCATCATTTAGGACTGAGGATGATGAAAAACATTTTAAAGAACGAATTCAGTGAAATAAAGGACAAAGATTAGAGATTCGTAAATCAGTTTATCCAAGTTTAAAAATACTCCATAACAATCAATTGTGGAGCAAAATTCAAGAATGAAGATCAAAACTTAGATCCAATCAAAGATAGGAACCATAATAGCCAACTTGGACAAAGAAAAGAAAATTTAATTTTTCTTTGAATAGTACCGTATTCGTGAATAGTACCGTATACGTGAATAGTGCTGTACACGTGAATGTAACCCCAATATGAAAAAGGTAGAAATTTCATCAGAAAAATCATACTTCGTGAATAGTATTCGTAAATAGTACCGTATTCGTGAATAGTACCGTATACGTGAATAGTATCGTATATGTGAATAGTAACTCCGACGAAAAAGGTAAAAATTTCATAATAAAATTTATACCAATATTTCAATGAAATGATATTGAAAGCAATAACATCATTTACAAAAAAATACATCCCTTACCTCAAAAGAACAGTACTTCTGGCTGGAATATCGGATATAATACTGAAAGAAATTTGCACTGAATAGCAACACTCAAAGTATCTAAATAATCACAAAAATACGCTCGATATTATAAAGAGAGAAAACTTCTGATTCTGGTGTGATTTTCAAATTCTAATTCAGCACCCTATTTATAGAAAAATGCTTAGAACGCCAAAGTAAAAAATTTAATAAAATATTATTAAATTTATAAAATTTTCACTCCCACTTTGAAAATCAGATTTTAGCATTTACAACAAGAAAAAGGACAAGTGTGGGGCCCACATTCTAGAAATCTCCACCAAAATATTTTAAATCATTTATAAATTCAGAAACTTCAATAATTCATAAGAAATAGCCCTTTTATCAGAAAAATACGAATCTTATGTCCATTCGATAGAAAATTTAATTCTCTACAACTTTGTAGAAGAAATTTTTTCCAAATTCCAAACAGAAAAGTACCGAAATCCACATACGGATGATTTTCCACACCAAAATACTGATAAAAACACCTTAACACTAATTCCTTCTTTTATATCCACAAAAATAAATATTTTCTTATCATATAAATGAATAATTAATTATTTATAAATAATATTACAGAACTATAATATTGGCAACCAGGTCGTTCTCAGGAAAGAGGGGCCCTTCCGATAAGGATTTCTCCTTACTGGTGCGCAATTAAATAACCCCTCTTAGACAGAACTTCTTCAGACATTGCCAATAATGCTATCTAATAATATTATTCAAATAATATGAATTATTGATCTGATAATGGAAAATACTGTGCAGTAGCAATTATTGAATTAACAATAATATAAAAATACTGTGCAATACCGTGTGCTACTGTTCAACGACGCGTATTACTTCATTTTTAACCACCGGGTATTTCAACAGTGTTAACGGTAACAACTACGCCGTTATTTATAGAAAACTCATTCTTGTCGTTTTTTTCATCCGACAGTTTTTCGTTATGGGGTCCACAAATGGCTGCGCCATCGTACGAATATTCCCCGACAGCAAGAATATTTCACGACCAAACGAATATTCCCCGACAACAATGAATATTTTATAACCACTTGCTTATTTTAAAATATTTGCGCATATTACTCATAATATTCCACATTATCAAATTAACCCCTGATTATTTCAAAATAATATATAGAGGAAATTCAATTTTTTTATTCATAAAAGTTGGGGTCTTACAGCTTTTCTTTATTCAAGTTGAATATTGTAGTTCTCAGTGTAGTTTATTTTGCACTGCAGCTCAAGAAGAAGTCTATGTTCTTTATTTCTCAGATTTCTAGCTTCAAATCTCTCAAAATCTTATATGCCATCTGCAAGTATATAGAAGAGAGTAGTGCCTATTTTATTTGAGTTATTATTTGGATGTCATCAACTTCAAGCATTGACGGAGATTAGTTTTTCTGCCTGTAAAGTCGTCTGCATGTGAAGTGTTTGATAAAATTCTTCAATGACGGTGATAGGGTGATTAGAATCGGGGTAAGCATGAAATTGGTTTATTATTTTTTTAACTCCCATTACAACTTTTTGGAGATGTTATTTAGAAAATTATTTTGTTTGATATATGTCTATATGTACTTCGCTTTAATTAAACAAAAACTAATTAAAAATGTCGTTTATACTATCAAATAGTATATATTCACAAACATAACCACATAGAGTGAGTCAAAGATAGAGAGGCAAAACTCTGTTATCTGTTATCTCTTTTATGTTCCTTTATCAAATTAGAGTCAACTTCCCCAAATGTAGCCATTAGCGACTTTCTGTCACCATAGTCTTTCTGTTTTTATGTTCTTTCTGTGTATTTGTTTGCACTAATTTTTAATTTTAGGCAATTTTGTGTATTAAATCTGTTAATAGTGACTCATTATTTGGAAAAGAAGGAAAATGTAATGCCAATTAACTCAAAAATTGTTGTATTTTTAAAATTATTATATTGCAATTTAGGTTTTTCCATATTATTTGTATAGTTTTCCCGTGGGTGATGGCTAATCCTAAACTTAAGTCTGAAATGCAGTTCATAGGAATTGACTGAATCGATGGTTGGGCTTCTCAATAGAATTCAAATTTTGAAACAGGTAATCTCAATTAACGGTTGCCTTGGAATTTTAATTCAATTATCTTCTATTGTGGACTTCACCACGCTGCTGTTGGCATCTTGCTATTATCAAGGATAGTGCCCTCTGGTGCTTCCCAACAGGGAACCTTTAAATTGTGTTTCTTATGCTAATAGTTTGGTCATCACTTTTTTATAATATTACTGTGAGAAAACTTTGGTCTATATAGAAGAATCAACCGGGTTTTGTGGTTCCTTAATTGATTACATTTTCTTCTCTCTGTCTCTCTTTCAATTATTTTAAAATTTTTTGCATGGTTGTCTACAGTGTGTTATTCCAAGGTTGACTTAAAAAAAAATTAGTCGTCGAGGTTTGAAAAAATTAATGGCATTGTGGGGCTTTGTAATAGAATTTGATTTAATATACATCAATGCTATCTTCTATGTAATAATTTGTTTTAGTTTGCAGGATATATTTTTTGACTCTTAACATTTTTACTAAGCCTTATTAATGGTTTTGGATCAAGCATTCTTACTCTCTCTTTTTTATTTCCTCATTCACATGTATTTCTAACATAGTTATATTTAATGAATTTGACCCTTAGGATTTGCAAAGTTGGTGGTCAAAGCTAGATACTCAAGTAAAGGTGTACTGTGATGTAAGTTTTATTTTTGGGTATTCATTTTTATTTTATATATGGCATTGGTAGTCATCAATGCATTCTGCTGAATATAGATATACTAATATATGAAACTACTATTATGTTATCAAAGAGATATATGAATAATTAATTTTGTTATAGAATGTGTTGCTTTATATGCTCAGTTGTATACATATTGTACATTTAATTGATTTTGAATATTATTGGGTGTTAACTTAATATTACTCTTGCAGTCAAAATTTATTTAAATTCCTTTAGAATCATGCTATTAGACATTATGATATTAAATTGGTAATTATTTTTGGTGTTCATCATTTATATGTTTTTGATTCAGGGAAGATGGCTGTAATTTTAGTAACATTTTTGCTCTTCTCTCAATCCCAATAAAGTTTAATTTATCCATCAAAAATAGGATTTTGCTAAACATGTTTGCTTAATTTTGTGATTTTGATGAATTTTGGTTTTGTGATTTTCCTTTCTGATATCAGAACATGGCAATTGTAAATTCCCATCAAGGTAATTTTCACAGTTATCTATATTCTGTATATGTTTTCTTTTGTGTTTATGCTCTATTTGGTTCATAAGTGTATTAGACATAAAAAGTGTACTACACATATGATTAGTATGATTTGTTTCTTTGTTTCGAAAAAAGGTCTTGAGTTTTGCTATTTATATTTGCCAGCCCCATATCTTCTGTTATATATGTCATGCACTCTTTTGTGCATTGTTTTATTTCATAGGGATGAAGAACTCAATTCCAAGGAAGCAAATATAAAAGAAGACCCCCGGACTAAAGACAACTTAAATGTTTGAAAGATGTAATATTATATTTTTATGTGGTGTTTAAATTTCAGGATGTAAAATATGTTGCGATATAGATTTTGTAAACACATTTGGCCATTCTTTGTGTTGTAATTCTCTTAGGTCTTGAACTTCTTTTGGACAACTTAACTACATTTATAAGCCTTTTTTAGGGGGAGATACTCCTTAGCAATGATGAGTTTGAAGTCGGATATATTCATTATCTTTATCTTTTTGCTATAATTATTAAGGTAATATGTCTCTTATTTTTATGTTATGATAATTCAACAAATTTACATGAATTGTGTATTTCTGAGTTCTTTTTTTACATGAATTGTTTACTTCGAGTTTTGTTTTGACATAATTGTCGAATAAATTATTAAATTCATTATTTAAACTAGCTATCAACTAGTTATACATAAATCTAGAGTTCAATTTGACGGGAGTTAAAATTTGATGTAGTGACCTGTCTATACGAACAATATTATTATTATAATATGTTATTAAAATAAAAATGATGATACTTAATACAAAATTTTTATTAAATAAAATGTTATGATCTTAACACCTAATAAAAATATGTTTAAGTTAAATTTGTTAATATTTCAGTTTTTACTTTTAATTCAGTACATGTTTCAAAAATGCATGAAATATTCCATCCCTTCAAATTTATAGATATATTTTATAAAATGAAGAATTTTATAAAAACATATATTCTTCTAAATATATCTTTAATAAATATTGTTGAATATGTAAAAATATATAATTAATTTTAAAAATAAGTAACGGTATATTAACAATTTCATGCCATGTTATACTTTAAAATTTTAAATATATATCTAATTTTAAAATTTATTAAACCAATCTAATTTTTAAATGGTGAAAGTATTTTATTGTGTCGCTATGACAAATAGAGGTGTTCAACGCTAAATTATCGTAACCGGTTCGAACAAGTAAGGGTGTTCAACGGTAAATTATCGTACCGAGTAAGTTCGAACCGTACAGATTATCGAATTCACAAAAAAATAAGTCCTGGTATCGATACCGGTATCGATTATACCAATATCCCGTATCAATGACCCGGTTCGATATCACCGCAATACTCTGGTTTTCAATTGATTTTTGATTTTTTTTTAAATTACAAAAAATTTTAATCATAAAGCAATGGATAGGTTGTTCAAAGTTCACACTTCAAAAGCAATGGTTTGCCAGTGATATAATGAACCCAATATGCAAAATAAACTAAAATTGAAAAATAAGACTGAACAACCTTAATTAAAAATTAAAAATTAAAAATTATAGATTATCCATTTCAGGATATCAACAAATAAACAATTAGTTTACTTATTTTTCATTTTTGAAAACAAAATTATTGTATTAAAAACTAAGAATAAAAAACAAACTCAACTAAAATAATTTCATAGGAGTCAAGGAGATGATCAAAAATAACAGTTGAAAGTGATCGGAGAGGTGGCGGCTTGCGGGCAGAAGGGCCTAAGGAGAGGCGGCGGGAGATGCGTCGACCGAGGGGTGAAAGGCCAAAGAGTGAATACTGAACGGAGAAAAAGATGAATAATCTTGAAAGTGAAGATGGGGTATGAAAAGTTGTGGAGGCTGGAAAGAGAGAGAGAGAGATGTGGTTGTGGGATTACCGTAAACGAGCCAAACAATTCGGGCTCGACTCAAAAGAATATAAGCGAAACTTAGAATTATTAATAATATAATCTAAATCTGAGTATAAAAAATAGTTCGAATAAAAATATAAGTAGAATCTGAGTAAGGTTATACTCAACTCGTTAAGATTCAAACTACTCGAATTCTCAATTGTGATTCGATACATACTCGATTGATACAGATTTGATTAGATACTCGATGCATTCTGTTATAATATATACAAAATTAAATCAAACTAATTTAATTATTATTATTATTATTATTATTATTATTATTATTAGTTTGTTTTATTTTTAATTTTAATTGTGATTTTATATTTGTAAAGTGTAATAGTAAATATATTTTCTTATTTCTAAGTAAAATAAAAAATTTAATTTATAATTATATTTATTATACAGCTAGTTATATGCGGAGACTCTAATTCGAGCTTTAATTTGAAGCTCGCGAGTAGTTTGAATATAATTCGATTCGAGTTGGATCGAATTCGAGTCGAGTCAAATTTGAGTAGAATTTTTCAAATATAATTCAAAATCGAGTAGAATTCGAGTATGAATTTAACATTTCGAATCGAATTCTAGTAATTCTTTCTGTTCGCTTCGGTTCGACTCATTTACACCCTTAACTGTGAGTATGAATGTGATTGATATTGAAATTTAAAACCACTTAGTGACTCGCATCACATGGTCACATGGACTAGACCACCTAAACGCATGCAATTATGCACTAACACTCTGTTTCTTAGTTTTAAAATGGACAGAAAAGAAAAGAAATGGACGAAAAATTTAAGTTTTCTTTCCAATTCCTATGTTTGTGAGTTTTTTAATAAATGGAAAAGAAAAAAAATGGATAGAAAACTTGGTCACCTTTCCTGCCAAAGTTTGTAGTCCAAAATTGGCCTGATTTGGACGGAAAAGAAATTGGAATAAGTAATATTTTTATAATTCTCAAATTATCCTCAACTTTCAATATAATAAATTTTAAATTACAACACATGTCCCCAATTTATTTTTATCTACTAAACCTAATCTGATAAAGAAGGAAGAGACTTCTTGGCGCGAACGAGTTCTCAGACTGCCGCAAACGATTCAGGTACATGACTTTGTTTATCTATTTTACCTTCTCTTGAATATCAACTTTTTGTTGCAATTTTGCTTGTGAAGACTTCATATGGAGTATAAGTTATGATTGGCGTAAGATATTGCATGACGGGGGCGGTCTTCGACCCACTCAACGAGTATCTCTAGAGGAACAAGTTGCAAAATTTCTTCAAATATTGACGCATAACGTGAGAAATGTGAGAAACCGTACAATAATAATACATTTTATTGGTTTTCATGTTTATGTCATTAGGCTGAAAAGAATGCTCTAAGCTAGTTGAGACATTCCCACATAGTACTTAGTAGAATTAATAGTAATTGATGATTCTGGTGGAGTACTTCCCAACTTAAGCAACAGAATATTAAATCAAGATCTTAAATCCAGAACATGAAACAAACAAGAACATGTACTAAAGAATGAAGAAAACTTTACATGAAAATTGTTGGATAGTAATTAATTTAATTTCCTCCAAAATCTCAACGATATATTATGTATATATTGTGAATGTAACTCTAATAACATTAGAGATATAAGTTATATTCTAATATAAACATCTGTTATATTATGTATGGAACACAAATTTAGAAACGTAGTTCCCTGATATATATGGAGATGAAAAAGATAATTTACATGCATGGTATTAGCATGTAGAGGAAGTAAATAATTAGCATGTTCATACAATTGTGGGTTGAAACATAAAAAATGTATGAGAACTTTATTAATGTCATTCATCCATACATTTGTCGGTCGATCTGTTAATTAGAGATCTGACAATGACTTTGTAGAAGTAGTTTTTGTTTAGTATTTATTTGGATATTTGTATTTGATTATGGAATATTTTTTTGATTAAATTTATCTTGCATATTTTTATTCATGGTACAATGGTTATAATTAATAGAAGAGTAAATTTTGTAAAAGTGATATTTTTCTTTTTTTTTTATTGGAACTCAAAAACGCAAGATTTTTTTTTTTAAAATTTCCTATTCTTTTCTATTAAAAACTCAGAAACAACACAAAAGAAAATTTCAAATTTTCAAGAACTAAAAGGACAATTTACAACCAAAGCCTAGATGGGAATTAGCTATGAGTCTTTGACCTCAAGAAACCTGCTACAAATATGGAACAGTAAACATAAAAGCCTAAGAAATTACTATATATACTTGAGAAATTATAATATTACGGATCAAGAACATCCATTTAAAGCATTTAGCACAGTATATGAGACACAGCATGAAATAACAAAGAATTACGAAACGGAGCATGAAATATCAATCTTGTTTTGTGGTTTATAACTGCCCATTTTACAAAAAGGGTCCTATTTCTAAATTTTGCAGAGATTAACGAATATAGTTTATTAGTCCATGTTTGTCCTTGGTAATTTAGTAATTGTGGATGATAAATTTATGGATATTCAATGATATTATATTATTATATGTATATTTTCTTTCTATGAAATAAATATTTATTTATTTTAAATGGGACTCTTCTGTGAAATTAAATGAGTATCAAGTAGGAATCATACGGAAGATGGTGGAAGCGACTTGTTTGACATGTAAAAGATGGATGGTGAATAGGGAAATTGGCAACTGCGAAAGCGCAGGATTTGGGAATTGGAAAGGAGAGGCAAAAGCTCCAATTTACTCAACTATATGGAATGGCAGAAGCTATGAGTTATGGTTTGAGAAATGCAGGATTTGATGTGAGCAAGTATTTGCGATTTGGACCTTTTGGAGCAGATTATTCCTTACCTTTTAAGAAGAGCCGAAGAGAACAAAAGGGGGTTATCTACTTAAACACTTGACAAACAATTCATGAGGTAATTCACCTACTAGTATAATTCTTGAAGACAAAAAAATTACTAATAAATAATTTTTTTAAAAAGGCGATGTTAGAAAATATGACAGAATATATACCGTGATTGTAGCTTTCTTAATCAGAGTGTACACATTATTGTAATTTAAGAATTACCATAAATATATTTAGGAGGTTTATGTATATATATATATCAATCTACGTAATAGAAAAACTTAATAGAAAAACTTAACTTCAATGAAATACGATTCTCAATTTCTACAGGCGAGTTCTACATTTGGTTATTTATTCTTTTTATGTTTTACTCCATATGGTTCTTCTGCATGGTGCAGGATGGAGCTTAAGAGGAGACTAACAGCTGCAATATCTCAAGGATTATGATGATGAAAAGAAAGTAATTGTACATAGAAAAGCTTTTAGTACTTTCTTTGGAGTAAGAATTTTCAGATATTATGTTGAATTGCACGTTCAATAATAACACCAAGAGGAAGCCAACTAAATCTACATGGCCAAGTTCAATGTAATTGTTTGTACATAAGGAACCTTAGTAATCTTGTGGTGCAATAAACCTCCCCAAAAAAAACACACAAAAACAGATTTTTTCTATTTATAAAATTTCTTCTTTTATCAGAAAAAGTAAAAATTATCTTTGTCTTTCCTTACTTTTTATTGTAAACTTACTTGGTATTATTAATGATAACACTTGAAATTGCTGGACTTTAACTAACTTATTCACGTGTTTTTCTTGTTCATATGAATTGACCTTATTATGCCTACCCTTTAAGTTCTTTTTTAAATTGCCAAAATTTAGTTTTTGTTAATTTGTTGGATATCATACTTTACAGATATGGAGCTGCTCAACGCTTTAGCTAGTGGTTCCCCTGAGGTTATTCGATTTCTCACAGTGATGTCCAATCTGTAACACTGTCATACCCATGCTAAGGTAATTCCAGTATATTTATTGATCAAAATTCTTGTCAAGTTTGTCCTCTTCACCAAGAAGCCAGAAATAATACTTATTTCCATTTCTGTTTCTATCCTCGCCTGCAGTACTGCCATGTATTTGTTCCTGAATTATAATTTCTGCAATTTTTCATAGCAAAACTGGAGTGCTCTCATACAAAGCGCAATCGCAGGATGAGTAAGCTCTTGTTCGTGCTGCTGCCCATTTGCATATGGTTTTTGTGAAAAAGAATCCTAGTATTCTTGATACGGAATCTTTATTGGCTATTAGACAAAGATAAATTGATATTAATGCAGATGTCAAAGCTGCTCTAATATTTATTTTTATTTTTTTGGGCAGAAATCAATTCCAATGGTTCTCTGATACAATATGAATTGCTGGACACTCTAGAATTCATTTCGGATTGGAAACAAATGTCAATAGTGGTTAGAGATTGCCAAAGTAGAAAAATATTCCTTTTGTCCAAATGAGCGGATGAAGCAGTTCTTCCTTATGCATGTACTGGTAATCTTTAAATATATGTTTTTGGTTTCTTTTCCTGAAGGATTGCTATAAGATATAGGATGCATTTGTAGCATCCTCTTTATTGTTGTGCACCCTTGTTAAATGTCTCTATGCTGTTGTAATCTTATACATCATTCCACATCCTTGTTATATTTTTATTTGTTAATATGATACTCTTATCATTGCCGGGTACATTGATGAGGCCAGGACTGATCCTTATGATACCCCCAGCTTTTCCTTTATTGTTTCTCCTTTTGGATAGAGTATATTCATTCTATTCTCTCCACATTGTTACATCGACTTACCTTTGGTCCATGCCTCATTGATTAGGATAGAGCGAGCTTTCACTATTTTATGTTTCTCATGGAGGCAGCAGCATATTTACTCTTTTTACTTGGATTTCATTTGTATGTTCTGTTTTATGCACTCTTTCTTTGAAAGTATCAGTCTCTTTTGCTTTTGCTTTTCAAATAATGTCGTCACTCTGTTGCTAGGATTTTGAATTTCTTTTCTCCTTCCTAGTTGCTCCTTAATTACAGAACTTATTATATTTCAATGGTAGCTGTACAGCCTTGATCAAGCCGTCTTGTACGGGTATATGTATTTATGTTGTCTGCTTCTTTTACATTTTCCATTTACTAAGTAACCAACTCAGCTTAAGAGAGAGCTTAGATGGATGGCCCATATCATGCTAACACACCACACCACACCAATAAAATCAATATTTTCGCTTGATTCTTCTTGGACTTGTAACCTTGTGAAATAGTTGTGGATTGTTGTGTTGTATATAGTAACTTTTATTCCTCTGTTTACTTGGAGTCCATTTAGTCCTTAGTATTTGTTCTGTTCTCACGTGAGTTATGACTTTGTGTATGTAATTGTTGCTCTTTCATATTTTTAGTACTCTTTCTTTTCTTTTATCTATAATCCTCGTCTAGACAATCTAACTAATTTGTGCATTTTCACTTGATGATCCCAAAATTAAACAATTAAACAACAGAACTGCTCCTGCTCCTGCTCCAGTTGTTGGATGGCCTCCAATTCGTTCATTTGGGAAGAATCTTGCAAGTAGCAGTTCTTCAAAACTGCCGCCGGTAACCGAGTCGCAGCATGTGGAGAACATAGTCTCTAAACACGGGGAAAAGGCCCCAAATGTGGTTTATAAAGGGAAGTTGGAGACTCAAAGGTGGGTTGCGGTCAAACGCTTTAACAGATCTGCTTGGCCTAATCGCCAGCAGTTTCTTGTAAGTATATGCTACTACATTTTCTTTATGAAGTTTATAGTTGATATGTTAACTTGTATTTTTAATTATCAAAGCAAATAACTTTTAAACTTTCAGTATAGTGCTATGTTTTGGTTAATAGTCACAGGAAATATGATCATGGTATTACAGTATTGTTATAATACCATTGTAAACTTAATAAAATATGTACATCGTTTCAATTCGAGTCAGGACTGATGAACATGTTTGATAGTTCAACATATTAATTCTTTCGAACATGGAAATTCTTTTTACACATAAGATTTATTCACTGTCGTTATTGCTATTAACCTGAACTCTCCTCGTCTACAACTTCAGGAAGAGGCCAGAGCTGTCGGTCAACTCAGAAACCATAGATTGGCGAATATACTTGGTTGTTGTTGTGAATGTGATGAGAGACTACTTGTCGCGGAATTTATGCCCAATGAGACTCTTGCAAAACACCTATTTCACTGTAAGTCAATTGGATACCTTCTTTTGCAATATAGCCAGGTCTTGTAGTGGTTTTCAAACATCAAAACATATATGGATTTTGATTAATATTATTAATCAGAGAAAACACATAGTTGTAGTTGCAAAAGAGATGTATTTGTTTTATTGTGCAACTAGGTATAATACATGTGATGCTCCTATGTTTCTCCTAATTATCCATGCTAGAGCATATGCCTAAAATATCTTCCGTTCTATTGCGGATGTAAATGCTTCTTCTGACTTATAATTGGATGTGTAGTGTGGCTTGATAGG
The DNA here is from genome assembly GCA_020205555.1 of Panax stipuleanatus. Classification (NCBI taxonomy): domain Eukaryota; kingdom Viridiplantae; phylum Streptophyta; class Magnoliopsida; order Apiales; family Araliaceae; genus Panax; species Panax stipuleanatus. The sequence continues at coordinate 143,737,697 of CM035115.1, read as the reverse complement.
ATTGAAATTTGCTAGATAGTATTGTATAAGTTAGGCAAGACAACACTCTTTAGTTTGTAGATTTATTCGCAGGGACAACCATGCCCTTAATTTTCAGATTCTTTCCATGTAATCTTTCTTTAGTTCAATAGGTTCATCTTTTCTTATTCTTTATCTTATTCATCTTATTGAAATTAAATTTTGGTGTTTTTCTTGCAGCATGAAGTTTACAGACCCAACCTTGATTTCCTTAAAAAAATGATGATAAAGTGGACTTAACATGTTGTACACTTCATTCCTTCTAGTTCGTTGTTATTCTTTCAGTTTTCTTATGTTAGTTATTAAATATTATAAGTACTAATGGCTTTTGGGAGATCAAGATACAATAACAAATTTTGTACTTATCGTGACTTGATCATTATCTATTTATATATGGAGTATTAGTTTTAATTATTGGCTCTTTTTGCATTAGTTTATCAATTAGTTTGAAACAAGCATGACATTTATATTAATTTAAAATATTGAATTTAATATTTATTATAGCAATTAATAAAAATTATAGTAATAATAATAAATATGAAATCACTGATTTGAAAATTAATTATAATTTGCAATGAATTTTGTTTATTTATTAATTAATTTTTTATTTACAAATTTATAATTTGTGAATGATTATTTCCCTCACTAATTTGAAGATACATTTTCGATTTATAATTAGTGAAGAAAAATTTTCTCTCGTTAAATAAATTTGTTTTTCACAATATATTATTTGCGAGGGAATAAAGTTATTCACTAATTTCTAATAATCATTCTTAAAATATTATTTGTGAAGGAAACTATTCTTTCACTAAATAACAATATTCTATTACCAAATATAATTTATGAATAAAAAGTTATTCACAATATATCCTTCACAAAAAATATTTAGTCACTACTTAGCGAAGGATAGCCAATTGCGAGGAGGTCTTATGCGAGCACTCGTATGAAGAAAATATTTCTTCGCAATAAATCTATTGTGAGTGATATATTATGTCTTGTGAAGAATTTGTCCTTCACTAGAGGCTATTTTTGGTGTAGTGAACTTTGTTAAGGTTAAGGTTATGAATTATTATGGCTGTTGATCAATTCATTGTTAATTAGTGATTGAAAACTATAGTATTGCCAATTTAAAATGAATCGTAAAATAGAACTTAATTTAGGTTATTAACTGAAATAACCGAAGTGTAAATTCGGTAATTCGGTTATGTAAGAATTCGATTAGTTATTCGGATAGCGAAATCTAGCAAACTTTTGTATTCGTTTATATTCCAATAATCTATTTGGTTTGAATATAACCGAATTGCTCACCTCTACCTCAGCTGGCATGACCAGAGGCTCCGTACTGCTCTCCGTGAACGATTCGATTGCGTTATATGATGAATCCACATGCACCACAAAAAACCTACACATGATCTCCACCTGCTGTGGGGTCGTTCCGAAGACGATCGACAATTTAATTTTTCTAGCGACTTTAACCGACTCATTGCTGAATCTATACAACGAAGACTCCTGTCCGATCCCATCTTTCTGCTGTCTAAGTTCATCCTCTGGTAAGCGTGTGCATACAAAATGTCTACTGACAAACCATTGTCTATCATCATCCGTTTTATGTCTACCAAACCCACCTGGGCGGTAATTACCAATACCCCCTCGTGTGGTTCAATTGGCTCTGTTGGTAGGTCCTCGTCAGTAAACGATACCACCGAACCTGGGTAGGATCTTTCACGTCTCGTGGGTTGATCGGACATTGATAATAACACATCCAAATATCCTCGCCGTTTTTCCCAGCAAATTTCCCTACGGATCTGCCAGTGATCACATCCACTACCTGGCATGTGGTTTGGGTTTGATTTTGCTGAGGCTGTGTGGTCGGGGCAGGGACGTTGTTCGCCTGCTGTGCTCCTGAGGTGTCTCGCCTTGCGACATACTTGATCAACTCTCCGTTCTGCACGTTTTTTTCTATCAGGTCCATCAGGCTCCAACAAGTCTCTGTGAAATACCCTGCTGCTTCGTGGTAGTCACAATACTTGCTCATATTGCCTTTGTTACCCCTTATATTATCCCTAGGTGGCTCAAAACAAGGTTTTCCTTTTATCTGTTCAAGGATCGTTGCCAGATCAGTGTTGAGCTTCGTGTATACTTTGTTCACCTTCTGACTCGGGAAGGGCGGACGACCTCCTCCCGAACTACCATTGTTATTACAATATTTCTTCTGATAGCCATCGGACATGTCATTGTTATTGCCATATTTCTTCTAGTATCCATCTGTCTTGCTGTTTCTGTCCTTGTCCTTTGGCTTCTCGAACGTATTCTACTTTAAACTGTCCATGGCTTCTTAGACCACTATAAAGCCTTTAGCTTTCTCGAACGCTTCGACCAAACTCTTCGGGTGATTGAACATCAGCTTCTTCACCAGCTTCTTTGACTTTACTACGTCCAACTCGTTCTGAAAAAGCCCTACTGCCTGGAGGTCGTTTAGATCTGTCACCTGACCCACTGCTTCTCGGAACTGTTTTACATACTGACCCAAAGACTCATTAAAGTGCTATCTAACCTGAGATAGTGATCTGTCGGCTTTCCCCTCCTTTTGTTACTTCCGAACCGGGTATGGAATTTGTCACACAGTTCCTCCCATGACGAAACCGAGTTCGGGACCAAGGTCATCATCCACTGCCTGGAATCCTTCCTTAAAGTTGTCATAAAAGTATGACACTTGGCCGCATCTAAGTAGTCGTAATAATCCATCAACCTATCGTACGTCTGGCTATGCTCATATGGGTCCCCCGATCCATCGTAACTTTCCATATAGAGGAGTTTTTTGTTCAGGTCCGCCTTTTCCCGAATAATCTCAGGAGAGAATGGTGAAGATTTTTTAGCCGAACTCCCTTTCCCCTGTTTGACTTCGGCTAGCTCTTTCTACATCTCCTCTAACTTCTTGGCCAACGCTTCTATCCCCTCTGCCTTCAGAGGCGCATGTTTCATTGGCGAGTCCTTTTTCTTTCTGTCTGTTCGACCCTTGCCATCCGAACTGTCAGCTTTAGAAAGGCTTTTGCGTCTTCTTTCACTGTATCGGGAAACTTCAGGACAATATGCCCTCGATCGATTCCAAGATGTCCGATCACCAGATCTGCTCCTATCTCGAGAGCGGCTCTGAAGCCTGCTCTTGGTTGGCCTTGAGACCTCCGGACGCTGTGTCCTGGATTGTCTGTCTGGGGACCTCCCACGCCTTCTGTTCCGACTGTGGCTAGAGGCCCCGTCCTCCCGTTCCACCATATATATCATATGTCTAGCAATCTCTTCTTTCTGTAGCAACAGTACTTTCAGCGCCTCCTCTGTCTCCTGCGCCTTCCTAACTAGAATGGACTTCCTCTCGTCTTGATCCTCACGGAGTCGTGTTCGAGGCTGTGTGCCTCTTACACGCCTCCGATCTTTGGTCTCCTTGCTAGTTGTTGAAAACAGCCTTCTCCTAACGTCTTCCCGATCATATCCTTTTGGTCCTTCCGAAAGACTCTGAGGCCCAAGCCTTTCACGGATGCTCTTCGACGGCCCCAATCTGCCTTTAACGAACCCCCTCGGTTGGGAAGAACCTCCTGTCGTCGATTGTCCCATGCCTGAAACTGTTTTATTATTCACCATAATTTTCGGCAAAGGAAATAACTGCTTGTGATTGAAAATCCAACAACACTAGAGTGCCCCCTTCTAGCGCCAATGTTAACGCCAAGATCCGTCCATGCTCTCCAATCACTAAAGCGCGTCCATTCCTGCATAGAAACGGGTAAACACCGAAAGCTTGGCGGCTTGGGCCGCCGGGGGATAGTTCCGGTGTGAGAATAAGTACAGACTGAATAAGGTTAACAATGGAGGCGTAATGCTCTAGTGCTGAAAAATAATAATAATGTGTGTACCTTAAAATTAGGGTAAAGTCTATTATTTATAATGTTCTCACCACCTCCATAGAGTCCTTCCCTATATTGGATTAGGGTTCCCCATAGATATCATTACATAATAGGATTGCACCAAATCTCTTAGAAATAAGAAAGTTAACTCAAATCCCAACACCTCTCTCCATATCTAGAATCCAAATATTAATAGGAACCCCCAGAATATTTCATCAGCCCCAAACATCCCTTATTCGGGCCCAAACACACCCAAGAAATCTTTAGCCCAACATATAACCTATGCCCAAATATTCGTGGACCAACACAATCCAAAACTCAAGAACAGAGTGTAAGTAGTCTAAGTTGCTATTGGAATTTTTTTTAAAATTAAATCGGTAAATTGGTACGGTTCGATGGCTCCTCAAATTCTTATCATGTTTTCGATCCCAAAAAAATGGTATATATAATATATACCAAATCCATTGATTTGAACCGATCCGGTGTACCTATTTATGGAAGAAATTGTTTTTTGTACAACCCTAATAACAAGCACCACCCAAAAAAAGAAAAAAGAAAAAAAAAACTAACCGTCTTCAACGCATTAAATACTTGGCAAAACGACAACGCTCAAATTCGGTGGATAACATTCTCGAATCATTTAGGGGTGGCAAAAGTTGATGTTGAAACTTGAAAGGGATAAATTCATTTTTCTTGCTTGAAGTTTTAAGTAACATATCCAAGACAATACCAAGTTTGATTGTGTGAAAATAATTTAACATATTTTTAAATTAAAAATTAAAATAATTTTACTTAATTTTAATCCATACAATTATAAATTTTGTAAATTATAAATAGCAAGATTTATTATTTTAAAGTTTAGATAAATTGCATATCAATTGTAAACTTAAAATTGTCTCATTTGACTTCAAAATATCAAACTCCAAGCAAAACGAGTGTGAATTTATTTTGAGTCTTTCTATATATTACGATAAAAATATGTCGACTCTTATTACCAGAGACACAACTACATAATTTATAAATTAATAAAAGATGTATGGATAATTGATTGATATATTTACTTGCATCAAAAGTTATTTTTGACACAATGTATATGTTTGGTTACTGGTGTTAGGGGTGGGCAATCGGTAAATACCGGCCCGAATCGGACCGGTATTGAACCGGACCGATATCGAAATTAGCCAAATTCCGGTACCGATATCGATACCGGTTGGACCGGTATACCGAACTGGTTTACCGTTTCAGTACCAGCTTTTACCGAATAAATACCAAAAATTAATATAATTAATATAATAATTATTATTATTATTATTATTGTTATAATCATTATTTTATTATTATTATTATTATTTTTATTATTAATTATTTATTAATAATATCAAAAAAATTGAAAAATCGGTACATACCGAACCATAAAAACTCGGTATCGAAACCGGTACTGAAAAAACGGTATATAACGGTTTTTTTGTACAAAAATAGGACTGGTTATTTTTGTATCGAATCGACAGGTTCGAACCGGTCCGAAAAACAAAAAAACCAAAAATTATGTCCACCCCTAACTGGTGTTTAGAGTATTTGCAGCGGTAGCGTTTGGAAGTCCAAGCGTCTCGTCCCGCCCCGCCTCACCCCACACCACTTTTCGAATGTTGTGTTTGAACCCTAAATGCAACGTTTGTGACTTAAATAAATTGCGTTTAAAATAAATTATTTTTAAATGAACAAAATTCTCAACTGTATTTAGTGTGTTTAAAACTTTCAATCACACCAAACGTTCCAAAAGCAAATAAACGACCGATAACAATATAAAATTTCCATGCATGATTTTAAGTAATTTTTTTTTATGGTATCTAGAAGATTGTGATTGTGAGAGACCGCCCTGTGTGAAGATTGGACTGCAGGTGAGAGATTTTGATGATTGATTTCTGTCATATTAATGTGTTTTTATTTTGTTTTGCAAAGTCACATTAATGTGTGTTATCGCCAAGATTTCTCCACGCGCCTCAATCACCAAAACGCGCTTCAATCCTGCACAGTAAACACGTCAGCACCGGATCTCGACGGCTTTGGGGCCGCCGGGGATCCCTCTGGTATGAGAATAAGTACAGGCCGGAATAAGGATTAAGAATGGAGGTGGTGTGTTCTAGTGTCTGGAGAGTAAAAATATTTTGTTACCCTCTTTCTGGTGTAGTGCTCTGTACTCATATATCATCTCACCAACTTACATGTTTTCCCTCAATGCTTACATCAGCTGGCTGCATGCAGGCTTTACCATACCTTGCTCTCTACCTAGTCAACATTATGTCAACTCCTTATTAATGAAGGTGGCTCAAGACGGCTTGGCCCATCACTTCAATCAGCCGCCTGCTAATCCCATAGATTAGGGATAATCTTTTAGGGCATAAGCTGCCACCTGTCTTCCACTACCAGCCCTAGCCCAAGCTTTACATAAACAATCATTTAGATAATAGTCCAATGCTCCAAGAGTAAAAATAGGTTTGACCCGGAAAGCCCAAAATAAATAAGGTTTGACCGGCCCAAATAATCGCGACCCAACATTGCCCCCCCAGTCTTTTGTTGAACAGCATGTTTGATGAAAGAGTATAGGAGTCCGGCTCAAACGTCAAAAAGAATTCAAACAGATTCGACAAAGCCCAATTAACACAAGGCCCATGTCCAAATGCAGACCCCTCAAACTCAAAATTAGATACCAACTCTTCAAATTCAAAAACAAATGATAGCTTCCTCAATTCCAAGAACAGACGCTAACTAGTAACCTTTCAATTTCAAGTCCGGATACCAACCCTGCACCTCCATCATTATCTTCATTGAATGCGTAGCCTTTGGGCTCCGTGTACCTCCGAAAAGATAACTTTATAAATCTTTAAAACCTCTGATTTGGACAGTTTTACTTGCTTATTTGAAATTCGAAGTACTCCAGCTTCCTTCTTCTTCTTTTGGCTTTCTCTCTCTCAACCAAGCTGCTAACAATGGCTTCCCAGGATCAAGATAATATCATTCCATCGCTGAAACTCTTTCACCTTCGGTCCCGGCTGCTCGAAACCCTACACAGACCATTTCGTCAGCAAATCCCAAATCAAAACCCCCATCTAGTAAGAATCCCCCAACCGATACCGCTAAAGATGTCCCCTCGGAGCCCCCTTTTGATTTCACTGATGCAAAGCGATTTGCCCATGCCAATACTCCTTCTAAGATTATTGACGCAGATATCCTGGCCATCCGAGACCGATATTAGATTCCGCCCAACTACCAACTCCGAGCCCCTTCCCCTACCGATCGCATGTACCAACGTCCAGATGGTTACGTTGCTATGTACTTCACTCTCTTGGAGAAGGGACTCCGTTTCCCTCTTCATGCTTTCGTTTTAAACATGCTAGGATTTTTGGGGGTTGGGTTGGCCCAATTGGTCCCCAATTCTTACATTTACATTCTTACATTTATAGCCTGGTGTTTTGAACAGAGTATTCTTCCCTCCATCGATTTTTTCTTTTCCCTCTTCGTAGTCGGCCAGTTCCATGAAAAAGGCTTCAAGGGGCTGAGCAAACCATCTAGTGTTAAGATCGAGAGACGATCTTTGATAGACACCCCCTCAAGCAACCGAGGGTGGCACAAGGAGTGGCTCTTTATCAACGGGCCTGATATTTCTTCTGTCCTCGACTGGACCACTACCCCTATTCTTTCTCCGGACTTCGGTGACGTCACGCTAAAACGGGGAATAGAAATGGTGAAGCTGTTGAATAAGCTTCCCCTGAAGGAATGGAGTTTTGGACTCCTCAGCAAACAAGCTTGGTTGTATGACCATAAGTGTAAGTTCCGAACCCATCTTTTGTGCAATTTTCTCAAATTCCCTTCAATGATAGTTCTGAAGTATTACTTTATATTTTTTGCAGTATCTCTGATTAAGCCCACTTCCATTGACCGAATGGATTTGGAGAAATTCCTCACCGGCAAGTCAGCTCTAGCTTCTTCTGAAGCTCAAGATCCCGAAGAGCAGGGTGACGAATCCCAAACTTCCGAGGCTCTTTGTACCGAACTCCCAACTGCTGGTTCAATTCCCTCCGAGGGGCCAAGTCGACCTCGTAAGAAGAAATATATTGCCAAAAAACCCAAACGGGTGCCTGTCCCTACACTTACCTAGAGTCTCTTAGACATGCCCATCGAAGCACGAGCCAAAATCCTCCATACCAAAAAACGGAAAGCCAAAGTCAAGATCATCCCCCTTACTACCGAAGAGTTAAGAATCCCGGCTAGACAATCTCCCCTTCCGTCGGCTGAAGCTGACGAATTAGAGGCAGACCCTAGTTCTCCTCTTATTCGAAAACGAAGAGCTGTTTCGGATGATCAACAGACTTCATCTTCCCCTAGACAACCAACACCTTCACCAAAACAAGCAGCACCCCCTTCGCCCCCTTTATCATCTTTCTATGGTCCGAAGCCGGGGGTTCTCCGTTCACCCAGTTTATGGCCGGATCAAAGGGAAGATTTTCCTTTACATCTGTACAATTCATTTGTTCTGGATACTGACAATCATCGCTTCGGTAACAGCTCCGTTTCTGACTTGCTCGAAGAGGGCATGATTAATCAGGCTAGAGTAAGTACATCACATTTTACCCATCTCAGTTCATGGATATTTTCTTAAAATTTCTTCTAACTTCAAATAACTGCAGGCCAATGGGTCCTTTGGTCGTCTTTATCAAAAATACAAAGAAGTTGAGGCTGATGAGGAGGCGGCCCGAAAGGAGAATGCTATTCTGAAGTCAGCTTTGGCAAAAGAGAGGAGTGAACATGAAAACCTCCGCTTTAACTGTCAAGGACTTCAAAATGATCTAATCAAAATGAAAGATCGATTGGCCGTAGCCGAAGCCCTCCAACAAACAACTTCTCAACAGAACCACGAGTTGCGACTGGCCAATAATCAATTATCGGAAAATAATCGGAACTTGACAAGGGCATTCTCCGAAGCCAAAAAGTCTGAAGAGCAACACATGGATCTCCGGGGTAAGGTAGAAAAAGAGCTCCGTGATCTCAAATTGGCTGGCCCTCCTTTGACAGAAGACCTCCGAAAAGAAATCCAGATCGCATACCGCAAATCTCCAGAGCTTACAAATGAAATAGTTGACATGTATGCCGAAGGTTACGAGGCAGCCCGAAGCAAGGGCAAATCAAAACTGGCCGCTGTCTCTCTTAACCCAACTCTTTTAGACTCTTCCGAAGATGAAGATGAAGAGTAGTACGAAGACAGCTTCATCTTCCCTTATTTTATCTCAATTTTATGTGTTTGTGAAAACTTTTAACTACTATAGTAATTTTTTGTTTTTATGTTGAATGATATCTATCTTATTCCTTATTTACTCCCTTTTAGTTTCAGATTATACTGTTATCTAAACAATATATAATTTGAACTCAACACTTCAAGTAAAATCAAGTAAAAATGTAAGACGAGACTTACTTATTATTGAAGAACACTATATGCCATAGAGAATGAATGATTCACCGATCTTTCAATAAGAATATCAGTTCCGAAGAACTTGTAATGTCATCAGCCATATAATAATTTGGTAATCCCGTTCTCTCCGAGAGCCGAAGGGGTTAGACCAAAAATATTCACTTCGCCGTCCTAAGGCCGAAGGAATCCAACCTTGTTCAGCCAAAAATATATTTTACTTCGCTACGAGGAGACGAAGGGATCCAACTTTATAACTTGGTGAACTAGTTCTCTCTGGGAGTCAAACGGGTTCGACCAACAATAGTTTGCTTTGCTACGAGGAGACGAAGGAATCCAACCATATACTAAGCTGGCAACCTCGTTCTCTCCGAGAGCTGAACAGGTTCAACCCAAAAAATATTCCTCTCCGCTTTGTTAGAAAAGTCAAAGGGATCAAACCTTATTACTGGTGACCACGTTCTCTCCGAGAGCAGAACGGGTTGGACCATCAATAGTTCGCTTCGCTACGAGGAGACGAAGGAATCTAACCTTATACCAAGCTGGCAACCTCGTTCTCTCCGAGAGCCGAACAGGTTCAACCCAAAAAATATTTCTCTCCGCTTTGTTAGAAAAGTTGAAGGGATCCAACCTTATTACTGGTGACCACGTTCTCTCTGAGAGCCGAACGGGTTGGACCATCAATAGTTCGCTTCGCTACGATGAGACGAAGGAATCCAACCTTATACCAAGCTGGCAACCTTGTTCTCTCCGAGAGCCGAATAGGTTCAACCCAAAAAATATTCCTCTCCGCTTTGTTAGAAAAGTCGAAGGGATCCAACCTTATTATTGATGACCACGTTCTCTCCGAGAGGCGAACGGGTTGGACCATCAATAGTTCGCTTCGCTACGAGGAGACAAAGGAATCCAACCTTATACCAAGCTGACAACCTCGTTCTCTCCGAGAGCCAAACTGGTTCAACCTAAAAAATATTCCTCTTCGCTTTGTTAGAAAAGTCGAAGGGATCTAACCTTATTACTATCAGGAAGAAAAGCCATTATTGGAGAAAAAAGTCACTTTTATTGATAATTGTCGTAGTAGTTACAAACTTCTGGACTTTGACACTGGCTCTACTGAAAATATTTGCGGAGCCTTCCAGCATGCCAAGTATTCTTAATCTTAGACCCATCCAAGGCTCGCAACCGGTAAGTTCCGGGCTTTGGTACGTTAACGACTTCATAAGGGCCCTCCCAATTTGGCACAAGTTTACCCATATTCTGAGGTGTAGAATCCTCTACCTCTCAAAAGAACAAAATCTCCAACTTCGAATCTCCGAAGCTTTACCCCTTTGTTGTAGTATTTAGCCACACGACGTTGATATGTAGCCAATTTTACCAGAGCTGTCTCTCGGACTTCTTCGAGCAGATCTAAATTGGCTTTGAGTCCCTCATCATTATACAATTCTTTAAACTTACTGACCCGAAGACTTGTAGACCCAATTTCCACCAAAACTAGAGAATTAGAACAGTATGCCAGTCGAAATGGTGAGTCTCCTGTTGTAGTCCTTGGCGTAGTTCGATAAGCCCATAGCACGCTAAGTAATTCTTCTGGCCATCTTCCTTTGGTGTCATCCAGCCTTCTTTTGATCCCATTCAGGAGTATTCTGTTAGTCACCTCAACTTTCCCATTAGATTGTGGATGAGCAACCGAAGTCTTTTGATGCTGAATTCCTAATTCCTTTAAGAATGCCTCAAACTTTGATCCCACAAATTGGCGTCCATTGTCTGAAATTACCACCATGGGAATACCAAATCGGAATACTACTGACTCCTTCAGAAACTTCAAGCATTCTTGTTCCGTGATCAGCCGAAGCGGCTTCGCCTCTACCCACTTAGTCATATAATCAATTGCTACTATAACAAAACTGACTTGACCTTTCACTTTCGAGAGTGGACCCAATATATCTACCCCCCCAGACAGCAAAAGGTATAGGAGATAAAACCGAGTATAGCTCTTCTGGTGGTTGATGTGGGATCGAACTGTTTAGTTGGCACTTTTAGCACTTCTTCACGTAATCGGTAGCCTCTTTGAAAATGGTTGGCTAATAATACCCTTGACGAAGCACTTTATATTCTAGCGACTTCGCAGCCATGTGATCACTACAAATACCTTCATGAACCTCCCGAAGGGCATATTCAGCCTCAGACGGAACCAAACACTTCAGCAGCGGAGAGGAATAAGCCCTTCGATATAGATCTCCATCAATAAGTACGAAGTTTGCACTTTTGTATTTCACCTTCTTGGCCAACATCTGATCTGTAGGTAGTACGCCATCTGTTAGATAGTTTATGTATGGGGTCATCCAACAATTAGACCGCTCCAAGCACATTACTTCACCATGCTGGATGCTGGCTTGTTTCAAGATTTCCAAGTAAACTGTCCCGTCAAAAGCGCTTGATTCAGTAGTAGCCAGCTTTGACAATGCATCGGCGTTTGAATTATCAGTTCGACCAACACCTTGAAATTCACACGAGCCGAAGTATTGAAGTCGATCTTTCAATTCTGCAAGATACTTAACCATTTTAGAGCCTCAAGCTTCATATTCCCCTGAAACTTGTTTGATGACCAGCTGAGAATCACTGTAAATAATCAACTTCTGAACTTCTAAACTCTTGGCCAGACGCAACCCTGCTAGTACCGCCTCGTATTCAGCTTCGTTATTCGTTGCCCTGAATTCGAATCTAATAGCCTGCTGCACTTTGAATCCCTTTGGACTCATCAGAATGATCCCAGCACCACTAAGGTCCGAAGTAGAAGATCCATCGATATATAAGGTCCAAGAATCGTGCGCATGCTAAAGTGTAGCAACCATTTCCGTAGATCCCTCCACTTTGTTTAGACTCCCATCAGCTTCGAAAAACGAGCATTCTACCACAAAATTGGCTAAGGCTTGACCTTTAATAGCTGTCCGTGGATTGTACTCTATGAAGAACTGAGATAACTCCATTGTCCACGCAGCAAGTCTTCCCGAAACCTCTGGCTTTCCCAGCACCTTCTTCAGTGGCTGATCCATGTATACCACTATTACCCGACCTTGAAAGTATTGTCGAAGATTTCTACTAGCAATGATCAAAGCAAAGGCAAACTTCTCAAGGTTTAGATACCTTGTTTCTGCGTCCCTAAGGGCATGGTTCACATAGTAAATCGGGTGCTGCTTACCCCCAACTTCACGCACCAAAACTGCTCCTACTGCTAACGAACTTACAGCCAGATACAAATACAAAGGTTTAGTAGGAACTGGCTTCACTAACAGAGGTGCCGAAGATAAATACCTCTTGATTCCTTGGAAAGCTTCCTCACACTCCGAAGTCCACTGGAACGTTTTTGCATTCTTCGACCCTTTCAATGTGTTAAAGAACGGCAAGCACCTTTCTACCGATTTAGACATAAATCTCCGCAACGAAGCTATTCTACCAGTTAAATGTTGGACATCCTTGTATGACTGTGGGGATTTCATGTCCAAGATGGCCTGGATTTTCTCTGGATTAGCTTCGATACCCCTTTTGCTGACTAAATATCCCAAAAACTTGCCTGCTCCTAGCCCGAAAGTGCATTTAGTCGGATTCAGCTTCAAATCATAATGGCAAATCGTCTGTAAACACTCCTCTAGATCGTCCAGATGACCAGCAACAGACATGCTCTTAACAATCATATCATCAACATAGACCTCCATATTCTTCCCGAGCTGCTTTATGAAGACGCAGTTCATCATTCTCTGATACGTAGCTCCCGCATTAATCAAACCGAACGTCATTTTCTTATAGGCATACACCGACCGATGAGTAATGAAAGCTGTCTTCGGTATATCTTCCTTGCATATAGAAATTTGATGATATCCCAAAAAAGCATCTCTGAAGCTAAGCAAGGCATACCCCAAAGTTGCATCAATAAGTTGGTCAATATGAGGCAGAGGATAGAAGTCCTTCGGACACGCCTTATTTAGATCGGTATAATCTATATAAACTCGCCATTTGCCATTATGCTTCTGTACCAGAACCACGTTCGCCATCCATTCAGGATAATCAATTTTGAAGATAAAGTCTGCAGCCAGTAACTTGGCGACCTCCTCATCAATTATTTTCTGCCTCTCTGGTGCGAAAATCCTTCTCTTCTGCCGAACTGGCTTCTTAGCTGGATCCACTTGCAATCTGTGCTCAGCCACTTTTCGACTCACCCCAGGAATGTCACTAGGAACCCAAGCAAAGACATCGGCATAACATCGAAGCAACTCCATCAGATTTGTCCGGAAAGGCTCTGGCAGTCCCGAACCAATTTTTACCGTCTTTTCTTTATTTCCTGGAACCAACTCAATCTCTTCGGTATCCATAGCCGGCATGACTAACGATTCCGTTCTGCTTTTTGTAAATGGTTCCATTTCAATGGCCATGGTATGTTTCTGCTTGTTGACTCCCACTCCCGAAGTGATCAGAGTATTTCGATAACATCTCCTTGCCAAGTCCAGATCCCCTACAACTTCGCCAACTCCATGGGGCATAGGAAATTTGATTTTGAAGTGGGGAATTGAAGTAACTGCCTGCAAAGCTGTTAAAGTAGGTCTCCTCAAAATAGCATTATATGCAGAATCCACATGTACGACGTAAAACTTACACATAATTTGAACCTATTGGGGAACTGTCCCAAAGACAACCGGCAGCTCAAGGGTCCCTACTACTTTGACTGGATCGTTGCTGAAGCCATATAAAGGGACCTCCTGCCCAATTTCCATCTTCTGACCATCCAAAGGCATCCGGTGATAAGCATGAGCATATAGGATATCCACCGAAGAGCCATTGTCGATCATCATCCTCTTTATATCCACCGAACCAACTTTTGCAGTGATCACCAAGGCTCCCTCATGTGGTTCGATAGGTTCCGAAGGGAAATCTTCGTCTGTGAAAGAGATTACGGAACCTGGGTACGCCCTTTCAGCCTTCAGAGGTTTATCTGCCAGAGTCATCACTGAGTCCAAATATCCCCGTCTTTTCTTCCTTGCAACCCTGCTCATGTTACCTCATGAGATCACATCTACAAAATGCTGTGCCGCCTGGTTCGACATTGGTTGAACGGACAGGGCGACTTGTGCTAACTCCCTATCCCTGGGCTGTTCCCTCTGCCGTTCTCGCCCTGCTACATACTGTACCAGAGTACCATTTTGAACTTTTCTCTTAATGAACTCCTTCAAACTCCAGCAGAAATTCGTATCATGCCCGACCGCCCGGTGGTAATTACAGTATAAAGTAGGATCTCCGGACCCTGGTCGGGGATTGTTTCTAGGCGGTTCGAAGTATGGTTGGTTCTTTATTTGTTCTAAAATAGTAGCCCGATCTGTGTTGAGCTGCGTATACACCTTATTCACCTTCTGAGTCAGAACGGACGGACGATCCCCCCTGGGTGTCCAGTTATTGTTATACCTCTTTGGATTCTCTTCAAACCGGTCATTACCGCCACTACTCTTTCTCTGATTACCTTCTGATTTCTCCTTGTCTTTTTCTTTTGCCTTTTCTGAAGAGCTCTGCTTCAAGCTAGCCATCGCCTCTTCTACCACGGTAAAACCTTCAGCCTTCTCAAACACTTTGGCCAGGCTTTTCGGATGCTTGAACATTAGATTCTTTACTAGTTTCTCTGACTTCACCAGATCTAAACCATTTTGGAACAACCCTACTGCCTAAAGATCGTTGAGATCTGAAACCTACCCCACAACTTCTCTAAACCTCTTCACTTATTGCCCCAGGGTCTCACTCAAATACTGCCTTACTTGAGCCAACGATCCCGTGGGCTTTCCCCTTCTCTTATTTCTCCCGAAGCGAGCATGGAACTTGTCACACAGATCCGCCCATGACGAAATTAAATCTGAAGCCAGAGTCCCCATCCACTGCCTCGCGTCTTTTCTCAACGTCAATCCGAATGTCTGACACTTAGCCACATCCGAATAGTCGTAATAATCTATTAGCCTGTCAAATGCTTGACTGTAGTCGTATGGATCCCCAGAACCGTTATAACTTTCCATATGAGGCAGTTTCTTGCTAGGATCTGCTTTCTCCTTAAGAATTTCCAATGAGAAAGGAGACGCCTTTTTGTCCAAAGTCTCCTTCCCTTGCTGAACCTCCGTTAGCTGCTTTCGAAGTTCTTTCATCTCTTTTGCCAGGTCTTCTACTCCCCCGGGTGGCGAAGCAACTTCTTTCATTGGAGAGTTCATCTTCTTATGTTTAGTCCGATCTTTTCTATCCGAACTAGACGATCTTGAAGGAATTCGTCTGTTACTTTGGCAGGAGCTAGAACCCCTAGTGTGGTGTACCCTCTTTGGACTCTCTGGAGAATAATTTCTTGAACGGCTTCGGCGCCCATCCCTTCTACTGTTCCTGCGATACTCAATATGGGGCACCTTTTTCAAAGCCTCGGGAGAATATTCTCGCAACCCACTTCGTCTTTTATCAGGAGAATGACTACAAAACCCACTTTCAGACTGTCTAGAATATTCATCCCTCATTGCTCTTCGACTTGGTGACCTACCCCGTCTTTCTGGTCGAGTGTAACTAGATGCCTCATCTTCCTTCTCAGCCACAAGAACCATCTGTTTAGAAATCTCTTCCCTCTTATGTAGAAGTGCTTTCAAAGCCGTGTTGGTCTCTTGCGCCATCTTCTCCAGGGTAGAGATTTTGTCTGCCTGACCTTCTCGGTGTTGGGTCCTAGGCGGTGTACCTACCACCCTTTTTCGATCTTTATCAGGACTTTTGCTGGCAGTAGAAAATAACTTCCTCTTGGTATCACCATAATCTCTAGCATGAGATCCTCCCGGAACTTCTTGTGACCCAAGTCTATCATGGATACTTACCGAAGGACCCAACCTATCCTTCACCGAGATTCTTTGCAAAGAAGGACTAGCAGTCGTCGGCTGTCCTTCGGCTGTAACCGTCTTAGTTTTAACCATAACTTTCGATGTAAGATACTCAACGTTTGTGATTGAAAACTAGAAACACTAGAAAAGCCCTCCTTCTAGCGCCAATGTTATCGCCAAGATTTTGCCACGCGCCTCAATCACCAAAACGCGCTTCAATCCTGCACAGTAAACACGTCAGCACCGGATCTCGACGGCTTTGGGGCCACCGGGGATCCCTCCGGTGTGAGAAGAAGTACAGGCCGGAATAAGGATTAACAATGGAGGTGGTGTGTTCTAGTGTCTGGAGAGTAAAAATATTTTGTTACCCTCTTTCTGGTGTAGTGCTCTGTACTCATATATCATCTCACCAACTTGCATGTTTTTCCTCAATGCTTACATCAGCTGGCTGCATGCAAGCTTTACCATACCTTGCTCTCTACCTAGTCAACATTATGTCAACTCCTTATTAATGAAGGTGGCTCAAGACGGCTTGGCCCATCACTTGAATCAGCTGCCTGCTAATCCCATAGATTAGAGATAATCTTTTAGCCCATAAGTTGCCACCTGTCTTCCACTACCAGCCCCAGCCCAAGCTTTACATAAACAATCATTTAGATAATAGTCCAATGCTCCAAGAGTAAAAATAGGTTTGACCCGAAAAGCCTAAAATAAATAAGGTTTGACCAGCCCAAATAATCGCGGCCCAACAATGTGTTTATGGACACCGCTTCTATAATCTTGAACAACCTACAGGAGTGAGTACCGTGCTCCTAGCTTTTCTCCTGTAATTATGATTTTCTCTTCCAGTGCAAAATGCCTTTTAAATTTGGACTATTTTTGTTTACAATCATTATTTTTTTGGGTTTATAATTTCATAGATAATAGTAACATAGTTCTAAGACTGTTCAATGGCCATTTTTTAGCTCTGTATTTCTTGTTTGATAAAAATTTGTCCAAACTTCATTTTAGGCTCTTTCAAAAAAGAGAAGGAGTAGTTACATTATTACGCCTATCCTAAGTTTGTATAAATTGATCTAATAATAAAATAGTAAAATGGTGCACTTAAACATGCTATACAGACAAGGTTCAGAGGCGGATTCAGGAGTTTTTCAAAAACAGGCGCGAATTTTAACTAATTTTTTTTGAAGTTAAATAAAGAAAACTTGAACTAATCATAATATTAACTAATTATAATAATGTTTACAAATTGCAATAAATATTCATAATCTAAACTAAAAAAGAAATTTTAAATAAAAAATATTTAGATATAATTTAAAAACTTACTTTGGTTACTTGTCATAGACTCATAGTTCAATTTGAATGATTCTCCAAGGCCATGTTTGTTTACTAGGATAACCCTTGGGATTGGACTAATAATCCTTAATCTCTTGTTTGTTTTTTAAATTAGACTCCGGACTATTAATCCTGTGACGCCCCCAAATCCGGGTCCCTTCTATTACCTCGGATCCGGTGCAGTCACGATACTACCAGTCAAAACATTACATCTTTTATTCATAACTTAAAGAATATAACTTTGCTTTATTACAATTTAGAATATAAATTCTATTCATATCTAGGATCTTGTATGATGACTCCAAACTTTTACAAGTTTCAAAACCCGGTCATATACCATCCCTGTCTAAGCATCACATTCGATGTTACTAAAATGTGGAATAACTTAAACTTTTCAATATCCTTTGAATAAAATCTTTTATTGATTTCATAACTTGAATCAATTACAAATCCCTGAATCAACTTTATAATATGATTAATTCTATTTGAGTTATCGTATAACGTTTACAACTCGACTTGATATCCTCTATGTATCAACTAATACATCTTTACAGTACGACAAGTTTTAAACAACGTATACAATTATCAAGTACAACTCCTAGAACCTAAACGTGGCTCAAGTAATAATCTAAACAGTATTCTTCATTGCGATACTATCTATCTTTATCAATCAAGAAGCACGAAGTCTTATACGTAAGTCCTCAACCTGCAAAAATGATTATTTGCAAGAGTGAGCTCGACAGCTCAGCAATTCTAACAGTTTTCATGCATCACATAGCATACAACATCATACTCAGTTCATGCATTTATAAACAATTTATATTTACTACGCATGTTACTTTCACATAACAAGTATATTATCAAAGATCAACTTTCAATCTCATTTATATCTCATATACAGTTCATATATAAGTTTATATTATCACAACATAATATAATTCAACTAACAGTTATTGAATTCATATATCAAATAGGAACTGAAAGACTTGCCTAATTCGTAGTTTAACAACTACGACTTAACTGCTTAAGATATCTGCACTTCGTGTAATCCTACACAGTTTATATTAATCATAGAGATCACACCCATCAGTTATACACTTCCACACATCCTCAATATAATAATAAATATTACATTATTTTCTATCTTGGCTCTTAGAACCTTGTTTCACTTTCCTATCATACGCTTAGTATCGTTAGGTACGTATAGTTATACCTCATCTACACTATATATCCCACAATTACTTATCTATGTGTTCGACACATACTTAAACCTCATACATATATAATCTACATTGCTATTACGTTTCTCAAACCTTATCGAAACCATTACATTCAAACTTTTTAAGTTTCACCTTTCAAAATCCTTGTTATACTTAAATTAATCATGCAAGGCTACTATGTTCATCATGTATGCATGTCTATAAGGGCAGTAACCCAAGTTTTAAAACCTAGCATGCTCATTCAAATCTAATTCAAAGTTACATGGTTTTTATGTCGGACTTTCATACACCTTAAGTAATTCAAGTCCATGCTTCAAGGTCAACTACTAAGGTCATGTTATCACATAACAATGCTAAACAATACTAAGTAGGCATGCTTGTGCTTATAATACATATGTATACTTAATCACATAGTCTATGCTTTAGAAATTCATTTCTTTGAATATGCGTGCATAGGTGAAATCCATGTTTCATCACATGATGCTTATGTCAACATGTCTATAGGCATAATGGATCCTAATATACATGCTCGTATGATCATAATGTACTCACACCGTGTTTGATGCTATTACCTTTCACATTCTAAGTTTTCATAAAGATCGCACTAAGTCAACAAAGGTAACTAAGTATATGCAAAGTACCTCGTAGTCATGACTCTTACGTATTAGAACACGTATATAAGCCACTTTTACATGCTCAAATGATCAGAATGTGGACATCCTATATATATGTCCAAAAACTCTAAGTTTGTCTTTTGAAATCATTTTTAATTTAAACAATGTGTTCTAGTGTATGCTCAATACCTTCGACTCACATATCATGCGTATCTAAACCATATAATCATGCTTAAAAAGTCAGAATATAAACATGACTTATATACGCCAAAATTCTTTTATAAAACCTTAAGTTTTCATTAAAAACTCCACTACAACAAGGTATAATTGTTTACTATTAGCCAAGGTAACTGATTAACAACTACCTTCATACCCATTGATGCACATAACCAAGACACTTACACATGTTTCAAAAGTCCGACTCAAGAACATAAAATTCGTCAAGTCTCATTTTCAAAACTTTAAGTTTTCTTTTAGGAAATCATGTTAAACCAACTAATACAACTTACTACAAGCATGACGATCTTAGTACGCATGTCAGACCCCTTTATGCAATTATTAGAGTCTAACTAGTATGCTTAACCAACTAGAAAATACAAAATCACCAACAGTTTCTGCAGAGGGGCGCGGCTGCGCCCCATTTGTACTAGGGAGACGCGCGGCCGCGCGTCCCTGTTTCCAGACCAGGAGCTTGACTGCTTCTGCAGTTTCTTAGCCCAACTCAAAAATTCTTTCACGAACTTGATTCTAAACATGCCACATTGTATTCTAAGATGTTACTAGGTCTATATAACAACTAACAATTAATACTTACTCACAAAATCATAAATTCCATACTAAATTTCAAGAATTAATAATTCTCAGAAACAAAATTAAAGAACAAGAGACATGGAGGGGATTATACCTCTGCAATGAAATTATTAATTCTCACTTCCTCTTCTAATATGTATACAAGTATCCACTCTCTATATGCTCTCAATTTCAACTTAAACAATTCTCAGCAAATGAAAACATGAAGGAGAAGAGCTATATATATAGGAAAATTATGAACCAGTCAATGAATTCCTTCATTGAATCAAACCAAGAGATTGAAGGTTTGTATGTTGGTTAAGGTGGAGTGGTTGAATGGTTGGTAGAACCCATCATGATCCCCACTCCCCATTGATCATTGCTAGCTAGATTGCTGATTTTGAGATGGTAGGGAGTAGAATAGCCTTGAGTATTTCACGTGAATGAGAAAAGGAAGAACAAGTGGGCAGTTAATATGGGACAATGCTACTAAATCTCATACTAATGTTATATAGTCCACCACTTACCAAGGCTATATCACATTTCATTTTATAAACACATAGGTTATAATATATACCTATATACACATTCATACATATAGCTTAGGTTATGAATGAATTGTAAATAAAATCTCTAATTACAATGTATCATATATCATCCATATATATCTCATCCTACCGGATATAATTCTATCGGGTATTATCACATTACATTGTCTTCTTTATTATTAAATTTTATTAATTCAATAATTGTTTACAATATATCAATGATATATTATTTTATTGTATACTCATATACACATTGTCACACACACATTTCATATAACTCTTACAACTCAATAAACTTTATTATATAGTTTATATACCTAAATAACATAGTCACATCACACTTTACACTTCGTATAATATATAGTTAACTACCATACGTTATACTTTTAATATCGCGTGCTTGCACATTAATAAATTACTTATCTTATCAATTAATTAATTCATTTCTCATAATCAATGGAATTATAATTTCCACACTAATTGATTAATACTTTATATGATTTATTATCACGTTAAATAAATATAAATCTTATTATATTCGTTCTCTGTCAAGAGTTAGGGATCAGTCCATGGCTAGACTTCTTCTTCGTCCTGTTCTCTGTTGGTCGGTCAAAGGAGCCCGACCTTTGTTAGTTGAACAGAGTATCCAACCGAGCCACCTTCAACAAAACCCCTTCCAGCAATAAGGGCTGGCACGAACAATGGGTCTTCATCAAGGGGACCGATATCTATCTTCTCCCGAACTGGGCCACCCCCGAAGATCTGATCGCAAAAGTTTCCAGATTCTCGAAAGATCTGCAAGGTACATTCAAAGTCTTACCAGAAGGTGAAGAAGACCAATTGGGGTATGGATGTTTTATCTAATGAAGCTTGGCTATACAAGCATGGACGTAAGTGTTTCATTCAATCCTCTTCATTCTTTCCATTTTCCTTTGACCTGCCTTTCTGATATGTTTATTTGTTTTCCAGTAACCATTTTCAAGCCTGAGGGAGCTGATGAATCCCTGACGCCCCTCCCTGTTCAGACAGAACCAATCTGTCTTCCCATCGATGGAGATGCGGTCGAAGAGGAGACCATTCCCATTGCCGAACTTTCAATCGGCTCCTCCTCCGCCGAACCCTCCAACAAGAACCCTTTGAAGATGAGTCAGTCGGATAAGGTGGCTCAGTTGAAGAAGGGAAGAAAGAAGGCTCCTGCCAAGGGTCTTCCTAAGCCGTCTGCTCCGAAGTCGACGGTCCTGAAGTCGGCTCCTCCACCACCTCCCGATGTGACTATCCTTGAGAATCCCGAGTAAATCGAAGAGGAAACTCTCAAACCTTGCCCTAAGAGATTGAAGCTGAAGTTGGTTGATGAGCCTGACCTTCAGATGATTGCGGTCAATCCAATTGCTACTTCCACCCTACCCGTTCATCCTTCCACCGAGGCCAGTCCCTCCGCAGGGACGCCTCTTTCATTTTGGCCGAAGAGTCCTTCGGAGGCGTTCCCCTTTAACTAACTAGAACACTTCAATTATCTGGAGACGATGGTCGGTTCAAAGGTACTCTTCCGAAGACTACCTTGTGGCATACGTCAAAGCCCAGTGTCAGGTACCCCCGAAAGTATAAAACGTTCCCTTAAGTATCCTGTAGGCACTGTAACTAACATATTTTTCCTTCTTATTGCAGGCCAATGCCATCCTCGCCAGAGCCATTCGTCCACTTACTAAATCCACCAAAAATGAGGTTCAGCTTCGGAGCGAGGTGGAAATGCTTGAAGCTGAGGTTCGGGGTCTGTCGGCTGATTTAAAGGAGAGAGATGATCATGCCGACACCCGCAACAAGGTGACTTACACCGAGCGTCAGGCCAACGAACTCAAAAAACTCCACTATAACCTTCAGAAGGAGTTCGTTGGCCTTGACAATTATAACAAGCAACTCCTCGAGGAGAGGACTCTTCTGAAGGAAAAAGATATGGATCAACAGAACGCCCTTCTGATCCTATAGAGCAAAATATCCGAAATGCACGCCCAACAGATGGTGCTGATGAAGGAGAATAGTGCTCTTAGGACAGAATGTGCCGAAGCCAGACGGCAGGCTGTCAAGGAGTATAAAGCATCGCCCGTACTCCGTGATGCAATCATGGCCCAATTTGCAGAAGGCTATGAAGCTCACAGGGATAGGGCTCAAGTGAAGATGACAACTGCTGGACTGGATGCTGCTGTCCTTGATTCTTTTGACGAAGAGTCCGATGCCGAAGATGGTACTGATGGCGGGGGCCCCGATCCTTAGTTATTTTAGGATTTTTACTTGTAATTTTTTGTCTTCATTTTTCCTTTTGTAACTTTCCCGATTAGCTCTGCGTGTGACTTGTCCGATCAGTTAAGTTGTTTGTAACTTTTCTGTTCTATGCTGTCCATTTCTTGTCTGATCGGTTTTATAGAAACTTATGAATATAAATGAAGTACAAAAATTTTTCGAAGAGAAATTCGTGTTATTTTATTGATGAATGAAGCAACTTACATAAGCAAAAGAAAGAATTACATAACTCTTACTGATAATATTTTCTAAGTCTTCCAACATACCATGTATTCTTTATTTCTGTGCCATCCAGTGCTCGAAGCCGATAAGTTCCAGGCTTCGGCACTTCAGTTACTTCATAAGGTCCCTCCTAGTTTGGCATTAACTTGTCTGTGTTCTGGGGGGTAGACGCATCTGCTTCCCGAAGCACCAAATCCCTGATCTCAAACCTCCTTTGTTTCACATTCTGATTGTAGTGCCGGGCAGTTCGCCTTTGGTAGATAGCTAGCCTTACCTGTGCCGAATCTCGAATTTCTTCCAACAGGTCTAAGTTCAGTCGTAAGCCATCATCATTGTACAACTCTTGGTACTGACTGACCCGAAGTGTAGGAGACCCGATCTTGACGAGTACCAATGCATCGGTCCCATAAGCCAGTCTGAAAGGTGAATCCCCTGTAGTCGTCCTCGGGGTAGTCCGATACGCCCATAAGACACTGAGAAGCTCTTCTGGCCATCGTCCCTTTAATTCATCTAGCCTTCGTTTAATTCCATTAAGTAGAGTCCGGTTGGTGACTTTTACTTATCCATTCGACTGAGGGTGGGCAACTAAAGTCTTTCTGTGTTAGATGCCCAACTCATTCAGAAAAGCTTCAAATTTTGACCCCATAAATTATCTGCCGTTGTCCAAAACCAGGACCATCGGGATGCTGAACCGGTACACAACATACTCTTTAAAGAATTTAAGGCATTCCTGTTCGGTAATTTTCTGTAACGGTTTGGCTTCGGCCCACTTGGTCATGTAGTCGATGGCGACGATCACGAAAGTGGCTTATCCCTTGGCCTTCGGCAATGGTCCAAAAATATTAATCCCCCACATAGCAAATGGAACCGAAGATAAGACCGAATATAACTCCTCAGGAGGCTGATGAGGGATAGAACTGTTTAGCTAACACTTAGGATATTTTTTGACATAATCCTTTGCTTCTTGGAAGATGGTCGGCCAATAGTACCCCTGCCTCAGAATTTTGTAAGCCAATGACTTGGCTCCCATGTGATCCCCATATATTCCTTCATGCACTTCCCTTAGAGTATATTCGGCTTCTGAAGGTGTCAAACACTTGAGCAATGGAGAAGTGAACGCCTTTCAGTACAGATCCCCATTAATGAGAACAAAATTGGAACTCCTCTGCTTGATTTTTCTGGCATATATGCGATCCAAAGGGAGAACCCCATCTGCCAGATAAGAGATGTATAGTGTGAGCCAATAGTCCAGCCGATCCAAGGTTAATACGTCCACCCTCTGAACACTAGGTTTGTCCAACACTTCCAAATATACTGAGCCGGTAAAAGAGCTTGCTTTGGTTGTAGCCAGTCGGGCCAGGGAGTCTGCTACTGTGTTGTCTGACCGGTCAATCCCTAGGCAATTGTACAAACCAAAGTATGTGAGTCTGTCCTTTACCTCTGCCAGTATTTTGCCATCCTGGGCCCCCGAGCTTTATATTCCACCGATATCTTTTTAACCACCAGCTGGGAGTCACTATACACAACTAGCTTCTGAACTTCCAGGCTCCGGGCCAACCATAGTCTGACCAAAATGGCTTCGTATTCAGCCTCATTGTTGGTGGCCTTGAACCAAAATCAAATGGATTATTGGACTCGGAATCCCTCGGGACTTATCAAAATAACCTCTGCTCCGCTGATGTCCGAAGTAGATGACCCGTCCACATAGAGAGTCCATGTTGTTTGTAGTGATTGTGCTTCGGTGACCGAAGCTACATCCTGTTTGGAGAAAGAGCACTTTACAATAAAGTCTGCCAAGGCCTATCCCTTAATTGCCGTCCTGAGGTGATATTCTAAAGCGAATTGAGTTAATTCCATCGCCCATGCGGCAAGCCTACCCGAGACTTCTGGCCTATGCAGTACTTTCTTTAAAGGTTGATCCGTATACACAATCATCAACCGACCCTGGAAATAGTGCCGAAGCTTCTGACTTACAATGATCAAGGCATAGGTAAATTTTTCCAGGTTCAAGTATCTGGTCTCTGGGTCTCGAAGGACGTGGCTGACATAATAGACTGAGAACTGCTTTCCCCCTTTTTCCCGTACTAATGTAGCCCCCACTGCCATCAAGCTTGATGCTAGATATAAGTATAAAGGTTCTGAAGGGATTGGTTTCATCAACAGGGGTGCCGAAGACAAGTACTGCTTGATCCCCTAGAAGGTGTCTTCGCACTCAGAGGTCCACTGGAAACTTTTCTCATTTTTAGCCCCTTGAGAGTGTCGAAGAACGGCAAACACCTTTATGCTGATTTCAACACAAATCTCCGAAGAGTCGTTTTCCGACCCGTCAACCTCTGCACATCCTTGTATGACTTCGGTGATTTCATGTCTAATATTGCTTGAATTTTCTCTGGATTTGCCTCGATGCCCCTTTTGCTGATCAAATAACTCAAAAATTTCACCGAGCCTAAGTCGATGGTACACTTAGTTGGATTCAGACGTAGCTTATGTTTCTGAACTGTTTCAAAGCAGCTTTCTAGATCTGCCAGATGGTCTCGGGGCGATACGCTTTTTACAATCATGTCATCCACGTAGACCTCTATGCTTCGGCCTACCTATTTTATAAACACATAGTTCATCATCTGCTGGTAAGTGGCCCCGTCATTGAGCAGTCTGAAGGTCATTTTTTGATAAGCATAAATGGCCCGATGTGTGATGAAGCTGGTCTTCGGGATGTCTTCCTTTCTCATCGAGATTTGGTGATATCCTGAGAAAGCATCCATGAAGCTTAGCATGCCGTACCGCGAAGTGGCATCAATTAACTGGTCAATGTTGGGCAAGGGATAGAAATCTTTTGGGCAGGCTTCATTCAGATCCTTGTAGTCGATGCATATCCTCCATTTCTCGTTCTATTTTTGAACCAATACCACATTCGCCAGCCACTCCGGGTAGTCAATTTCGAAGATGAAGTCCGCCTCCAGGAGTTTGGCAATTTCTTCATCTATGATCCTCTGTCTCTCTGGGGCTAAAATCCTCCTCTTCTATATGACTGGCCTCTTACTGGGATCCACCTCCAACCTGTGCACTGCTATTGACCTGTCAACCCCAGGTATATCACTAGGCACCCATGCAAAGATATCTGCGTACACCCAAAGTAGATCTATCAACCTGGTCCGGAAGGGTTCTGTCAGTCCCGAACCTATCTTTATCAGTTTCTCCTCGTTCCCCGGGATCAACTGTACGTCCTCCGTCTCCTCGGTTGGCAGGGCCAGCGGCTCTGTACTGCCTTCAGTGAATGGTTCTATTTTGATAGCCATTGTTTGCTTCTGCTTACTTACCCCTACCCCCGAAGAGATCAATGTATTCCAACAACACCTTCGGGCAATGTCAAGATCACCTTTTACCTCCCTGATCCAGTTTGGTGTTGGAAACTTGATTTTAAAGTGAGGTATGGACGTGACTGCTTGCAAGGCTGCCAGGGTCGGTCTTCCCAAGATAGAATTATAAGCCAAATCCACCTGGACCACGAAAAACCTGACCATAACCTCCACCTGCTGAGGGGCTATGCCGAACCTAACCGACAACTCGATGGTGCCCGATATATGCACCGGGTCACCACTGAATCCATACAAGGGTCCTTCCCCCCTAGTTCCATCTTCTTCCCCTCTAGATCCATCCTCTGGTATGCATGTGTATACAGTATATCGACGAAGACCCGTTATCGATCATCATTCATCTCATGTCTACTGGTCCGACCTGAGCTGTTATCACTAGTGCCCCGTCATATGATTCTATGGGATCTGTGGGGTAATTTTCATCTAAAAAGGAGATAACTATCCCCAGGAAGGCCCTGTCCTTGTTTGCCGAAGACCCAGCGACAGATAGAACTGCATCTAGGTGCTCGCTTCTTTTCTTCCCGATCACACGCCCTACCGAACCACCCGAAATAACATCAATCACTCCTCGAGCAGGCTGGTTCTGTTTTGGCTATGTGTTTCGGGCCTGAACTCTATCTTCCTCCCTCGACTGAGTCTCGGTATTTTCCCTACCAGTCACATACTGAATCAGCTTCCCGTTTTGTATATTTTTCTCTATCAGATCACCCAAGTCATGGCACTTTTCTGTTGTATGGCCCGAATTCTGATGGTACTGGCAAAACTTATCCTTACTTTGCTTCCCAAGATTCGGCCGCGTCGAGCATGGCTCATAAAAGGGCTTGTTCTTGATGTCCTCCAGTATCTTAGCTCGATCGATATTGAGGGGGGGTGTACACCCTGTTGACGCTTTTACTTGGGAAGGGTGGTCGGCCACTGCCCGATTCAACACCATTGTAGTTCTTTCTCCCTTGATTATCTGACCTCCCCTGATTAGTGTCCGACCGTTGGTGGGTCTGCTTGTCTCAGTCCTTGGACTTATCGTGAGACTGTGAGTGGGGCCTAAAATTTCCCATGACTTCTTCGATGGCAATGAACCCCTCGGCCCGATGAAAAGCTTCAGTCAGGTCCGAGGGTGGATTGATCATCAGGTCCTTCATCAGCTTCTTTGATCTTCCTATATCAAGACCTGTTGTGAAAAACCCCAACGCCTGTGGTGAATTTAACTCTGCCACCGATCCCACAGCTTCCCGAAACCTCTTTACATATGTGCCAAGGCTTTCATCCGAGCGCTGCCTCACCTGTATGAGAGAAGAAGTAATCTTCCCTCTTCTCCTGTTGCTCCTAAACTGAGCATGGAACTTTTCCTGAAGATCATTCCACGAACTGATTGTTCCTGATGCCAAAGTCCCCATCCATTCCCTAGCACTCTTCTTCAGGGTGGTTGTAAATATGTGACACTTTGCAGCGTCTGAATGCCCGTAATATGTCATCAGCCTGTCATATCCATCTGAATGATCATAAGGGTCCCCAGTCCATCATATGTCTCCATCGGGGGCATCTTCTTCTTTGGGTCAGCAGTGGCCTGATTGATTTCTGGCGAGAAAGGCGAACTGTGGTAGCTCGAGGGTGTTCCCATCGGACTCTTCGCTGCCAGAAGCTTTTCTAACTTCGCAACTCATTGAGCAAGGGGGTCGGTCTCCTCTTTACGGGGGGATGATCTGTGCCTATCCCCCTCATATTCGGGAGATCCGATCCTCATCCTTTGTCCCGATAGACCCAGGTGATCAGACTTTTTTTGGAGGGAACGACTCCGTCTTCAGCTCCTCCTTTCCCGAGAGTGACTCCTATGTCTGCTCCTGTTCTTTCCAGCCTCATCCGGATGTGGTGATCTGGATCGGCTCCGATGCCTGTGCCTCTTTGATGAGGCCTCCTGATCCCCAATCACCTTGGCCATCTACAGTTCAAGCTCCTCTTGCTGAAGACGTAGGGCCAGCATGGCATCCTTATTCTGCTGCATCTTTGTCAGTAGAATGAACTGACGCTGGTCCTTGCTGTTCTTCACCCGATCCTGCTCCCATCGTTCATAAGCTTGAGACTGGTTGTCCTCAACGTGGGTATGCTAGGGGACCGGAGTATGCAGGCTGGCCGCAAACAGTTGCCGTTGTGCCGACCGGCCACATACCAAGTTGCCTTCCTAATGGCTTGGTCCCAGTCGGTCTTTAACTAACACTCTGACCTGAGTCGTCAGGTGAGTTTTGGCCTTTTCCACGTTTGAAGCACCACCGTCCTTACTAGCCATGACTTTTAAACAAAAAAGTGCACAATGATTGCAAAAGCACTAAAAACCCCTCCTTCTAGCGCCAATGTTAACGCCAAGTTTTGCCGGCGCGTCCAATCACAGAATTCAAGCGCTTAAACCTGCATAATAACGGGTCACACACGAAGCTTGACGGCTTGGGCCACCGGGTGATAGCTCCAGTGAGAGAATGAGTATAGGCCGATCACAAGGTTTAACAATGGAGGTAGTATTAATTTAGTGCTCAAGTGAGTATTACCTGTTAACCTAGGTCAAGCCTTGTATTTATAGCCATTCTCACCGCCTTAGAGTCCATTTCCCAATCGGATTAGGACTCCTAAACATGGAAGTTACCATTGTTTGGGTCCAACACAATCTCCTTTAAAAGTGCAAGTTGGTTGCAATCCAACCACTTACCTTAGGAGTTGGTATTTAGATATGATTAGGGTTTGAGTCCTTAATCATTTTGACCCCTTATTTCTCTGGACTCCATCCGAGGAACAGCCTTCGGTATGGGCCTTATAAACTGGTCTGGACTCTAGCCCGAAGGGCTCGGTAGTCCAATTTCGATCATTACCAATCTAGTCTGGACTCCGGCCCAAGGGGCTCGGTAGCCCGACCTCGAACACCATCATACTGGCCCGAGATCTGGTCCACATATCATCAATTGGGTCTGGGTTCCGACCCAAAGGGTTCAGATACCCGATCCTTAACCCTGCTACTCCATGTCTGACTTCGGCCCATTGAGCTCGATGAACTCTTCTCGGCCCAGGCCTTCAGCCCATGTGGGGGTCGATGGATTATATCCGAACACTTATGATAATTATTTTATTTGTCCTAAAAAAAAGATAAAAATGAGAGTAGTAGTAAATTAGTACTATAATGATTTATTGTTGCTTCTTTTGGGGCTTTTGTTGTGCTGCTTGTGCATTTAAGAAAAATCATTGATTTCTCGTTTAACCACCTATTCTAATACTAACAGTCAAATTTGAAAATTCATAAAACTACAAGTATTGGAAGAAATCTTGAAAAAATAGCACTGATCCAACCTTTTCCTGTATGACTGTAGGAACAAAATGCATACAGTTTTGATTTTTTATTCTAATGCCCTATTTTTATCTTTTTAGAGAAAACATCTTTCATTGAAACTCACATAAAAGAAAAACAAAATTACAAGATAAAAATAATTTGACACAAATTCAATAATCTAAACAATTGCATCATTTCATTTGAACACTAAAACTACATGTTAATCCAATATTAACAACAGCAACAACAACAAAAACAATAGTTGTACTCACCGGAAGTCCCAAGCGCACAAGGCCACAACAAATTCAAATAAACTATTAAACAAAAAATACTCTAATTAGTTAGATCTTAAGTCCAAAATATAACAAATATATCAAATAAATTAAATTGGGTTTAAACCCAAGTTCTCAACCAACAACAAATTCAAACAAACTACAAGTTTTAAATTATCAAACAAAAAAAGCCTTAATTTAGTTACCTTCTAAGTTTGATTACTCTGATATGTGCAAGAGTTAGTGCCGTAATGGAGATGTAGAACAAGTAATCGGCCTAGTGGCGAAGATGTAGAAGAAGTAGTGGTGGAGAATTGAGATTTAGAAGAAGTAGTGGCGAAGCCACAGAGACAAAGATGTAGAAGACATAAGCAGAATGAATTTACATTTATCTGTATTTGTATTCAGAATATAAATAATTTTTTTCTCCCTTCTAAGTTTAACTCTTCCATTAATCTACCTTCTTAAATTTATTTACTTATATATTTGCCCCTACTTCTATTCCTATATAAAAAAATCCAACAAAATATAGGTTTGGTTTGGTTTTAGTTTAAATAAAATAGTTACGGGTCTAAATAATAACTAAAACCATATTATTCATTTTTAATATGGTTTTGTTAGTTCCTAGAGGGCACACAATAGATCTAGAAGGAGGGAATAGATCCTTTTTGATTTCAAAACCTTTTCCATTTTATTTTGTATTGCTAAGTAATTAGCATATGACAAACATAAGAATCATTTCAAGCAGTGCGGAATAAGTTAAAGATCCCATTCAAAGATATCTTGATAAGCATTGTTTTAAAGTTAGTTTAGTTGTAAGTGGTTATTACAATTATAGCAGTTATAGAAGTTATAGCAGTTTTATGTACATAAGGTAAATGACTGAAAGTAAATAACACGAGGGATTTTAAGTGGTTCAGAGACTCAAGCTCCTAATCCACTCTTCTGCTTCAACAAGTAGGGATTCCACTAAGGAAATGGGTAACTCTTGAATCACAAAGATTCCTTCAAAGCCAGCAGCCTTGGAAATTCAGTTCACTAAGAACTCTTCAAGCTCAGTAGACTTGGAACTGTAGACTAAGCCCAACAGACTTAGAATCTCTTGTACCCTCTGGTACTCAGCAAGTCCAGCAGACTTGACTTTCATTTAGTCCCTCGGACAAGGACCCCTCAAGCCCTAGCTTCTTGTTGTTGTTGTTTGTTGTTGTTGGTGCTGAGCTGCCAAGATGACTTGAAGCTTGATCATCCCTTGGTACTTAGCATCTTGGTGTCATTCTCTTGCATTCTTCAGCGAGACTAGATCACCTTTTATGGACTGCTAAGTTGTTTACTGAGCTCAACGATCTTGAGTACTTAGCAGTCTGTCATCTCTTCCTTTGTGCAGCTGAGCTTCAATATTGATACTTGACTTCATCTGACTTCAGCATTGCACAGTGTTCACCAGTTAGGATCTGCTATGTCTTTTCTCTTTTGGTAGACTTTGTCTGGTACTTAGCATCCTTTGAACACACATTAACTTGTGTGCAGATTTTGTTCTGCATCTACTTCTCTTCAGCTTCAATTGTTCATGGTGAATCTTTGAGTAGCCCTATGGATCTGCTTCATGGTCTGCCACTCTTCTTCTTATCTCCATGGCCTTCTCGGCTCTCAGCTTAGATGCCAATCTATTTGGCATTCTCATGTGTGTTGAGTGAAGCCTTCATCATTTAAAGCTCTTCTTCAAATCTGCTTCACTTCTACTTTGGTAGTCTCACTACCACTGAGACATGTTCTGTTAAGCTCTGTCAAACTCGTTGAGTCAATAACTCTTCATCTTTGAAGCTTCAGCTGTTATATACTCCTCCATAAGCTTTCCGTTGGAATATAGCCGTTGGAAGCTATTTGAATTGCCTTAAAGATCCTGAGTTATTCGGTGCAGACTGCTGACTTGACGTGACAGCACCTTTTTGACTTTTTTAACACAACAGTCTACTATTCCACCAACCACTTCAGAGATATCACTTTCATGTGTCAGGCTGGTAGTCACCTTTATTTCTCCTTTCTGATTCCTCGATTAGAACCACAAGAGTTGTCCTTCTGCATTGATGCTCTCAATCAGCAACGTTCGAACGTCAGTCTTTATATTGAGACGTTTCCAAGGCTTCAATAATCAGATGATCGAACTCCATGATTCAGATGCAGATGACCATGATCTTGATCATAGTTTGCCTGATGAATGTTGCTCGTTCACTGGTTTAGACAACACTACGATTCTGAGAGTGTTCTCTGGATTGACAATGTAGAACCTCTCCTTCTTCATTCGTGCAGTACTTCAATGCTTCTTCTTGCCTTGACTTGCATCAGGAACTGACAACTTGTCTGAACGCTTTGGCCCTTCTAGTTAGCAAGACTCTTCTGATTAGTCATGCTCAGCTTTCTCTTTACATTCTGCCCTGTGATCTCCCGTTCACTCTTCATGATAAGGCTGAGCCATAGACAATCTTTTTCGTCTATTCACTATAGGTTGGCCAATGCCACTGAATGTGCTTTATCAGTTCTTGCTGCTCATTAGGTAAACACTACGATCATAGTCAATCACCATGTTCATTGTCTTCTATTGGTTTGACAGCTAATGCACTTGCTGACTTCCTTTAGGTAGTCACTTCATTTATTGTCTTCTAATGTTTGCTTGTGGAAGACTTCTCCTGAATGGATTCACTTCTCAATCAGGATGCTGATTGAGTTGGTTCTTCGATCTTCCGTTTGCTTGCAGGCCATTCGTTGAGTGCTCTCTGGCTTTCTTTAGGTAGATTACATCTTGACTGCTCTGTCCAGAGACTTCGATCTTTGGATACTTCGGGAGTGCTCATTTTTTGAGAATCGTGTAGTCTCTACGATTCTTCCTTGGCGTTGTGAGCACTTGACTGACTTTGTCTAAGCCCTTGTTCTGCAGACTGCGATCTTGCTTTGATTTTGCAGACACTACGACTCCAAGAGCAGATCATATGACAGACTACGATTTCTGCCTTAACACTTGCTGTCCCTTGACTGATCTGCTCAACTATAATTTCTGCCTCTGATATAATCTGCAGGCTCCACGACTTCGAGTGAGGTCTACGATTCTTGACTTGGCTCGGCAGGCGCTCGACATGCGCTTTGACAGGCTGTCTCCACGATTCTGAACATGACTTCCTCGACATACTATGGCTTAGAGAAAGTCCTCCTCGACACACCACGATCCTGCCTTGTCTTTCCTGGCAGACTACGACCTTAGAGAGTGACTATCTTTACAGACTACAATTCTGCCTTGATAGTCTCCGATTCTTCCTTGTCTCTCTTGGCAAACTACGAAGGCTGGTGCAATGCTCGACAATCAGACAAACCTATCTATTACAATATATAAGATCAACCTAACAAGGTTGATCTTTCTATACATAGTCCTTGTACATCATCATATTTTGAAGGACTTTACAAAGTTGTTTGTTCATGTAGGATCAACCTAACATATTTGATCATTTCAGTTCTAAGTCCTTGTACATATGTCTATCATCTATTAAGGACTTTACAGCTTTCATCAATGCAAACATATTTGCATATTCATTCATTAAGATCATAATCAAATCTTATATAAATAGGAATAGCATTCTCATGCATATTCCTAACAATCTCCCCCTATTTGGTTATGACAAAAATATTAAGTGCATATGTATGAGATGAATGAATCTTAATTACATTGAGCAACTGTATTACTAAAACAGATAATCATGAATGTCATTGATGAAAAATTTAACTTACACATGTTATGACACTCTAAATCCTAGATCCAGAACATACCTATTACAGTTTGAAATGTACCTTTTTTTCTTCAATATCTACTCCTTGTATGTCTTCAGGATGCTTTCTGTTCAGCTACTCTTCTTTTTTTTCTTCTTCATTTTGATCCCCCTCAGATGCATGCTCCATTGCTTCATCTTTATCTTGCGCTGGTTCCCCCTCATTCTTTGTCTCCATGGGGTCATCTTCTTTCGGCTTCCCCTCAGATGATGACTCTGTTGTTGCTGCTGCTTTGTTCTTTTTCTTCTTCTTGCTGCTTTTGCTTCTGCTCTTGCTCCTCTCCTCAGACTTCATTCTCTTCTTTGAGTGCCTCCTTGAATGCCTCTTTTTCTCCCCCTTTTTTGTCATTAATCATTTGAGAGAGCTGCTGGACATTTGACATAAGCTGCTCCACCAGGTGAGATGAGTTGCATACCTCAATCTTGAGTTCCTATTGGCTGAGCTCCAGCTGTAAGGAGAGAGACTGATTCAGAGAGTCTATCTTGTCAGAGAGAGACAATATATATTCTGCACTTTCCTTCTGAGCTTGCAGGGCTTCTTCCTTCTGATCACTTTTAAACTTCAGATAAATTTGATCTCTCTCTTAGAGCTTGAGAGATATATCTGATATTGTGGCTTGAAGTCTGTTGTGAAGCTCACTATCTTCTCCTCCTAATAGGATCTTAGCTTCTGCAGCAATAAGAGAGAATTTCTCAACCAACTCTTCAGAGTTCTTCAATAACTCTTGCTCTTGGAGAGTTTGAGCATTTGGTTGAGTAGCCGCCTGCTGAACAGCTGGTTGGACTCCACGATTCTCACTCTTGGACAGGCTTTCAAAAGTAGTGAAAATCTTATATAGGTTTGAATACCAGTCACTGTTATAGGATGAAGGGATATCAGATAGCAATGTTATGGCAGGTAGACACTTCTCATGCTAAGCTTGATCACCTTCAATGGTAGAGTTCAGAGGCTCCACGATTGTGGACTTTGAGATAATCCTCCTACCATCTAAGTCTGCTTGATTATCATAGGGAATGTAGATGTTTCTTGCTTGCTTGTAGACCTTGAAGTGGGATTGGTCTTTGATCAGTTGTGTGGCATACTTCTTTATCCTTGGAAAGTTTTGTGCCACCAGCTCCAAGTTGGGAAAATGTGAGAAGCACCATTTGAAGTAGCTTCTATCCCCTATTTTGGATGCCTTCACCTATGCCATTGAAGGATAGAACCACCTTATTAGATGATTCTTAATTTCTGAATCATACAACATAGTCGAGATGTTCAGCTCCATATCATTGATATTGTTGAGTAGATATGCTGTGGACATTCTCACCACATTTAGCCTTTCATTTCCATGGTCAACCTATCTTCCTGGAAGCACATCTCATGGTTCATTATACATTTCTACCACTATTCTTGTCTTGAAACGAGCAGGAGAAGGAACATGATAATCTTCTGGCTCCTCATCCTCAGAACTGGAGTCTTCTTCTCTTTCTTCATCTCCTTACCTGAAGTCAGACTGGTGCAAACTTCCTTCAACCGACTCATCAGTAGATTCCTGCATTTGATCATCATTCCCATCATCTTCAGCAGAGCTAGCCTTCATAGACTTACTGGCCATTTCTTGCTCTGCTGTCTTCAAACTTTCACTGCTTGAATTGTCAGACATCTTCCTTCTTTTTCCCTTGATATCTTCTGCCTTAGTCTCAGGCTCATCATCATCATCACTGAGTTCAATTATCTTTGAAGAAGATTCTCTTTTTTCTTTGAAACTGATTTAGCAATCAGTCCGGAGCTCTTCCTTATTCTTAGAGGTTCAGCCACAGGAGTTTCAGATTCTTCTTCTTTTTCAGATTTTAAAGCTTCTACCTCATCAGAAGAACTCCTTGAGGGTTCAGTAACAGGAGATTCAGACTTTTCTCCTTCTTCAGATTTTGAAGCCTCTGAATCATCAGACGAGCTTCTTTGAGGTTCAGCAATAAGGGATCCAGGTGCTTCATCCCTTTCTGCTTCTGATCTTTCCTCATGTCTTCTTGAGGATCTAGATGCTTCCCCTTTTTCAGATCCTGATTTCTCCTTATCCTCAGATTGGTTACTTGAGGAGTCAGCTATAGAACTTTTAACAACTTTTTCTTTTTCTTATTCTTCTCTCTCTTCTTCAACAGAGAGACTTCCTTGAGGAACTTCTTGTGACTTCTTCACCACCTTTGCTTTTTTTCTGGATGGCCTTACATACTTGGACTCTGGAATTTTGGAATCTTTAAAGTGTGATAGCTTATCCTCCACATTACTCGCCTTCATCTTCTTTGAAGTGCTCTTGCTGCTGCCCTGTGTCATCAGTCTTTTGTTTTCCATTGGATTCTTCTTCCAGTTTTCAAACAGCTTTGGAGACAACACCTTCTAACTATTTAGGGCTTCACCCTCATCATCTCTTATCTTATTTTTCAGCTTCTTCTTCAGAATAATGCTCAAGAACCTCCCATGAAAAACCTTTGTGAGCGGTTTATCAATTGACTTCTTCTTCTCAGCCTTGTCCAGCCACTTGGACATTAAGTCGAACAGTATAGCTCCAAATTTGATTCGCTTCTTTAGAGCAATTGCAGATATGATCCTCAATTAATGATCGCTTACTGCATTATGAGCAGTATCCTTGCTCAGTTTACACTTTCCTACTATCTCAGCAAAGAACTCGTACTCTTCTGGAAACTCTTTTTTCTTCATATTCTTTAGTTTAGGGTTCCTCTTATATCGCATAACCCTCTTTCCTTCTTCGATGTTGAATTCTTCTAGATTCTTCAAACCCTGATCAGAGAACCCTATACATTGGTTGATGTATGTGGGCTTTATCTTCAGAATGAGTCCTCTGACCTTTGTTGATAGAGTCCCAGAACTTGTAGTTGCATTTGAGTAGAACTCTCTCACTAGGTTTGAATAGATACGTGTGTTTGATTCCAGGCATTCAGAGAACCTAGCCTTTTTCGCCAGTTCAAGGATATTTCTGAACTTCTTGTCTGATTTCTCGAACTTCTTGGTGCCGAGTTGAATACCAATGACAACACTTAAGTCTTCCATTTGAGGGTTATGTGTTTCTGAGTATCTGGGTTTTGCTTTTGAGAGTAATGCAAAAGGTTTCTGAGAGCGATTTGAGAATGGTTAACAGCTTGAG
Organism: Panax stipuleanatus; assembly: GCA_020205555.1. NCBI lineage: Eukaryota > Viridiplantae > Streptophyta > Magnoliopsida > Apiales > Araliaceae > Panax > Panax stipuleanatus. Next base: position 143,700,516 of record CM035115.1, on the reverse strand, counting down.
AGTTTTAGGCTTTTTGGAGAGTGTTTAGGGTTTCGGTTTGAGAGAGAGAAGATATATCAAAAACTTGCAGCTTTTTGATGGACTCTTGGAAGCATAACTGACACTGATTTGAATTTCCTTTAAGTAACTATTCCCTCCATGTTTTAGTGGGACAGTTGTAAGAGTCTGATAGGTCACAATTTGTAACTTCCTCTAACATATCATTTTATCAGATTTGACTTTCCTTCAGTTGACTATTAACTTCTTCAGTTCATGGAGTGGCCTCATGACTTAGTTAAGTACTCCACGATTTCTTCGATTGATATACAAAATCTGTCTTCTTAGATGATCGTATTCTGTAGCCATGCTTCAGCAGACAACTCTTCATTAGTCTTCAGGAGAGTGGCAAGATTCATTTGCAGCTTGTATTCTTCTGAGGAGTTACTGCTTGCTTCTGCAGAGATTCTTGTGATGCACTCAATAACTTCACTTCTTTTGGGTTGAGGTTGCTCAGGAAGGGCCAACCTCTTAGTCCAAAACTAAGGGCCAGGTTTGTCCTTGAGGCACTTATCAGATGAAGATCTTCATAGACATGGTGGCAGCAATGTCATCACATAGGGTTTCTCTGCTTGGGAGTTTACTTACCAACTCTGGATATTCTTTGATGTTGGTATTTGTATAGGCTGTAATCGTGGTGTCATCATGATCTTACACTACGATCAGGTGATTGATCGTAGGTACTCCACGATTTGAGTGGATGGTTGATATGGTTATCAGTAGTACATTTTGGGACGATACTACTGGGGATGGATATTCATTTGGTTCATTAGTCACAAAGTTTTGGGGCACTGTAACTGGGATGTTTCTGTTTTGGGTTAGCTCTTGTTTTTATGAACTTGACAGAAGTGGACTTGATATTCGTGGAGTGGTCAATCAGTCATGCACATTCGGTTGACCTGTCCTCTGAGCTTATCTTTGACCTTCTGGCAAGAATCCCACTTCTTTATTTCACTCCTTGAGCCTCACCATCTCCATATCTACAACTGTTCTTTCCTTGCCATCAGGTGTAGCTATCTTCGATGATTGGAAGATTTGAAGGATTTGCTCTCTTGTGCTCTTTTGACACCATTAGTGTTGCTCCTCTTAGCAGATCACTGCTCCCCCGTAGTTGATACTATCTTCCCAAAGAAGGATGGACTATTCTTCTTTACATGCATAAGTAAGGTAGCCTTGCATATCTCTTTTTGGCTAGAATCATCATGGTTGACTAAGCTTCATTAGATCATAGAGTGATTTCTTCAGAACTGGTCACTCCACGATTGTTAGCTAGACTACGAACGTAGTCATTCTCATTCAGGCTTTAGTATCTTCTGCACTCGTGGAGCTATGCTTCTATGATGCATACTTTATAGTCACTGTTTGATGATCCCTTGATGTGAACTTCCTTGATGTTTCTTTTGAGATGATATGCTTTGCATGGATGAGCATGGAAGGTCTCTTACATCTTGTCATGAATAGCCAGCTTCCATATGAAGATCACCAAATATGTGAACTTCATTCATGGGGACTCAGCAAGTCTTCAGGAGCAGGTTTTGGCATTTGATAACCTTAAATAAGAGCATTGGTGACAAGTCTTGAACTTGCAGCCGGTTGAATCTCTGTGACTGAAGCCATCTGCTTCAGTATTCCTTAGTGTGGTCAGATAGACCAAGTACCTAAGGGTTAAGTAAATTTATTTTGGTACCCATGGTTGCTTGGGTCCTGCTAGGTTAGTTTTCTCAAAATCCCAATTCCTCATATTCTTGGATTTATATCATATTAGCATCAACAATCATATTCATGCATATATCAAACTTAAATATGATAGTTATAATGCATGGAGGTGAGTGTGTGTATGATTAAGTATTTTGATATGACACTCTTTTTCTTTGATTGTTTCACCCTTTGCTTTGTTATGTTCACGGATTTTGAATGTTCACAGAGTAAGAATCAACTCTATTACTTATTTGTATCTAGTCGATTCATGGAGATGATCAGTTTCTAAGAACCTTCAAGATACACCTCTAGCATTGATCATACTTTACATTTTATCAAAAACACAGAACATTGGTTTGTATATATTTACACACATACCAACCCTTCAACAAGGATTAATCCACTTAAGCTTAATTTGTTTATGATTAACTTATGGTATATTCCAGACTTCTTTCAAATTGTTATCTTTAACCTAAAACATGGGTGGAGAGAAAGTTTGTTAGCAATAAGTTTCCAATCTTAATGTACGTTCTCTCTTTCCCATTTTAGGAAGAACACGATCTCTTGATAGAATACTGTTATAGTACATAAGGTGATGCAATATGATGTAAATGAATATTAATGAGGAACCATACCTTTACACTTTCAGTTTCTTAACAGTCATTTATCTTGTTATAATGATGTTAGGCATTAATATGCATATCTTTGCATTCAGTGGTGACAGCTTGTTGCTCCATTTGACCTTAGATCAATCAAGCACAGTCTTGGGGTTATGATCAGAGGAAAGTCTTGAAAGCTTGAATTCTTTGACACCCTTGAACCTCAAGGTTCAGATCCATGTAATTGGCCAAGTACATATTAGAAGAATTCTTCTTTCTTCTCTAGATAAGCTTTTCATTTCATGGATAGGCCTTTCATCTTTCAGAATAGAAGAAGTCAAATTCTTTGCTCTTGATGCCTCTTGACTTCCCATCTCTGGTCTGCATACTACTGATTGACTGTGGACAAGGATTGGCCTTGTTGCTATAGCGTTTAAGAATAGAGACCAATCTGAGCAGCTTCAGGTGAATATGCACATTTACCTGTACGCATAGTTTTCAACGTGTGAGCTCATCTGCATTCACAAGTGACTTACTACTAAAACTAAGTTTAGAACATTATTTGTGCCTAAGACCAGACTCAAAGCGTTAGCTTTAGGATATAGCATGAGAACCTGCTTTGATACCAATTGTTAGTTCTTAGAGGGCACACAATAGATCTAAAAGAGGGGGGGTTGAATAGATCCTTTTTGATTTCAAAACCTATTTCATTTTATTTTGTATTGCTAAGTAATTAGAATATAACAAACATAAGAATCATTTCAAGCATAGCGGAATAAGTTAAAGATCCCCTAAAAAGATATCTTGATAAGCATTGTTCTAGAGTTAGTTTAGTTGTAAGTGGTTATTACAGTTATAACAGTTATAGCAGTTATAGGTACATAAGGTTGTTGGGAATTGCGTATTCAAATTTGATATTGAAAGTAAATATAAATGCTTAAGTGTAAAGTCCTTCAAAGATTATATGTACAAGGACTTAGATAATAGATCAAAATTGTTAGGTTGATCTGAGCTTTAATGTTTATCATTCTGTAAATGAATGTATAGAAGATAGATCAAATCTGTTAGGTTGATCTATTTTGAGATGTAATTGTTAGGCTTGACAGAATTGTAGTCTGTCAAAAGCCAGTCTGCAAAAGCCAAAGAAGAATCGTGGAGCTTAAATGAAGATGTCCAGAATCGTAGTCTATCCTTGGAAGCTACACTGATAATCATGGAAGAGATCCGAGTGACTGCCAAGCTAAGTTAAGAATCGTAGTGTGTTCTCGGAAGCGTGGAGTCTGCAAGACAAGCAAGAAGGAATCGTAGTATGCCAAAGAGCTTAAGAGAAATCGTAGTGTTCTCTACGATCAGGACTGAGTCTAGCCTGTGCAAGCCAACACACAACGATCATGGTAAAATAACCACGATCGTGGTGTTCCTCCAGTCAGCATCAAAGTTCGTAGTTCTGATGAAGGAGGAAGAGCAACAATTGAAGAAAGGCTTATAGCCGTTGACAAATTGATGGTCCCAATGATTCTACATTCATCCTTAGTACAAATCGAAGAAACGTATTGAAGAAGCTAAGGAAAGGACTAAACCGCCTGCTGAAAATATCTTTTCAGGTGTTAGGTGAGATTACAGTCTGCTGTGTCAGTGGGCCAGTCGGTTGTGCAGCAGGAAAAGCAGGAAGTCAACATCAACTGCACAGAACTGTCTGAAGCATTTAATGCTACAATAGATGCCTTCAACGGATAGATTTCAAAGGCTCATTATCAAGCAAATCAGACAAGGATTCAGATTAAGCAAGCAAACAAAAAAGAACAAAAAGCTAAGAACGCTCAAGAGCACTCAACGAATATACACTACGATCCTGAAAGAAGGAAAGCTTGCTTCGCTACTCAGTTCTTCAGTACGGATGCTTAATTACAACTGAGTAGCACACCCCAGAATACAACTCTCAATCCAAGGTGTACCAAGTCAGAAGAACTTGAAGAGTTCTAAGTGAACTAGAGAAGTTCCAGGGCTGCTAGCTTTGAAGGAATCTAAGTGATTCAATTTGTAAGAGATATCCTTAGTGGATTTACTACTCGTGGAGTAGAAGGTGGACTAGGAGCATTGTGTGCTCTGAACCACTTAAAACCTCTGTGTCTCATTGTCTCTCGTTAACTGCTATAACTGCTATATCTGTTATAACTGCTATAACTGCTTATCAAACTATTATTGCATTATCTTTAAGGGGAACAAACATATTCCGCTACTGTCAGTATATTCAATAATGACAAGTATTTTCAAACGAATAAATTTGTAAAATATCTATTCAACCTCCCTTCTAGATAACTAGTGTGCCTTTGGGAACTAACAATTGGTATCAGAGCAGATTCTCTCAACTAGCATATAAGCTTGAGTAGATCCAATGGCACATCTGATAAGCGAGACCAAGACAGGTGGAGGAAGCAAGCCACCAATGTGCAACAGAGACAAGTTTGCCAACTGAAAAGTTCGGATGCAAGCATAAATGGATTCAATAGATGATGATCTATTTGAAACAGTTCTGAATGGGCCCTATATACCAACAAGGCTTGCACCAACTCCAAAAGAACCAAATAGAGTTTTGGTCAAGGTTAAATCTGAATGGACTGGCAACGAGAAGAAAGATGTCCAGCTAGACAAGAAGGCTAAGAACATCTTTCTCCAGTCCTTAGAAGATAATCTGTTTGAGAACGTGGTCAACTGCAAAACTGCTAAGGAAATATGGGAAGCATTGCTCATCATGCATGAAGGAACTGAAGAAGTCAGAGAAAACAACCAATCTCTACTGACTCAATAGTATGAGATGTTTGCCCATGTTCTAGGACAAAATGTCACTTCCACTTATGAAAGATTCACCTTGCTGCTTAACTCTCTTCGAGCTTAGGGAAAGGTCTATCCAAACAAAGATCTTATCATCAAGTTCATGAGGTCCTTGCCAAGTAAGTGGGGTGCCAAAACCACTACAATCCGAGAGTTAAAGAACTTGCATGAAATGACTGTTCAACAACTCTATGGCAACCTTCTTACATATGAACTGGAGCTGACTCAACGAGCAGAAACTCTATCTGAAGGAAGAAAGAAGGATAAAGGAGTTGCTCTCAAGGCAACAAAAGAGATCTCCAAAGCTCATGATGAAGATGAATCTACATTAGAGGAATATGATGATGATGATGATGATGAAGTTGTGATGCTGATCAGAAAACTCAGAAGGTTCATGTGCAAAGGAAGAATCGGCAGACCTAAGAGATTCAGAAACATTAGCAGTCAGGAGCAGATCAATGACTTATGCTACAACTGCAAGAAGCCTGGTCACTTCATTGCAAACTGCAACAAGCCTATCAAAGAAGAACTCAAAAGAAGGACAAATAGAAAGAAAAAGTTCAGAGGCTACAAGAAGAATCAGAAGAAAGACAAAGGTCTTGTAGCTGGAAGTTCGTGGAGTGACTCAGACAATGACACCAATGCTGAGTCTGGAGATGATGAAGAGCCTCAAAAAGCCAACCTATGTCTGATGGCCAAGGATGCAAACAAAAAGAAAAGCACTGACCATCTTGAGGTAAACATAGATGAGGTATTTGACTTCAACACTCCTGATGTAGATATAGATGACTTAAGAACTGCTCTTCATGACATAACATCTGATCTAAATCAATATATGTGGTGGTTCAGAGTTCTGTCCAAAGATTATTCTGGTCTTCAAAGAGATAAAGATAAAGTTCAGAAAGAACTGAAAACAGCTCTACCCAGTTCTGTCTCTCTCTCTCTCTCAGTTTGAAGTTGAGAAAAAATCTTAAGACAGACCAATGAACTGAACACACAAAGAGAGTCAAAACTAACCTCTAAGATTGAGGAGCTAGAAAAGACTATCTTTATATGGAATAGGTCTTCCTCATCTATGGACTCCCTGATCTCAAGTAAGAGAAGTGCTTCTGACAGGACAAGTTTAGGTTTTGGGGAATCTACCCCAGAACCAAGTGTGGAAAAGATTAAAGATAGAAGCAATAGCAGTGCTTCTAAATCAAATAGAAGCATTGTATTTATGAAATCCACACAAAAGGAAGAACTAGTGAACCCCTGCTCTTCTGATCCAAATCATGTCTCAAGACACAAAGGATCCCATGCTGGCCTGGGGTTCAGAAAAGAGAAGAGTAACTCAATAACTACTGCCCAACCTAGAAGAATCGTAGAGTTAAGTAAAACTGACTCCACGAATCAACCTGGAAGGAATTGTGGTGTTGAGGTTCACTTAGCACAAACCGTGAATCCCAAGGCTGCATGGAAAAAGAAGAAGTAATACAAGGGTAAGGACAACCAGTACCCACACAAGTCCAAATGGAGAAAGAATCCATATACATACACTAGCATGCATTATAATAGATGTTTTGCATGTGATAGAAATGGTCATAAAGCTGCATTATGTTATCACACCACTGTGCATGGAAGGCCCAAAGTCAAACAGATTTGGGTCCCCAAGGGTACTAACATTGTAGGACCCATGCAAGTCTGGGTACCAACATAAAAGCTGAAAATACCTGCAGGAAATGAGCACCACGATCACAACATGGTATCTGGACAGTGGTTGCTCAAGGCATATGACTGGGAAAAAAAGCCCTCCTGTCGAACTACACAGAAAAGGAGGGACTAACAGTTATCTTTGGAGATAACAGCTCTGGCAAGACAAAAGGCTATGGCTCAGCTGGGAATGGTGTAGTGTCCTTCAACAAAGTGGCTTATGTAGATGGACTAAAGCACAATCTTCTTAGCATAAGCCAACTTTGCGATGAAGGCCATCAAGTCACCTTTCTTAACAACCAGTGTCAAGTCAGAGATCTGGAGACATCCTCTATCAAGCTGACAGGAACAAGAGAAGGAAATGTCTACACTGTCAACCTTGCTCAACTAAGTTCTGATGAGACAGTATGCTTCCTTGCTAAAGCCTCTGAAGAAATAAGTTGGCTTTGGCATAGAAGGATATCTCATCTCAACTTCAAGAGTATATCAAAACTGGCCTCCAAAGATCTGGTAGCAGGTTTACCCAAGTTCAGCTTCAACAAAGAAAAGCCATGCAATGCCTGCCAGCTTGGAAAGCAAACAAAGAGCTCATTCAAAGGCAAAGCAGTCAACTCAATTGACAGGCCCCTACAATTACTTCATATGGATCTCTTTGGACCAATTCCAACTGTGAGCCTAGGAGGAAAGAGATACTCACTGGTTTTAGTGGATGACTACACCAGATTCACATGGGTGTTCTTTCTTACCTCTAAAGATGAAACAAGCTTCCAACTGATCAAGATGTTCAAGTTGGTGATGAATGAAAAAAGAAAGAGACTATCAAAGCTATAAGGAGTGATCATGGTAGAGAGTTTGACTTCTCAAAAATGGATAAGTTCTGTGCAGACAATGGCATCAGCCACAACTTCTTAGCACCACGAACTCTACAGCAAAATGGAGTAGCTGAAAGGAAGAACAGAACGCTTATAGAAGCTGGAAGAACTCTACTAGCAGCAGCTCATCTGCCTGAATACTTTTGGGCAGAAGCCATCAACACTGCGTGCTACACACAGAACAGATCTTTTGTACACTCTACGTTGAAGAAGACTCCCTACGAGCTGTGGAAAGGAAGAAAGCCAAATGTCAGTTACTTCTATGTGTTCAGCTGTTCATGCTACATTCTCAATAATGGGAAGCAATATCTGACTAAGTTCCAACCCAAGTCAGATGAAGGAATCTTCCTTGGATATGCCACAGACAACAAAGCTTATAGAGTGTTCAACAAGAAGACACTGAGTGTTGAAGTCTCAATCTACATCATCTTTGATGAAACAGACTCAGACAAGTCTGCACCACAAGGCACTACGATCGACGATACAGACACCACGAATGAGGTGGTCGAGCCCAACAACATGACGTAGTCCTTGAAGGTTGAATCGTAGAGGTTGGAGAAGAAATCGTAAAGAGAGCTGCACCAGACGACGATTTTGGTTAACAAGAACCAGAAGTCAATCTTGAATAGTTCAGACAAGAAGGCATTAGAACAGATGTTCCAATAGGGAACAGATGGGCAAGAGAAAATTCGGGTACTTCATTTCTACATGATTTGGTGTTCACTTTCTAAATATAACATACATCTACCCAGTAATAAATAATTTCAAAATAAATTACAACTCTTATAAATAATAAAATCTTACTTATAAAAAGGATTACAACTTTTCAAAATATAATTCCTAGGGTTTAATCTAACCTTGACATAAACATATAATGCAGAAATAAAACATAACTCAAAAAGTCTTATTACAACTTCATTCAAAATAATTAAACAAGTCTTCACTTGTTTAGCTTCCCTTTGCCTTTACTCGTTGACGGGGCATCAACGCTATCAACCTTAGCTACAATGGTTATTTAATGCAAGAGTGAGCAAACAACAGCTCACTGGAATACAACAATATTTAAGACATAAAAGAATATCTTTAAAATTTTGAATACTTAAATTTCATCAACAATAAAGAATTGAATTATAATTCTTTCCTCAATACTTAAAATTCGAATATAGAACCATCTGAGGGTCATATGACCTTGAACTTTTGTCCTAGGTTATAACATTCTATTTAAAACCTTTAACAGTCAATAAGACTATGGACCTTAACTCGTACTTAGGGGGATCACCCATTCGTACCATGTATTGTGCACAAACATCTTAATGCTTTTGCATAGTAACCTCCCCTAGTAAATAGGGTTGTTCATCTCAGTATTTGAGTACAAGTCTGCACCAAAAAAGGTTTAGTTTGGATAATCTTAGAAGGGTAATTTAGAATTCTACGTTCATCAACTAAGGAATGGTTAAACCAACATTGAAGAACTTAGAATAATTCATAGATAAAAGAATTATGAATTAACATATGCTTTAGAATTAAACTTAAAGCATTTAAAAGATAAGCTAGACCTTGCTTAAACAAATAGTCAAGGTCACTTTAATTAAATAAATACTGTCCAACGCAGAAATAAAAAGGACATTCTCAATACATTACATAATTGGAATGTCAAAAACTTACATAGAATTAACGAGTTTAGGGTTTAGAATACTTGCCTCAAGCGCAAGCTACTAATACCACTCACGTTCTAACACTTCCTACACATATATTTTTAATCACAATAACCTAAATTAGTTAACATATAACTAATTCACATAATTAGTTAACTCATCTAGGTTAACTCATTATTATTTAATTATTAAGTTAATAATTAATAACCACATAATTTAATTACATCACATAGGCATGCTCACATTAATCAAATTATAATTAAACAATTATAATTTAAACATTTAATCTAATTATAATTACTCAAATTATAATCACATCTTATTTTAATTAAATTATAAACAATTTATAATTTATAATTAATTAAACTACATCATGCATTCACTAAATTATAATCACACAAATTATAATTAGGCATGCAAATATTAAATTATAATACAAAATTTATAATTTATAACTAATCATACATTATAATACACAAATTATAATTTAAATCATCATTTACTTGATTAAAAGAAATCAAATGATATTCATTATAATTTAACAAAATTATAATTTAAATTAAACCTTTTCTCTAATTATAATTATTACATATTATAATCACATATTATATTTTACCAATATAATATATTAAAAATCATTTAGCATTTTAATATAAGTCTAACATGCTATCACATACTCACATTAAGTTAACCCTCATGTTCCAAACAATATGCACAAAAAATAAAGCGTCGCAACTTTCTGCATAGGGTTTCCCTCTTAACACCCCCCCCCCGGGGCGGGCCCCCTACTAGGTTGGCAAACATGCTCGCGAACTGTGCAGAGAAAAAGCCAATTTGGCTTATTTCTCCACACCAAATTCTAATTTCAGTTCATACAATTCATAGAAAACATAAATTTAAAGCTTCTAACATGATTTCAACATACATAAACATGCTCCTAGACACAAAATTATTTTAAACAACAAGAATTCATGTTTTAAAAACTCCAATTTTTATATTTTTCAAAAACTCATATTTTTCACAAAATCATTCACTATAAATCCAGTTCTAACCCAATTCAACTCATAATTCATGCAATATTTTCGTAATTGAAGATAACATCATGATAAATTTTAAATAGGCATATTAACACATAAGAAATCCTCAATTTTCATTTAAAACTCAACCAAAACATATGAACTTACAAGAACATCAATTTTCCATTAAAACATGTTTTATAACCAATTAAATTTCTAAAACTTGTCTATGGTATACAATCCACTTATAAACAATTTGTAACCAAGATTTCTACTTATCTACATCAACATCACAATTACATGGAGAAGATTTTCACAGAGAACTCAACATAAAGAAAAACAACTATATAAAGTTTTATAAACATAAGGTAGCGATTATACCTCTTTTTGCTTAGATGATTGAAGAAGAAGATGATGATTTTTGATTCCTTTCAAGCTTCTCAAGCTTTTTCTTTTTCTTTCTCTTTCTCTCTATCTTTTTCTCTGATATTTCTCAGCTCTCTCTTCTCTTCTTTGTTCTTAGTTTAGGCTTATAATAAAACTAACGTAAAACTATATACATATACTAATATAACTGTTATAATAATAATATGTATTAAGGGCAATTACTCCCCCAATTAACATGTCAGTTATAGAATTTCAAAAGCTTTTGGCTTGTTTGGCAAAAGATGAATTTAAAGACTCGTTTTATTAATTTAAGCATGGTTTGGGTAAATTAGGTTTAAGCTAGTGCAAGGGCCCTGTATAGCAAAACTTTTTTAAAACAAAAATAAGGGTCTTGTTTGGTTTAAACCATTTCAAAAACTCTTTCCTTCATTTTAATAAATCATTTTAACACATACATTAATGTCACACTATAATTAATTAAATCTTTAACATTCTTATTTAATCAATTAAAACTAACATCAATTAATCACACAAAAATTGCCACATAATTATAATTACTCGCTAATTATAATTCATGTAACACTCATCACATAATTCATCTAATTTAATTCTCTCAATTAAATTAGAACTATACTATAAAATTAATATACATCAATTAAATAAATTATTAAATATTCATTTAATTAATATATAACACTTAATTATATTACTCCACAACAATCACATAATTTATTTATTCAACTTAATAAATAAATCACATAAAATATTTATTTAACTCAATAAATATTTAAAATTATTATATAAAATCTCAATCGTTACAGACTACACTCAAGACCTGATCATTGGAGACCCAATTGCCAGAATAAGAACAAGATCTGCAACTCAGAATGAGTGTTTCTATTTGAGTTTTCTGTCTCAAATAGAACCCAAGAAGATTGAAGATGCAATGGAAGATGCAAGCTAGATAGAAGCCATGCAGGAGGAGTTGAACCAGTTTGAAAGAAGCAAAGTCTCGAGATTAGTTCCAAGACCAAAGAATCACCCAGTCATTGGCACCAAATGGGTCTTCAGAAACAAGATGGATGAAGAAGAGGTGATCACAAGGAACAAAGCAATACTAGTGGCCAAAGGTTATTCCCAAGAAGAAGGCATTGACTATGTTGAGACCTTTGCACCAGTTGCCAGACTTGAAGCAATCAGAATATTCCTTGCATTTGCTGCCCACATGAGGTTCAAGGTCTTCCAGATGGATGTCAAGAATGCATTCCTAAATGGTGAACTTCACAAAGAATTATATGTGGAACAACCCCCAGGTTTTGTCAATCTAACCCTATCTAATTATGTCTATAAATTAGACAAAGCCTTATATGGACTTAAACAAGCACCTAGAGCATAGTATGAAACACTAACTAACTTTCTTATTGAAAAAGGATTCACTAGAGGTAGAGTAGACACTACACTATTTCTTAGGAAACACAAGATAAAGTTTTACTAGTTCCAATATATGTAGATGATATTATATTTGGTTCTATTGATGAAAATCTGTGCAAGAGATTTGTTTAGCTTATGCAGAGCAAGTTCGAAATGAGCATAATGGGTGAGCTGAATTTCTTCCTTGGACTGCAAGTGAAGCAAACTGATGAAGGTATCTTCATTAACCAAGCCAAGTACATCAAAGATTTACTTAAGAAGTATGACATGGAATTAGCCTCTCCCATGAAAACACCAATTGCTCCAGCAACTAAGCTTGACAAAGATGAGAAAGGTAAAAGTATTGACATTACTCAATACAGAGGTATGATAGGCTCCCTTCTCTACTTAACTGCCAGTAGACCAGATATAATGTTTGCAACATGTATATGTGCTAGATATTAAGCTAATCCTAAGGAATCACACTTAACTGCTGTAAAAAGGATTTTTAGGTATCTTAAAGGTACACCCTACTTGGGTCTATGGTATCTCAAGGAGTCCTCCTTTGAACTGACAGGATATTCAGATGTTGACTTTGCAGGATGCAAAATAGATAGAAAAAGTACCAGTGGCATTTGTCAACTGCTAGGAAATAGACTAGTGTCCTGGTTCAGCAAGAAGCAAAACTCAGTATCAACTTTAACAGCAGAAGCTGAATATATTGCTGCAGGCAGCTGTTGTGCTCAAATCTTATATATGGATGAAGAACCAGCTAGCAGATTATGGGTTTGATTTAAAATCTATACCTGTTCACTGTGATAACACAAGTGCCATAGCAATAACACATAATCTTGTCATGCATTCTAGGACTAAGCACATAGAAATAAGATATCATTTTATTAGGTATCATGTTCAAAATGGAATAATATTTTGCAATACATCCCTACTAAAAATCAACTTGCTGATGTATTTACAAAACCCTTAGATGAATCCATATTTAATAAACTGATAAGAGAGTTAGGTATGTTAAATTTGCAACCATAAATTCTATGCTCTAGTTGGTGCTAACTATGCAGATATAAAGGCTAAGTCAAAATCATAGAGATGACTAAGAGAAACCACGATCATGGAGTGATCCAGACAAGGCAGTAAAAGCTCACTGTGGTAGCATCATTATCAAGCTAAGATACCCTTCTGATAAGCGTCTCAGGGACAAACCTAATCCTTAGTATCAAACTAAGAGGTTGGTCCTTCCTGAGTAACCCTAACCTAGAAGGAATGCCATTGCAGAATGTATTACAGAAAATCGTAGAGTCAACGATCAAGGAGCAAACAAAGGATCGAACTCAACAATCGTGGAGTGGTTCTCGACAATCGTAGTCCTCTCACAAGGACTCACTAGCTCAGGGGGAGCTAAGGGCAGAACCGAACTTTCCACATGGATTAAAATCGTGGAGTCCAACAGAACTCGACACGTGTCCCACTATGAAAAATATATGGAGGGAAGTTATAAATTCATTTTGAACTCTCATTTGTCAGTTTACTTTTTGAATTCCAAAAGCTTATATATCTCTCTTGAACGAACGAAACCCTAAGTTTCAGAAAGCTAAGTAAATTTGTTCATCTCAGGATACTCAAACCAGATTAAATGGCTGCTGCAAATGTTTTCTCGGGCTATTAGTTATGCTTTGATGAGTTCAAGGATGCTGACCCCAAGTTTCACAAGACTCTTTCACTGCTGAAGAGTGCTGGCCTTGAAGAAGCTCTGAGCACCAGCACACTGATTTATCCAAAGCTGGTGAAGGAGTTCTACAACAATGGAGTCGTTGAAGAAACCTTCATTCTCACCAAAGTCAAAGGTGTTCAAATGAGACTCAACGCTGAAAGCATAAACCTAGCCCTAGGTTTCAAAAATAAAGGTCTTCTGGACATGGAGGTTATTGATTTCCATGAAGGTCTGAAGAAGATGCGCTACACAAATATTGAAGGGAAAAGTGGCTTCAAAAAGAAAGAGTTTCCCTAAGAATATGAGTTCCTTGCTGACATTGTTGGAAAATGCATATGTTGCAAGGGGTCACGATTTTGTCAATGAGAAGCAACTGAAGCTCATGACAGCCATCCACTTCAAAGTCCAACTCAACTATAGGGCTTTACTGATGGAATGGTTTGGGGAAGTGGATGCAAAGCCCGAAGAAGACAAAGAGCACGACCAAAATGCTCTATGGGAGGTTTATCAGCATAATTCTAGAGACTGCTCTGGGTGACAAGATTGAGGACAAAGAAGGTGTCTCCATCATTCCCAAAAGGAAGATGACCCAGCAATTATTCCAAAATTGGAAGAGGAATCTAGTAGAAAATGTAAAGATGATGTCTGCAACTTCATCTGCTGCAAGGGAAGCTAAGGAGGAAGAAGAAGAGGTCAACCAAGAAATATTTGTGGCTCTGACCAGAAAGAGCAAAGGGAAGAAGAAAGTGAATGAAGGTGTAAAAATTGTTGAGGAGCCCCAAGGCTCAACCACTGATGCACCTTAAAAAGGTCATGATGCTGAGATTGAGTTTCAATGCCTCACCACTAACAGAGTTATTACTCTTGAGGCAACTCAATCACCAGAAGAGGTTCTGAAAAAGAAGAAGAAGAAGATGAAGAGGGAGACAAGTGAGGACAGATCTGAAGGTAGCTCTGAGCCTCAAAGAAAGAAGAAACGCAGCCACAGAATAAGAAAGTCTTCACTCACTACGATTGTGGAGTCATCACCAATCGTAGAGTCCAGACTGGCTGCCACTGCAGAAGGAGAAGCTGCAACAGCCTCTCAGCTTGAACAAACTTAAAGGGCTGAAGCTGAAGGAAGTAAAAAGGTTGTGTCCAAGCCTAAGAAGAGGATGAAGAAATTAATCAAGAAGTATATTCTTACCAATGAGGAAATATTGGAAAAAGATGATAGAAGAATTGCTACTGAAAAGGCTGAACAGACCACTGAGCCTCAAGCATCTGGCCTAACCCCATAAGAGACCAAAGTCTTTGAAGCTGTGGTAGCCTACATCAGTAATGCAGACAATACTGCTGCACCTGATCAGGCTATGAATCAATATGAAGAGGAGATGCCTAAAGCTGGTGCTCATACTACTGAAGTGCAGGAAGAAGAGATGCAAGAAATAAGTGCTGCTGCTGAGACAGTACAGCCTAAAGTTGGTACTCATTCTGAAGAAGTTTTGATATAAGATGTGACTCATTCTGAAGATGAAATACCAGAAGCAGTTGCAGTGGACTCAGCTAATGCTGAAGAAGAAACTCTGGAAGCTCCTGTTCAAGAGAGTGCTACAGCTGAGGGGGAGCTGTTAAAAGCACAAGAGCCAGAGTATGCTGAAGCTGAGGGGGAGCTACTAATAGAAAATCTTGAAGTCCCCTCAGTCAATGAAGAGATCGTAGAGTCTGATAAAGCAGTAATGGTGGATATTGATGATGATGTGATGGAAGATGTAGTGGACGTTGTTGATGCAAGTAATGCAGAGAGTGATGAAGAAGAGGATGATGATCTTGAGATTCTGTATGTGGACCAAGATGGAGAAAGGACAGCTAACTACAATCAGCTGTTCAACTACTTGCCCATGATGCCCTATCATCAAGCTCTGATTCTCAATACCTGGGATCACATTGATAGTAGTGTGCATACAAGCCAATCATGTATGATGATAAAGCACATACTTTGTAAACAATCTTATTTATTTATTAATAAAATATTTATTTATTAAAGGCATTTAATTATCTACATGGTGCTGTTTTTATAATATGTAAATAACCCATAGTTTTAAGCAATGCTTTTAGAATCATGATGTTGATCATGCTAATGAGATCTAAATTCTTAGAAAGCTTTAAAACTAAAATAGTTCCCAATCGTGGGATTACTAAAAAGGGGATTAGTAAATTCGGATAGATTGGTACATATGTTGCTTGCTCATTGGATGAGGATGACTGATCTCATGGTCATTTGTGTGGAGACACTAAAGCAAGTATGTAGGTGCTTATTGGAGAATAAGTTCACTGAACGTGACTCGCTATGGAATACCTAATGGAGTTTTACTCGCCTGTCAATAGGAATTCCTAATGTGATAGTAGTACATGTGATCCTTGGACTTGAGATCATCATAGTATCTTGTATGTAACAAATTATACTTTGACTAATTCCTTAAGGCCTTTTAAGGCATATATAGGGTATGCTTGGGTGTAATGAGTTACATATGGAGATAATGAATGATCAATAAAGAATCTACCACCTCTAGTAAAAGAGGAGATATGTCCTATGTGATTCGTTAAATGACAACCCAGGAATCCTTGGCCAAGGTAGAATGAAATTAGAAAGAGGTTTCTAATTTGCATTATTTGGAGTTGTGCATTTTCTAATCGAAATACATATGATTAAATAAATTAAGACTTGACAGTAAATCCATGTCTTATATTTAATTGGGACATTGTATGGTGGAAGGATTGAATTGTACGGTAACTATTAACTCACAGGTTCTTTTATGATTAATGTTGAAATCTATATTATCTGGAAAGTCGTTGATCGCTAGAGAGGCTTATCCCTATTGTAGAATAAATGTTATTTATTTAAATAGATTATTAGTTTAATTTGTTTATTTAAATAAGATTAGAATTGTTCTAATTGATTTATTCACAACCGGTTTAATATGGAGAACCTAAAGGGTCACACCATAAAAGGAAGAAGAATTATTTAAGAAGAAAATGGCATGATAGTAATAATGCATTAAGTATAATTAATTTAATCTATGATGATAGAATAAATTAAATAGCTTAATGTTTATTATTTAATATTTTAGAAATATTAAATATAAATTAATAAGAGGAGTCTTATTAATATTATTATTATTATTATTATTTTAATTCTAAAGGAGTTTAGGAATTAATATAATATCAGTACTCTCTCTCAATCCTAATAAAGATTAGGATATAAATTAATTAAAAGTATTTAATTAATTAATTAAATAAAACCCTATTCTAATTGGATTAGGAGGGTTAACCTAATATCTATATAAGAGAGTCTTATATCAGAAATAAGGTAGAGGTGTGAAATTTTCCAAGAGTTGGGAGTACACATATTCTATAGAGATAGAAACAAGGGTTAAGCCAATAACCCATCTTCTTGAGTTCTTCATCTTCCTTGGTGGATCACCGTTAGAGGCCAAACATTTGGGTGGCTGACATTATTCAAGGGAAGGAGCCACTATCAGAGGAATCAAAGGAATCAAAGGAGTAGAACTTGTACCTGAGGAAGCTTAGATCTTCAAAGGTATAATTCCATGTTCTCTCTTTTCTGTTATTGATTACAAGCACAAAGCATGATCATGGTTATGGGTTTGTATAAATTTTGAAAACCTAGTTTTTATGCTTCCGCCCTATTTATGTGATTTGATTGCATGATTGCGTTACATACAAACCCAACAGTGGTATCAGAGCCTAACTTTGTGCTAATTATCAATTTTATAATTCCATGTATGAATTGATGTGAGAATTGGATCGTTTTTCTGGACAAAAATCGTTTTCTGCAAGTTTCTGCGGCGAACGGCGCAGCTGCCCAGTTCATTACTGGCGCAGCTGCGCCGGTCTGCAAAAAACTGCTGCTTCCGTCTACCTGCGCAGCTACCCAGTTCATTACTGGCGCAGCTGCGCCGGTACCTGGACAGACCCTGAAAATTGATTTTAATTAATTAAGTAAACTGTTTATTTAATTGATAAAGTTCTAAAATAAAGAAGTTTATTTTATCTGAAATATGATTTCAGAATGCTAAAATTAAAGGAGTTTAATTTGGATTTATTTTTGATTAAAATAAAAGAGTTTATTTTGTTTCAAAAATAAAATTTAGCAAAACTTTTGTCCATTAAATAACATCGATCCATATATGGAATAGCATTGTTATTCATGAGATGAATGGATATTTATTGATGCATATGTTGATGTGTATGATAATAAATGAGGTTGATTATGGACTATGACCAATGTGATTGGATTTTATTTTGGATGAATGCTTGAATGTATGGGTTTTATAAAATGGGGTCTGCGTACCTCGTCTTCTCTTGTTTTATTCTCGATGTAAATTCTATCTCCTTTCTATGTACTTCCCCTTGACTGCTGATCAAGGTTTCTATTTAATTTTAAATAGTTAATGTAATAGAGATACTTAGAATTATTTTGAAGAAATTGGAGACCAAGGAGCGAGGAGCGCGTGAAGACCCGTTTGTATGGAGCCCGGGTTTAAATGTAATAGTTACATTTAAAATTTAAATTCTTGCACTCCTAGGTTTGACCTTTTGGTTCACTTGGTGGCTCTAGTGAACCAAACTAGAATAAAAGTCCATAATCAATCCGGGTAGAATATAGTATTCTATATTGCATGCTAAATATTATATATATTATATTTTATACAAACATGCTTCGCATGTTTAATAAAATGACGCGTATTTTATATATATGTGTGCATGCGCGCTTAAAAAGATGAGACAAATAATAACAAACCCCTCAAAGAAATAATATTAAGTCTGAAGCGTTCAAATGATATTTGGAATATCGAACGTCGCCTTCTAGCATGATTAGTTAATAGAGTATTAAATATTTAATATAAGTTTGTTGTGCTATCCACAAGGCGAGTATTGAATATTTAAGATGTTAATTAATCACATTTGATGCTTATCAAGAAAATTGAACGATCTAGTCTTGTTGTGCTATCCACAAGGACGAAATTTTTTCTTTTTTGAATTTATGGAAGTGCTAGGCTGGACTTAACTTAAATCATTTTAGTTCGGATGTGCACACACATGACCATTATGATTTAAGAGGCAAAATAAAAGGAGTTACATGGTGATGTAATTGACAAGAGTTGTCTACCTATTTATTTGTATATCGCTTGTTGTGCTATCCACAAGGTTATATACATTTAAAATGGGATCCTTAATCTCACTAGTAAATCTTTAATTAGATGTTGCCGAACTATATGAGTGAGGGTAATATAGTTTGATGAAAATAGTGGGAGATACCAATTTAAAATAAAGACCTAAATTTATTTTGGTATGCAAAGTTAATAAAATGAATGTTTGCTAAAATGTTGTCTTTTCACATGCAGAATTTTAAAAATGTCAAAATCACTAATCTCACTACGAAGCATACTTGATGCTAATAAGCTTATCGGGCCGAATTATACGAACTGGCTAAGAAATCTGAGAATAGTTCTCACTGCTGAAAAGATTTCTTATGTCCTAAACTCACCTGTCCCTGGAACTGTTCCAGAAACAGCCTCTGAGGAAGAGATTGCCACCATTGTAAAGTGGCAAGATGATGCATCTGTGGCTCAATGCATCATGCTCGCATCCATGAATAACGAGCTTCAGCGTCAGCACGAAAACATGGATGCTCCTACTATGTTGATTCACCTCAAGGAGTTGTATGGTGAACAAAGTAGGACTGCTAGATATGAGATATCTAAGGAGCTCTTCCGATCTCGGATGACCAAAGGCAAAGTGAACATAAAGGAACAAAAGAAATCTGATCCAGCTAGCAAAGGAATGTGCTTCCATTGCAACGAGCCGGGTCATTGGAAGAGGAACTGCAAGAAGTTTCTGGCAAAGAAGAAGCTTGGAGAAGCTTCGACTTCCAATCAAGGTTTGTTCATGATTGAAATTAATTTTTCAGAAAGTCAAAATTCTACTTGGGTATTGGATACCGGCTGTGGTTCTCACATATGTAATAATGTGAAGGGACTGGTCAGAAGTAGAAAGCTGAACAATGATGAGGTGATCCTACGAGTAGGGAATGGAGCAAAGGTTGCTGCATTAGCTGTAGGAACTTATTATTTAGCAAATGCCTTCGGGCAAGTCCATTTATCTTAATAATCGTTATTATATTCCGAATATTATTAAAAAACATTATTTCAATTTCTGTATTGGATATGGAAGGATTTAACGTTGTTATAAAGAACAATAGTTGTTCTATTTATAAAGACGATGTTTTATATGGTATTGGAAATTTGCGAAATGGACTTTATACACTTGACTTACAAGAAAATATATTTCAAATTGAACAAACTAAGAAAAGGAAAAGAGATGATATTAATTATACCTACATGTGGCACTGTAGACTCGGTCATATCAATGAAACAAGATTATCCAAGTTGCATAAAGATGGGCTCCTCGAGCTATCCGATTATGAATCATATCCAACTTGTGAATCTTGTCTCATGGGTAAAATGACTAAATCTCCTTTTAGTGGAAAAGGAGAGAGAGTTACAGAGTTGTTGGCATTGATCCACACAGACGTTTGTGGACCTATGACAACAAGTGCACGGGGTGGGTATTCTTATTTTATTACTTTCACTGATGATCACTCAAGATTTGGATATGTGTATTTAATGAAATACAAATCAGAATCATTTGAAAAGTTCAAAGAGTTCAGAAGTGAAGTAGAGAAACAAACGGGCAAGAGTATTAAGATACTTCGATCAGATCGAGGTGGAGAATACTTAAGCAGTGAGTTTCTCAATTGTCTCAGAGAAAATGGTATAATCTCACAATAGACTCCTCCAGGTACACCACAGTTAAATGGAGTATCTGAAAGGAGAAATCGAACACTGTTGGACATGGTTCGATCCATGATGAGTTTTACCGACCTTCCAATTTCCTTCTGGGGACATGCCCTAGAAACGGCTGCATACCTACTTAACAAGGTACCTACCAAATCCGCCCCAAAGACTCTATATGAGATGTGGAAAGGGAGGAAACCAAATCTTAAGCATGTTAAGACTTGGGGTTGTCCAGCTTATGTCAAAAAGTTTGAAAATGATAAGCTACAGACTAAATCCGATAAGTGTAGATTTGTGGGATACCCTAAAGAAACCGTAGGGTATTATTTCTATCATCCAACTGATCAAAAGGTGTTTGTTGCGAAACATGCTACCTTCTTGGAGAAAGAGTTTATCCATGAAGGGGTCAGTGGGAGTAAGATATATCTTGAAGAAGTTCAAGAACCACAAATTACCACGGATCAAAGTCAGGTACCTAACCAAGTAGAAGAACCTACTGTACTACACCATGTTCGTAAATCTGGAAGAGTACCGAAGATACCTGAGAGGTATGGATTCGTTATAGAGGATGACGATGAGGTACACATCATGAATGATGATGATACATTGAATTACGAACAGGCTATAAGTAATAAAGACTCATGGAAATGGCTTGAAGCCATGAAATCTGAAATGGAGTCCATGTATAAAAACAAAGTATGGTCTTTGATTTCACCACCTGAAGGCATTAAGCCTATTGGGTGTAAATGGGTCTTTAAAAGAAAGACTGGAGCGAACGGCAAGGTAGAGACCTATAAGGCCCGACTGGTTGCAAAAGGTTTCAAACAAAGACAAGGAGTTGACTATGATGAAACCTTCTCACCAGTAGCCATGCTCAAGTCCATTCGGATTTTGCTTGCGATTGCAGCTTACAACGACTATGAGATCTGGCAGATGGACGTGAAAACGGCCTTCCTCAATGGGAAACTTGAGGAGGATGTGTATATGACACAGCCAGAGGGATTTATTTCAAAAGTTGGAACAAATCAAGTCTGTAAGCTACAACGATCCATTTATGGGTTGAAGCAAGCTTCTCGTAGATGGAACATTCGTTTTGATGAGACAATCAAAGAGTTTGATTTTATCAAAAACGATGATGAACCATGTGTATACAAAAAGGTTAGTGGGAGCGCAGTATCATTCCTTGTATTATATGTTGATGATATATTACTGATAGGGAATGACATTCCTATGTTACAATCCATTAAAATCTGGTTATCTAAAAACTTCTCCATGAAGGACTTGGGTGAAGCATCCTATATTTTGGGGATAAAGATCTATAGAGATAGATCTAAAAGGATGCTCGGCTTATCCCAAGGAACGTACACTGATACGATGCTAAAGAGGTTTAGCATGGAAGATTCCAAAAGAGGTCTCATGCCGATGAGCCATGGAATAAATCTCTCCAAGAAACAGGCCCCAAAGACACCTGAGGAGAGAGACCGTATGAGTAAGATCCCTTATGCTTCTGCAATAGGATCTATCATATACGGTATGATATGTACTAGACCGGATGTTGCTCACGCACTTAGTGTAACAAGCAGATACCAGTCGAATCCAGGAGAAGAGCACTGGAAGGTAGTGAAAAAATATCCTAAAGTACTTGAGAAGGACTAAAGATATTTTTCTTGTCTACGGTGGGTCTGAATTAAAACTCGAGGGATTCACGGACTCAAGTTTTCAAACAGACCAAGATGACAGTAAATCTATTTCAGGGTATGTGTTTACCTTGAACGGAGGTGCAGTGAGTTGGAAGAGTTCCAAGCAGCAAACGGTTGCTGATTCAGTGACAGAGGCAGAGTATATAGCTGCAAGTGAAGCTGCAAAGGAAGCTGTTTGGATGACGAAGTTCATAACTGAACTTGGTGTGGTTCCTAGCATTGGAGAAGCAGTTTCCGTATACTGTGACAACACCGGAGCGGTTGCACAGGCTAAGGAACCCAGGTCTCATCAGAAATCTAAACACGTGTTGCGGCGATTTCACTTGATCAAGGAGATCATTGAAAGAGGAGACGTCACCTTGGAGCGTGTAGACTCTCAAGACAACATTGCAGATCCATTTACTAAAGCTTTAACACAACAGCAGTTTGATCGTCACTTAGAGAAGATGGGTATGAGATACCATGGCGATTGGCTTTAGTGCAAGTGGGAGATTGATAGTAGTGTGCATACAAGCCAATCATGTATGATGATAAAGCACATACTTTGTAAACAATCTTATTTATTTATTAATAAAATATTTATTTATTAAAGGCATTTAATTATCTACATGGTGCTGTTTTTATAATATGTAAATAACCCATAGTTTTAAGCAATGCTTTTAGAATCATGATGTTGATCATGCTAATGAGATCTAAATTCTTAGAAAGCTTTAAAACTAAAATAGTTCCCAATCGTGGGATTACTAAAAAGGGGATTAGTAAATTCGGATAGATTGGTACATATGTTGCTTGCTCATTGGATGAGGATGACTGATCTCATGGTCATTTGTGTGGAGACACTAAAGCAAGTATGTAGGTGCTTATTGGAGAATAAGTTCACTGAACGTGACTCGCTATGGAATACCTAATGGAGTTTTACTCGCCTGTCAATAGGAATTCCTAATGTGATAGTAGTACATGTGATCCTTGGACTTGAGATCATCATAGTATCTTGTATGTAACAAATTATACTTTGACTAATTCCTTAAGGCCTTTTAAGGCATATATAGGGTATGCTTGGGTGTAATGAGTTACATATGGAGATAATGAATGATCAATAAAGAATCTACCACTTCTAGTAAAAGAGGAGATATGTCCTATGTGATTCGTTAAATGACAACCCAGGAATCCTTGGCCAAGGTAGAATGAAATTAGAAAGTGGTTTCTAATTTGCATTATTTGGAGTTGTGCATTTTCTAATCGAAATACATATGATTAAATAAATTAAGACTTGACAGTAAATCCATGTCTTATATTTAATTGGGACATTGTATGGTGGAAGGATTGAATTGTACGGTAACTATTAACTCACAGGTTCTTTTATGATTAATGTTGAAATCTATATTATCTGGAAAGTCGTTGATCGCTAGGGAGGCTTATCCCTATTGTAGAATAAATGTTATTTATTTAAATAGATTATTAGTTTAATTTATTTATTTAAATAAGATTAGAATTGTTCTAATTGATTTATTCACAACCGGTTTAATATGGAGAACCTAAAGGGTCACACCATAAAAGGAAGAAGAATTATTTAAGAAGAAAATGGCATGATAGTAATAATGCATTAAGTATAATTAATTTAATCTATGATGATAGAATAAATTAAATAGCTTAATGTTTATTATTTAATATTTTAGAAATATTAAATATAAATTAATAAGAGGAGTCTTATTAATATTATTATTATTATTATTATTTTAATTCTAAAGGAGTTTAGGAATTAATATAATATCAGTACTCTCTCTCAATCCTAATAAAGATTAGGATATAAATTAATTAAAAGTATTTAATTAATTAATTAAATAAAATCCTATTCTAATTGGATTAGGAGGGTTAACCTAATATCTATATAAGAGAGTCTTATATCAGAAATAAGGTAGAGGTGTGAAATTTTCCAAGAGTTGGGAGTATACATATTCTATAGAGATAGAAACAAGGGTTAAGCCAATAACCCATCTTCTTGAGTTCTTCATCTTCCTTGGTGGATCACCGTTAGAGGCCAAACATTTGGGTGGCTGACATTATTCAAGGGAAGGAGCCACTATCAGAGGAATCAAAGGAATCAAAGGAGTAGAACTTGTACCTGAGGAAGCTTAGATCTTCAAAGGTATAATTCCATGTTCTCTCTTTTCTGTTATTGATAACAAGCACAAAGCATGATCATGGTTATGGGTTTGTATAAATTTTGAAAACCTAGTTTTTACGCTTCTGCCCTATTTATGTGATTTGATTGCATGATTGCGTTACATACAAACCCAACACACATGTTCTGGACCATTAAGGCATATCCAGCGATCTCAGTGCTTGCCTATGGATTCCTAAGAGATCGAAGATTTGCTCAGAAGCTGATCACTAATGAGTCAACTTTAGAGACTGAGTATGAGGTACATTCTACTCCCCTTTCTTTCAATATCAACCACTCTCCATCATCACACTTCAATCAGTTCTACGAAGTGCCAAAGTGGTTGGAAGTTGTGCTGCATCCACTCAATCAATTTTCAGTTACGGAGTCCCAAAACTCTGTGACTGATGAACCAAATAACCAACTTGTTCTCGTAGAGCCAACTGTTAATGATCCAATGGTTATTGAGCATATCATAAGAGTAGTCGAACAAATGCTTGCAAGCTCAACCATTGAGACACCAACTCTGGACGACGAACTACGATTTGTGCCTATTAATTAACATGACACGGCAATCGTAGAGTCTCCAGAACAGCTCAACGAACTAGAAACACAAACCCCTGAACCAAACACTTCACCCATACAGCAAACACAAGCCCCTATAACCCAATCAGATATTCCCTCATCCTCCAACAATGAATATTTTGACATGGCACTTGCTCTCTCAAGCATGTCAAGGAGAGGTGAACCCACTAATGCCTCTCCTCCTCCCGAGACACAACGAATTCTTGATCGATTGTCTCTAATGCCAATAAAGGAGGAGCTGGCTGATATGACAAGCCAAATGGCTTCAGAGTCTGGAGAGATTCTTGAAGCACACTCTCTGGCGCTTCACATGAGATTCGATCATATAATCGACTCTGTCAAGACTCTACCAGGGAACCTGGCCATTGAGCTGTCAAAGAAGCTAAGGGAGATTGCAAAGGAAATGGCTGACAGCCTCAGTAAATGGGATGCTATTCACTTTGTCGCAACAAAAAAGCATAATGAGGCTATGGAGATCATACAGAAAACTCAACAAACTCAGAATGATCTCATGACCAAACAGATTCAAGAGCTGCGTCTCTCACTACAACAATTCCAAGCCTGTAGTGTGGCTCAAATTAATCACAATAATGATTCCATGGAGCGGCTTCAGCAACAGAGAAGACACACTGAGGCAATCGTAGCTGAAAATTATAGTGACATCTCTCAAAACCACTCTCAGATGCATGAACTGGTGGAAGGTGTCAAGCGCCTCTCTGAAGATATTCAAACCCTTGATGCTGACATAAAGGGGGAGAATAATGAGCAAGGAGAAAGAAGTAGAGGCAGAGGCAGCAGAGGAGGAAGCAGAAGGCAACCTCGGCAGGGAATGCAAAGGAAAACACACATTGGTCAATCGTCGGGTGGCAACCCTAGGAGTCCAAGATATCAGCCTCCACTATTTGATCAACAGCTGCAGCGTCCTCTCATGGCTGAACCTCTTCAAAGGGGTCAAGGTCAAGCTTCTGGCTCACAAGGTATATCCTCTACTGGTCTTAATATACCAGTTAGAGATCCTGCCTTTATGAACAGACATGATCATCAAGAAGCACTGACCCGAGAAGAGCTAGCTGACATTACATGAAGAGATGAAGTCAGCAGAAGAATGAGAGCTGAAGAGCATGCCAACCCTCCTAAGAATAAGAGGCAAAGAAGATAGAGATAAGTCAAAATTAATGCTGTATTGATGTTTCTATGCTAGATTGTAATATCTTTTCAAACATCAATAAATTCATGCTTATTCTCTAGAAATTTTAATTGCTCACTGAAACACTAATCTATATTTACTTTCTAGCACTCTGCATTTAGAAAATGATGTTATGATACAAATCTCCTTGATTATGTCAACATCAAATAGGGGGAGATTGAAAGGAATTGCATATTCAAATTTGATATTGAAAGTAAATATAAATGCTGAAGTGTAAAATCTTTCAAAGATCATATGTACAAGGACTTAAATGATAGATTAAAATTGTTAGGTTGATCTAAGCTTTAATGTTTATCATTCTGTAAATGAATGTATAGAAGAGAGATCAAATCTGTTAGGTTGATCTATTTTGAGATGTAATTGTTAGGCTTGACAGAATCATAGTCTGTCAAAAACCAGTCTGCAAAAGTCAAGGCAGAATCGTGGAGCTTAAATGAAGATGTCCAGAATCGTAGTCTGTCCTTGGAAGCCACACTGAATCGTGGAGGAGATCCGAGTGACTGCCAAGCTAAGTTAAGAATCGCAGTGTGCTCTCGGAAGCGTGGAGTCTTCAAGACAAGCAAGAAGGAATCGTAGTATGCCAAAGAGCTTAAGAGAAATCGTAGTGTTCTCTACGATCAGGACTGAGTCCAGCCTGTGCAAGCCAACACACAACAATCATGGCAAAACAACCACGATCGTGGTGTTCCTCCAGTCAGCATCAAAGTTCGTAGTTCTGATGAAGGAGGAAGAGCAACAAATGAAGAAAGGCTTATAGCCATTGATGGTCCCAATGATTCTACATTCATCCTTAGTACAAATCGAAGAAGCGTATTGAAAAAGCTAAGGAAAGGACTAAACCGCCTGCTGAAAACATCTTTTCAGGTGTTAGGTGAGATTGCAGTCTGCTGTGTCAGTGGGTCAGTCGGCTGTGCAGCAGGAAAAGTAGGAAGTCAACATCAACAACACAGAACTGTCTAAAGCATTTAATGCTACAACGGATGCCTTCAAATGATAGATTTCAAAGGCTCCTTATCAAGCAAATCAGACAAGGATTCAGATTAAGTAAGCAAACAAGAAAGAACAAAACGCTAAGAACGCTCAAGAGCACTCAACGAATATACACTACGATCCTAAAAGAAGGAAAGCTTGCTTCGCTACTCGGTTATTTAGAACTAATGCTTAATTGCAACTGAGTAGCACACCCCAGAATACAACGCTCAATCCAAGGTGTACTAAGTCAGAAGGACTTGAAGAGTTCTAAGTGAACTAGAGAAGTTCCAGGGCTGCTGGCCTTGAAGGAATCTAAGTGATTCAAGTTGTAAGAGATATCCTTAGTGGATTTACTACTCGTGGAGTAGAAGAGTGGACTAGGAGCATTGTGTGCTCTGAACCACTTAAAACCTCTGTGTCTCATTGTCTCTCATTAACTGCTATATCTGTTATAACTACTATAACTTCTTATTAAACTATCATTGCATTATCTTTAATGGGAACAAACATATTCCGCTGCTGTCAGTATATTCAATACTGACAAATATTTTAAAATGAATTTTTTTTTAAAATATCTATTCAACCCCCCTTTCTAGATAACTATTGTGCCTTTGGAAACTAACAAAGGTAAATGACTAAAAGCAAATAACACAAGGGATTTTAAGTGGTTCAGAGACTCAAGCTCCTAATCCATTCTTCTGCTTCAACAAGCAGGGATTCCACTAAGGAAATGGGTAACTCTTAAATCACAAAGATTCCTTCAAAGTCAGCAGCCTTGGAACTTCAGTTCACTAAGAACTCTTCAAGCTCAGCAGACTTGGAACTGTAGACTAAGCCCAGCAGACATAGAATCTCTTGTACCCTCTGGTACTCAGCAAGTCCAGCAGACTTGACTTTCATTTAGTCCCTCGGTCAAGGACCCCTCAGGCCCTGGCTTCTTGTTGTTGTTGTTTGTTGTTGTTGGTGCTGAGCTGCCAAGATAACTTGAAGCTTGATCATCCCTTAGTACTTAGCAGCTTGGTGTGATCCTCCTGCATTCTGCATCGACACTAGATCACCTTTGATGGACTGCTAAGTTGTTTCACTGAGCTCGATGATCTTGAATACTTAGCAGTCTGTCATCTCTTCCTTTGTGCAACTGACCTTCATTGTTGATGCTTGACTTCATCTGACTTCAGCATTACACACTGTTCACCAGTTGGGATCTGCTAAGTCTTTTCTCTTTTGGTAGACACTGTCTGGTACTTAGCATCCTTTGAACACACATTGACTTGTGTGCAAATTTGGTTCTGCATCTACTTCTCTTCAGCTTCAGTTATTCACGGTGAATCGATGAGTAGCCCTATGGATCTGCTTCATGGTCTGCCACTCTTCTTCTTATCTCCATGGCCTTCTCGGCTCTCAGCTTAGATGCCAATCTTTTTGGCATTCTCATTTGTGTTGAGTGAAACCTTCATCATTTAAAGCTCTTCTTCAAATCTGCTTCACTTCTACTTTGGTAGTCTCACTGCCACTGAGACATGTTCTATTAAGCTTTGTCAAACTCGTTGAGTTAACAACTCTTCATCTTTGAAGTTTCAGTTGTTATATACTCCTCCATAAGCTTCTCGTTGAAATATAGCCATTGGAAGCTATTTGAATTGCCTCAAAGATCCTGAGTTATTCGGTGCAGACTGCTGACTTGACGTGACAGCACCTTTTTTAATTTTCTGACACAGTAGTCTACTATTCCACCAACCACTTCAGAGATATCACTTTCATGTGTCAGGCTGGTAGTCACCTTTATTTCTCCTTTCTGATTCCTCGATTAGAACCACATGAGTTGTCCTTCTGCATCGATGCTCTTAATCAGCAACGTTCGAACGTCAGTCTTTATATTGAGACGTTGCCAAGGCTTCAATAATCAGATGACCGAACTCCACGATTCTGATGCAGATGACCATGAGCTTGATCGTAGTTTTCCTGATGAATGTTGCTCGTTGACTGGTTTAGACAACACTATGATCCTGAGAGTGTTCTCTGGATTAATAATGTAGAACCTCTCCTTCTTCATTCGTGCAGTACTTCAATGCTTTTGCTTGCCTTGACTTGCATTAGGAACTGACAACTTGTCTGAACGCTTTGGCCCTTCTAGTTAGCAAGACTCTTCTGATTAGTCATGCTCAGCTCTCTCTCTACATTCTGCCCTGTGAACTCTCGTTCACTCTTCATGATAAGGCTGAGTCATAGACAATCTTTTTCGTCTGTTCATTATAGGTTGGCCAATGCCACTGAATGTGCTTTATCAGTTCTTGCTGCTCGTTAGGTAAACACTATGATCATAGTCATCACCATGATCGTTGTCTTCTATTGGTTTGACAGCTACTGTACTTGCTGACTTCCTTTAGTCAGTCACTTCATTTATTGTCTTCTAATGTTTACTTCTGGAAGACTTCTCCTCAATGGCTTCACTTCTCAATCAGGATGCTTATTGAGTTGGTGCTTCAATCTTTCGTTTGCTTGCAGGCCATTCGTTGAGTGCTCTCTGGCTTTCTTTAGGTAGATTACATCTTGACTGCTCTGTCCAGAGGCTTCGATCTTTGGATACTTCGGGAGTGCTCATTTTTTGAGAATCGTGTAGTCTCTACTATTCTTCCTTGGCGTTGTGAGCACTTGACTGACTTTGTCTAAGCCCTTGTTCTGCAGACTGCGATCTTGCTTTGATTTTGCAGACACTACGACTCCAAGAGCAGATCATATGACAAACTACGATTTCTGCCTTAACACTTGCTGTCCCTTGACTGATCTGCTCAACTATGATTTCTGCCTCTGATATAATCTGCAGGCTCCACGACTTCGAGTGAGGTCTACGATTCTTGACTTGGCTCGGCAGGCGCTCGACATGCTCTTTGACAGGCTGTCTCCACGATTCTGAACATGACTTCCTTGACAGATTACGGCTTCGAGAAAGTCCTCCTTAACACACCACGATCCTGCCTTGTCTCTCTTGGCAGACTACGATCTTCGAGAGTGACTATCCTTACAGACTACGATTCTGCCTTGATAGACTCCGATTCTTCCTTGTCTCTCCTGACAAACTACGAAGGCTGGTGCAGTGCTCGACGATCAGACAAACCTATCTATTATAATATATAAGATCAACCTAACAAGTTTGATCTTTCTATATATAGTCCTTGTACATCATCATCTTTTGAAGGACTTTACAAAATTGTTTGTTCATGTAGGATCAACCTAATATATTTGATCATTTCAGTTCTAGGTCATTGTACATATGTCTATCATCTATTAAGGACTTTACAACTTTCATCAATGCAGACATATTTGCATATTCATTCATTAAGATCATAATCAAATCTTATATAAATAGAAATAACATTCTCATACATATTCCTAACAGGTTTGTATAGTTTGAACACAAATGGTTATAGTTTTAACATAGGTCGACCCATATTTTACTTTTTGATATTTATGTACTTTCTCTCTTTCCATCTTCTTTTAATTATTTATCTCTCTCTAATTTTTCTAATACATTATCTTTCTAAAATAGATTAATATATTTTGTCTCTCTAAAAATTTTTGGGTTTCTCTAAACAAATTAATTTAAGTTTTGTCACGTTTAACAGAAAGAGTTTGACGCATTGATAATTTTCAATCTTTGTTTTTGTTACCGTTTGATAATAGTTATGCAGGAAATATCATAATCCTAATTATTTACATGAGTCTTACCTGTTAGCTATACGCCTATACCTTTTGACATGAACATTTGTTCAGTAATTTTTTTTAAATTTTTAAATTAATAAATTTCTGAACTTTGAAATTAATGTGAATTTGTTTACTTAACTGCTTTCTCTAAAAATTCTTCTACGCTCAATTTTTTTAATATACTTTTTTTTCTCTCTTTAAAAATTTTAAACTACCTCTCTCAAATTTTTAAATAATTTCTCCTTTTTAATTTTTTATACACTCAATTTTTATGCTCTCTCTAAACTTTTTAAATTTGTAAAGTTCCTCTCTTTAAAAATTTTGTACACTAAATTTCTTTATATTTCGAATAATCATAGTATAGCTCATGTCTTTGTTTGACACCTTGATGTACTTATTTTATTTATTTAATATGTTGATGTGATTTTAGTTAACTATATGATTCTCAATCTAAATTATTAGGTCTACAGGCAGCTGTTCTCTTAACAGATCGGTCCCTGTGTACGGATTATTTATCATATAACTTTGTTCTTTTCTTTTTCCTATTTAGATTGCTTTAAAAGAGTTCCTGTTTATAAATAACCTCTTATTACACAGTTCTATCAAACTCACCTAAACTTAGTAATTCTAGGCAATAATTTTATCCTAAAAAAGTTGGTCATAGCTAAAGGGTTCTTTTGTCCTAAACTTACAATCCTTATAGGGAGTAGAATATTAAGGAGGAGGTGGTAACCGACTTATTATACTATACTCTCCCCTCATGAAAACAGTTTCATTTACAAAATTTCTTAATAATAAGTACTTATTTTTATTTCATATATACCCTAATAGTCCTAAACTTACAATGGACTAGAATATTAAGGAGGAGGTGGTAACCGACTTATTATACTATACTCTCCATTCATGAAAACAGTTTCATTTACAAAATTTCTTAATATTAAGTACTAATTTTTATTTCATATATATCCTACTAGTCATATATATCCTACTAGTCCTATAATGTATTGAGATAAATTTACGTCAAATTATAATTGTAAAATTTATCAATACATGATATTGATAAAAATTATATGAGAACCCCACTTATTACATACCTCTCCAAAAAGATTATCACTGATACTTATCCACATAAATGACATTTAAAAAGTAGACGTAAACATTTACAATACATGCTAAAATTATGAACGTCGTTAATGCAAATTACTCTCCGGGAATCAAAATTTTGACAAGTAAAAATGTTAATTGCACAACTCATTCTCACATGAATAATAAGTGAAGTCGATATGAGAATTTTTTTAAACTAATATTTTCAGTTATGGAAATATCAATTCCCTTAATCATATATTCATATCTAAACGATCTAAAAGGGCAACTCCTACTACAACTTGCCCAAGTAAGAGCTGCCAAAATTACCAAATGATTTAGCATATATGATCAGGCTCATGTTCCGACCAGAAGGATCTGGCAACTAAATAAATTTTCACTTATTGGTTTTGGGATTTTATAAGTTGAGAACAGATAAATTGGTATTAGCATATTCTTCTACTATAGTATCAAATGATGAATACCCCAAGTTTGAGGACATGGTTGCTAATGTCTTCCATAACAACAGTCTTCCCCCTTGGTGGGAAAACATCCTCAGATTTCCTGATAACTGTAAATTATTTATCACTCGATAATTCATTCATAAAGCACATAATTCTACAGTTATGATTAGGGTTGTAAATGAACTGAACTAGAACTAGAACTCGAACTCGAGTTTGAAGAAATTTTTTTGTTCATGAACATAAGAGTCGAGCTCGAATTAAGCATTCTTCGACTCAATCTCGCTTAAACTCAACTCATTTAATAATATTTATTAAAATTTTAATATTATAGTTACATTTAAGAAACTCAAGCTCAACTCAACTTGATTAAGGAAGCTCACAAACAACTCATTTATTAAACAAGTTAAACTCTAACACCACATCGACTCAACTCGTTTAACTTTTTCACGAGCTAAAGTTCGTCAAGCCAAAACTGACTTGACTAACTCTAGTTATGATCTATTTTTAGACTTTACCAAACCAAGTGGAATAGTGTATTTATGGAGGTTTTCCTGCGAGATATTTTGATAATTTCCCCAGAAACTTCAGCTTAAATGCTAGAAGAGTGGCTCAAAATAGGATTGAATTGAATATGCAACTCTATTTCCCAACTGTCCCTCGAGTAGACTGACTAAAACAGGCAACTAAACTACACAAAACAAAACCAAACCAAACCAGGAAAAAAAAATTTAAAACACACACACACATTAAGGCTCTCCAGAACCTTTACTGACTAATCTCAGCACCCAAAGAAGCAAAGGATGACAAAAACTATCACTGAATGGCAGAAATCCAGTTCTACCCCTGGTCTCATTTGTTTACAAACCCTGGCTTAGATGTACTGAAAATCTGAAATTTACGAGATACAATCTCAGTCTAGCTTAGATGTGCGCATAAATTTTCACTTACTGGTCCATCTAGATCAAACAAATCAGACTTCAGTTCACCAAGCCACTAGGTCAAGTGTCCCATGTTGAACAAGGAAAGCATTTAACATAAATAAAAGTAGTTTCTTTAAACACCATTCAAACATATAAATAAAAACATACTAAACTTTGGTAAAATTTTGTAAACCTCTCAACCACAAAGAAAATAGATTAAACATCTGATAGTTCCCATCAAATTGATTTGTCAGCATATCTATACCCCAAAAATGGAAAAAAAATGTAAAATAGTAGAACAGGATAATTCATATGTAAACTTGTATGACTTAATAAGCGAAGTCTCATCAAATACAGCACAATTATATTTTCACTACATGTATTACTATTTCCTTTGCTATCATCCCACAGATGATATAAAGGGATACTCTTGCTGAACCATACCACCCACATAGTTCCGGTAACAACAAAAGCTGCAAAAAAGACAGCAACGATACACTGGAAAGGACGGTTTCAATATTGCCCATCCATACACAATCCTTTGTATAGACGTTAGGGCGGGCGGACACTAAGAGTTTCAAATATTACAGTAGTTGGCAGTTAGCCCCCACACAGGTCAAAAAAAATCCTAATCGATCAAGAACAACAATTTATATGCTTTCTATGCTCATCTTTTAATCAGGTCCAACATTACAAAAGGTTTCCCAGCACAACAGTTGACTTATTCACTTCTACGCATCTTCACATTAAGGGGAACTTCCTTGTAAGTATTCACCTTTTTGGCTGCTTGGCGTGACGGCCTTCCAATAGATGGTCTTCCAATATCTTGAGCTTGATTGCTTAGGGAAGACTTGCCTTCTTTATCATCTTTTTCAACTGACAAACATATGGAAGTTGAAACTTCCTCTTGCATTTGATCATCATGGAGAGGACCTGAGGTAAGCCTAGTAGAGTCTACCTCAAACACGTCTTCAACAGGTTTTTGTTCTTCAGATTTAAATCTAGCAGATTGCCTTCTAACAGGGAGCCTGTTAATTATGTAAAGAGGGAGCAAAAGTTAAATCATTTTCTTTTTAATATTATTTATAAGAAACCAAACACTAGAAACCATGAAGACACATTTTGCTGAGAGAATATGCATATACAAACCTTTTGTTATTTGAAATATTATCTTCTTTTTCAACTAATAAACACTTGGAAGTTGAAACGTTCCCTTGCTTTTGATCACTGTGGAGAGGACCTGAGGCAAGGCTAGTAGAGTCTGCCTCAAACAAGTCTTCAGCAGGTATTGGCTCTTCAGATTTAAATCTAGCAGATTCCCTTCTAACACAGAGCCTGATAAGAAAGAAAGACTAAATATATATTTTTTGTCCTTTTATTGTTTATGAGAAATCAAACTCTATAAAATGTGAATACGTGTTATGATTTATGGTACGAAAATATGCTTTTATGAACCTTTTGTTATCAGCCTTCTTATCTTCAAGTTGTTTTATAGTTGAAGGGCCCAAACCTACAATAATCATGGGGTATAACTGATTTAATACAACCATCCAGTTTCAGAATCTAATTTCATAAAGAGTAAAACTATTAAACTTACTTTTGGATTGTTTCCTCCTGTTCATATTACAAGGTTTGTTTTTTTTACTACATGCTTCAGAAGACTCCAAAGTCTCTTCATAATTGAGCATTTCCGCCTTAAGAAAGTATGACGTAAATGTCAGATAACAGGATGCTAAAAGAAAACCTTTTTGGGGAAATAAAAACGTAATAGAAAATAATTCATAAGGTCTACTTGATTACCTCTTTGTCAACTTTCTGAGAAGGTAAGGTTTCTTTTTTTTCCTGGATAACAATACAACAATTGATTACTTTCCTACATTACTGGAGAACAAGACCTCATATAAGATGGTAGATCTGATTACTTTCCTACACGCTAATGGAAGGAGTAGCTAAACTGACCTCTAATTCCAACCCTTTTGCTACTAGTAGACCCTTTTTACACCCCAGCTCATGCTGTAGTAGTTTTAGCTGAATCAACCAACATTAATATAAGAAACTCCACATAGATGTTCAGCGCCAGAAAAAAGAAAATATACATATTTATTCAAATTTATCAGTAAAAGCTTACCCTGTCTTTACCTAAATTTAATTCCTGCAAGATAGACAGAATAAGAAACTGATGTCATCAAGTAATCACATTTTGATCAAGAAAATAAAAATTAATCTAGGCAACATATAAAATATTGAGATTCTGGACTATGAGGGGAGGAAAAACAGACCGCAAGCATCTGGCTGTTTGATTGAGCGAGCTGAAAGTTTTGTTGCTGCATTTTCTGCAGATTGACCCTCAGTTTATGTAACTCAAT
The DNA here is from genome assembly GCA_020205555.1 of Panax stipuleanatus. NCBI lineage: Eukaryota > Viridiplantae > Streptophyta > Magnoliopsida > Apiales > Araliaceae > Panax > Panax stipuleanatus. Next base: position 143,664,573 of record CM035115.1, on the reverse strand, counting down.
TCCACTCAACTCAATGATTTTACTGAAAATAAAATTAAGAAAAAAAAGCAGAAAAGTAGAGAAAGAGGTAAATTTCACTACTTCAACAACCAGTATGAATCCAAGAAAAATTCCACATCACGAAAACATAGCAAATTGAGAATGAAAGGTTACTTTCTATCCGCCAGAAGCTTCATCAGCGTCATATTTTCCTGATTAAATATATCACACAACCCAGTTAAGCTAGAACATATGCAACATAAATTCTGAAGGAAAAAAGTATCAGACCCACAAGATATATACCTTATTCAGCTCGTTAATGTACTCTTTAGTAGAAGCCGGGATGAACTGTGACTTCTCATCTAGGGTTGAGGGCTTAGGTTGGTGTTGCATGTTGGTTATATTAGCAAGACATATCCTTTCAACACTTCCAGAAACTTCTGTTGATTTCCCCACTTTAGGCTTATGTTTATCTGATCTCAATACCAAATAATTAACTCATTCAGCAAACACCAACCTCAGAAGAATTGTTACTTGCTAATATATTAAGTGATATGACTCAAATTATAAATAATGAATGATTTTACAAATCCTCAGTATATACATGTGCAATTGTAGACATTAGTATTTCAATAAAACTAAAAACACAAATGGTGATACTTTGACAGATCCCAACTATCCATTTGTAGATAAATTACGAAATGGTACGTCTCAATTACCTTAAATGCATCAATTTTGTCTAAATAATCGAAAAAGAAATCCCATAAATCCTGGTGGGTACTTGAGAAATGAACTAATTATAGCAAAAAAAGCTATTCAATCAGGAAATTATACAAGTACGAGAAAAACCCTAAGAACCATCATAAGTAACTAGTGTAATTATACAAAGATGATGAAAAATGCGAATCCCCATTAACATGACAATAGGGTATAATTCAAGAAATTGAAAAAATTAAATACAACAATTTAACGATTACCTCCATCTATGATGTTGTTCTCTGAATTAAGTATAAAGAAACCCTCTTTGGCTGACATCGAAGAAACCCTAATCTTTTCTCTCTCTACAATTTTAGCATGCGTTTCCACTCTCTCTCTCTAATATTTTCCACCTTCGATCTCTCTCTGTATTTCTTTCTCCGTGATTCACCCACTTTGTCTCTCTAGAATTCTCGATATCTGGAGTCTCTCTGTACTGAAACTAGCAAGTTTACGTCGAAATGAGGGAAGCAAATGCAAGAAGAATGGAGGTTCGGGAAACAAACGGCTTCCCGAAGCAAATTCCGAGCCTATTTTGAATTCACGCCGAAAATAAACCGAGCTGTATAGGCCTCATGTTCGACTCACTTCCTGAGAAGCCCACGGCCCAGAGTAAAAGTTACCAATGGAGCCAATGAATCAAAATTCATTTCAGAGTCATGTTATAAAAGATATATTCACGTAACTATCTATACAAAACACAAATAATTTTGAAAAAATAAAAATTCTTGCTCAACTTAATAAATTATCCGAATCGTTCAAAGTTTCGGATAAATCTAACCCTTGTAAGTGCCGAAAGCACGGATTACATGATCTAGTGTAAATACACGACATAAGTAAAAATTAAAAAAAAAACTCGAACACCAATATTTTATTTTATCTTTTAAAATTCTGCATATCACGATCTTTCATTAAAGAGTCCTAAAAAATTGTTCACACAACCAAAACAAAATGAATTTCACAAGAAATTGTTCTCAAAGGAAATTTTCTAATTTCACAAGACAATACGTTAACTATTTGTGCGAGGAATATAATACACAAAAATACCACTCCATCCATCTTTATAAACCTAGTTTAGTTTGACTATTCTAGTCAAATTAATTAATTTTAAAATTAAAAATTAAGCATATTTATCTATATTTTCAAACTTGTGGAGGAGATTGGAGGTAGTAGTAAATTTTATATAATTTTTTAATTATTGTTTCTTTGCCTATGTTTATAAGATAATACTATAAATTTTAATATAAAAAAAGTCAATTTGACTCAAAAAAATTAAACTAAACCAATTTTTAGAGTCAGAGGGAGTATAAAATAAAATTTGTGCAAATATCATTTCTTTGCAAATTTTATCTATTGTTTAGATATTTAAAAATGAAACTGTACTTTCGAAATTAATATACATTTTGTTTTATAATGATCGAACTCGAAGTAAATACCTTGAATCTTGGTAGACCCATCAGCCTCCCATTCTCTTGACTAATGTTTCAAAATGCACTTAGTGAAATCATATATTTGGGATTATTTAAAAAATGTGATTATTAATTTTATTTATAATCAGATTTTAAAATGTACAAGATCATATATTTGTGGGAATCGTTGTTTAACACTCTAAAATTAGCTTCACTTTCACTTCACAAATTCAATAATTAGCACAGTTGTAAGCAAGAATCGATCCCACATAGAATGAATTGTTTCTATATTTATCCTAATTTTTCAAGAAAATGTGGGTTTTTGAGTTTGATTAACTAAATTAATGAAAACAAAGAAGAATTAATATGAGTAATCAATGAGTAAAATACCCCAGTTTTACAGTTCAATATTATCATTTCACAATTATGGAATAATCAAGTTAATCAATATTTATCTTTTAATGAGATTAATAACCCTAGATAACCGCAATCGCTAATTATTCGAAATTCTTCTTAAGTTGTAAATTTAAAGTAACAATCGCCCCAATAAACCCTAACTATCATACAACTTAAAATTATCAGTCTAGATTTAGTATGATAGTAGCATGAAGAATGCGAATTAGGTTATTTCAAGTAACAATCACATAATCACACAATTAGGAATTATTTAACTTGCCTTCTAAAAATCTTAGTAATACTTAAAAGCTTATCCACAATCATGCATCACTAATTGCTACTTATGATCAGATATAAATATCGTTTGCTTAATACTATATCTTATCTAGCAGATGATATTTATCAGATTAATTTAATTGGCCAAATCAAATCAATAAGATAGAATAACATGCAATCAATTAACACAGATTAACATAATAAATCTCATGCAAGAAGGGATAAATAAAATAACTTGATCAAACCGTTAATTATGAATAAGGTTCAACATCTCCTGAGAACTGAAGTAGAGAATTTAGCTCGACATGCCTTTGATATTCCAAAACAAGGGTTTGAGTTCCAATGCAGTAGATGATAAATGATATCCCAAACCCTGACTATTACAATGTATTTATAGTGCTAGGCAAAATTCTAAATCCTATGAAAACTAGAAATATAAATCCTAAAAAGAATTACAAATCTTAATTCTAATTTCCATAAATAAATAGAAACCAATTTAGAAAGTGAATCTTAGTCTGAAAAAAATTCCCAAGTCCAGTAGAAATATCAATCCAATTCCATGTAGAAGTTTGCCGAAATATGCTTTTGAGAAGTTTTCAAAAATCCAAGATTTCCTAGATTTCTCGCTGAGTTCGTCGGGGCGAACTGGTTTGTGCTGCTTAAGCTCGCCAGGGGCGAAGTGGCTTATCTGAGATACAGATAACAATTCACCGGGGCGGACTCATTTGCTTGGTTGGATTCGCCTAGGCGAAGTCATAATTTCCTAGGCAGAGAGGTTCTCGCGGAGGCGAAGTCATGCTAGACATTGGCTTCGCCGGGGTCGAATTCATGCAGTTTCTGATTTTGCTTCCTTTTCCATCTACTCAGCTCCAAATCGTCTCGTTTTAACACTTAATCTCCATTTCAACCTGAAATCAATAAACCACCTTACCAAGCTCATATACACAATAAATCATGCAATAAACTAAACGTAAAGGAATCAAAATCAAATGAATATTGATTACTTATCAAATTCTGTGACGACCCCAAAATCGAGACCAACTCAACCCAATATTAGGACCGATATTAATCTCGACCTTGTGCGTTAGATACTATTTAGATTCAGCCTTACATCATCATTAGATGCAATATCTACTGAAAATACGGATAAATAAAATTTTCTTTCTTCTTTCTTGCGTTCCCCAAATCGCAACCCTAATGATCCCTTGTATTAGCAAAATAAGTGAACTATGAAAGTTCAAATACCAATGCTTATCATCTTTATATATGGATGTTATACCTGTATAATTCTACATAAAAACAATCACCACAATACATTCTTATTTCAAAATAAACATTTCTTATTCATTGAATAATCCCAACTGTACATATTTGCCATGTGATGCCCCCAAAATAAGTTCAATACTCAACCCATTCTGAGTTTTCAAATACATGGTACAGAATCCAAATACAATCTTTTATAACATACGGTCGTGCAAAATACGACCACACAAACTGTGAGTTTCAATACATATCGTATATAATACGAAATATAAACACTTAAATTCAGTCATCGTTTATTATAATTATTATCACAATATTTTACAAAAATAGTGAGGACTATTACTGCTCTACTCTGACCATCACACCGATCCCCGACTAGTTCTCGCAACATTCTCATTCCCTGAAGAGGACAATAAATGAAAAAGGGTGAGCTCAACTAGCCCAGTAAAGAATATTATGACTAAGATAATGAAGAATAAATTATCGTTAGTCTTCAACAAATCAGATAAAATATTATGGACAACAAGTTTTAGATCAACAACTGCAGCGGAAATATCAATTCATTAGAAAAGTTACGTAGAGAATGAAGTCTACTATCTTCTATGATTTAAAAGTCCATCATCAATATTTTATCCCTGTAACATCAATCAATATATATATCAAATCAAATATTCATCTTTGCACTACGGGCCAAAGATATTCATTTGTATCACCAGTTGGTCATGTTCATCTCAACACCTATCATCTTTGCACTACGGGCCAAAGATATGATAGTAGTGTGCATACAAGCCAATCATGTATGATGATAAAGCACAAACTTTGTAAACAATCTTATTTATTTATTAATAAGATATTCATTTAAGGCATATAATTATCTACATGGTGCTATTTTTATAATATGTAAATAACCCATAGTTTTAAGCAATGCTTTTAGAATCATGATGAGATCATGCTAATGAGATCTAAATTCTTAGAAAGCTTAAAAACTAAAATAGTTCCCAATTGTGGGATTACTAAAATGGGGATTAGTAAATCCGGATAGATTGGTACATATGTTGCTTGCTCATTGGATGAGAATGACTGATCTCATGGTCATTTGTGTGGAGACACTAAAGCAAGTATGTAGGTGCTTATTGGAGAATAAGTTCACTGAACGTGACTCGCTATGGAATACCTAATGGAGTTTTACTCGCCTGTCAATAGAAATTCCTAATGTGATAGTAGTACAAATGATCCTTGGACTTGAGATTATCATAGTATCTTGTATGTAACAAATTATACTTTGACTTATTCCTTAAGGCCTTTTAAGGCATATATAGGGTATGCTTGGGTATAATGAGTTACATATGGAGATAATGTATGATCAATAAAGAATCTATCACCTCTAGTAAAAGAGGAGATATGTCCTATGTGATTCGTTAAATGATAACCCAAGAATCCTTGGCCAAGGTAGAATGAAATTAGAAAGAGGTTTCTAATTTGTATTATTTGAAGTTGTGCGTTTTCTAATCGAAATACATATGATTAAATAAATTAAGACTTGACAGTAAATCCATGTCTTATATTTAATTGGGACATTGTATGGTGGAAGGATTGAATTGTACGATAACTATTAACTCACAGGTTCTTTTATAATTAATGTTGAAATCTATATTATCTGGAAAGTCGTTGATCGTTAGGGAGGCTTATCCCTATTGTAGAATAAATGTTATTTATTTAAATAGATTATTAGTTTAATTTATTTATTTAAATAAGATTAGAATTGTTTTAATTGATTTATTCACAACCGGTTTACTATGGAGAACCTAAAGGGTTACACCATAAAAGGAAGAAAAATTATTTAAGAAGAAAATGGCATGATAGTAATAATGCATTAATTTAATCTATGGTGATAGAATAAATTAAATAGCTTAATATTTATTATTTAATATTTTAGAAATATTAAATATAAATTAATAAGAGGAGTCTTATTAATATTAATATTATTATTATTTTAATTCTAAAAGAGTTTAGGAATTAATATAATATCAGTTCTCTCTCTCAATCCTAATAAGATTAGGATATAAATTAATTAAAAGTGTTTAATTAAATAAAAAAAAACTATTCTAATTGGATTAGGAGGGTTAACCTAATATCTATATAAGAGAGTCTTATATCAGAAATAAGGTACGTGAATTTTTTCAAAGGTTGCGAGTACACATATTCTATAGAGATGGAAACAAGGGTTAAGCCAATAACCTATCTTTCTGAGTTCTTCATCTTCCTTGGTGGATCACCGTTAGAGGCCAAACATTTGGGTGGCTGACATTGTAACGCCCCCAAATCCGGGACCGCCACTTGGTCTCTCGAATTTGGTTCGTCACGTGCTCATGGTAATACATCACAATAATAATACGACTAAATGTCACATCGCACAGCGGAATAATACACAACTAATACCGAATAGATTATATTTAAATAATATAATTTATTTACGTTCCAAGATCTCGTAACTTAAACAGTGATTACATAGCTTAGACATATCTTAAGCAATAATAACCTTAACTAGTACATAATATCATAAGTTCTTTATTACAATCATAAAGTCCTACATAAACAAAGCTACTCAGTAGCCTTTCCCTTGCCCTTGTCGGTACTCGAGGGTCCGCACTGCTCGGCCTTAACTGAAATATTTTTAGAGAAAGCAAGAATGAGCACAAATTGCTCAGCAAGTAATATACAATAAGGGTGAGTAATAAAATTCTCAATTCTCTAAAGGGTATAACAAGGTTTGATAGTTTAAGGATAACAAGAATATCAATAGTTTTCAATAACAGTCGCTAAGGACAGAATAATATCAATGTGATTCAACAATAAATCAATTCAAGATTTCAAGATAACTGAATATTGAGCAGTCACTAAGGACTATGAACTTCTACAGGAATTGACAGTAATAAACTGAAAATCCAACAAAAACAGGTACAACAGGTGATCAGCCTAAAGTACCATACGTTATGCATAACAATCAATCATACTCAAGTGCGCGCGTCGGTTCTCCGACAGTTATATTTTGTTCTTCTCAGTCAAATAAAAGATCCCGCACCAATCAATTGGTTTCGGTCGCTTTCAATAATATAAGTCTAGCCGAATCAAATGGCATAGACACTTTCACAATATTCAAGAACAATACCAAGTTCAACATGAATAATAGCTTTAATGAAATAAGAGTTCAAGTATGCTAATTCAATTCAAACGATTAAGTAAAGAAACTAGCTCGCAATATACAAGGATAGAATACTTGCATCGTAAAAGAGTGTAAGTTAGGAAACTTGCATTCAAAGAGATAAGGTTTAGATATTTGCCTTATGCGTAGTTTACTCACGTAAAGCTAGCCAACACTTTCGAATTTCTATCGTAATATAGTTACGTATATATATGATATTCATTAGTCATATAATTTAACTTCACATTTTGTCTTCGAATATACGATCAACACATAAGCTAAGTTTTAACCTAGCTACACAGTTATATAGAATATAATTTCTATCCTTAACGTTCCTCCTTTAGAGTTTAAACACATTCTCATATCATATAAGATCGCAACAATTAGCAAACATGCCCTCATATTATTAATACCACATAAGACCACAATCAATACTAAATATATTTTATTTTAGCAAGTTATGGCATTCCCATAAGTTAACCGTCAAAATCGGGTTCAAGTAACATCATATAATATCACGTAGCATGTATACATTTTAAAGAATACTTTTATGTTTGTATAACCTTCCCTCGTTCCAAACATATGTGATATAGTTTCTAAGTTAACACTTTCGATAATTTAAAACCATTCAAGGTCGTGATGTTACAAAATCTAGCATGCTCACCTTGTAAACACATAAGGTGTTCATATACTTATTTTAAGTATGTTCATGAGTATTCATATCGCATACATGCTACTATCATTGTTATTAGTTTGAAAACATGCTTCATTTACGCTAAACTTGAATCACGGTAACTAATCATGGTATATATACATGCATGACACATGAATGATTCTAAGAGTACTATCACATGTGTCCATAAATATCAGGATATGAAACTTACAATAACATGTTAAGGTTCACAATCAAAGCTCATATTTTCATTAGTAAATCTCACTAATAGGGCTTATCATATGCATGTTATCTCGATTCGTATGTTAACATGTCTGACACGTATTTCAAGGTTATATTACATGCTCAAAAAATTAGAACTCATATATGGTACGTACATGTCAAAAGTTCGTTTGTAAAAACTTACATTTCCGTTACTAATGAGGTTTGCATGTTCGTATTTCGTTATGAAACTTATCTACACAAGTGAACATACATTTCATGTGTTTCTAGGTCATACAAATGTGTCTCAAAAGTCAGAACGTCTATAATGGATACAACGAATCAACGTCCATTTTGAAATCCTAAGTTTATTTCGAAAATCTATAACTTCATCGTTCACGTAAGCGATCCGAATATAACATGCTCATACTAGTTTAACAAGTCCATATATAAGTATTAATCATATCAGCATGCTTGTTCTATTTTATTTCATTAACTAACATGTAGCAGACATCAAGCAGGAAGCAACAATCAAAAATCTGCAACAGGGGCCCTGCGCAGCTGTGCTGCGCCGCAGTGTAATGCCGGTGCAACTGCGCCGTGCCTGGTTCGACTCAAGACACAGTCTGCTTCGGCAGACTTCTAAGCCAAATCACAAAAATTCTTCACGAAATCATTTCTAATCAACCACATTACTTTCTTATCATATTATAAGACTATATATCAACTCATTAACATTATTAAACCACCAATTTTGTGAATTCCAACTTAATTCAAGAATTGAACATTTTTACAGAATATTTTCGAAATAGAAACATAAAATGAAAATGAAGAATCAAGGAAGCTATATTGATATTCCAATATGCATATAAGTCCATACTACACTACACAGGCTTTCTATAATCCAATTATACTTTAATTCCTCATGATCAAGAATTTCAAGAAAACTCAAAGAACAACAATGGAGTTTTTGACAGAAAATGAAAATGAAGACACGAAGAGGATTTATACCTCTGCTACGGAGTAAGCTAGTTCCAATTTGAATTTCCAACTCTCTGTAAACTACCTTGCTATCAACTCACAATGTACTCTCAACACAATCTCAAGAATTTTCTCAGCAATGAACAATCTGAAGAGAAGGGCCATATATATAGCAAAACTAATATCCAGGCAAAGCCTTTTTCTTCCAAATCAAAACAACGGATTGAAGGATTGCATGCTAGATATGAGGGAGTTGGTGATTGGTAGTTGAAACTCATCATCATGCCCACTCCCTTCCTCATCATGATCTAGTCTATGTTGCTGATTTTGAGGATTTGAAGAGTGAAGTTATGGAGTTTTATTGAGTTGAAGGAATGTAGGCTTTAGCTCCATGATGTATTCACGTGAAGAGCAAATGGGACACTTAAAATGGGACAATTGATTTAACTTCTCAGCATTTGCAAATACTACACTTGTATACACACACCATATACTTATGTTATATATTATATGTACTCTTAGGTTATAATTTAAATCACAATGTACTTCACATAATGTAATAAGTGTAATTTACACACATATAATCCATGTACATTTATTTTACCAGATATAATTTAAATCAAATATTATCACATTACATTATCTCATTTATTATTAAAGTCTATTAATTCAACAATTATTTACAATATATATATATACACATGATGTATTCATAACACATAGCTTTAATATGTACAATCATATAGTATAATTTAAATATACTTGCACATAACAATTAATATAATCTTATTATATTAATAACTTACTTATTTGTTTCATTATTCGTAATGTCAAATAAATAAATTATTCATCTTATCAATTAATTAATAATATTAATTAATCCATTCCTCGTAATTATTAATAACACTTAATTAATAATCATAGGATTAATTATCATATTAATAAATATAAATCTCATCATATTTATAACCAAGTATTTTATTATTATTATTATTATATTTCTTGCACTAATAATAATCACATAATATAACTTAACCAAAATTAACAATTAATATAAATTAATTGTTCACTTAATAATTCTTTCATCGATTAATATCATTATTAATATTACTGTGCCACACAAGGCATTCGACGAGTTTATTATAAACTCCATATTTTCCACAATTATTATAATTATTCAGTTTAATATAATTGAGTTAACTCATCTCATAACACAAAATCATTTATATTCAAATAAATTCTCATTTTCATTAATATATTTATTTAATAATATTAGGAAATTCTCCGGTATTACATCCTCCCCCCCTTGCAAAAATTTCATCCCGGAATTGCTACAAGGTTACACAAATAAATGAGGATAATCCCTCATCATCCTATCTTCTAACTCCCACGTTGCCTCCTCGACATCATGGTTATGCCAAAGTACTTTTACAGAAGATATAATTTTATTTCTCAAAGTTTGCTCTTTCCTATCTAATATCTGGACAGGAATTTCTTTATACGCCAAGTTTTTCTCCACTTGAATGGGCTCGTAAGAAATCACGTGCTTGTAGTCGGCCTTGTATGGTCGCAACACGGAAATGTGAAACACGTTGTGGATGTGCTCCAACTCGGGTGGTAACGCAACTTTGTATGCCACTTCGCCGACTCGCTTCAGTATCTCGAACGGTCCTATGAATCTTGGACTCAATTTTCCTTTCTTACCGAAACGGATCTTTCCCTTCCATGGAGATACCTTCAAGAATATGCCGACTTTGAAGTCTTGGTCCTGCCGATGGGTTTTGAGCTGCTACTAATCTGGCTCTTATCATTGTCACCACGTCTGCGGTTTGTTGAACTAACTCTGGTCCGAGTATTCGTCGTTCTCCGACTTCGTCCCAACATAATGGCGTTCTGCACTTTCTTCCGTAAAGGGCTTCGTACGGTGGCATGCCGATACTCGCATGGTAACTATTATTATACGCAAATTTGACTAAGGGTAGGTGGTCGTCCCAATTTCCCTTAAAATCCATCACGCAAGTCCTCCAGTGTTTGTATTGTTAACTCACTCTGTCCGTCTGTCTGAGGATGATAAGCGGTACTCAACCTCAACTGCGTTCCCATTCTCTCTTGCAAACTCTTCCAAAAATTGGACGTGAAGCGCGGATCTCGATCAGAGATAATTGACACTGGTACTCCATGTCGTGAAACAATCTCCTTTACGTACAGACTCGCTAACTGATTCAAACTGTAGCAGATCTTGATTGGTAGAAAATGTGCGGTCTTCGTTAGTCGATCCACGATAACCCAAATAGCATCATAACCTTTCTGTGTAACTGGAAGTCCTACCACAAAATCCATCGTAATATGCTCCCATTTTCACTCTAGTATTTCCAACGGTTGTAGTAAACCACTCGGCCGTTGATGCTCTACTTTAACGCGTTGGCAAGTCAAACATCTACTAACGCACTCTACGACTTCCCGTTTTAAATTGGGCCACCAAAAATGTTGCCTTAGATCTCGGTACATCTTCGTGCCTCCCGGATGAACGGAATATGTCGTATTGTGTGCCTCGTGCAAAATCTCTTCCCTCAACTCGGTTACCTCTGGTACCCATACTCTTTCTTCAAATCTCAAAATACCATTTTTATCCATTCGAAATTTCTCTGTCTCATTTTCTGTGATCCTCTTTCGAATTTTCTCACACTCTTCATCCTTTTCTTGGGCTTCCTTTACTCTATCCAACAATGTCGGATGAGCTTCCACCACAAACAACCTTTCTTCAGACCTCTCGGGTCCCTTTACTTCTATTTACAATTTCTCCATCTCTCTTATCAACTCTTCCTGAGTCGTAAAATTAAATAATTTCTCCCTTCCTTTCCTGCTCAGAGCGTCGGCAACCACGTTTGCCTTCCCCGGGTGATAAAGAATATCGCAGTCATAGTCTTTGATTAATTCTAACCACCTTCTCTGCCGCATGTTCAACTCCTTCTGTGTGAAGATATATTTCAGACTTTTGTGGTCCGTGTATATCTCACATTTTTCCCCATATAAATAATGCCTCCATATCTTTAACGCAAAAACGACTGCCGCTAACTCTAAGTCGTGAGTAGGGTATCGTTTTTTGTAATCCTTCAATTGTCGTGACGCATACGCAATGACCTTGCCGTGTTGCATGAGCACACAACCAAGCCCCTTGTGCGATGCATCACTATACACCACAAAATTTCCTGCATCATCTGGTAGTGATAATACAGGCTCTTCGCTCAATCTCTTCTTCAACTCCTGAAAACTTTCTTCGCATTTGTCGGTCCATACAAATTTCACGGTCTTTCTAGTCAAATTGGTTAACGGGGTTGCTATCTTAGAAAAATCTTGGATGAATCTTCGATAGTACCCAGCTAACCCTAAAAAGCTTCTCACCTCCGTCGGTGTTCTCGGTTGTTCCCAATTACTTACTGCTTCAACCTTTGCAGGGTCTATTGCGATTCCATTCTTATCCACCACGTGGCCTAAGAATTGAACCTTCTCCATCCAAAATTCGCATTTTGAAAATTTCGCATACATCTTCTCCTTCCTTAGTGCCTCCAAAACAAGCTTCAGATGTTCGGCGTGTTCTTCCTCTGTCTTCGAGTAGATCAAAATGTCGTCGATAAAAACCACTACAAATTTATCCAAGTATGGCTTGAAAACTCGGTTCATCAGGTCCATAAATGCTGCCGGAGCATTAGTCAATCCAAATGACATTACCAAAAACTCGTAGTGTCCATAAAGGGTTCGAACTGCAGTCTTTGGTATGCCCTCATCCCTCACTTTCAGTTGATGATATCCTGTTCATAGGTTGATTTTTGAGAAACACTTTGCTCCCTTCAGTTAATCAAACAGGTCGTCTGTCCTAGATAGCGGATATCGGTTCTTGATCGTTACTCTGTTCAATTCTCGATAATCGATACAGAGCCTCATCGATCTGTCCTTCTTCTTAGCGAATAGTACTGGTGCTCCCCAAGGAGAAACACTCGGTCGAATGTAACCCTTATCCAACGACTCTTGTAGTTGTATCATCAATTCCTTCATTTCTACTGGCGCCATACGATATGGAGCTTTCAAAATCGGTGCCGTTCCTGGTGCTAAGTCTATTACGAATTCGATTTCTCTGTCTAGCGGAAGACCAGGCAGATCGTCCGGAAACACATCTTGAAATTCATTAACTACGGATATATCCGTAATTTTTACTCCCTTCTTTCGAGTATCAACGATGTAAGCTAAATAACCTACACATTCTTTCCTTAAAAATTTCTTGGCCTGCATCATCGTAACGCAACACGATTGCTTAAGCGATGAGCTACCATAAAACACTACCTTAGACTTACTTGGAGTCTAAAGGTTCACACACTTGTTCTGACAATCAATTATCGCTGCATGGTTATACAACCAATCCATTCCCAGTATTACGTCAAATTCTCCCAATCTAATAGGAATCAAGTCTACGCTCAGTTCATGTTCTCTAATGTTTGTGCGACAATCTCGATAAACGTATTCTACAAGGATCACTTCCTTATTCGCAACTTCTATGTTCAAAAGATTTTCTAATCGTTCTCGGGGTGTACCAAGTTTACTAGCAAATTCTTCAGATATAAAAGAACAGGTGGCACCTGAATCAAATAATACATAAGTATTTATATCATTGATTGGGATTATACCTGACACCACGTCCTTCGCAGCCACGGCGTCCTGGACGGTCATGTTAAAAGTTCTGGCGGTTCGGCGATTGGATTGTGCCGGCCCGCTGATCATCAGCTTGTTGCCTCCTTGCTTATTGCTACCCCCGCCACTTCCCTTCTTTGGGCAGTCCTTAATTCGGTGCTCCGTCGAGCCACACGCAAAGCATCCTTGTATCTTCTTTGGTTTTGGACATTTGGGCGAGATGTGCCCTTCCTGTCCGCAGTTGTAGCAAGTGTCACGTCCCTTCCAGCACTCGCCCTGGTGATTCTTCCCACACTTTGGGCATCCTTCAGTCCTTTTCTTGAAACCTCCACGAAAATTCCCTGATTGATTATTGTTGTTTTTGTTGTTGTTGTTGTTATTCTCCCATTTTCTCTTTCCCAAATTACTTCCTCCACTGCTGCTTCCTCCAGTACGATTCTCTCCTCCAGCATTCTTTCCTTTCTTCTCTTTGCTATACAGACTTAAGGCCTCACTGCCACCTTCCGCAATGATTTCCTTCTCCAGTAATGTTGCAAAGGAATCAATTTGAAGAACTGATACCTTATTAAACAGCCACGGCTTCAACCCTTATTCGAAGCGTTTAGCCTTTCTCTCTTCATCCCCAACTTGGTGCTCCGCAAATCGCGCTAGTTCGTTAAACCTCGCCGCATACTGCGCCACCGTCATCTCACCTTGTTTTAACTCTAGGAATTTCACCTTCATCCTATTCTTCATGCTTTTCGGGAAGTAATTCTCAAAAAACAACATCTTAAACTTATCCCAAGCTATTATCCCTTCTTCAGCTCTTTGTTAATTAGCCTCCCACCAGTAGTTCGCTTCCCCCCTCATCATGAATGTGGCAAATACCGTCTTCTGATCTTCGCCTACGCGAGCTATAGTGAAAGCTTTTTCGATCTCCTTGATCCAGGTTTGTGCGACGATTGGGTTGGTAGTTCCCTCGAACTCCGGGGGTCCTACACTCTTAAAGTCTTTAAAGGTTGTTACTGGCATAGCCTGAGGGTTTGTGCGAACGGGTTCATTGTTCCTTCCCCGTAAGGCTTCTCCTAACAAGTCTACCAGTTTCTGGATCGAGTCAACTTGTTCCCTCTCGTTATTAACAGATTCTTCGGGTGCAGTCAATCTACGTCTGGGCGGCATTATCTGCATCACAAATTTTCATTTTATTATTATTCAAGTATATTACTTAAGTACTTCTCTTAATACTAAAAGAATAAATTTATAACACGTTTCTGAAATAAGCTTCATTTATATTCATATGCCAACCGTTTCATTACATGATTTCCCTAGCATACTGATATAAATGTTATCACATATATCCCTTAATATCACAAAAGACGGGGAATATACCAACCTACTACCATACTACCCCTCTAATAAAAGCTAACTCGGGGTTTACATCATTATCCCATACTTTACATAAAAGATTGGGATTACAACATAGTATGTACAACACATAAAGATAAATTCTAATAAACTACCACTAGACCATTTAAGGAAATCTCATCACATCATGCCACGCTCCACGGCGCTCTTGTACTCTAACTGTTCTATATAAGCTACCAGCTCTCGACTCATGGTATGTAGAGTCTGTCCCTGCTCTGCCGGGTAGTGGTACACACCATCAATCACCCTCTCAAAAGCTAAACGAAACACATACCCCATCTTGTTCATCTTTCTCTTCTTGCACCTGACCTCGTCCTCTAGGTCGTCAGCTCTCTCATTGGCCGCTTCCCACTTCTCCTCGAAGTGTATCCTATCCATCACCTCTAAATCTAGCTGAGTACAGAGTGCCTCTTTCTCAGTCTTCTCACTCAATTCTCTCTGTTCTACTTCTTCCAACTTCCCTGCTATATCTACATTTCTCGCCACCGACCTGTGGAATAAGGTTCCCATTTGGATCCCTGCCTCCCTACGATATGCAATCTCTACCTCTAACTCCTGCATGTCTAACTTCCTCTGGTGGTCCTCGTCCCTCAGCTTCTGGAACTCAGACTCTCTCTCTTGGGCCTCTGCCTCCAACTCCTGGACTCTGCAGTCCAACTCCAGAATTCGCTCCTCATACTCGCTAAACATCTGCTCCTCTACAGTAGCCTCATCAGAGTCCTCTACTGGCACATCCTCCATCGGCTCCTCCTCTAGATCTGACTCTATCTCAATCTCGTCCTGGTCGTCAGACTCAAACAGTGCAACAGCCTGCACTGGTGTAGCCTCTAGAGGTGCCTCGTATACTACATGTATATCCCTGGGCTCCTCCTCTGCCACTCTACTAGGTACACCTGTGTCTGTCATCCTACAATCACAAACACAAGACAAACAAACAGCAACTCCATTAGAATCTTAAATAAAACATAAGTTCATTGTATAGAATGAAGTTACATTTCATAACAGACTAAGTCTCTCAAGGAAAACTCTACATAAGTTTTATCTCCTTCCTAACTTCTAAGTTCGCCGAAGTTATAGTCTAAGGACACTCGTTCCTAAGGTTTATAACAACAGCTCTTGTGACGCCCCCAAATTCCAGGACCGTCACGGGGTCTCTTGAATTTGGTTCATCACGTGCTCATGGTAATACATCACAATAATAGTAACTAAATATCACACAATCACAGCGAAAAATCTATTCTAGAATAATTTCCAGTGATTTATTATAATTATTCCCCCAAGTCTCGAAACCTACAGTACTTAATAGATTACATAATGATATCAATTAACGACTTATTACATAATCTAACTTAAACTAAAACATAATCAAATCCAGTCTTACTACATCATCTTAATACAACATTAAAATATTTAAAAACATAAAAGAGACGAGCTAGTTGGTAGCCTTGCCCTTGCCCTTATCAACGCCCGAAGGTTCACCATGCTCTGCCTTAACTGAAATATTTTAGAGAAAGCAAGAATGAGCACAAATTGCCCAGCAAGTAATATACAATAAGGGTGAGTAATAAGATTCTCAATTCTTGAAAGGGTATAACAAGGTTTGATAGTTCAAGGATAACAAGAATATCAACAGTTTTCAATAACAGTCGCTAAGAACAGAATAATATCAATGTGATTCAATAATAAATCAATTCAAGATTTCAAGATAACTGAATACTAAGCAGTCGCTAAGGACTATGAACTTCTACTAGAATTAACAGTAATAAACTGAAAATCCAACAAAAATAGGTACAATAAGTGATCAGCCTAAAGTACCATAGTTATGCATAACAATCAATCATACTCAAGTGTGCATGTCGGTTCTCCGACAATTATATATTCCCTTCAAAGAAGGTTGTTCTTCTCAGTAAATTACAAGATCCAGCACCAATCAATTAGTTTGGGTCGCTTTTTAATAATACAAGTCTAGCCGAATCAAATGGCATAGATCTCAACAACTATAAATTAATTTCAAGATTTAAAGTCCGAAGAATATAGTTCGACTTTTATCTTATTCATGAAGTATTTGATTCGTAATATCTAAATTTAATCTCAAGAGTTTACTCGTACGACAATAATAGCATAAGCCAATTGAATGTTCAATAAAGAGTAGTGTTAGGAACTTGCTTACCACGTTCCTTGAATAAAGTAAAACACGAAGGTCTAAGATACTTGCACTTATAAATGAGTATAAGTAAGGAAACTTGCACTTTAAAAGAGTGTAAGTTAGAGAACTTGCCTTTAGCGTAGTTTATCCACGAAAAGCAAATCAACACTTTTGAATTCCTATCGTAATACAGTTACGTATATATATATGATATTCATTAGTCATATAATTTAACTTCACATTATATCTTCGAATATACGATCAACACACAAGCTAAGTTCTATCCTAGCTACACAATTATTTAGTATCTAATTTCTATTCTTAACTTTCCTCTTTTCTCTAGTTAATCATTTTCATACATCATTACTATCATGTGAGACTACCACAAATAGTAAACATATTCAAATTAGCGAGTTATAGCATTACTTATAAGTTAACCGTCAAAAATCGGATTCAATCATTAACATGTGATATCACCTTAGCAATCATGTTTATCTTAAACATATGAGGCGAGTATATAACTCATTCCAGGCATGCTTATGAGTATCCATATAACTATCGTAGTTATTAGTTTGAATACATGCTTCACTTAGGCCTATCTTAATTTTATGATATCTAGCAAGGTAGGCATACATGTATAATACATTAATTAGTCTAAGATTACCATCAAACACGTTCAAAATTATCAGATTCTAATTCTCGACATAACATATCAAAGTTCACATTCAAAGCTCATATTTTCATTAGTAAAGCTTGCTAATAAGGCCTAACATGTCCATGCTATCTATATACATATGTTATCATGTCCGACATGCATTTCATGGCCATATAAACATGCTTATAAGATCAGAATATCAACATGAATATAATTGATCAAATTTTGTTTTCAAACTCTACGCTTCCGTTATAAATGTGCACTAGTTAGGTTCATATTGTATCACGGAACCTATACACATAAGTTAGCATGCTTTTCATACATCCTTAAATCATACAAATATGCTTGCAAGGTCAGAATGTTAACATGGCAAGTATATATATCAAGTTCATTTCAAATTCGAAGTTTGTTTATAAAACTCTAAGTTTATCGCAAACTATAAGTATGCATGCAACTCTTAGTAAAACATGCTCACATTGTCTCGATAAGTTTATATATGTATGTTACACAAGCTAGCATGCTTTATCTAAGTCATATTAGCAAGTAGCACATAACAGTTCCTTAAGCAGAAGCAGAATCTGGAACCAGTGATCGGCGCAGCTGCGCAGGGCCTTGGCCAGCAAAACGCAAGTCTATCACTGGCACAGCTGCGCAGCACCCTAGTATAACCAGGGCGCAGCTGCGCCGTTACCTGTTCAGAGCTGGAAGCTCCTGCTTCGGCAGACAACAACCCAATTCATAAAATTCATTCACGAAAATAACCACATTGTATTCCACCATGCTTATAAGTTTATTATAACAACTAAACAATTGTTCTATACCCCAATTACAACCCAATTCAACATGATCAAGATTTAAAACTTTGATAGTGAACAAGAATGAAGAATATGGAATTTAGAATTATACCTCTTGAAACTTAGTTTGCTTAGTTTCTAACTTTCTATGATTGCTAGATTCTTCTTTGAATAACAAACACTCAAACTTCAATTCTCAGAATTTTATCAGACAAAACACAGCAACGTAAACTTAGTAACACAGTTGCCAATTTATAGAGGAATTGTTATCTAGTTAATGGCTTTGCTCAAAGGTTAGAATTCATGAGGTAGAAGAAGAGAACAATGGGTAATAAGGAGTTGCTCAACTACTCTTCCTCAGCCATATGCTTAGCCATCATCACCATAGAGTATAGCTGCTCAAGTTTACGCAATGGGATTATAGGCCGCTGTTAGCCCACTGTTGGAGCAACTGATGCATTTAAATTTCCAGCAATGTGATTAATTAGTTCAATTTAGTTACTATACTTTCCAAAAATGGGTTTTAATGTACAATTATTACTATATTAGGAAAAATTAGGGATTACCTATGTACTCACATCATATAATTCTTGTACATTTATTAATACCGGATATAATTTACTTGGATATAATCACATCAAATTATCTTCTTTATTAAATTTTATTATTCCATTATATATATAAATAATCATCAATTATTATTTATATTCATGATACACTATTTTAATGTATACTTACATACATATTGTCACATAGGCTATTTTAATGTCACAACACATCTTGCTTTATTCAATGAATGAAGGAACTTTATTAATTATTTATATACTTAAACTATACACACATCCTTCATCAATTAATATAATTGTTAATCTCCATAACAATTTAATTAACCCTTATATGATTAATTATCACTTTAATATAACTCTTATTATATTTATAAACACGTTGCTCATTATTATTATTATATTTCTTGCAATAATAATAATCACATATTATTAAACAATCACAGTTAATATTCCACAACAATTAATTAATATTCTACGATAACAATTAATTAATATTCTACAATAATAATTAATATAGATTATTTGTTCGCTTAAATTAATATAATCATTCTTATATTACGTCACTGTGCCACACAAGGCTATCAACGAGTTTTTCGCAAACTCCATCAATTTCTCAATTATTATAATTATTCAATTTTATATAATTGAATTAATTCATCTCATAACACAATATCAATTATATTCAAATAAATTCTCATTTCCATTAATATATTTATTTGATAATATTAGAAAATTCTCGGGTATTACATCCTCCCCCCCTTATAAAAATTCCATCCCAGAATTGCTACGAGGTTACACAAATATATGGGGATAATCCTTCATCATCCTATCTTCTAATTCCCACGTAGCCTTCTCAACACCGTGGTTATGCCAAAGTACTTTTACAGATGAAATAATTTTATTTCTCAAGGTTTGCTCTTTCCTATCTAATATCTGGACAGGAATTTCTTCATACGCCAAGTTCTTCTCCACTTGAATAGGTTCGTAAGAAATCATGTGCTTGTAGTCGGCCTTGTACGGTCGCAACACAGAAATATGGAACACGTTGTGGATGTGCTTCAATTCGGGTGGTAACGCAACTTGGTATGCCACTTCGCCAACTCGCTTCAGTATCTCGAACGGTCCTATGAATCTTGGACTCAATTTTCCTTTCTTGCCGAAACGGATTTTTTCCTTCCAGGAAGATACCCTGAAGAATACGAAACTGCCGACTTTGAAGTCTCGGTTTTGCCGATGCAAATCTGCGTATTTCTTCTGGCAATCTTGAGCTGTTACTAATCTGGCTCTTATCACTGTCACCACGTCTATGGTTTGTTGTACTAACTCTGGTCTGAGTATTCGTCGCTCCCCGACTTCATCCCAATATAATGGCGTTCTGCACTTTCTTCCATAAAGAGCTTCGTACGGTGGCATGCCGATACTCGCATGGTAACTATTATTATACGCAAATTCGACTAAGGGTAGGTGGTCGTCCCAATTTCCCTTGAAATCCATCACGCAAGTTCTAAGCATGTCCTCCAGTGTTTGTATAGTTCACTCACTTTATCCGTCTGTCTGAGAATGGTAAGCCGTACTCAACCTCAACTGTGTTCCCATTCTCTCTTGTAAACTCTTCCAAAAATTGGACGTGAAACGCGGATCTCGATCAGAGACAATTGACACCGGCACTCCATGTCGTGAGATAATTTCTTTTACGTATAGGCTCGCTAATTGATTCAAACTGTAGCGGATCTTGATTGGTAGAAAATGTGCGGTCTTGGTTAGTCGATCCACGATAACCCAAATAGCATCATAACCTTTCTGCGTAACTGGAAGTCCTACCACGAAGTCCATCGTAATATGCTCCCATTTCCACTCTGGTATTTCTAACGGTTGTACTAAACCACTTGGCCGTTGATGCTCTGCTTTAACGCGTTGGCAAGTCAAACATCTACTGTTGCACTCTGCGACTTCCCGCTTCAAATTGGGCCACCAAAAATGTTGCCTTAGATCTCGGTACATCTTTGTGCCTCCCGAATGAATGGAATATGTCGTATTGTGTGCCTCGTGCAAAATCTCTTCCCTCAACTCGGTTATCGCTGGTACCCACACTCTTCCTTCAAATCTCAAAATACAGTCTTTATCCATTTGAAATTTTTCTTCCTCATTTTCTATGATCCTCTTTCAGATTTTCTCACACTCTTCATCCTTTTCTTGGGCTTCCTTCACTCTATCCAACAACGTCGGACGAGCTTCCATCACAAACAACCTTTCTTCAGACCCTTCGGGTCCCTTCACTTCTATATCCAATTTCTCCATCTCTCTTATCAACTCTTCCTGAGCCGTCAAATTAAATAATTTCTCCCTTCCTTTCCTGCTCAGAGCGCCGGCAACCATATTTGCCTTCCCCGGGTGATAAAGAATATTGCAGTCATAGTCTTTGATTAATTCTAACCACCTTCTATGCCGCATGTTCAACTCCTTCTGTGTGAAGATATATTTCAGACTTTTACGGTCCGTGTATATCTCACATTTCTCTCCGTATAGATAATGCCTCCATATCTTTAACGCAAAAACTACTGCTGCTAACTCTAAGTCGTGAGTAGGGTATCGTTTTTCGTAATCCTTCAATTGTCGTGATGCATACGCAAAGACTTTGCCGTACTGCAGAAGCACACATCCAAGTCCCTTGTGCGATGCATCACTATACACCACAAAATTTCCCGCATAATCTGGTAGTGATAACACAGGCGCTTCGCTCAATCTCTTCTTCAACTTTTGAAAACTCTCTTCGCATTTGTCGGTCCATACAAATTTCACCGTCTTTCTAGTCAAATTAGTCAACGGGGTTGCTATCTTAGAAAAATCTTGGATAAATCTTCGATAGTACCCAGCTAACCCTAAAAAGCTTCTCACCTCTGTCGGTGTTCTCGGTTGTTCCCAATTACTTACTGCTTCGACCTTTGCACGGTCTATTGCGATTCCATTCTTATCCACCACGTGGCCTAAGAATTGAACCTTCTCCATCCAAAATTCGCATTTTGAAAATTTCGCATACATCTTCTCCTTCCTTAGTGCCTCCAAAGCAATCTTCAGATGTTCGGCGTGTTCTTCCTCTGTCTTCGAGTAGATCAAAATGTCGTCGATAAAAACCACTACAAATTTATCCAAGTATGGCTTGAAAACTCGGTTCATCAAATCCATAAATGCTGCAGGAGCATTAGTTAATCCAAATGACATTACCAAAAACTCGTAGTGTCCATAACGGGTTCGAAACGCAGTCTTTGGTATGTCCTCATCCCGTACCTTCAGTTGATGATATCTTGTCCTCAGGTCAATTTTTGAGAAACACTTTGCTCCCTTCAGTTGATCAAATAGGTCATCTATCCTCGGTAGCGGATATCGGTTCTTGATCGTTACTCTGTTCAATTCTCGATAATCGATACAGAGCCTCATCGATCCGTCCTTCTTTTTAACGAATAACACTAGTACTCCCCAAGGAGAAACACTCGGTCGAATGTAACCCTTATTCAATAACTCTTGCAATTGTATCATCAATTCCTTCATTTCTACTGGCGCCATACGATATGGAGCTTTCAAAATCGGTGCCGTTCTCGGTGCTAAGTCTATTACGAATTCGATTTCTCTGTCTGGCGGAAGACCAGGCAGATCGTCCGGAAACACATCTTGAAATTCATTAACTATGGATATATCCTTAATTTCTACTCCCTTTTTCCGAGTATCAACGATGTAAGCTAGATAACCTACACATCCTTTCCTTAACAATTTCTTGGCCTGCATCATCGTAACGCAACACGATTGCTTAAGCGATGAGCTACCATAAAACACTACCTTAGACTTACTCGGAGTTTGAAGGTTCACACATTTGTTCTGACAGTCAATTATTATAGCATGGTTATACAACCAATCCATTCCAAGTATTACGTCAAACTCTCCCAATCTAATAGGAATTAGGTCTACGCTCAGTTCATGTTCTCTAATGTTTGTGCGATAATTTCGATAAACGTATTCTACAGGGATCACTTCCTTATTAGCAACTTCTATGATCAAAGGATTTTCTAATCGTTCTCGGGGTGTACTAAGTTTACTAGCAAATTCTTCAGATATAAAAGAACATGTGGCACCCGAATCAAATAAAATATAAGCATTTATATCATTGATTGGGATTATACCTGACACCACGTCCTTCGCAGCCACGGCGTCCTGGACGGTCATTTTAAAAGTTCTGGCGGTTCGGCGATTGGATTGTGCCAGCCCGCTGATCATCAGCTTGTTGCCTCCTTGCTGATTGCTACCCCCGCCACTTCCCTTCTTTGGGCAGTCCTTAATTCGGTGCTCTGTTGAGCCGCAAGCAAAACACCCTTGGATCTTCTTTGGTTTCGGACAGTTGGACGAGATGTGCCCTTCCTATCCGCAGTTGTAGCAAGTGTCGCGACCCTTCCAGCACTCACCCTGGTGGTTCTTTCCACACTTTGGGCGTCCTTCAACCCTCTTCTTGAAACCTCCATAAAAATTCCCTGATTAATTATTGTTGTTCTTATTGTTGTTGTTGTTATTCTCCCACTTTCTCTTTCCCAAATTACTTCCTCCACTGCTGCTTCCTCCAGTACGATTCTCTCCTCCAGCATTCTTTCCTTTCTTCTCTTTGTTATACAGACTTAAGGCCTCACTGCCACCTTCCGTAATGATTGCCTTCTCTAGTAATGTTGCAAAGGAATCAATTTGAAGAACTGATACCTTATTGAACAGCCACGGCTTCAACCCTTGTTCGAAGCGTCTAGCCTTTCTCTCTTCATCCCCAACTTGGTGCTCCGCAAATCGCACTAGTTCGTTAAACCTAGCCGCGTACTGCGCCACCGTCATCTCACCTTGTTTTAACTCTAGGAATTTCACCTCCATCTTATTCTTCATACTCTTCGGGAAGTAATTCTCGAAGAACAGCGTTTTAAACTTATCCCAAGCTATTATCCCTTCTCCAGCTCTTTGTTGATTAGCCTCCTACCAGTAGTTCGCTTCTCCCCTCATCATGTAAGTGGCAAACACCGTCTTCTGATCTTCGCCTACGCTAGCTATAGTGAAAGATTTTTTGATCTCCTTGATCCACGTTTGTGCGACGATTGGGTCGGTAGTTCCCTCGAACTCCGGGGGTCCTACACTCTTAAAGTCTTTAAAGGTTGTTACTGGCACAGTCTGAGGGTTTGGGCGAACGGGTTCATTGTTCCTTCCCCTTAAGGCTTCTCCTAACAAGTCTACCAGTTTCTGGATCGGGTCTACTTGTTCCCTCTCATTGTTCACTGATTCCTCAGGTGCAGTCAATCTACGTCTGGGCGGCATTATCTGCATCACAAATTTTTTATTTTATTATTTTTCAAGTATATTACTTAAGTATTTCTTTTAATACAAAAGAATAAATTTATAATACATTTTTGAAATAAACTTCATTTATATTCATATGCCAAATCATTTCATTACATGATTTTCCTAGCATACTGCTATAAATGTTATCATATATATCCCTTAATATCACAAAAGACGGGGAATATACCAACCTTCTACCATACTACCCCTCTAACATAATCTAACTCGGGGTTTACATCATTATCCCACATCTTACACAAAAGATCGGGATTACAACATAGAATGTACAACACATAAAGATAAATGCTTCTAACTACTACTAGACTGACTAAGGGAATCTCATCCCATCATCCTGCACTCCACTGCGCTCTTGTACTCCAACTGTGCTATATACGCAACCATCTCTCGGCTCAAGGTATGTAGAGTCTGTCCCTGTTCTGCCGGGTAGTGGTACACACCATCAATCACCCTCTCAAAAGCTGAACGGAACACATACCCCATCTTGTTCATCTTTCTCTTCTTGCACCTGACCTCGTCCTCTAGGTCGTCAGCTCTCTCATTGGACGCTTCCCACTTCTCCTCGAAGTGTATCCTATCCATCACCTCCAATTCTAGTTGAGTACGAAGTGCCTCTTTCTCAGTCTTCTCACTCAATTCTCTCTATTCTACTTCTTCCAGCTTCCCTGCCAGATCTACATTTCTTGCACTGACCTATAAAACCGAGTCCCCATCTGGATCCCTGCCTCCCTACGGTAGGCAATCTCCACCTCTAACATCTGCATGGCCAGCTTCCTCTGGTGGTCCTCGTCCCTCAGTTTCTGGAACTCAAAATCTCTCTCTTGGGCCTCTGCCTCTAGCTCCTGAACCCTGCAGTCTAACTCTAGGATTCATTCCTCATACTCGCCTAGCATCTGCTCCTCTACAGTAGCCTCATCAGAGTCCTCTACTAGCTCATTCCCCACTGACTCGTCCTCCATCTGCTCTTCCTCTGGATCACACTCTATCTCAATCTTGTCCTAGTCGTCAGACTCGAACGGTGCAACAGCCTACACTGGTGTAGCCTCTAGAGGTGCCTCGTATACTACATGTATATCCCTGGGCTCCTCCTCTACCACTCTACTAGGTACACCTGTGTCTGTCATCCTACAATCACAAACACAAGACAAATAAACAGCAACTCCATTAGAATGTTAAATAAAACATAAGTTCATTGTATAGAATGAAGTTACATTTCATAACAGACTAAGTCTCTCAAGGAAAACTCTACATGAGTTTTATCTCCTTCCTAACTTCTAAGTTCGCCTAAGTTATAGTCTAAGGACACTCGTTCCTAAGGTTTATAACTACAGCTCTTATGACGCCCCCAAATTCCAGGACCGTCACGGGGTCTCTCGAATTTGGTTCGTCACGTGCTCATGGTAATACATCACAATAATAGTAACTAAATATCACACAATCACAGCGGAAAATCTATTCTAGAATAATTTACAATAATTTATTATAATTATCCCCCCAAGTCTCGCAACATATAGTACTTAATAGATTACATAATAATATCAATTAACGACTTATTACATAATCTAACTTAAGCTTAAACATAATAAAATCCAGTCTTACAACATCATCTTAATACAACATTAAAATATTTAAAAACATAAAAGAGACGAGCTAGTTGGTAGCCTTGCCCTTGCCCTTATCAACGCCTGAAGGTTCACTATGCTCTGCCTTAACTGAAATATTTTAGGGAAAGCAAGAATGAGCACAAATTGCCCAGCAAGTAATATACAATAAGGGTGAGTAATAAGATTCTCAATTCTCGAAAGGGTATAACAAGGTTTGATAGTTCAAGGATAACAAGAATATCAACAGTTTTCAATAACAGTCGCTAAGGACAGAATAATATCAATGTGATTCAATAATAAATCAATTCAAGATTTCAAGATAACTGAATACTGAGCAGTCGCTAAGGACTATGAACTTCTACTAGAATTAACAGTAATAAACTAAAAATCCAACAAAAACAGGTACAACAAGTGATCAGCCTAAAGTACCATCGTTATGCATAACAATCAATCATACTCAAGTGTGCATGTCGGTTCTCCGACAATTATATATTCCCTTTAAGAAGGTTGTTCTTCTCAGTCAATTACCAGATCCTGCACCAATCAATTAGTTTGGGTCGCTTTTCAACAATATAAGTCTAGCCGAATCAAATGGCATAGATCTCAACAACTATAAATTAATTTCAAGATTTAAAGTCCGAAGAATATAGTTCGACTTTTATCCTATTCATGAAGTATATGATTCGTAATATCTGAATTTAATCTCAAGAGTTTACTCGTACGAAAATAATAGCATAAGCCAATTGAATGTTCAATAAAGAGTAGTGTTAGGAACTTGCTTACCACGTTCCTTGAATACAGTAAAACATGAAGGTCTAAGATACTTGCACTTATAAATGAGTATAAGTAAGGAAACTTGCACTTTAAAAGAGTGTAAGTTAGAGAAATTGCCTTTAGCGTAGTTTATCCACGAAAAACAAATCAACACTTTTGAATTCCTATCGTAATACAGTTACGTATATATATATGATATTCATTAGTCATATAATTTAACTTCACATTATATCTTCAAATATACGATCAACACACAAGCTAAGTTCTATCCTAGCTACACAATTATTTAGTATCTAATTTCTATTCTTAACTTTTCTCTTTTCTCTAGTTAATCATTTTCATACATCATTACTATCATGTGAGACTACCACAAATAGTAAACATATTCAAATTAGCGAGTTATAGTATTACTTATAAGTTAACCGTCAAAAATTGGATTCAATCATTAACATGTGATATCACCTTAGCTATCATGTTTATCTTAAACATATGAGGCGAGTATATAACTCATTCCAGGCATGCTTATGAGTATCCATGTAACTATCGTAGTTATTAGTTTGAATACATGCTTCACTTAGGCCTATCTTGATTTCACGATATCTAGCATGGTAGTGAGTCTAAGATTACCATCAAACACGTTCAAAATTATCAGATTCTAATTCTCGACATAACATATCAAAGTTCACGTTCAAAGCTCATATTTTCATTAGTAAAGCTTGCTAATAAGGCCTAACATGTCCATGCTATCTATATACATATGTTATCATGTCCGACATGCATTTCATGGCCATATAAACATGCTTATAAGATTAGAATATCAACATGAATATAATTTATCAAATTTTGTTTTCAAACTCTACGCTTCCGTTATAAATGTGCACTAGTTAGGTTCATATTGTATCACGGAACCTATATACATAAGTTAGCATGCTTTTCATACATCCTTAAATCATACAAATATGCTTACAAGGTCAGAATGTTAACATGGCAAGTATACATATCGAGTTCATTTTCAAATTTGAAGTTTGTTTATAAAACTCTAAGTTTATCGCAAACTATAAGTATGCATGCAACTCTTAGTAAAACATGCTCACATTGTCTCGATATGTTTATATATGTATGTTACACATGCTAGCATGCTTTATCTAAGTCATATTAGCAAGTAGCACATAACAGTTCCTTAAGCAAAAGTAGAATCTGGAACCAGTGACCGACGCAGCTGCGCAGCGCCCCAGTTCAAAACTGGCGTAGCTGCGCAAGGCCTTGGCCAGCAAAACGCAAGTTTATCATTGGCGTAGCTACGCAGCACCCTAGTATAACCAGGGCGCAGCTGCGCCGTTACCTGTTCAGAGCTGAAAGCTCCTGCTTTGGCAGACAACAACCCAATTCATAAAATTCATTCACGAAAACAACCACATTGTATTCCACCATGCTTATAAGTTTATTATAACAACTAAACAATTGTTCTATACCCCAATTACAACCCAATTCAACATGATCAAGATTTGAAACTTTGATAGTGAACAAGAATGAAGAATATGGAATTTAGAATTATACCTCTTGAAACTTAGTTTGCTTAGCTACTAACTTTCTGTGATTGCTAGATTCTTCTTTGAACAACAAACACTCAAACTTCAATTCTCAGAATTTTATCAGACAAAACACAACAACGTAAACTTAGTAACACAGTTGCCAATTTATAGAGGAATTGTTATCTAGTTAATGGCTTTGCTCAAAGGTTAGAATTCATGAGGTAAAAGAAGAGAACAATGGGTAATAAGGAGTTGCTCAACTACTCTTCCTCAGCCATATACTTAGCCATCATCACCATGGAGTATAGCTACTCAAGTTTACGCAATGGGATTATAGGCCACTATTTGGCCACTGTTGGAGCAACTGATGCGTTTAAATTTCCAGCAATGTGATTAATTAGTTCAATTTAGTTACTATACTTTCCAAAAATGGGTTTTAATGTACAATTATTACTATATTAGGAAAAATTAGGAATTACCTATGTACTCGCATCATATAATCCATGTACATTTATTTATTTCGGATATAATTTACTTGGATATAATCTATTCACATTATCTTCTTTATTAAATTTTATTATTTCATTATATATATAAATTATCATCAATTATTATTTATATTCATGATACACTATTTTAATGTATACTTACATACATATTGTCACATAGGCTATTTTAATGTCACAGCACATCTTGCCTTATTCAATGAATGAAGGAACTTTATTAATTATTTATATACTTAAACTATACACACATCCTTTATCAATTAATATAATTGTTAATCTCCATAACAATTTAATTAACCCTTATATGATTAATTATTACTTTAATATAACTCTTATTATATTTATAAACACGTTGCTCATTATTATTATTATATTTCTTGCAATAATAATAATCACATATTATTAAACAATCACAGTTAATATTCCACAATAATTAATTAATATTCTACGATAACAATTAATTAATATTCTACAATAATAATTAATATAGATTAATTGTTCGCTTAAATTAATATAATCATTCTTATATTACGTCACTGTGCCACACAAGGCTATCAACTAGTTTATCGCAAACTCCATCAATTTCTCAATTATTATAATTATTCAATTTTATATAATTGAATTAATTCATCTCATAACACAATATCAATTATATTCAAATAAATTCTCATTTCCATTAATATATTTATTTAATAATATTAGGAAATTCTCGGGTATTACATCCTCCCCCCCTTATAAAAATTTCGTCCCGGAATTGCTACGAGGTTACACAAATAGATGGGGATAATCCTTCATAATCCTATCTTCTAATTCCCACGTAGCCTCCTCAACATCGTGGTTACGCCAAAGTACTTTTACAGATGAAATAATTTTATTTCTCAAGGTTTGCTCTTTCCTATCTAATATCTGGACAGGAATTTCTTCATACGCCAAGTTCTTCTCCACTTGAATGGGTACGTAAGAAATCACGTGCTTGTAGTCGGCCTTGTACGGTCGCAACACAGAAATGTGGAACACGTTGTGGATGTGCTCTAATTCGGGTGGTAACGCAACTTGGTATGCCACTTTGCCCACTCGCTTCAGTATCTCGAACGGTCCTATGAATCTTGGACTCGATTTTCCTTTCTTGCCGAAATGGATTTTTCCCTTCCAGGGAGATACCTTCAAGAATACGAAACTGCCGACTTTGAAGTCTCGGTCCTGCCGATGCAAATCTGCGTATTTCTTCTGGCGATCTTGAGCTGCTACTAATCTGGCTCATATCACTGTCACCACGTCTGCGGTTTGTTGTACTAACTCTGGTCTGAGTATTAGTCGCTCCCCGACTTCGTCCCAATATAATGGCGTTCTGTACTTTCTTCCATAAAGAGCTTCGTACGGTGGCATGCCGATACTCGCATGGTAACTATTATTATACGCAAATTCGACTAAGGGTAGGTGGTCGTCCCAATTTCCCTTGAAATCCATCATGCAAGTTCTAAGCATGTCCTCTAATGTTTGTATAGTTCGCTCACTTTATCCGTCTGTCTGAGGATGGTAAGCCGTACTCAACCTCAACTGTGTTCCCATTCTCTCTTGAAAACTCTTCCAAAAATTGGACGTAAAGCGCGGATCTCGATCAGAGACAATTGACACCGGCACTCCATGTCGTGAGATAATTTCTTTTACGTATAGGCTCGCTAACTGATTCAAAACTGTAGCGGATCTTGATTAGTAGAAAATGTGCGGTCTTGGTTAGTCGATCCACGATAACCCAAATAGCATCATAACCTTTCTGCGTAATTGGAAGTCCTACCACGAAGTCCATCGTAATATGCTCCCATTTCCACTCTGGTATTTCTAACGGTTGTACTAAACCACTTGGCCGTTGATGCTCTGCTTTAACGCGTTGGCAAGTCAAACATCTACTGTTGCACTCTGCGACTTCCCGTTTCAAATTGGGCCACCAAAAATGTTGCCTTAGATCTCGGTACATCTTTGTGCCTCCCGAATGAAGGGAATATGTCGTATTGTGTGCCTCGTGCAAAATCTCTTCCCTCAACTCGGTTATCGCTGGTACCCACACTCTTCCTTCAAATCTCAAAATACAGTCTTTATCCATTTGAAATTTTTCTTCCTCATTTTTTGTGATCCTCTTTCGGATTTTCTCACACTCTTCATCCTTTTCTTGGGCTTCCTTCACTCTATCCAACAACGTCGGACGAGCTTCCATCACAAACAACCTTTCTTCAGACCCCTCGGGTCCCTTCACTTCTATATCCAATTTCTCCATCTCTCTTATCAACTCTTCCTGAGTCGTCAAATTAAATAATTTCACCCTTCCTTTCCTGCTCAGAGCGTCGGCAACCACATTTGCCTTCCTCGGGTGATAAAGAATATTGCAGTCATAGTCTTTGATTAATTCTAACCACCTTCTCTGCCGCATGTTCAACTCCTTCTGTGTGAAGATATATTTCAGACTTTTGTGGTCCGTGTATATCTCACATTTCTCTCCGTATAGATAATGCCTCCATATCTTTAATGCAAAAACTACTGCCGCTAACTCTAAGTCGTGAGTAGGGTATCATTTTTCGTAATCCTTCAGTTATCGTGATGCATACGCAATGACTTTGCCGTGCTGCATAAACACACAGCCAAGTCCATTGTGCGATGCATCACTATACACCACAAATATTCCCGCATCATCTAGTAGTGATAGCACAGGCGCTTCGCTCAATCTCTTCTTCAACTTCTGAAAACACTCTTTGCATTTGTCGGTCCATATAAATTTCACCATCTTTCTAGTCAAATTGGTCAACGGGGGTTATCTTAGAAAAATCTTCGATAGTACCCATCTAACCCTAAAAAGCTTCTCACCTCCGTCGGTGTTTTCGGTTGTTCCCAATTACTTACTGCTTCGACCTTTGCAGGGTCTATTGAGATTCCATTCTTATCCACCACGTGGCCTAAGAATTGAACCTTCTCCATCCAAAATTCGCACTTAGAAAACTTCGCATACATCTTCTCCTTCCTTAGTGCCTCCAAAATAATCTTCAGATGTTCGGTGTGTTCTTCCTCTGTCTTCGAGTAGATCAAAATGTCGTTGATAAAAACCACTACAAATTTATCCAAGTATGGCTTGAAAACTCGGTTCATCAAGTCCATAAATGCTGCCGGAGCATTAGTTAATCCAAACGACATTACCAAAAACTCGTAGTGTCCATAACGGGTTCGAAACGCAGTCTTTGGTATGTCCTCATCTCGTACCTTCAGTTGATGATATCATGTCCACAGGTCAATTTTCGAGAAACACTTTGCTCCCTTCAGTTGATCAAATAGGTCATCTATCCTCGGTAGCGGATATCGATTCTTGATCGTTACTCTGTTCAATTCTCGATAATCGATACAGAGCCTCATCGATCCGTCATTCTTTTTAACGAATAACACTGGTGCTCCCCAAGGAGAAACACTCGGCCGAATGTAACCCTTATTCAACAACTCTTGCAATTGTATCATCAATTCCTTCATTTCTACTGGCGCCATACGATATGGAGCTTTCGAAATCGGTGCCGTTCCCGGTGCTAAGTCTATTACGAATTCAATTTCTCTGTCTAGCGGAAGACCAGGCAGATCGTCCGGAAACACATCTTGAAATTCATTAACTACGGATATATCCTTAATTTCTACTCCCTTTTTTCGAGTATTAACGATGTAAGCTATATAACCTACACATCCTTTCCTTAACAATTTCTTGGCCTTCATCATCGTAACGCAGCACGATTGCTTAAGCGATGAGCTACCATAAAACACTACTTTAGACTTACTCGGAGTCTGAAGGTTCACACATTTGTTCTGACAGTCAATTATTATAGCATGGTTATACAACCAATCCATTCCAAGTATTACGTCAAACTCTCCCAATCTAATAGGAATTAGGTCTACGCTCAGTTCATGTTCTCTAATGTTTGTGCGATAATTTCGATAAACGTATTCTACAGGGATCACTTCCTTATTAGCAACTTCTATGATCAAAGGATTTTCTAATCGTTCTCGGGGTGTACTAAGTTTACTAGCAAATTCTTCAGATATAAAAGAACAGGTGGCACCTGAATCAAATAATACATAAGCATTTATATCATTAATTGGGATTATACCTGACACCACGTCCTTCGCAGCCACGGCGTCCTGGACGGTCATGTTAAAGGTTCTGGCGGTTGGACGGTTGGATTGTGTCGGCCCGCTGATCATCAGCTTGTTGCCTCCTTGCTGATTGCTACCCCCGCTACTTCCCTTCTTTGGGCAGTCCTTAATTCGGTGCTCCGTTGAGCCGCAAGCAAAACACCCTTGTATCTTCTTTGGTTTCGGACAGTTGGGCAAGATGTGCCCTTCCTGTTCACAGTTGTAGCAAGTACCGCGACCCTTCCATCACTCACCCTGGTGGTTCTTTCCACACTGTGGGCATCCTTCAGCCCTCTTCTTGAAACCTCCACGAAAATTCCCTGATTGATTATTGTTGTTCTTATTGTTGTTGTTGTTATTCTCCCACTTTCTCTTTCCCAAATTACTTCCTCCACTGCTGCTTCCTCCAGTACGATTCTCTCCTCCAGCATTCTTTCCTTTCTTCTCTTTGTTATACAGACTTAAGGCCTCACTGCCACCTTCCGTAATGATTGCCTTCTCCAGTAATGTTGCAAAGGAATCAATTTGAAGAACCGATACCTTATTGAACAGCCACGGCTTCAACCCTTGTTCGAAGCGTCTAGCCTTTCTCTCTTCATCCCCAACTTGGTGCTCCGCAAATAGCGCTAGTTCGTTAAACATAGCCGCGTACTGCGCCACCGTCATCTCACCTTGTTTTAACTCTAGGAATTTCACCTCCATCCTATTCTTCATACTCTTCGGGAAGTAATTCTCGAAGAACAACGTCTTAAACTTATCCCTTCTCCAGCCCTTTGTTGATTAGCCTCCCACCAGTAGTTCGCTTCTCCCCTCATCATGTAAGTGGCAAACACCGTCTTCTGATCTTCGCCTACGCTAGCTATAGTGAAAGCTTTTTCGATCTCCTTGATCCACGTTTGTGCGACGATTGGGTCGGTAGTTCCCTCAAACTCTGGGGGTCCTACACTCTTAAAGTCTTTAAAGGTTATTACTGGCACAGTCTGAGGGTTTGGGCGAACGGGGTCATTGTTCCTTCCCCTTAAGGCTTCTCCTAACAAGTCTACCAGTTTCTGGATCGGGTCTACTTGTTCCCTCTCATTGTTCACTGACTCCTCAGGTGCAGTCAATCTACGTCTGGGCGGCATTATCTGCATCATAAATTTTTTATTTTATTATTATTCAAGTATATTATTTAAGTATTTCTTTTAATACAAAAGAATAAATTCATAACACATTTCAGAAATAAACTTCATTTATATTCATATGCCAAATCGTTTCATTACATGATTTCCCTAGCATACTGCTATAAATGTTATCATATATATCCCTTAATATCACAAAAGACGGGGAATATACCAACCTTCTAACATTCTACCCCTCTAACATAATCTAACTTGGGGTTTACATCCTTATCCCACATCTTACACAAAAGATCGGGATTAGAACATAGAATGTACAACATATAAAGATAAATGCTACTAACTACTACTAGACTGACTAAGGGAATCTCATCCCATCATCCCGCGCTCCACTGCGCTCTTGTACTCCAACGGTTTTATATATGCAACCAGCTCTCGACTCAAGGTATGTAGAGTCTGTCCCTGTTCTGCCGGGTAGTGGTACACACCATCAATCACCCTCTCAAAAGCTGAACGGAACACATACCCCATCTTGTTCATCTTTCTCTTCTTGCACCTGACCTCGTCCTCTAGGTCGTCAGCTCTCTCATTGGACGCTTCCCACTTCTCCTCGAAGTGTATCCTATCCATCACCTCCAATACTAGTTGAGTACAGAGTGCCTCTTCCTCAATCTTCTTACTCAATTCTCTCTATTCTAATTCTTCCAGCTTCCCTGCCAGATCTACATTTCTTGCCACTGACCTATGAAACAAAGTCCCCATCTGGATCCCTGCCTCCTTACGGTAGGCAATCTCCACCTCTAACTTCTACATGGCCAGCTTCCTCTGGTGGTCCTCGTCCCTCAGTTTCTGGAACTCGGACTCTCTCTCTTGGGCCTCTGCCTCCAGCTCCTGAACCATGCAGTCTAACTCTAGGATTCGCTCCTCATACTCGCCTAGCATCTGCTCCTCTACAATAGCCTCATTAGAGTCCTCTACTGGCTCATTCCCCACTGGCTCGTCCTCCATCGGCTCTTCCTCTGGATCAGACTCTATCTCAATCTCGTCCTCGTCATCAGACTCGAACGGTGCAACAGCCTGCACTGGTGTAGCCTCTAGAGGTGCCTCGTATACTACATGTATATCCCTGGGCTCCTCCTATGCCACTCAACTAGGTACACCTGTGTATGTCATCCTACAATCACAAACACAAGATAAACAAACAGCAACTCCATTAGAATGTTAAATAAAGCATAAGTTCATTGTATAGAATGAAGTTACATTTCATAACAGACTAAGTCTCTCAAGGAAAACTCTACATGAGTTTTATCTCCTTCCTAACTTCTAAGTTCGCCTAAGTTATAGTCTAAGGACATTCGTTCCTAAGGTTTATAACTACAGCTCTTGTGACGCCCCCAAATTCCAGGATCGTCACGGGGTCTCTCGAATTTGGTTCGTCACGTGCTCATGGTAATACATCACAATAATAGTAACTAAATATCACACAATCACAGCGAAAAATCTATTCTAGAATAATTTAGAAAGATTTATTATAATTATTCCCCCAAGTCTCGCAACCTACAGTACTTAATAGATTACAAAATAATATCAATTAACAACTTATTACATAATCTAACTTAAGCTTAAACATAATAAAATCCAGTCTTACTACATCATCTTAATACAACATTAAAATATTTAAAAACATAAAAGAGACGAGCTAGTTGGTAGCCTTGCCTTTGCCCTTATCAACGCCCGAAGGTTCACCATGCTCTGCCTTAACTGAAATGTTTTAGGGAAAGCAAAAATGAGCACAAATTGCCCAGCAAGTAATATACAATAAGGGTGAGTAATAAGATTCTCAATTCTCGAAAGGGTATAACAAGGTTTGATAGTTCAAGGATAACAAGAATATCAACAGTTTTCAATAACAGTCGCTAAGGACAGAATAATATCAATGTGATTCAATAATAAATCAATTCAAGATTCAAAGATAACTGAATGCTGAGCAGTCACTAAGGACTATGAACTTCTACTAGAATTAACAGTAATAAACTGAAAATCCAACAAAAATAGGTACAATAAGTGATCAGCCTAAAGTACCATAGTTATGCATAACAATCAATCATACTCAAGTGTGCACGTCGGTTCTCCGACAATTATATATTCCCTTCAAAGAAGGTTGTTCTTCTCAGTCAATTACAAGATCCCGCACCAATCAATTAGTTTGGGTCGCTTTTCAATAATATAAGTCTAGCCGAGTCAAATGGCATAGATCTCAACAACTATAAATTAATTTCAAGATTTAAAGTCCGAAGAATATAGTTTGACTTTTATCCTATTCATGAAGTATATGATTCGTAATATCTGAATTTAATCTCAAGAGTTTACTCGTACTACAATAATAGCATAAGCCAATTGAATGTTCAATAAAGAGTAGTGTTAGGAACTTGCTTACCACGTTCCTTGAATACAGTAAAACACGAAGGTCTAAGATACTTGCACTTATAAATGAGTCTAAGTAAGGAAACTTGCACTTTAAAAGAGTGTAAGTTAGAGAACTTGCCTTTAGCGTAGTTTATCCACGAAAAGCAAATCAATACTTTTGAATTCCTATCGTAATACAGTTACGTATATATATATGATATTTATTAGTCATATAATTTAACTTCACATTATACCTTCAAATATACGATCAACACACAAGCTAAGTTCTATCCTAGCTACACAATTATTTAGTATCTAATTTCTATTCTTAACTTTCCTCTTTTCTCTAGTTAATCATTTTCATACATCATTACTATCATGTGAGACTACCACAAATAGGAAACATATTCAAATTAGCGAGTTATAGCATTACTTATAACATGTGATATCACCTTAGCTATCATGTTTATCTTAAACATATGAGGCGAGTATATAACTCATTCCAGGCATGCTTATGAGTATCCATGTAACTATCGTAGTTATTAGTTTGAATACATGCTTCACTTAGGCCTATCTTGATTTCACGATATCTAGCATGGTAGGCATACATGTATAATACATTAGTGAGTCTAAGATTACCATCAAACACGTTTAAAATTATCAGATTCTAATTCTCGACATAACATATCAAAGTTCACGTTCAAAACTCATATTTTCATTAGTAAAGCTTGCTAATAAGGCCTAACATGTCCATGCTATCTATATACATATGTTATCATGTCCGACATGCATTTCATGGCCATATAAACAGGCTTATAAGATCAGAATATCAACATGAATATAATTTATCAAATTTTGTTTTCAAACTCTACGCTTCCGTTATAAATGTGCACTAGTTAGGTTCATATTGTATCACGGAACCTATATACATAAGTTAGCATGCTTTTCATACATCCTTAAATCATACAAATATGCTTGCAAGGTCAGAATGTTAACATGGCAAGTATACATATCGAGTTCATTTTCAAATTTGAAGTTTGTTTATAAAACTCTAAGTTTATCGCAAACTATAAGTATGCATGAAACTCTTAGTAAAACATGCTCACATTGTCTCGATATATTTATATATGTATGTTACACAAGCTAGCATGCTTTATCTAAGTCATATTAGCAAGTAGCACATAACAGTTCCTTAAGCAGAAGCAGAATCTGGAACCAGCGACCGGCGCAGCTGCGCAGGGCCTTAGCCAGCAAAACGCAAGTCTATCACTGGTGCAGCTGCGCAGCACCCTAGTATAACCAGGGCGCAGCTGCGCCGTTACCTGTTCAGAGCTGGAAGCTCCTACTTCGGCAGACAGCAACCCAATTCATAAAATTCATTCACGAAAACAACCACATTGTATTCCACCATGCTTATAAGTTTATTATAACAACTAAACAATTGTTCTATACCCCAATTACAACCCAATTCAACATGATCAAGATTTGAAACTTTGATAGTGAACAAGAATGAAGAATATGAAATTTAGAATTATACCTCTTGAAACTTAGTTTGCTTAGCTTCTAACTTTCTATGATTGCTAGATTCTTCTTTGAACAACAAACACTCAAACTTCAATTCTCAGAATTTTATCAGACAAAACACAGCAACGTAAACTTAGTAACACAGTTGCCAATTTATAGAGGAATTGTTATCTAGTTAATGGCTTTGCTCAAAGGTTAGAATTCATGAGGTAGAAGAAGAGAACAATGGGTAATAAGGAGTTGCTCAACTACTCTTCCTCAGCCATATGCTTAGCCATCATCACCATGGATTATAGCTGCTCAAGTTTACGCAATGAGATTATAGGCCACTATTTGGCCACTGTTGGAGCAACTGATGCGTTTAAATTTCCAGCAATGTGATTAATTAGTTCAATTTAGTTACTATACTTTCCAAAATGGGTTTTAATGTACAATTATTACTATATTAGGAAAAATTAGGGATTACCTATGTACTCACATCATATAATCCATGTACATTTATTACTACAGGATATAATTTACTTGGATATAATCACATCACATTATCTTCTTTATTAAATTTTATTATTCCATTATATATATAAATAATCATCAATTATTATTTATATTCATGATACACTATTTTAATGTATACTTACATACATATTGTCACATAGGCTATTTTAATGTCACAACACATCTTGCCTTATTCAATGAATGAAGGAACTTTATTAATTATTTATATACTTAAACTATACACACATCCTTCATCAATTAATATAATTGTTAATCTCCATAACAATTTAATTAACCCTTATATGATTAATTATCACTTTAATATAACTCTTATTATATTTATAAACACGTTGCTCTTATATTTCTTGCAATAATAATAATCACATATTATTAAACAATCACAGTTAATATTTCACAATAATTTATTAATATTCTACGATAACAATTAATTAATATTCTACAATAATAATTAATATAGATTAATTGTTTGTTTAAATTAATATAATCATTCTTATATTACGTCATTGTGCCACACAAGGCTATCAACGAGTTTATTGCAAACTCCATTAATTTCTCAATTATTATAATTATTCAATTTTATATAATTGAATTAATTCATCTCATAACACAATATCATTTATATTCAAATAATTTTTCATTTCCATTAATATATTTATTTAAGAATATTAGGAAATTCTTGGGTATTACAGCTCTGATACCAAATCCGGGACCGCCACTTGGTCTCTCGAATTTGGTTCGTCACGTGCTCATGGTAATACATCACAATAATAATACGACTAAATGTCACATCGCACAGCGGAATAATACACAACTAATACCGAATAGATTATATTTAAATAATATAATTTATTCACGTTCCAAGATCTCGTAACTTAAACAGTGATTACATAGCTTAGACATATCTTAAGCAATAATAACCTTAACTAGTACATAATATCATAAGTTCTTTATTACAATCATAAAGTCCTACATAAACAAAGCTACTCAGTAGCCTTTCCCTTGCCCTTGTCGGTACTCGAGGGTCCGCACTGCTCGGCCTTAACTGAAATATTTTTAGAGAAAGCAAGAATGAGCATAAATTGCTCAGCAAGTAATATACAATAAGGGTGAGTAATAAAATTCTCAATTCTCGAAAGGGTATAACAAGGTTTGATAGTTTAAGGATAACAAGAATATCAACAGTTTTCAATAACAGTCGCTAATGACAGAATAATATCAATGTGATTCAACAATAAATCAATTCAAGATTTCAAGATAACTGAATATTGAGCAGTCACTAAGGACTATGAACTTCTACAGGAATTGACAGTAATAAACTGAAAATCCAACAAAAACAGGTACAACAGGTGATCAGCCTAAAGTACCATACGTTATGCATAACAATCAATCATACTCAAAGTGCGCGCGTCGGTTCTCCGACAGTTATATTTTGTTCTTCTCAGTCAAATAAAAGATCCCGCACCAATCAATTGGTTTCGGTCGCTTTCAATAATATAAGTCTAGCCGAATCAAATGGCATAGACACTTTCACAATATTCAAGAACAATACCAAGTTCAACATGAATAATAGCTTTAATGAAATAAGAGTTCAAGTATGCTAATTCAATTCAAATGATTAAGTAAAGAAACTAGCTCGCAATATACAAGGATAGAATACTTGCATCGTAAAAGAGTGTAAGTTAGGAAACTTGCATTCAAAGAGATAAGGTTTAGATATTTGCCTTATGCGTAGTTTACTCACGTAAAGCTAGCCAACACTTTCGAATTTCTATCGTAATATAGTTACGTATATATATGATATTCATTAGTCATATAATTTTACTTCACATTTTGTCTTCGAATATACGATCAACACATAAGCTAAGTTTTAACCTAGCTACACAGTTATATAGAATATAATTTCTATCCTTAACGTTCCTCCTTTAGAGTTTAAACACATTCTCATATCATATAAGATCGCAACAATTAGCAAACACGCCCTCATATTATTAATACCACATAAGACCACAATCAATACTAAATATATTTCATTTTAGCAAGTTATGGCATTCCCATAAGTTAACCGTCAAAATCGGGTTCAAGTAACATCATATAATATCACGTAGCATGTATACATTTTAAAGAATACTTTTATGTTTGTATAACCTTCCCTCGTTCCAAACATATGTGATATAGTTTCTAAGTTAACACTTTCGATAATTTAAAACCATTCAAGGTCGTGATGTTACAAAATCTAGCATGCTCACCTTGTAAACACATAAGGTGTTCATATACTTATTTTAAGTATGTTCATGAGTATTCATATCGCATACATGCTACTATCATTGTTATTAGTTTGAAAACATGCTTCGTTTACGCTAAACTTGAATCACGATAACTAATCATGGTATATATACATGCATGACACATGAATGATTCTAAGAGTACTATCACATGTGCCCATAAATATCAGGATATGAAACTTACAATAACATGTTAAGGTTCACAATCAAAGCTCATATTTTCATTAGTAAATCTCACTAATAGGGCCTATCATATGCATGTTATCTCGATTCGTATGTTAACATGTCTGACACGTATTTCAAGGTTATATTACATGCTCAAAAAATTAGAACTCATATATGGTACGTACATGTCAAAAGTTCGTTTGTAAAAACTTACATTTCCGTTACTAATGAGGTTTGCATGTTCGTATTTCGTTATGAAACTTATCTACACAAGTGAACATACATTTCATGTGTTTCTAGGCCATACAAATGTGTCTCAAAAGTAAGAACGTCTATAATGGATACAACGAATCAACGTCCATTTTGAAATCCTAAGTTTATTTCGGAAATCTATAACTTCATCGTTCACGTAAGCGATCCGAATATAACATGCTCATACTAGTTTAACAAGTCCATATATAAGTATTAATCATATCAGCATGCTTGTTCTATTTTATTTCATCAACTAACATGTAGCAGACATCAAGCAGGAAACAACAATCAAAAATCTGCAACAGGGGCCCTGCGCAGCTGTGCTACGCCGCAGTGTAATGCCGGTGCAACTGCGCCGTGCCTGGTTCGACTCAAGACACAGTCTGCTTCGGCAGACTTCTAAGCCAAATCACAAAAATTCTTCACGAAATCATTTCTAATCAACCACATTACTTTCTTATCATATTATAAGACTATATATCAACTCATTAACATTATTAAACCACCAATTTTGTGAATTCCAACTTAATTCAAGAATTGAACATTTTTACAGAATATTTTCGAAATAGAAACATAAAATGAAAATGAAGAATCAAGGAAGCTATATTGATATTCCAATATGCATATAAGTCCATACTACACTACACAGGCTTTCTATAATCCAATTATACTTTAATTCCTCATGATCAAGAATTTCAAGAAAACTCAAAGAACAACAATGGAGTTTTTGACAGAAAATGAAAATGAAGACACGAAGAGGATTTATACCTCTGCTATGGAGTAAGCTAGTTCCAATTTGAATTTCCAACTCTCTGTAAACTACCTTGCTATCAACTCACAATGTACTCTCAACACAATCTCAAGAATTTTCTCAGCAATGAACAATCTGAAGAGAAGGGCCATATATATATAGCAAAACTAATATCCAGGCAAAGCCTTTTTCTTCCAAATCAAAACAACGGATTGAAGGATTGCATGCTAGATATGAGGGAGTTGGTGATTGGTAGTTGAAACTCATCATCATGCCCACTCCCTTCCTCATCATGATCTAGTCTATGTTGCTGATTTTGAGGATTTGAAGAGTGAAGTTATGGAGTTTTATTGAGTTGAAGGAATGTAGGCTTTAGCTCCATGATGTATTCACGTGAAGAGCAAATGGGACACTTAAAATGGGACAATTGATTTAACTTCTCAGCATTTGCAAATACTACACTTGTATACACACACCATATACTTATGTTATATATTATATGTACTCTTAGGTTATAATTTAAATCACAATGTACTTCACATAATGTAATAAGTGTAATTTACACACATATAATCCATGTACATTTATTTTACCAGATATAATTTAAATCAAATATTATCACATTACATTATCTCATTTATTATTAAAGTCTATTAATTCAACAATTATTTACAATATATATATACACATGATGTATTCATAACACATAGCTTTAATATGTACAATCATATAGTATAATTTAAATATACTTGCACATAACAATTAATATAATCTTATTATATTAATAACTTACTTATTTGTTTCATTATTCGTAATGTCAAATAAATAAATTATTCATCTTATCAATTAATTAATAATATTAATTAATCCATTCCTCGTAATTATTAATAACACTTAATTAATAATCATAGGATTAATTATCATATTAACAAATATAAATCTCAGCATATTTATAACCAAGTATTTTATTATTATTATTATATTTCTTGCACTAATAATAATCACATAATATAACTTAACCAAAATTAACAATTAATATAAATTAATTGTTCACTTAATAATTCTTTCATCGATTAATATCATTATTAATATTACTGTGCCACACAAGGCATTCGACGAGTTTATTATAAACTCCACATTTTCCACAATTATTATAATTATTCAGTTTAATATAATTGAGTTAACTCATCTCATAACACAAAATCATTTATATTCAAATAAATTCTCATTTTCATTAATATATTTATTTAATAATATTTGAAAATTCTCGGGTATTACAGACATTGATCAAGGGAGGGAGCCACTACAGAGGAATCAAAGGAATCAAAGGAGTAGAACTTGTACCTGAGGAAGCTTGGATCTTCAAAGGTATAATTCCATCCTCTCCTTCTATGTACTGACTGATAATTGATGCACAAGAAAGATAATGGTTAAGGGTTTGTAAGAAAATTTTAAAATCCAATTTTTCATCTCTTCCGCTGTGTTTATGTAATTTGATTGCATGCTTATATTTCTAGCAAACCCAACAGTGGTATCAGAGCCAATCTTGTGCTAATTATCAGTTTATGTTATTCCATACATGTATTGTATGCGATTGGATCGAGTTCTTGGGCAACAAATTTTTTTCAGATTCTGCGAAGCTGCGCAGCTGCGCCGGTGCAAGTCATTCTTGCTGCGCAGCTACGCCGGTGTCTGTTCTTGGTTTTCATGCTGCGCAGCTGCGCCGGTTCCCTTTACCTTCCTGGCGCAACTGCGCCACTGGACAGGAACTGGAAATTTTTTCTTTTGTTTTGATTAATTAAATAAATAGTTTATTTAATTAATAAAGGTTTAAAATAAAGATGTTTATTTTATATGAAATATGATTTTAGAATTGCTAAAATTAAAGAGTTTAATTTGGAATTGTTTTTGAATGAAATAAAGGAGTTTATTTTTCCAAAAACAAAGTTTAGCAAACTTTTGCCCATTAACTGATATTAATACATATATGGAATGAATTTACTTTCATGAGATGCATAAGTTTTATTGATACGTATGATGATATGTATGTTAATAAAAGGGATTGATTATGGACTATGACCAGTGTGATTGAATTTTATTTTGGATGAATGCTTGAATGTATGGGTTTTATAAAATGGGGTCTGCGTACCTCGTCTTCTCTGATTTTATTCTCGGTGTAAATTCTATCTCCCTCCTATGTACTTTCCCTTGATTGCTGATCAAGGTTTCTATTTAATTATAAATAGTTTATGTAATAGAGATAGTTAGAATTATCTTGAAGAAACTAGAGACTAAGGAGCAAGGAGCGCGTGAAGACCCGTTTGTATGGAGCCCGGATTTAAATGTAATAGTTACATTTAAATTTAAATTCTTGCTCTTGCACTCCTAGGTTTGACCTTTTGGTTCACTTGGTGGCTCTAGTGAACCAAACTAGAATAAAAGTTCATAATCAATCCGGGTAGAATATAGTATTCTATATT
Source organism: Panax stipuleanatus (assembly GCA_020205555.1). Classification (NCBI taxonomy): domain Eukaryota; kingdom Viridiplantae; phylum Streptophyta; class Magnoliopsida; order Apiales; family Araliaceae; genus Panax; species Panax stipuleanatus. The sequence goes on along the minus strand of CM035115.1, from coordinate 143,619,745 downwards.
GCATGCTAAATATTATATATATTATATTTTATGCAAACATGCTTCGCATGTTTAATAAAATGACGCGTATTTTATATATATATGTGCATGCGCGCTAAACAAGATGAGACAAATAATAACAAATCCCTCAAAAAAATAATATTAAGTCCTAAGCGTTCAAATGATATTTGGAATATCGAACGTCGCCTTCTAGCATGATTAATTAATAGAGTATTAAATATTTAATATGAGTTTGTTGTGCTATCCACAAGGTGAGTATTGAGTATTTAAGATGTTAATTAATCACATTTGATGCTTATCAAGAAAATTGAACGATCTAGTCTTGTTGTGCTATCCACAAGGACGAACATTTTTCTTTTTTGAATTTATGGAAGTGCTAGGCTGGACTTAACTTAAATTATTTTAGTTCGGATGTGCACACACATGACCATTATGATTTAAGAGGCAAAATAAAAGGAGTTACATGGTGATGTAATTGACAAGAGTTGTCTATCTATTTATTTGTATATCGCTTGTTGTGCTATCCACAAGGTTATATACATTTGAAATGGGATCCTTAATCTCACTAGCAAATCTTTAATTAGATGTTGCCGAACTATATAAGTGAGGGTAATATAGTTTGATGAAAATAGTGGGAGATACCAATTTAAAATAAAGACCTAAATTTATTTTGGTATGCAAAGTTAATAAAATGAATGTTTGCTAAAAATGTTATCTTTTCACATGCAGAATTTTAAAAATGTCAAAATCACTAATCTCACTACGAAGCATACTTGATGCAAATAAGCTTACCGGGCTGAATTATGAGGACTGGCTAAGAAATCTGAGAATTGTTCTCACTGCTGAAAAGATTTCTTATATCCTAAATTCAACTATCCCTTAATCTGTTTCGGAAACAGCCTCTGAGGAAGAGATTGCCGCTTTCAATAAATGGCAAAATGATGCATTTGTGGCTCAATACATCATGCTCGCATCCATGAATAACGAGCTTCAGCGTCAGTACGTAAATATGGATGCTCCTGCTATGCTGCTTCACCTCAAGGAGTTGTATGGTGAACAAAGTAGGACTGCTAGATATGAGATATCTAAGGAGCTCTTCCGATCTCGGATGACCGAGGGCACTGCCGTCGAGACTCATGTTCTGAAGGTAATCAATTTGATTGAATGCCTTGGACAGCTTGGGTTCGTCATGGATGGGGAGTTGAGTCAAGACTTAGTCTTGCAGTCACTCCCTGAGACCTTCTCGCAGTTTGTGGTTAATTTTCACATGAATAAGCTAGATATCAGCTTTCCTGAGCTGCTTAACATGCTGAAAATTGCAGAAGGTCACTTCTCATCTAAGAAGAACCATGTCTTGATGGTGGATTCTTCCAATAAAAGGAAGAGGCCCAAGGTGTCTTCTGAAAAAAAGAAACCCAAGAAGGCTAAGGGAAAGGGGAAAAAAAAGGAACAAAAAAAACCTGAACCAGCTAAAGGAATGTGCTTTCATTGCAATGAGCCGGGACATTGGAAGAGGAACTGCAAGAAGTTTCTAGCAGAGAAGAAGCTTGGAGAAGCTTCGACTTCCAATCAAGGTTTGTTTATGATTGAAATTAATTTTTCTAAAAGTCATAATTCTACTTAGGTATTGGATACCGGCTGTGGGTCTCACATATGTAACACTGTGCTGGGACTGGTCAGAAGTAGAAAGCTGAACAATGAAGAGGTGATCCTACGAGTGGGGAATGGAGCAAAGGTTGCTGTATTAGCTGTAGGAACTTATTGTTTAGCAATGCCTTCGGGCAAGTCCATTTATCTTAATAACTGTTATTATGTTCCGAATATTATTAAAAACATTATTTCAATTTCTGTATTGGATATGGAAGGTTTTGACGTTATTATAAAGAACAATGGTTGTTCTATTTATAAAGACGATGTTTTATATGGTTGTGAAATGGGCTTTATATACTTGACTTGCAAGAAAATATATTTCAAATTAAACAAACTAAGAAAAGAAAAAGAGATGATATTAATTATATCTACATGTGGCACTGTAGAGTCGGTCATATCAATGAAACAAGATTATCCAAGTTGCATAAGGATGGGCTCCTAGAGCTATCCGATTATGAATAATATCCAACTTGTGAATCTTGTCTCATGGGTAAAATGACTAAATCTCCTTTTAGTGAAAAAGGAGAAAGAGTTACAAAGTTGTTGGCATTGATTCACACAGACGTTTGTGGACCTATGACAACAAGTGCACGGGGTAGGTATTCTTATTTTATTACTTTCACTGATGATCACTCAAGATTTGGATATGTGTATTTAATAAAATACAATCAGAATCATTTAAAAAGTTCAAAGAGTTCAGAAGTGAAGTAGAGAAACAAACGGACAAGAGTATTAAGATACTTCGATCAGATCGAGGTGGAGAATACTTAAGCGGTGAGTTTCTCAATTGTCTCAAAGAAAATGGTATAATCTCACAATGGACTCCTCCAGGTACACCATAGTTAAATGGAGTATCTGAAAGGAGAAATCAAACACTGTTGGACATGGTTCGATCCATGATGAGTTTTACCGACCTTTCAAATTTCTTCTGGGGTTATGCCCTAGAAACAGCTGCATACCTACTTAACAAGGTACCTACAAAATCCACCACAAAGACTTCATATGAGATGTGGAAAGGGAGAAAACCAAATCTTAAGCATGTTAAGACTTGGGGTTGTCCAGCTTATGTCAAAAAGTTTAAAAATAATAAGCTACAGACTAAATCCGATAAGTGTAGATTTGTGGGATATCCTAAAGAAACCCTAGGGTATTATTTCTATCATCCAACTGATCAAAAGGTGTTTGTTGCGAAACATGCTGCCTTCTTGAAGAAAGAATTTATCTATGAAGGGGTCAGTGGGAGTAAGATATATCTTGAAGAAGTTCAAGAACCACAAATTACCACGGATCAAAGTCAGGTACCTAACCAAGTAGAAGAACCTACTGTACCACACCCTGTTAGTAAATCTGGAAGAGTACCGAAGATACTTGAGAGGTATGGATTCGTTATAGAGGATGACGATGAGATACACATCATGAATGATGATAATACATTGAATTACGAGCAGGCTATGAGTAATAAAAACTCAAAGAAATGGTAGATGACCATAAAATCTAAAATGGATTTGGAAGCTATGCTTAAGTTTATTTGGATTTTTCTTGCGATTGCAGCTTATTTTTACTTAATCTGGCAAAATGGACGTGAAGACGCCCTTCCTCAAATATACAGTATTAGAGGAGAATGTATGTATGATACAGCCAGATGATTTTTGTTTCAATGATTGAAGCAAATCATGTATATGAGCTACAACAATCCATTCGTGGATTAAAGCAAGATTCTCGTAGATGGAACTTTCGTTTTGATCAATCAAAGAGTTTGATTTTATCAAAAATGAGGATGAACCATGTGTGTACAAGAAGGTTAGTGGGAGCGCTGTTTCATTCCATGTATTATATGTTGATGATATATTACTGATAGGGAATGAAATTCCTATGCTAAAATCAATCAAAATAAAGTTGTCTAAACATTCCTCCATGAATGATTTGGGTAGAACATCCCGCATTGGGGATATAAATATGTATTAATAGATTTAAAAGGATGTTCGGCTTAACCTAAGGAAACGTATATTCATTAAATGCTAAAGGCGTTTAGCATGGCAAACTCCAAAAGAGTACCTCATGATGATAAGCCATATAGTGTATCTCTCTAATATTGTCCTCAGTAAAAGAGAGATTGCATGAGTTACTATCATGTATGCAATGAAATATACGAGACTTGATGTTGATTAGTCAGATTCTGGAGAAGATCACTGTGAGACAGTGATAAACATCCCAAAGTACTTAATTAACACTAAAGATGTCATCATGACACATGATGGGTCTGAATGAATCTAGAGTGCTAAACAGACTCAAGTTTTCAGACTGACCAAGACGATAGTAAATCCACTATAGGGTAAGTCGTTACCTTGAAAGGTGGTGCAGTGAATTGGAAAGGTTTCAAACAGCAAAAGGTTGCCGATTTAGTAACAAAGACAAAGTATATAACTGTAAGTGAAGCTGCAAATTGATGTTTAGGATGAAAAGTTCATTACAGAACTAGGAATAGTTCTTAAGTCTCATCTTGAATCTAAAACATGTGTTGCGGCACTTTGATTAAAGAAATCATTGAAAGAAGAGCATATAGACTCTCAAGATAACATTGCAGATCTATTTACTAAAGCTATAACACAACAACAGTTTGATCGTCACTTAGAGAAGATGGGTATGAGATACCATGGAGATTGACTTTAGTGCAAGTGGGAGATTGATAGTAGTGTGCATACAAGTCAATCATGTATGATGATAAAGCACATACTTTGTAAACAATCTTATTTATTTATTAATAAGATATTCATTTAAGGCATTTAATTATCTACATGGTGCTGTTTTTATAATATGTAAATAACCCATAATTTTAAGCAATGCTTTTAGAATCATGATGAGATCATGCTAATGAGATCTAAATTCTTAGAAAGCTTAAAAACTAAAATAATTGCCAATTGTGGGATCACTAAAATGGGAATTAGTAAATTCGGATATATTGGTACATATGTTGCTTGCTCATTGGATGAGGATGACTAATCTCATGGTCATTTGTGTGGAGACACTAAAGCAAGTATGTAGGTGCTTATTGGAGAATAAGTTCACTGAACGTGACTCGCTATGGAATACCTAATGGAGTTTTACTCGCTTGTCAATAGGAATTCCTAATGTGATAGTAGTATAAGTAATCCTTGGACTTGAGATCATCATAGTATCTTGTATGTTACAAATTATACTTTGACTTATTTCTTGAGGCCTTTTAAGGCATATATAGGGTATGCTTGGGTATAATGAGTTACATATGGAGATAATATATGATCAATAAAGAATCTACCACCTCTAGTAAAAGAGGAGATATGTCCTATGTGATTCGTTAAATGACAACCCAAGAATCCTTGGCCAAGGTAGAATGAAATTAGAAAGAGGTTTCTAATTTGCATTATTTGGAGTTGTGCGTTTTTTAATCGAAATACATATGATTAAATAAATTAAGACTTGACAGTAAATCCATATCTTATATTTAATTGGGACATTGTATGGTGGAGGGATTGAATTGTACGGTAACTATTAACTCACAGGTTCTTTTATGATTAATGTTGAAATCTATATTATCTGGAAAGTCGTTGATCGCTAGAGAGGCTTATCCCTATTGTAGAATAAATGTTATTTATTTAAATAGATTATTAGTTTAATTTATTTATTTAAATAAGATTAGAATTGTTCTAATTGATTTATTCACAACCGGTTTAATATGGAGAACCTAAAGGGTCACACCATAAAAAGAAGAAGAATTATTTAAGAAAAAAATGACATGATAGTAATAATGCATTAAGTGTAATTAATTTAATCTATGGTGATAGAATAAATTAAATAGCTTAATATTTATTATTTAATATTTTAAAAATATTAAATATAAATTAATAAGAGGAGTCTTATTAATATTATTATTATTATTATTATTATTATTATTATTTTAATTCTAAAGGAGTTTAGGAATTAATATAATATCAGTACTCTCTCTTAATCCTAATAAGATTAGGATATAAATTAATTAAAAGTGTTTAATTAATTAATTAAATAAAAAAAACTATTCTAATTGGATTAGGAGGGTTAACCTAATATCTATATAAGAGAATCTTATATCAGAAATAATGTACGTGAATTTTTTCAAAGGTTGGAAGTACACATATTCTATAAACATAGAAACAAGGGTTAAGCCAATAACCCATCTTCCTTGGTGGATCACCGTTAGAGGCCAAACATTTGGGTGGCTGACATTGATCAAGGGAAGGAGCCACTACAGAGGAATCAAAAGAATCAAAGGAGTAGAACCTGTACCTGAGGAAGATTGGATCTTCAAAGGTATAATTCCATCATCTCCTTCTATGTATTGACTGATAATTGATGCACAAGAAAGATCATGGTTAAGGGTTTGTAAGAAAATTTTAAAATCTCATTTTTCATCCCTTCCGTTGCGTTTATGTAATTTGATTGCATGTTTATGTTTCTAGCAAACCCAACAAGATATTCATTAGGTAATTATTCATCTTTGAACTACAGGCCAAAGATCTTCATCAAGTAATCATTCATCTTTGCACTACATGCCTAAGATATTCATTTGTATCACCATTTAAGATTGAGGATGATGAAAAATATTTTAAAAAATGAATCCAGTGAGATAAAAAACAAAGATTAAGGATTCGTAAATCAATCTATCCAAGTTAAAAAATACTCCATAATAATACTTTGTGGAGCAAAATTCAAGAATAAAGATCAAAACTTTAATCCAATCAAAGATAGGACCCATAATAGCCAACTTGGACAAATAGAAGAAAATTTAATTTTTTCGTGAATAGTGCCATATACGTGAATAGTGTCGTATACGTGAATAGTAACCCCGACGAAAAAAGTAAGAATTCTATAATAAAATCTATGCCAATATTTTGGTATAATGATATTGAAAAGAATAACATCATTTACGAAAGAAAATAACATCCCTTACCTTAACAGGAGATTAGTTTTGACTGAAATATCGGATATAATGTTGAGAAAAATCTTGTACCGTAATTCACACTCAAAGTATTAAAATACTCACAAGAAATACACTCGATATTATAGAGAGAAAATTTTCTGATTCTGGTGCGATTTTCATTTCTAACTAAGCACCCTATTTATAGGAAAAGAACACCAAAGCTGATTTTTTTGCTCCCAGCGGCTTCTCCCAGCACACCTCAATTGAAATTGAAATTTTAGCATTTACAACCTACAAAAAACAAAAGGGGCCCACCCATATTTTTAATAAAAATATTTATTTTCGATACTTCAATAATTCATTAATAAATAGCTCTTTTATCAGAAAAATACAAATTCTATATTCTTTTTATTGGAAATTTAATTCTCTACAACTTTGCAGAAGGAAGTTTTTCTAAATTTCGAACGAAAAATGACCAAAATCTACATACGGATGATTTTCAAGTGTCTCATTTTTGAAAACTGACAGCTCACCAACGAGGAATTCCAATTTCCTCCACCAGCCACCTTTATATATATATATATATATATATATATATATATATATATATATATATATATATATATATTAAATGATTAAAGAATTCCATTTTTAACAAAATGAAAAAAACATCAGCATCTTCTTTTTGACCAAAAGCAATCAGCATTTCATAATTTTCCAAAAATCTTCCACCCTTAATATCCACATTAAATAAATATTTTCTTATCATTATTATCAATAATTAATTATTCACAAATAATATTACAGAACTACAATATTGACAACCAGGTCGTTCTCAGGAAAGAGGAGGCCTTCCGATAAGGATTTATCCTTACTGGCGCGCAATTAAATAACCCCTCCTAGACAGAACATCCTTAGACATTGCCAATAATGCTATCGAATAATATTATTCAAATAATATGAATTATTGATTTGATAATTTAAAATACTGTGCAGTGGTTACTGTGATAATTATTGAATCAATAAAATATAATATCAACGTAACAATTATTGAACCAATAAAATATTATGCAATTATCAATGTAGCAATTATTGAATCAATAATATAAAATATTAAACAGTAATTATTGTAACAATTATTGAGTAGTGACTTCTTACGTAAGAATCAATAATTAGAATTACTATGCAATACCGTGTGCTACTGTGCAACACCGCGTATTACTGTATTTTAACCACCGGGTATTTTAACAGTTCTAACGGTAACAACTACGCCATTATTTTTAAAAAACTCATTCTTGTCGTTTACTTCATCCGACAGTTATTCCGTTGTGGAGCCCACAAATGGCTGCATCGTCGTACGAATATTCCTCGATAACAAGAATATTTCACGACTAAACGAATATTCCCCGATAACAATGAATATTTTATTATCACTTGCTAACTTTGAAAATTTTGCACATTTCACCCATAACTTATCACATATATCAAATCAACACACATTTATCAAATCAACACATTACTATTTTAAAATAATATATAGAGGAAATTCAATCTTTATTCATAAAAGTTGGGGTCTTACAACCTCCCCTCCTTATGAAATTTTATCCTCGAAATTGACGTACATACCTGGTATGTCGAAAAGGTAAGGATACCTCGCTTTCAATTTCGATTATAACTCATAGGTCATTTCCTCAATAGCATGGTTTCTCCATAAAACTTTGACTTGTGGTATAACCTTTGAGCGTAGGACATGTTCCTTCCTATCCAAGATCTTGACAGATACCTCCTCGTATGTTAAATCTTTGGCTATCTCATATGGTTCTAACTCAATAATGTGGTTTGGGTCTTTCACATATTTACGAAGCACGGATATGTGAAAAATATTATGAACACGAGACATGCTTGGAGGTAAAGCGAGTCTATAGGCCACATTTTCTACTCGGTCAAGAATCTCAAATGGACCAATGAATCGTGGATTGAGCTTTCCTCTCTTGCCAAGCCTCGTAACTCCCTTCCACGGAACAACACGTAACAATACATGATCCCCGACATTAAATTCCACGTCCTTTCGATGAAGATCCACATAACTCTTTTGTCGATCTTGTGCGGTTTGTATCCGTTGCCTGATCATTTGAATCTTTTTCGTAGTCATACGTACTAACTCCGGTCCCAGCAATGTTGCTTCACCCACCTCGTCCCAGCAAACTGGAGAGCGGCACTTTCGTCCATACAACGCTTCGAATGGAGCCATGCCTATACTTGCCTGATAACTGTTGTTATAGGAGAATTCCACCAATGGTAAGTACATATCCCAACTCCTTTTGAAGTCTAAAACACAGAGTCTCAATAGATCTTCTAGAGTTTGAATAGTCCTTTCTGATTGTCCGCCCGTTTGAGGATGATATGCCGAATTGAATCGTAAATTCGTGCCCATAGCTTTCTGCAAACTGATCCAAAATTGTGAAGTAAATCTGGGATCACGATCCGAAACTATGGATATTGGCATACCATGCAATCTCACAATCTCATTTACGTACATACGAGCAAGACGTTCAAGGGAATAAGTCTCTCGTATAGGCAAGAAATGAGCAGACTTGGTTAATCTATCAACAATAACCCAAATCACATCTATGCCTTGAGAAACTTTGGGAAGACCCGTAACGAAATTCATGGTAATGTGTTCCCACTTCCACTTTAGAATATCAAGTGGTTGCAATGGACCTTTTGGAACTTGATGCTCCGCCTTGATATGTTGACACGTTAAACACCTCAATATGAACTCCGCGATCTCTCTTTTCATATTGCTCCACCAAAATGTATGTCGAAGATCACGATACATTTTGGTACTCCCAAGATGGATTGCAAACGGTGTGTTGTGTGCCTCCATTATGATTGTATACTTCAACTCAGAATCGTTAGGAACACAAAGTCTGGAGTTGACTCGAAGTATTCCTTCTTCATCGATTCTTACTTCTGGAATAACACCTTCTTGCACCTTCTTCTTCATATTTTTTAGCTCTGGGTCTGTAGCTTGAGCAGCTTTAACTTTATCAATCAATGCTTGTTCTATGTGTATACTTGACATCATCGCATGGGTCCCCGAAGTCTTGAACTCTATCTCCATCTTTTGTAAATCACACAAAATGGGCCTTGATAGCATCGCATTCATTCCCGCATATGATCTTCTACTCAACGCATCAGCTACCATGTTCGCTTTTCTAGGATGGTATTGGATGGTATGGTCGTAATCTTTTAACAGCTCGAGCCAATGTCGTTGTCGCATGTTGAGTTCTTTTTGAGTGAAGAAATATTTAAGGCTCTTATGATTTGTATAAATCTCCACTTTCTCCATACAGGTAGTGTCTCCAGATCTTCAACACGAAAATGACAGCTGCCAACTCTAGATCATGAGTAGGATAATTCCTCTCATATTCTTTGAGTTTCCATGAGGCATTGGCTATGACTTTCCCATGTTGCATGAGAACACGTCCTAACCCTTTGCCCAAAGCATCGCTGTAAATGACAAATACATCTAAACCAGATGGAATCGTCAGAACAGGTACCAAAATGAGTCTCCTCTTGAGCTCTTAGAAGTTCTTCTCGCATTCTTCATTCCATACGAATTTTGTATCTTTTCGAGTCAGCTGAGTTAATGGAGTAGCGATTCGAGAAAATTCTTCCACGAATCTCCGATAATAACCAGCTAAGCCCAGAAAGCTACGTACTTCGGTCACCGACTTTGGTTGCTCCCAACTTTGTATTGTTTTAATCTTCGCCGGGTCCACAGATACTCCACGTTTTGATACTACGTGCCCAAGGAATGCTACCTCCTCAAGCTAGAACTCTCACATTTCTTCAACTTAGCATATAGCTTGTTTTTACGAAGCCTTTGAAGTACCAGCTTCAAGTGGTGCTCATGATCTTCACGGCTTTTGGAATAGATGAGGATGTCATCAATAAAGACAACCACGAACTGATCCAAATATTCCTTGAATACACGATTCATCATATCCATAAAAGCAGTAGGAGCATTAGTCAATCCAAACGATATGACTAAGAATTCATAATGCCCGTATCGAGTTCTGAAAGCAGTCTTTGGAATATCCTCAGTTTTAATGTTTAACTGATGATATCCAGAACGAAGATCGATCTTTGAAAAGAATTGCGCACCTTGCAACTGATCGAACAGGTCATCAATACGAGGTATCATTACCTATTCTTGATGGTGACATGGTTCAACTCCCGATAGTCAATATAAAGTCGCATACTCCCGGCTTTCTTCTTTACGAATAAAATAGGAGCACCCCAAGGAGACGTACTAGGACGAATAAAACCGATGTCCAACAACTCCTGTAGTTGGACCTTTAACTCCTGAAGTTCAATAGGAGCCATTCGATATGGGATTTTAGAAATGGATTTTGTACCGGGTTCAAGGTCAATAAAGAATTCAACTTCACGTTTTGGGGGTAGACCGAGAAGTTCTTTGGGAAATACATCAGGAAACTCATTAACAATAGAAATATCATTCAAACCTGACGTATTTTGATTTAAATCAGTGACATGAGCTAAGAAAGCTTGACATCCATTTTTTAATAAACGAATAGCTTTATGACTTGAAATGACATTGACTGATTTTAGTGGTTTGGTAGTTTGAATTCGCACAACAGGTTGGTTAGGAATATGAAAACTAACAACCTTACGAAAATAATCAATTTTGGCATGATAAGTGGTTAACCAGTCAATTCCTAAAATCACATGAAATGCAAGTATTTTCAAAAATATAAGATCAACAGGTAGGGTGAGGGTACCAATTTGAATCAAGTAAGATTTATAAACTGTAGATGTAACGAAGGTTTCTCTCAACGGAGTTTCAACAGATAAGTCAAAGTCTAATTTATCAGGATTCAAGTTCAAACGTTGAGCACAAGTAGGTGAAATAAAAGAATGGGTAGCACCGGTATCTAATAAGGTGTAAACTTCGCAAGAGTTTATTATCAGCTTACCCGTGATCACCTCGTTCGGGTTCCTTGCTTGTTGGGCAGTTACTACAAAAGCTCTTCCGGGAATCACTGACTTTGACTTGTCAGGGACAGCCTTTGGAGTCACCATCCCTGCTGGACTTGGTTTCGCTACAGGACACACTCGAGCTATGTGCCATTCCTTTCCACAGTTATAACACACCTTGGATTGTTGTGTGCAGTTGGGACTGATGTGTCCTCTTGCCCGCATTTATAGCATACAACCAACGGTCGTTCTCCTCCCCTAGAAACAGTTGATGTTGGTGCTGCTGTCGATGCTTTCACGTTTTCATTGTTGTACCTCTTCTTGAAATCTCCCCCTGACTCACTTCTTCTATTATCATGGCCACGATTACCACCGGAGTGGTTACCGCTTCTGTTATGATACTTTCCTCCCTGCTGGTTGTCATTGTTCCGATGACTGCTGCCACCGGTACGACCCTGGTTGTTGTCCCTTGGGTGAACATAATCATTATCTTGTTCTAATAACTGGGCCCTGTTCACTACATCCGAATATAGAGAAAATTTGTGAGAAATGAGGTATTGACGAATTTCTGGTTTCATACCTCCCAGAAACATCCGCGTCATACGTTCCTCATTCTCCACCAAATGAGGTGCAAACCGGGATAACTCCGCGAATTTAGCCTCGTACTGGGACACCGTCATGTTGTTCTATTCCAGTATGATAAACTATTCCTCTTTTATGTGACGAATACTTTCTGGAAAATATTTGTCATTAAATAGTTTCTGGAATCCCTCCCAAGACTTCTTGAGTGCGGCAGGCTGGGTACGCTTCATAGATTCCTACCAATAATCTGCCTCTCCACGGAACATAAACGTGATGAATGGAACCTTCTGTTCCTCCGTGCATCCCAAGACATCAAATATCTTGGTAATTTGCTTAATCTAATTTTCTGCCTTGATTGGATATGGCTTTCCCTGAAACTCTGGTGGTCCTAACTCTTTGAACTGCTTGGCAGTGACAAGCTGCGAGTTGTTATTTTCACCTGTATTATGAACACGAGTCTCCCTCGTCTGGCTTTGCATGAACTGTAAAAAGTTCCTAAACATCCCATCATTCATCATTTCTTCGGTCGGGTTGTTTACAGGAGGAATATAGCCTTCCTGTTGCACGTTCTCTTGGTTGGTGATTAAAGGTGTCTTAACGGTCTCATTCACTCCATTGTTTAGATTTTCAACTGCCATTCTCAATTACTGCCATAAAACAAGGGTTAATTAAACAAATTAACATATCACATATTAACTCTATGTTCCAACCGACCAATTAAATACCAAATAAGCTTAGGTAGGACACACTAGCGAAGGTTTTACTCGTCTCTCCCCTCCTAGTTCTATTCCCAGATCTCCGCCAGAGATCATATCCCTAAGCTCTGATACCAACTGTGACGCCCCCAAAATAGGTTCAATACTCAACCCATTCTGAGTCGCCAAATACATGGTACAGAATTCAAATACAATCTTTTATAACATACGGTCGTGCAAAATACGACTACACAAACTGTGAGTTTCAATATATATCGTATATAATACGAAATATAAACACTCAAATTCAGTCCTCGTTTATTATAATTATTATCACACTATTTTATAAAAATAGTGAGGACTACTACTGCTCTACTCTGACCATCACACCGATCCCCGACTAGTTCCCGCAATATTCTCATTCCCTGAAGAAGACAATAGATGAAAAAGGGTGAGCTCAACTAGCCTAGTAAAGAATCTTATGACTAAGATAATGAAGAATAAATTATCGTTAGTCTTCAACAAATCAGATAAAATATTATGGACAACAAGTTTTAGATCAACAACTACAGCGAAAATATCAATTCATTAGAAGAGTTACGTAGAGAATGAAGTATACTATCTTCTATGATTTAAAAGTCCATCATCAATATTTTATCCCTGTAATATCAATCAATATATATCTCAAATCAAATATTCATCTTTGCACTACGGACCAAAGATATTTATTTGTATCACCAGTTGGTCATATTCATCTCAATACCTGTCATCTTTGCACTACGGGCCAAAGATATTCATTAGATAATCATTCATCTTTGCATTACAGGCCAAAGATATTCATCAAGTAATCATTCATCTTTGCACTACATGCCAAAGATATTCATTTGTATCACCATTTAAGACTGAGGATGATGAAAAATATTTTAAAAAACGAATTCAGTGAGATAAAGGACAAAGATTAGGAATTCGTAAATCAATCTATCCAAGTTCAAAAATACTCTATAATAATACTTTGTGGAATAAAATTCAAGAATAAAGATCAAAACTTGAATCCAATCAAAGATAGGACCCACAATAGCCAACTTGGACAAATAGAAGAAAATTTAATTTTTTTCGTGAATAGTGTCGTATACGTGAATAGTGCCGTATACGTGAATAGTAATCTCGACGAAAAAAGTAAGAATTTCATAATAAAATCCATGCCAATATTTTGATATAATGATATTGAAAAGAATAACATCATTTACGAAAGAAAATAACATCTCTTACCTTAACATGAGAGTAGTTTTGACTTAAATATCGGATATAGTGCTGAGAAAAATCTTGTACCGTAATCCACACTCAAAGTATCAAAATACTCACAAGAAATACGCTCGATATTATAGAGAGAAAATTTTCTGATTCTGGTGTGATTTTTCATTTCTAATTAAGCACCCTATTTATAGGAAAATGCCAGAACACCAAAGCTGACTTTTTTTTTTCTCCCGACGGCTTCTCCCAGCACACCTCAATTGAAATTGAAATTTCAGCATTTACAACCTACAAAAATAAAAGTGGGACCCACCCATGTTTTTAATAAAAATATTTATTTTCGATACTTCAATAATTCATTAATAAATAACTCTTTTATCAGAAAAATACAAATTTTATATTTTTTTCATAGGAAATTTAATTCTCTACAACTTTGTAGAAGGAAGTTTTTCCAAATTTCGAACGAAAAATGACCGAAATCTACATACGGATGATTTTCAAGTGTCTCATTTTTGAAAGCTGGCAGCTCACCAACGAGGAATTCCAATTTCCTCCACCAGCCACCTTTTTATATATATAATATATATATATATATATATATATATATATATATATTAAATGATTAAAGAATTCCATTTTTAACAAAATGAAAAAAACATCAGCATCTTCTTTTTGACCAAAAGCAATCAGCATTTCATAATTTTCCAAAAATATTCCACCCTTAATATCCACACTAAATAAATATTTTCTTATCATTATTATCAATAATTAATTATTCACAAATAATATTGCAGAACCACAATATTGACAATCAGGTCGTTCCTAGGAAAGAAGGGATTTTCCGATAAGAATTTCTCCTTACTGGCGCGCAATTAAACAATCCCTCCTAGACAGAACTTCCTTAGACATTGCCAATAATACTATCTAATAATATTATTCAAATAATATGAATTATTGATTTGATAATTTAAAATACTGTGCAGTGGTTACCGTGATAATTATTGAATCAATAAAATATAATATCAACGTAACAATTTTGAACTAATAAAATATTATGCAATTATCAATGTAGCAATTATTGAATCAATAATATAAAATATTAAACAGTAATTACTATAACAATTATTGAGTAGTGACTTCTTACGTAAGAATCAATAATTAGAATTACTGTGCAATACCGTGTGCTACTGTTCAACACAGCGTATTACTGTACTTTAACCACCGGGTATTTCAACAGTTCTAACGGTAACAACTACGCCGTTATATTTAGAAAACTCAATCTTGTCGTTTTCTTCATCCGATAGTTATTCCATTGTGGAGCCCACAAATGGCTGCGCCGTCGTACGAATATTCTCCGAGAACAAGAATATTCCACGACCAAACGAATATTCCCTGACAACAATGAATATTTTATTACCACTTGCTAACTTTGAAAAATTTGCACATTACACTCATAACTTATCACATTTATCAAATCAACACATTACTATTTCAAAATAATATATAGAGAAAATTCAATCTTTATTCATAAAAGTTAGGGTCTTACATGCCAGTTAAACATATCCAAATTATTAACATAATTCCATACAAATTCCAATATAAGAAACTGCATTCCGTCGCATATCCTCTATTCCTTATCATTCAGCTAGCAGATATTATCGCATTTTATACTTTACCTGCAAAAAGGTTATTTTTGCAAGATTGAGCTCGACAGCTCAGCAAATCTAATAGTTTCATGCTTCACATAACACATAATATCATGCTCAAATCATACCTCAAGATTATTAAAGTTTAAGTAACATATGTAACACATGCATATCAAATATCAAGTGAAGACTGAGTTTTAAAAACTCATTCAAATTTAGTCAAAAGTTGACGTTCTTCATTCCATAAATATAATATGTAATTCATATAATCATGTCAAATTCATATAAGAATTGGAAGACTTGCATTGCGTCCTCGTTTATCGCTATGCGCGTATCATACACCATTGTATATCTTGTTCCTTTTGATTTACTTAATCCTTACATTTACATTTGCTGCATAACCTAGATAATTAAGCCACGTTATTACATAATTAAAACATACCGTACATTTATGGCTTCCGCTAAAAATTTAGTATAGTTTTCCAAACTTTAGTCAAATTTTAAATCGACCTTATCGTCATATATAAATAGATTAACTTAAACTTCTATATGATGAATTTTTTAATTTAATGAAAGGTACAAGTATATATTCATCAAGACTTCACTGTTTAAACAAATATTTTCAGAAAACTCTGGAACATGGTGCGACTCTATTCACAAAAACACTTGAGGATCAGGGAGCAAATTTAAGACATCATTCTCAAACATTTTCATGAGAGACAACTATCTAAGAATCACTTGACTTCTGGTTATAGAAGAATATTGTTCAAGCACTACTGAAATATTCTAATAACTTCAGTGCCTATAAAACAATCCTTAACAATCCTTGTTTAATAAGTGAGTCGATCTTAAATACCATCTATTGATTACTAATTAGGTGAATGGGCGAGGTCCTTTGCATTTTATGAGGAGAATCAATAGATCCAAAAGAAACACCTATACCAAACAGAGGAAGCCACATGTGCAGCCAAATAGCTTATTAACAAGACTTTGGAGTTTGAACTAAGACACCCATAATAGCAAACAAATCGCACGATAGCACATGCCTTACAGCTCAGGTTGTTTGTCAATGAATTGAAACTCTTATTAACAATGGACAGAATACATAGATAATAATCTATTAGTTTACGACTTTTATATCTATTTTGAATCTGTCTCATGGTTAATTATTAACATAAAACAGATTGACCTCCAAACAACAGTTAGAAATAGTTGATGTGATGGTTACTATGATCATTTGTAACCATTGATTTCTGCCATAAAAACCACTTCACTTAATAACATCAACTAATTCTCATGTTTTAGCAAAATAGCCGTATTGAGGCATTTTATCAAACACAAGAGCATGGTTTAATTTCCAGATTTCATAGTCATAAACATGGTTTCGCCCAATTTTTTTTTCCAGCCTTATTACTCTACACAAAGTATACTCCCATTACAACACAGATTCACAACCAACTAGAGCAATATATGACCACCATAAATAATGGGATAAATAATATTTACCCATTATTTATGAAAATAACTAAAAATATATAACTTACCTTGCAAAAATGCTTAATTAGTTCTGTTATTAATCAATTGCTTGATCCAAGTTGTCGTGAAATTCTTCCTTGACAACACTTGAATCTAATTCCCTTTTCAATTTGGTTGCTATGATTTTATTTCTTTCCTTCCTCCCTTCTTTGGGTTGGATGAAAAAAACAGAGTTGTTTCTCCTTCTTTCTTCTTTGAAACGGAATGGAAAGCAAGGACCTATTTTTCTTTCTTTCTTTCTTTCTTTCTTTCTTTCTTTTTGGGTCGGATGTAAATGGAATGGAGAGAGCAGCTTTTTTAGTCTCTTATTATTTCTTCATATGATGGATATGTACGTGTCATATATTAATCAAAGGAAATCACCACCTTCTACTTAATTTGCAACATGACTCGGCATACACATGACATATACTAATATATATTTTGACAACCCCAAAAATCAGATTATCCCGAATATTAAGTTTAAAAAATTATTAACTAATAAAATAAATTTTTATTAATTATATTCAGTGCTACATGTTTATTAGTCATTTTATGGCGTAGGATGATTAGAAAGCGGGAGTATTCTGGCTACGAGTTAGAATGAACGAGCAAGAATTTTCAAGACGAAAATAAAAGATTTTGAGAACAAAAATATTTCTGAAAAAAAGACGAAATATGCATTATTGATCTGACAAAACCTAAGGTTTAGGAATAACCTAGGCCTTTCTGAGAGTTCGGTATGTCGTAATGATATTCCGTCTGAAGATTTGTCGGTCATATGTCGTGAAAAGTTATGTTAGTCGATAAAAGTTTTTCTCGAAAAATGCACAAAAATAGGACGAAATAAAAATGATGAAAAGTATTGTTATGTACTTTTCATTCGCTTAACTACGTTGTGGGAAAACGTGACGGAAAATGCTAATAATCAAAAAAGTGTTTTTCAATTTTTTCAAAGTTTCGAAGAACGCATAAAAGTTAATCTGTAAAGGAAAGACGAAATATCCAAAAATATTTGGATTCCGAGAAACACAGTTTTTCAAACTGTCGGGCGAATTTCGAAAGACAAAACTATGAAACTTCCAAGAGAAGCTTCGTGAATAGTTAGGAGGTGTGAATAGTGAGGAGGTGGGGGTAAAATCGTAAAAAGTCTCCAAATGACCAAAATGCCCCTTATCTTGAAAATCTATATAAACAAGCTTAACTCTTCATTTTTCAAAAAATCGAGAGAGAAAACTCTGGACAAATGAAGAGAGGACGCGAGGGACTCGAATTAACAAGTCTTGGGAGTGGAAAGTTAGCAAATCGCCAGCTTTGCCAAGCGGAAGAAGAAAATGAAAGAGATAAAAGGTATTAAAACTTACCTGTAATCAATTTTTTTTTAAATTTTCTATGTCAAATATATAGCTTAATGAAAATAGAAGTAAAAGATGTTAATAAACGATTTTCATATGGTTTAATCATAAGAAAATGAAGAAATAAGAATTTAAAGTTTAGTTTATAAACTTCTTTAAAAGTTTTCATAGAAAGTGTAAGACCCCAACTTTTATAAATAAAGATTTAATTTTCTTTATATATTATTGTTAAATAGTAAGGTGATAGATAAATAAATGCTATAGTTATGAGTAATTTGTGCAAATTTTATAAAGTAAGCAAGTTGTCATAAAATATTCGTTGTGTTAGAGAATATTCGTTTGGCAGATGAATATTCTTTTTGTCGGAGAATATTCGTACGACGGCGCAATCATTGGTGGACCCCACAACGGAATAACCGTCGGATATATAAAGCGACAGAAATAATCTTTTTGTAAAAATAACGACAAGACTTTTACCGTTAAACTGTTGAAATACCAGGTGATAAAAGTACAGTAATATGCATTGTTGCATAGTAGCATACGGTATTGCACAATATCTCTGATTATTGATTCTTACGTAAGAAGTCACATAGTATTTCATTCAATAATTGCCACAGTAGTTGCTGCATAGTATCTCATATTATTGATGTTGGGTTTGTATGAAATCGTGACGCAATCAAATTGCAAAAATTAGCGGAAGCATGGTATATCAGAGTTTAAAAAAATTTCTACAAAACCATTGCCCGGATCATCCTTTATGCAAATTATTAATTTAAAACGATAAATAAGAAATTATAGAATCATACCCTTGTAGAACGAAGCTTCCACAGGTATTAGTTCAACTCCTTGTTCTTCGTGATCTCCTTGAATTTCCGGGTTAGATTCCTTCCTTTGATCAACGTTAGCCACCCAAGTGTTTGGCCTCTAGAGGTGATCCACCAAGGAAGATGAATTATCAAGAAGGAGGGTGTTTGGCTTAGTTTTCTATTCTCTATAGAAAAGGAGTACTCTCCAACAATTGAAATTGCATCAAGTAATATCTATTATAAGAATCCTCTTATATAGATATTGGTCAACCCTTCTAATCCTATTAGACATGAGATTTCTTTTAATTAATTAAACTCCTTTAATTAATTTAGGCTTCCCACCACATGGGGAATAATTAATTAAATTCATTTAATTAATTTGTCTCCTAATCTTATTAGGAATAAATGAGAGTACTAATATTAAATTAATTACTAAACTCCTTTAGAAATTAAAATAATAATAATTATAATAATATTAATAAGACTCCTCTTATTAATTTATATTTAATATTTCTAAAATATTAAATAATAAATATTAAGCTATTTAATTTATTCTATCACCATAGATTAAATTAATTTCACATAATGCATTATTACGATTATGCCATTACCTTCTTAAATAATTATTCTTCCTTTTATGGTGTGACCCTTTAGGTTCTCCATATTAAACCGGTTGTGAATAAATCAATTAGAACAATTCTAATCTTATTTAAATAAATAAATTAAACTAATAATCTATTTAAATAAATAATATTTATTCTACAATAGGGATAAGCCTCCCTAGCGATCAACGACTTTCCAGATAATATAGATTTCAACATTAATCATAAAAGAACCTGTGAGTAAATAGTTACCATACAATTCAATCCTTCCACCATACATTGTCCCAATTAAATATAAGACATGAATTTACTGTCAAGTCTTATTTTATTTAATTATATGTATTTCGATTAGAAAATGCACAACTCCGATTAATGCAAATTAGAAACCTCTTTCTAATTTCATTCCACCTTGGCCAAGGATTCCTGGGTTGTCATTTAACGAATCACATAAGACATATCTCCTCTTTTACTAGAGGTGGTAGATTCTTTATTTGTCATTCATTATCTCCATATGTAACTCATTATACCCAAGCATACCCTTTTATATACCCTAAAAGACTTTAAGGAATAAGTCAAAGTATAATTCATTACATACAAGATACTATGATGATCTCAAGTCCAAGGATCACTTGTACTACTATCACATTAGGAATTCCTATTGACAGGCGAGTAAAACTCCATTAGGTATTCCATAGCGAGTCACGTTTAGTGAACTTATTCTCCAATAAGCACCTACATACTTGCTTTAGTGTCTCCACACAAATGATCATGAGATCAATCATCCTCATCCAATGAGCAAGCAACATATGTACCAATCTATCCGGATTTACTAATCCCCTTTTTAGTAATCCCACGATTGGGAACTATTTTAGTTTTAGAGCTTTCTAAGAATTTAGATCTCATTAGCATGATCATCATCATGATTCTAAAAGCATTGCTTAAAACTATGGGTTATTTACATATTATAAAAACAGCACCATGTAGATAATTAAATGCATTTAATAAATGAATATTTTATTAATAAATAAATAAGATTGTTTACAAAGTACGTGCTTTATCATCATACATGATTGGCTTGTATGTACACTACTATCAATCTCCCACTTGCACTAAAGCCAATCGCTATGGTATCTCATACCCATCTTCTCTAAGTGACGATCAAACTGCTGTTGTGTTAAAGCTTTAGTAAATGGATCTGCAATGTTGTCTTGAGAGTCTACACGCTCCAAGGTGACGTCTCCTCTTTCAATGATCTCCCTGATCAAGTGAAATCGCCGCAACACGTGTTTAGATTTTTGATGAGACCTTGGTTCCTTAGCCTGTGCAACTGCTCCTGTGTTATCACAGTAAACGGGAACTGCTTCTCCAATGCTAGGAACCATACCAAGTTCAGTTATGAACTTCTTCATCCAAACAGCTTCCTTTGCAGCTTCACTTGCAGCTATATGCTCTGCCTCTGTCACTGAATCAGCAACTGTTTGCTGCTTGGAACTCTTTCAACTCACTGCGCCTCCGTTCAAGGTAAAAACATACCCCGAAACAGATTTACTGTCATCTTGGTCCATTTGAAAACTTGAGTCTGTGAAGCCCTCGAGTTTTAATTCAGACCCACCGTAGACAAGAAAAATATCCTTAGTCCTTCTCAAGTTTTTTAGGATATTCTTCACTGCCTTCCAGTGCTCTTCTCCTGGATTCGACTAGTATCTGCTCGTTACACTAAGTGCATGAGCAACATCCGGTCTAGTACATATCATACCGTACATGGTAGATCCTATTGCATAAGCATAAGGGATCTTACTCATACGGGCTCTCTCCTCAGGTGTCTTTGGGGCCTGTTTCTTGGAGAGATGTATTCCATGGCTCCTAGGCATGAGACCTCTTTTGGAATCTTCCATGCTAAATCTCTTTAGCATTGCATCAATGTACGTTCCTTGGGATAAACCAAGCATCCTTTTAGATCTATCTTTATAGATCTTTATCCCCAAAATATAGGATGCTTCTCCCAAGTCCTTCATGGAGAAGTGTTTAGATAACCAGATTTTAATCGATTGTAGCATAGGAATGTCATTCCCTATCAGTAATATATCATCAATATATAATACAAGGAATAAAACTGCGCTCCCACTAACCTTCTTGTACACACATGGTTCATCGTCGTTTTTGATAAAATCAAACTCTTTGATTGTCTCATCAAAACGAATGTTCCATCTACGAGAAGCTTGCTTCAATCCATAAATGGATTGTTGCAGCTTCCAAACTTGATTTGTTCTAACCTTTGAAACAAATCCCTCTGGCTGTGTCATATACACATCTTCCTCAAGTTTCCCATTGAGGAAGGCCGTTTTCACGTCCATCTGCCAGATCTCATAGTCGTTATAAGCTGCAATCGCAAGCAAAATTCGAATGGACTTGAGGAGAGCTACTGGTGAAAAGGTTTCATCATAGTCAACTTTTTGTCTTTGTTTGAAACCTTTTGCAACCAGTCGGGCCTTATAGGTCTCTACCTTGCCGTCCGCTCCAGTCTTTCTTTTAAAGACCCATTTACACCCAATAGGCTTAATGCCTTCAGGTGGTGAAATCAAAGTCCATACTTTGTTTTCATACATGGAGTCCATTTCGAATTTCATAGCTTCAAGCCATTTCCCTGAGTCTTTATTACTCATAGCATGTTCGTAATTCAATGGATCATCATCATTCATGATGTGTACCTCATCGTCATCCTCTATAACGAATCTATATCTCTCAGGTATCTTCGGTACTCTTCCAGATTTACGAACAGGGTGTGGTATAGTAGGTTCTTCTACTTTGTCAGGTACCTGACTTTGATCCGTGGTAATTTGTGGGTCTTGAACTTCTTCAAGATATATCTTACTCCCACTGACCCCTTCATGGATAAAATCCTTTTCCAAGAAGGCAGTATGTTTCACAACAAACACCTTTTGATCAGTTGGATGATAGAAATAATACTCTAAAGTTTCTTTAGGGTATCCCACAAATCTACACTTATCGGATTTAGTCTGTAGCTTATCGTTTTCAAACTTTTTGACATAAGCTGGACAACCCCAAGTCTTAACATGCTTAAGATTTGGTTTTCTCCCCTTCCACATCTCATATGGAGTCTTTGGGGCGGATTTGGTAGGTACCTTGTTAAGTAGGTATGCAGCCGTTTCTAGGGCATATCCCCAGAAAAAAATTGGAAGGTCGGTAAAACTCATCATGGATCGAACCATGTCCAACAGTGTTCGATTTTTCCTTTCAGATACTCCATTTAACTGTAGTGTACCTGGAGGAGTCCATTGTGAGATTATACCATTTTCTTTGAGACAATTGAGAAACTCACCGCTTAAGTATTCTCCACCTCGATCTGATCGAAGTATCTTTATACTCTTTCCCGTTTGTTTCTCTACTTCACTTCTGAACTCTTTGAACTTTTCAAATGATTCTGACTTGTATTTCATTAAATACACATATCCAAATCTTGAGTGATCATCAGTGAAAGTAATAAAATAAGAATACCCACCCCGTGCACTTGTTGTCATAGGTCCACAAACGTCTGTGTGAATCAATGCCAACAACTCTGTAACTCTTTCTCCTTTTCCACTAAAAGGAGATTTAGTCATTTTACCCATGAGACAAGATTCACAAGTTGGATATGATTTATAATCAGATAAATCAAGGAGCCCATCTTTATGCAACTTGGATAATCTTGTTTCATTGATATGACCGAGTCTACAGTGCCACATGTAGGTATAATTAATATCATCTCTTTTCCTTTTCTTAGTTTGTTCAATTTGAAAAATATTTTCTTGTAAGTCAAGTGTATAAAGTCCATTTCGCAAATTTCTAACACCATATAAAATATCGTCTTTATAAATAGAACAACTATTGTTCTTTATAACAACGTTAAATCCTTCCATATCCAATACAGAAATTGAAATAATATTTTTAATAATATTCAGAACATAATAACAATTATTAAGATAAATGGACTTGCCCGAAGGCATTGCTAAATAATAAGTTCCTACAGCTAATGCAGCAACCTTTGCTCCATTCCCCACTCATAGGATCACCTCATCATTGTTCAGCTTTCTACTTCTGACCAGTCCCTTCACATTATTACATATGTGAGAATCACAGCCGGTATCCAATACCCAAGTAGAATTTTGACTTTCTGAAAAATTAATTTCAATCATGAACAAACCTTGATTGGAAGTCGAAGCTTCTCCAAGCTTCTTCTTTGCCAGAAACTTCTTGCAGTTTCTCTTCCAATGACCCGACTCGTTGCAATGGATGCACATTCCTTTGCTAGCTGGATCAGATTTCTTTTGTTCCTTTATGTTCACTTTGCCCTTGGTCATCCGAGATCGGAAGAGCTCCTTAGATATCTCATATCTAACAGTCCTACTTTGTTCACCAAACAACTCCTTGAGGTGAATCAACATAGTAGGAGCATCCATGTTTTCGTGCTGACGCTGAAGCTCGTTATTCATGGATGCGAGCCTGATGCATTGAGTCACAGATGCATCATCTTGCCACTTTACAATGGTGGAAATCTCTTCCTCAGAGGCTGTTTCTGGAACAATTCCAGGGACAGATGAGTTTAGGACATAAGAAATCTTTTTAGCAGTGAGAACTATTCTCAGATTTCTTAGCCAGTCCGTATAATTCGGCCCGATAAGCTTATTAGAGTATGCTTCGCAGTGAAATTAGTGATTTTGACATTTTTAAAATTCTGCATGTGAAAAACAACATTTTAGCAAACATTCATTTTATTAATTTTGCATACCAAAATAAATTTAGGTCTTTATTTTAAATTGGTATCTCCCACTATTTTTATCAAACTATATTACCCTCACTTATATAGTTCGGCAACATCTAATTAAAGATTTGCTAGTGAGAATAAGGATCCCATTTCAAATGTATATAACCTTGTGGATAGCACAACAAGCGATATACAAATAAATAGGTAGACAACTCTTGTCAATTACATCACTATATAACTCCTTTTATTTTGCCTCTTAAATCATAATGGTCAAGTGTGTGCACATCCGAACTAAAATGATTTAAGTTAAGTCCAGCCTAGCACTTCCATAAATTCAAAAAAGAAAAATGTTCGTCCTTGTGGATAGCACAACAAGACTAGATCGTTTAATTTTCTTGATAAGCATCAAATGTGATTAATTAACATCTTAAATACGCAATACTCGCCTTGTGGATAACACAATAAGATCATATTAAATATTTAATACTCTATTAATTTATCATGCTCGAAGGCGACGTTCGATATTCCAAATATCATGTGAACGCTTCGGGCTTAATATTATTTCTTTGAGGGGTTTGTTATTATTTGTCTCATCTTGTTTAGCGCGCATGCACATATATATATAAAATACGCGTCATTTTATTAAACATGCGAAGAATGTTTGCATAAAATATAATATATATAATATTTAGCATGCAATATAGAATATTATATTCTACCCGGATTGATTATGGACTTTTATTCTAGTTTGGTTCACTAGAGCCACCAAGTGAACCAAAAGGTCAAACCTAGGAGTGCAAGAATTTAAATTTAAATATAACTATTACATTTAAACCCGGGCTCCATACAAACAGGTCTTCACGCGCTCCTTGCTCCTTGGTCTCCAATTTCTTCAAGATAATTCTATCTATTTCTATTACATTAAACTATTTAATTTAAATAGAAACCTTGATCAGCAGTCAAGGGGAAGTACATAGGAGGGAGATAGAATTTTACATCACGAATTTTTTTTTTAGAGAAGACGAGGTACACAGACCCCATTTAATAAAACCCATTCATTCAAGCATTCAACTAAAATAAAATCCAATCACATTGGTCAAATAGTCCATAATCAATCCCCATTTATTATTATACATATCACCATATATATCAATAAATAAATATTCATCTCATGAATTAAAAAATTCCATATATATATGAGTATCATTTAATGGGCAATTTTAAATTGCATGAAATCCAATTTCAAGATTAAAATAAACTCTTTATTTTAATTATAAAATTATTTAGAATATAATATATAAATATATCATATTTATTTTTTTTAAAAAGAAGTCACCTTCTTTTATTAAAAGAGTCCTGCAGGTTTATTAAAAGAGTCCTTTTCTGATGGGTCACATTCTTTTTGGAGTAAGAAAGAGACAACACATTTTCTTTGCAGAATTCAAGATTAGCACCCAAAAAAAAAATTTGTGATTCGTCCCAAAAAAAAAAAAACGTCATTTTTTTTTCTTAAAAAATAATAATTTTATACAATAAAATTATGCCCAATAAATTATTTTAAATATATACTGTGGGTAAGGAAACGTACCTTACTAGGGTTAGGGTTTCGAGTTGGCTGAGGAGGAGAGAAATTCACAAAGAGTATGGTCTTGATTGATTGATTGAAGAGGGGAGAAGAACAGTGGTTTCGTAAGTTACCGTTTATATATATATATATATATATATATATATATATATATATATATATATATATATATATATAAAATATGAAAAGACATGACGTTGACAAATAACAAAATATATATTATATATATATGGATAATAAAATATATATATATATATAAAAGAATGAAACCTGCAAAGATTATAATATATATGTATATTCGCAAGTAACCTGCAATGATTATAAGATATATATATACATTTATTCGCATGTAACAGTGTCCCTCTCGTGGATACATATGTATATATATAATATGAAACAAATCACGTTGCAGTTCATCATCATCATCACTATTGTGATTTAATTGATTGACCGGGTGGATCAATTATGAGAAATTGATAATGGAAACTCACGTGTCTGTAGTAATTTCTTCCTTACATTTGCGTAGAATTGCGTCAATCGTTTTTCTTTCTGGAATAGTTCTCCAATACAATACTACTGATATTGTATTACTTTATCAATTATGAAGAAGAAACTCAGCCTTTCTTTTCTATATATACACAAACACAAAGCATGTATCCTAATAAACTTGGGACTCTATATGAATCAATCTGTACAAAAAATTGTTTTGTTTTAGAACTCTAATTTTTTGTCAGGAAGTTTGTTTTCCCAAACTTCTTATCTGGTTCGGATTGTTAAATATATATATATATATATAATTATTTGCTCTTGGAAAAAATTATTAATAATAAATGATGCATATACTTATTATTTAATTATGAGTAATGTAGTAATGAAAAACCTATGGATCATGATTGAAAAATATATATATATATATATAATAATAATAAATAAATAAATACTGACCATGCATCTTTATTTATTTATTTATATATATATTTTATTTCCAGATAACATGCTACGTTATATTAGTAGGTTTGTTTAATCTGTATTAAATATATTTATAATGCATCTTTATTTCCATATTTCTGAGTAATCGATATATATTATTAACTGTTGCAACTAATCCCCTGTTTGCCAAGTTTTCAGATTTAATTTAGCAGGATTTGGAAACAAATTTGATAAATGATTTCCAGTATATCTTGGTAGAGCTCCCTTAGGATTTTCTTCTCATAAGATTTTGATTTTTGAGATTTGCAACATCGAGCTCGGCGTATTATTCAGAAATTTGGAACAGGATTCAAAGTTAACAAGTATTTTTGCACGATCGTCACTTCGAAGGCGTGACTCACGTGCAGGGGGCAAATGTGAGCCTAAGTATAAATTAGGGTTTACATGTGATCTAAAGAAACGAGGAGAAGCCTTCACGTGTCCCGAGGCAGAAGGCTCGTGGAGGTTGCTCATTTTGGGAATTGATTGAGGGATTGGATTGGTGGCTAGAAGAACAGGTAAGCGATTGCTCAAGTAACACGTGGCAGAACTCCTAGGATCCAGGAACCCTACTAGAGTATCAAGAATCCAGAGAGCCTTCTTGAGTGTCTTCAGTTCAGAGAGAATCCAAAAGTCCACCCCCTTCTATTGAAGTGGAAGGGGGTATTTATAGAGTTTTCTGGAAAATAGTCACGTGCCTGGCACATGTGTGGGTCTTGTGCCTGACACATGTCTGGGTCTTGTGCCTGGCATGTGACTTCAGAAGAAATTCCTTAATTACTTGAGTAATGCCTAAATTGCCCTGTCCTTTTAGCCACCAATCCAATCCCTCAATCAATTTCCAAAATGAGCAACCTCCACGAGCCTTCTGCCTCGGGACACGTGAAGGCTTCTCCTCGTTTCTTTAGATCACATGTAAACCCTAATTTATACTTAGGCTCACATTTGCCCCCTGCACGTGAGTCACGCCTTCGAAGTGACGATCGTGCAAAAATACTTGTTAACTTTGAATCCTGTTCCAAATTTCTGAATAATACGCCGAGCTCGATGTTGCAAATCTCAAAAATCAAAATCTTATCAGAAGAAAATCCTAAGGGAGCTCTACCAAGATATACTGGAAATCATTTATCAAATTTGTTTCCAAATCCTGCTAAATTAAATCTGAAAACTTGGCAAACAGGGGATTAGTTGCAACAGTTAATAATATATATCGATTACTCAGAAATATGGAAATAAAGATGCATTATAAATATATTTAATACAGATTAAACAAACCTACTAATATAACGTAGCATGTTATCTGAAAATAAAATATATATATAAATAAATAAATAAAGATGCATGGTCAGTATTTATTTATTTATTATTATATATATATATATATTTTTCAATCATGATCCATAGGTTTTTCATTACTACATTACTCATAATTAAATAATAAGTATATGCATCATTTATTATTAATAATTTTTTCCAAGAGCAAATAATTATATATATATATTTAACAATCCGAACCAGATAAGAAGTTTGGGAAAACAAACTTCCTGACAAAAAATTAGAGTTCTAAAACAAAACAATTTTTTGTACAGATTGATTCATATAGAGTCCCAAGTTTATTAGGATACATGCTTTGTGTTTGTGTATATATAGAAAAGAAAGGCTGAGTTTCTTCTTCATAATTGATAAAGTAATACAATATCAGTAGTATTGTATTGGAGAACTATTCCAGAAAGAAAAACGATTGACGCAATTCTACGCAAATGTAAGGAAGAAATTACTACAGACACGTGAGTTTCCATTATCAATTTCTCATAATTGATCCACCCGGTCAATCAATTAAATCACAATAGTGATGATGATGATGAACTGCAACGTGATTTGTTTCATATTATATATATACATATGTATCCACGAGAGGGACACTGTTACATGCGAATAAATGTATATATATATCTTATAATCATTGCAGGTTACTTGCGAATATACATATATATATATTATAATCTTTGCAGGTTTCATTCTTTTATATATATATATATATATATATTTTATTATCCATATATATAATATATATTTTGTTATTTGTCAACGTCATGTCTTTTCATATTATATATATATATATATATATATATATATATATATATATATATATATATATATATAAACGGTAACTTACGAAACCACTGTGACGTTTTACGTTTTTTTTTTTTTTTTTTTTTTTTTTTGAATTTCTATCACTTATTTTTCCTTTCAGGTAATTGCAGGATTTTTCTTTTCTTTTTTCTGATATTAAAGAAAGACTTACTTTTAAAGAATTCCAAGCGGCGCTTCGCTCCAATCAATCAAACAACGAACCAAGAACGGAAGCAAGGTACCATAGTTGGACCATCATGGATGGGTGCACCTTAGTAGGGTGCCAAATCCCAAGGTGGCTGAACCTCAGCATAACGAATCTCCATGTGGTCGAATCCTGAGGTGACCCTAGAGGATTTTCCGTCCTTTGCTAATTATTTTGTTTCCTCTTCTTTTCAGGTGTTCTTAATATCTCATCTTTCGGGATAAGTCTTCTTATTCGAGCTAAACTTTTTTTCTCGTCGGACATTGTCAAGGGGAGATTGTTTTTCAAAGCGACCTCATTTGTTCGGGATTCACCATTTCTCTTTTACCATGGTAAGCGTTTAATTTCGAATGCTTTCATCACCTTTTCCTTGTTTCATAGAATTCTCATGTCAAATCCCCCTCGTTGTAGGCTAATTCTGACGAACGTTCTGTGGACCCGAAAACCGCTAAGGAAATCCCCTTCATAAGCGAGTGGGGAAAAGCTCCTTTTTTTTGGTCTTTTGACGTTTTCTGGAAACAAACGAAGAAATATGATCGTGCAGCTTTTCCTTCACCTGACAAAGGGGGTTTATTTCTATATGCAGCTGCTGGTGAAAGTGCAGACAGCTTTCCCTGCTCTACTCAGATTCTCCGCATGTGCATTGAAAAACAGGAATACCCTTTCAGCCCCGTTCGTTTCCTGTCCGACTCATCTAGTCGCCTTCCGGGATGGCAACATTGGACCGATGATATCCTTGGGAATGCCGATTATGTAAAAATACTGGACAAAGCCGGGATTTTGCGTTGTATTCAGCTATGTAGGGATCTTCGTATCCAACAGGACTATGACGCCCTTACCTTACTGATTTCACGCTGGTGTTCTTCTACATGTACATTTGTCACTGCTTGGGGGGAGTTCACTCCTACTTTAGAGGATGTCTATGCCATTTACCAGTAATTATTTCTTCTGTTTTGTACATTCATCTTTATTTTTCGTGGATTATGTAATCATTCTGAACTATATCTTGTAGCCTTCGTGCTGATGCTTCAGCCTCTTGCGGTCCATCCAGCCTATCTCCTAGGGATGTCGAATGTGTTGCGTACTTGACAGAAGCCTTCAAGCAGGCTTCCAATTACACCACGAGGTTTCAAGGTAATATAATCCTTTCAGACTTCGAGACCCCTACCCATCCGGAGACTTCCTGGCTATCTTGGGTACGCTATTTCTTTCAGGATTACAAGCCTGGCCATTGGAATAGTTCTGTTTACAGGGAGTCCGTCCTCACTTTTCATGAGGAACATTGTCCTTTTCCTTTGACTGCTTATCTGGTTATGTGGTTATCTCACTTTATCTTCCCCGGCTCACCCATAGACGGTGTCTCGACCCGTATGTTTAGCTTAGCGGCTTTGTTATCTCGGGGTTTGGAGATCCCTCTTGCTCCTCTCTTCTTAGGGACCTTATATCGTCGCTTGGATGAAACTGTCCTTGCCATGAGAGAATCTGTCGGAAGGTACCCCTTCTCAGTTTCCCTCTTTCTTTCTTTCTTTCTTTTTTCGTATCATTAATGTTTCTTTCATTTATTCAGGTACGACGTGAGCTGCTTTGTTCCATGTTCCTTTCTTCAGATCTTCCTCTTTGAGCATTTTTGGAGCCATTCAACTTCTGGGCACTTTTCTCAGAAGAAAAGGAAATTTTCGCACCCTTTCTCATCGGCCAACATTGTTCCCACAACGCTCGCTGGATTGATCATAGAATTACTTCAGATTTACGGCTTTATATTGATGATTTTTCCTGTTTCACTGCTCGCCCTTACACCATTGTTCCAGAGGATGGTTTTCGGCCTCACTTCTACAGGAGGGAATTTCGTTCTTTTTCGAATGTTAAGGAATTGACTGGGTCTTCACTTTCTTGGTTCATATTCCTCCGAGCTACGGAACTTCCATATTTTGTTGAGGATGATGGGTTTGGCACTATACTTTACTCTCCTCATAGAGTCATGAGGCAATTTGGATTTGACCAAAATCGACCTTTCGGCCGCTCTTGCCAGAGGGATTACGAGGGTGCTCTCCTCAATTTTGTCCCCACATCCTCCTCATTTGCATGGGAGTTTCCAAAACCTTCTAATGCTTCTCGTAACCCTCTTCATTTCGTCATACCAGATGATTCCCGGCAAGGGCGATATACTACTTATGAACGCAACTACTGGCTCATCAACCTTAAAAAGTGGCAGGATAATACTATGATTTGTTCGCTGCCAGTTTCTCCTCCCGAACATCTTCAATGGACCAGAATGTTATGTTCTCCTAGATCTAATACTCGTTCAGAGCGTTGGCCAACTAGTAGTCGACTCTTTGAGCGTAAGGCTTTAATCTCTGAGTCTCTTCTTCCTCCGTACGCAGACCCAGATGTTTCTCCTGCACAGGTCCCTACTATTTTTTTAAATCTTCCACCACGGGCTTCATCTCGGATACCTCCTCCAGCTCCTCCCCAGGGATCTTCCGTTGCCGAGGAAATGAGAGTTACTCGCTCTAAAACGAGAGCATCAGATATTACCAACTCTGAGGTGATGCCCCCTACAGCTTCTACTGTGGTCCCTGCTAGCCGTTCTATCATTAAGCTTCGCTTAAAGCCATTAGCAAAGCGCCCTCTTGATGGTGCTAGTCCTAGTGCGTCGACAGCCAAGGATCCGGTCAAAAGACAACACAAACTTTTGGTAAACTTTGTAGCATTTTCATTTATGTCTCTCAACCATTCATATATCTATTTTCGTGTTTCCCCATGTCACTATTTCCTCATTTTTTTTTTGATTGCCGAGGCTAATGAAGAGGATGACGATGCTCCTGTTTTATTTCCTACGGGTGCTGTAAATAAGACGATTATGGCTTCCACTACTTGTGAGCCTCCTCGACCTATCACTGTTGCTATCGAGTCTTCTTCACCGCAGGATGATCGTGTTAGTCTTGATGCTGAAGACTCTTTATCTGATGTGAGCTCAGGTAATGTTGTGGGTGGTACAACTCTCTCTTCACGTGCTCTTACAGCCTCTCCTCATGACAGTCTCAAGGATACCGGTGAGGCTTTTATTTTCTCGAGGGGGAATCCTTCTGAGACTATTGCTGATGTTCATCCTCCCCAGAAGGATTCTGCCGAGTTGGTGATTTCTCGGGAGGCTATTGTTGATAGCACTTTGGGTGGGTTAATTGACATTCCACCGTCTGTGGCCTCTCCCAACTATTTGAACATTGACTATCTTGTGAGTATCTATCTTTGGGTTAATATATCATCTTCTTCTTGAATTTTCTTTCTTTCTCCCAAATATATTATGTTTTATTATCTTATTTTCAGAGCGAGAAGATGAAAGATCTGCCTTTGCCTGCTGATGCGCTTGCTTTATTTGATACTCTTCATCCAGATGTTGACTCCTTGCCATATAGTGATCTCGGTTATCCTCCGAGTTATCTTCCGGATGACCAATGCTTCGAGAATTCATCAGCAGCACAGCAACCCCCTGCTCCTCCATCCTTTGTTTCGACTGATTCTATGATGGCCTCTAAAATAGCTTCTGCCAGAGCTTCCTTCAATCCAAGTGGATACCTTGTTTCTTGGAGGGGTTTTCAGATATCTTATTCCAGCTAGGAAGTTCTCGATCGTCTCATAGCTCGGTTTCCTCAAATACTTGACCGTCTGACTATCCGCATGGCCGCCGTCCAGACTTTCTTTTTGGATCGACTTGCGAGCCTTATCCTTGAGTTGCACAATCTTTCTTTCCATTCTTTGCGAGCTGAAGACTTGGATAGATTTAGCAGTGAGCTTAATGACTTCTCCACCGTTGGCTTTGACATATCTCCCTTTCGTGATCGGTTGAATCTGCTTAGTTCCACTTTTCAGATTGTTGCACTACGGTCAGAGGTTACTATGTATCAGCTCGAGAATAACTCTTTTTCGGAACAAATCTCAGATCTTGAGAACACCGCAAACGAACTGGAGACCCGACTTCAGGGTTTAAAGTCAAATATCCAAGCTTTACAGAAGTTGAAAACCGCCAATGTGAAGGTTCGAGATGCTGCTATTGCTAAATTAGAGGCCCTGGCTTTGCCCCCTCTTCAGTTTGATATGGCATGGCCTTTAGATCATGGCTTTCTGTAGTTTTTTTCTTTTTCATTCCTGTAAAAAAAAACTCATTTACATATATTTCCTTTATCAGAACATATATTTCCTTTATCAGAATATAGTTTCTTTGGCCTTATTAATTGCCTTCAAGTTGAATTTATATTTTTTTTTTCGCAAACCAACACTTGAATCCATACTTAAAAAAAAAATCAACAAAAATAATAATTATTCAAGTATAAGTGAAAGTTTGACATTTTATTGATAATCATGTTGCTTTTAACGAAAAGCATAACGTTTCAGAAAATAAATCTTGCTTTTGTCGGAGAAAGCATAACGTTTGTCACTTTTAGAGATAAAGTGTAACCTTCTTGGGTGTGAGGACTTAAACTCAGGTGCCTCAATTACTTTTAAAGTTAAAAGTATAACTTTTCTGTGATGACTATCTCATGTATAATATTTTTTTACCCATTTCAGGTTCAATGGGCCCGAGATAGCATCTGATCCCACACAAGATATTTTGCAATATCCGCTTTCGGAGATCTCTCGCACCCTATACGGGCCTTCCCATTTGGGAAAAAATTTGGTGGTTGGTGTTCCCCTCATGACTTGATTCGCTGTCTTGAGCACCAAGTCCCCCACCAGAATTTGTCGGGGTACCACTGCAGTATTGTATTGTTGTCGCAGTTTTTCATGGTACCGTTCTAATTTTTCTTTAGCCTTGTCTCGAAAGTTAGTTAAGGCTTCTAGAGCGGCTGGTTGGTTCTCTTCCTCGACTAAGCTTCGGAGTCTCATCCTTGCCGAAGGGATTTCTATTTCTGCGGGCAAGATAGCTTCTTCACCATATACTAAAGCGTATGGGGTTTCACCCGTAGGCTTTCTTTTTGAAGTTCGATAGGCCCATAACACTATTGGTAACTGTTCTGCCCATGTCTTCGGATGATCGTCCAGGGTTTTCGAGAGAATCTTGATCAGAGTTTTGTTTGTGGCCTCTGCTTGTCCGTTGCCTTTCGGGTAGTAAGGTGATGATTTGTAATGCTTCACTCTGTATCTATCTATCAGACTCTTGACGTCCCTATTGATGAAGGGAGTTCCATTATCTGATAAAATGACATTCGGGATCCCGAAACGACAAATAATATGCTCTTTGATGAAATTTGCCACTGCTGGTCCCGTAGCCCTCTTTAAAGGTATTGCTTCTACCCACTTTGTGTACATCTCAGTGGCGGTCAAGATCCAGATGTTTCCCCTTGAATTGGGATGAATAGGACCTATAAGATCCATTCCCCACGTATGAAAGGGCCATGGTGTTGCTAAGGTCCGTAAATCTACAGCGGGAGCATGAATCAAGTTCCCATGAATTTGGCAAACGTGACATTTCTTGGAAAACTCTAAGCAATCCCCTTCCATTCTAGGCCAGTAGTAACCATGATCAATCAACTGTTTATACAACTTGGCTCCTCCTTGGTGTTCATCTTTATGCATTTGGTAGACTAAATCTTTGGCCTCTCCTAATTCCAAACACCGCAAGGGCTTGCCATTGAACCCTCTTCTAAACAACTCTCCATTTTGCAAGAAGAAACGTTGTGCTTTCTTCTTTATTGTGACTGCATCCTTCTTTTCTGCAGGAAGACTACCACTTTGTAAAAATTCCATATATGGGATTCGCCAATCCGCTATATCATCGATGAAGGCGCATTCCTCCTCCCCAGGGTATTCTTGGCATGAAAGACATTGCCGTTGGAGTGCATCTGCTTCTTTCTTCATTTCGGGCCAATAATACCCTTGTCGCTGCAACCTTCGATACAAGCCGATATCTGCCCTTCCGCAGTTTTCTTCGTGTACCTGATATAAAACCTTATTTGCTTCATCCCTTCCCAAGCATCTTGTTAATATACCATCTACTTCTTTATAGTATAATACTCCTTTAATGATGCGGTATTTCTGAAGCTGTACCGGTGATATATTCCCTTCCTTTGTTTGTAATTGATGAGAGATGACATGTCTCCAATCATCCGTCAGATCTTTGGGGAATAACTCCAGCACCGTGGTTGGGAGAGTTCTTTTGATTATCTTGACATCCAAGTCCTCTCCTTTGACATGTACTCTAGATGCTACTGTGGCTAATGCATCAGGTTGTCTATTTTGTATTCTTGGCACATACTCAATCACCACTTTCTTGAAGGCTTCCATCACTTTTTGTGCCATAGTTCGGTATGGTGCCAAGGTAGGTTCCTTCATTGCAAATTGACCTCTTACTTGCTGAACTATCAGATTTGAGTCCCCTTTTACTTTGAGACACTTGGCTCCCAATTCTCTAGCTGCCAGTAATCCCAATATGAACGCCTCATATTCTGCTTCATTGTTCGTGCAAGGAAAATCCAGCTTGTATGACAGGGCCACTTCCTTTCCTTCCTTGGTAGTTAACACCACACCTGCTCCTCCTTTCCCTTCTGCGGACGACCCGTCGAAGGCCAAGTTCCACCACTCTGAGTCTTCATCCACCACGTCAATTGTTTCTACTTCTCCCCCTGGAAGATCCTCAGAGGGGGGTTCGTATTCTCCATTTAGAAACTGAGCGAGCAGGTCTGCCAATGCCTGACATCTGATTGCCTTCGGTGTTACACACTTGATATCATATTCTGAAAGGATCATCATCCATCTTGCAGGTCTTCCTACCAACGCTGGCTTGGTCAGCAAGTATTTGATTGGGTCAGTTCTTGTTGCAAGCTTCACTTCGTGTGCCAAAAAATAATGGCGCATTTTCTGTGCGACGAACACCAGTGCCAGGCAATGTCTCTCTAACTGTGAGTACCTGGTTTTGGGTCCCCTGATCATTCGGCTAATGTAGTATACAGGTTTTTCTTCCCCATCTACCTCTTGTGTGATCAATCCTCCTACAGACTTTGCAGTAGAAGTGATATACAACTGCAATGGTATCCCTCTCTGTGGTACTACCATTGTTTTCGCCGAGGCTAAAATTTCCTTTACTTTCTTGAAGGCTTGTTGCTGATCCTGCCCCCAGTCCCATTCTGTCTTTCCCTTTAGCAACTTTCCAAAAGGTTCCGTGACTTCTGCCAATGCTGGCATGAATCTTCTCATGTAAGAAATTTTCCCTAGAAAGCTCTTCAATTGTTTTTGCGTTTTTGGTGGGGGCATATCTGTGATAGCCTTTGACTTGTTTGGGTCTACCTCTAGACCTCTGTTATGCACCAAGAAGCCCAAAAATTTTCCAGCTGTCATCCCAAAGGCGCACTTTTTTGGATTCATCTTTAACTTGTACATGCGACAACGTTCAAACACCTTTTTTAAATCCTCTATGTGAGTTGTCTCCTTTTTAGACTTCACCACTATGTCATCCACATAGTCCTCCACAGTGTCATGAATCATGTCGTGAAAGATGGCGTGCATTGCCCTTTGGTAAGTTGCTCCCGCATTCTTTAACCCGAATGGCATTACTACATAGTAAAAGTTTCCAAACGGGGTACGAAAGGCTGTCATCTCTGCATCTTCTATGGACATTTTTATTTGATTGTAGCCTACAAACCCATCCATGAATGACATCATCTCATGATTGGCTGTTGCATCCACCAAAGTGTCTATATTGGGTAGCGGATACATGTCCTTTGGGCATGCCTTGTTCAAGTCTCTAAAATCTACGCATATTCGCAACTGCCCATTGGATTTTTTTATTGGTACAATGCTGGATAACCATATTGGATGTTGAATTGGCTTGATGAATCCTACTTCCAACAACTTCTTGATCTCTTCCTTTATTTGTGTTTCGACCTCTGGTGCATAGGTGCGTGGCGCTTGCTTCACTGGTTTAGCTCCTGGGCTTAGGTTCAAATTATGCTCTACCAACTCCTTGTCGATCCCGGGCATCTCGTTATAGTTCCAAGCAAATACATCCACATACTCTCGCAGTAGCTTTATCAGCTCCTCCTTCTGGTTGGGGTCCAGCTCCTTGTTAATGTAAGTCGGCTTTGGCGTTCTTTCTCCGGTTGCCAGATCGACTTCCTCCATTTCATTCTGCTGAGGTTTTGGTCGGTCCTCAAAGCATTCCGGAGCTGGTTCCACCTTCTGCTGCACGATTTCTTCCTTTTCATTGCTACAGGAGTGGGGGACACCTCCTGAGCCCTCAGGTTTGGGTGTACCTTCGTGCTCCTCCCCCTTGCACCGTCACAGGCGGAACACTAGCTTTCCATCAGGTTTGACAATTTTTTCCCACTTTGTCTTCTTTTCTTCTTTTCTTTTATTTACTTTGTCAGTTTCTGATTGGGCTGTCCGTTTGGCGTTGATTATATTTCGGGCATCCTCCGAGTCTGCTGCCCGCTTCCTTTGGTCTTTTTCTTCTTCCTCTACATCTACTACTATAGGCTTCTTATTTTTGGGACATTCACCTTGTTCTAAGGTTGGCTTCGTTTCCTTTTGCGCAGGAACAAACTTGTCATTCTTCACCTCCTCCCAGGTTGCTAGCTTTAGAGAATCAGGCTTGGCAATATGATTTTCTCCTTCTTCAGCGACATCGTCGAAGAAAGCTGCTTCGGTGATATGTGCTTCCTCTGGCCCAAAAGGGCTCCTTGTTGCTGGTACCTTAACCTCATTGCCTTTCCAAATTGCCTTCATGCACTGGTGAAAAACTGATGGCACCACCCCATAGTCATTTTGCCAAGCTCTTCCTAGTAACACATGATATGCTGCGTCAACCTCTGCTACATGGAACATCACGGGTCCCCAGATCTTCCCCACTTGCATATCCACCTTGATGTATCCGAGGGTTCTCGTGCTTTGATTGGCGAACCCCGTGATGTTTGTCTTTTCCTTAACAATCTTCTTTTCTGACAAACCCAACAGTTTAAAGACGGAGTATTGCATGATATTTACAGACGCTCCATTATCAATGAACGCCCTCCGCACTTCTATGCCATTAATTATTGCTGTCACATATAACGGTCTATTATGTGGGTATCTCACCCCTCTATCAGCCTTAGAGAAAGTGATCTTGTTCTCTTCCTCCTCCACTGTCTTCACAAACCCTTTGCTAATTGCCATGCAAGTCTCCTGTGTTTCTGCAGCTTTGATGATTGCCTTGGTCGCTTCTATCCTTGCTTCCTTAATCAATCCGATCTGATCGAAAAACTTCCTGAACTTAGTTCCGTTCATCAACGCGGTGACTTGCAGACCAGGATTAGAATCGTCCTCCATCACTTCTGTGCCCTCCATCATCTCCACTTCTCTTTCTTCTAGTGATTTGCTATGAGTAATGGTATTGCATGTTTCTTTCCCCTTGTGGTTAGGCAGTGGCTTGTCCAGAATGTTGTCTCCTCCTTCCAGTTCGATTTCTCCTGCCGCCAACTTCTCATGGTAAATCCTCCGCAGACTGTAACAATCAATAGTGGAATGT
Organism: Panax stipuleanatus; assembly: GCA_020205555.1. Lineage (NCBI taxonomy): Eukaryota > Viridiplantae > Streptophyta > Magnoliopsida > Apiales > Araliaceae > Panax > Panax stipuleanatus. The sequence goes on along the minus strand of CM035115.1, from coordinate 143,580,556 downwards.
CCGGCGTATTGGTGGTATACACAAAAGTCTGGTCTCCTCTTCACTTCTTCTGTTACAACAAACCTGGGCCTTGGAGGTTTAACAACTCCATGTTCTACCCATTGCTCATACAAATCCCTGAATGCCTTCTCACTGCACGTAATAGCTCCTGGGATCGGTAACCTCAAAAACTTGTCTCCTGGCTTCCCTCGATTCCTTTCATTATTTCCACTCTTGACCCCTTGTGGCTTTTGCTGAGAGTCTGCTAAAGCCACGGTAGCAGTCCTTTTGCCTTTCCACGTAACAGTCGCATGGCTTGCAGGCAAAGTCATAATTACTCCCAAGTCTTGTGCAAATGATGAGAGCGTTGCAAAGGAATCACATGCTTTAGTGACCAAGTGGGGTTTAAAGGCATCTAGGGCACCACTGTTGCATATGCTTACTAGATTCCTCTCCTCAATCGGCTCCACACATTTTTGCGCCTGAGCCCTGAATCTGTCTACGTAATCTGACAACTCTTCATTTGGCTTTTGTTTGAATCGCATTAATTCCACGATGGTCACCTGTTTCTGCACATAGAAAAATTTCTTAAAAAATTGTAACTTCAAATCGTCCCAATCTTGGACTGACCCTTTCTCTAGATTGTAGTACCAACTGAAGGCACTATCTGTTAACGTTTTATTGAACTCACGGAGCAAGAGGTTGTGGTTGATCACTTCATCATAACCCATCCACGGAGACATCGACTCTACAAACCTGGCTATATATTCTCTTGCATTCCCTTTCTCTCCATTGTACTTCGGAAACTGTGGAGGGTGCTCAATATATCCTACTGGGTAAGGCTGTCTCCGTATATATGTCGGGTATGGTGGAGTGAAGTCCAATTCTGAGGGTCTAGTTGTCTGTCTTCGGAGTTGGTTGATTACGTCAAGCATATCATCCTTCGTCACATACTGGCTTGTTGTATGGACTCTTTGAGGGGTTGTGATATATTGCTGCGTTGGTGGTGTATGTGGTAAGGAGATCGGCCGGTGTACACTTGCATCATTTAAAGCTTGCATTGGTTGTGTTTGTTGGCTTGTTTGTTGGGTATTGCTCGGGATAGTCGGTATCTGCACTTGTGAAAACATCGGGAGTGTAGTGGGAATGACGGCTGGTTGAGGCTGGTTTGCTTTCACTCTGGGTTGTGGTACATCACCACTGTTTTGGGGCTCTAAATGTATGATTGGAATCGGATGACTCTCTGTTGCTGGAGGCGCCTTTTGATTTTCCTTATTGTTATCCACTCCTATTCGTTCTTCCTGCGAACTTCCTGGAAACATAGCTTTGAAGGTTAGGATCTGCATTAACTGCTGGCGAAAATTCCCCATCTCCTATTGTTGCCTCTGCATTTCTGACATCATGGCCATCATCATCCCTTGTCCTTCTTGTGCCTCCTTTAACGCCTTGAGCACCTCCAACTGCAAAACATTCGCGGTTGTCTGTTCTCCACTTGCATCCTCACCTTGTCTTCCTGTACCTATCTGTCTAGCATTGGTTTGTTGTGGATCAGCCATATGTGGTGATGTTGAACTTCCTTTAGAAGCGTCTTCTAAGAGGGGTTGATCGAGATCCAGATTCGTGCCTTGGAAAGCTTGATTTGGAACCGGATCCGGTGAAGTAATGCTAGTTGTCGGTGAAACTTTTTCTGTAGTTCTCCCGTTTTGTGTTGTGGGCATACCCTTCACGAATTATGCACCTCCCCAGCAGAGTCACCAAAGAAATGTGGGTAAGGAAACGTACCTTACTAGGGTTAGGGTTTCGAGTTGGCTGAGGAGGAGAGAAATTCACAAAGAGTATGGTCTTGATTGATTGATTGAAGAGGGGAGAAGAACAGGTAAGCGATTGCTCAAGTAACACGTGGCAGAACTCCTAGGATCCAGGAACCCTACTAGAGTATCAAGAATCCAGAGAGCCTTCTTGAGTGTCTTCAGTTCAGAGAGAATCCAAAAGTCCACCCCCTTCTATTGAAGTGGAAGGGGGTATTTATAGAGTTTTCTGGAAAATAGTCACGTGCCTGGCACATGTGTGGGTCTTGTGCCTGACACATGTCTGGGTCTTGTGCCTGGCATGTGACTTCAGAAGAAATTCCAGAGATACCCTTAATTACTTGAGTAATGCCTAAATTGCCCTGTCCTTCTAGCCACCAATCCAATCCCTCAATCAATTTCCAAAATGAGCAACCTCCACGAGCCTTCTGCCTCGGGACACGTGAAGGCTTCTCCTCATTTCTTTAGATCACATGTAAACCCTAATTTATACTTAGGCTCACATATACCCATATGTATATGAAATCAAAAATAAATTAATAATTGCATTAAAGTTTGGCTCTGATGCCACTGTTGGGTTTGTACGAAATCGTGACGCAATCAAATTGCAAAAATTAGCGGAAGCATGGTATATCAGAGTTTAAAAAAATTTCTACAAAACCATTACCCGGATCATCCTTTATGCAAATTATTAATTTAAAACGATAAATAAGAAATTATAGAATCATACCCTTGTAGAACGAAGCTTCCACAGGTACTAGTTCAACTCCTTGTTCTTCGTGATCTCCTTGAATTTTCGGGTTAGATTCCTTCCTTTGATCAACGTTAGCCACCCAAGTGTTTGGCCTCTAGAGGTGATCCACCAAGGAAGATGAATTATCAAGAAGGAGGGTGTTTGGCTTAGTTTTCTATTCTCTATAGAAAAGGAGTACTCTCCAACAATTGAAATTGCATCAAGTAATATCTATTATAAGAATCCTCTTATATAGATATTGGTCAACCCTTCTAATCCTATTAGACATGGGATTTCTTTTAATTAATTAAACTCCTTTAATTAATTTAGGCTTCCCACCACATGGGAAATAATTAATTAAATTCATTTAATTAATTTGTCTCCTAATCTTATTAGGAATAAATGAGAGTACTAATATTAAATTAATTACTAAACTCCTTTAGAAATTAAAATAATAATAATATTAATAATATTAATAAGACTCCTCTTATTAATTTATATTTAATATTTCCAAAATATTAAATAATAAATATTAAGCTATTTAATTTATTCTATCACCATAGATTAAATTAATTTCACTTAATGCATTATTACGATTATGCCATTACCTTCTTAAATAATTATTCTTCCTTTTATGGTGTGACCCTTTAGGTTCTCCATATTAAACCGGTTGTGAATAAATCAATTAGAACAATTCTAATCTTATTTAAATAAATAAATTAAACTAATAATCTATTTAAATAAATAATATTTATTCTACAATAGGGATAAGCCTCCCTAGCGATCAACGACTTTCCAGATAATATAGATTTCAACATTAATCATAAAAGAACCTGTGAGTAAATAGTTACCATACAATTCAATCATTCCACCATACAATGTCCCAATTAAATATAAGACATGAATTTACTGTCAAGTCTTATTTTATTTAATTATATGTATTTCGATTAGAAAATGCACAACTCCGATTAATGCAAATTAGAAACCTCTTTCTAATTTCATTCCACCTTGGCCAAGGATTCCTGGGTTGTCATTTAACGAATCACATAGGACATATCTCCTCTTTTACTAGAGGTGGTAGATTCTTTATTGATCATTCATTATCTCCATATATAACTCATTATACCCAAGCATACCCTTTTATATACCCTAAAAGACTTTAAGGAATAAGTCAAAGTATAATTCATTACATACAAGATACTATCATGATCTCAAGTCCAAGGATCACTTGTACTACTATCACATTAGGAATTCCTATTGACAGGCGAGTAAAACTCCATTAGGTATTCCATAGCGAGTCACGTTCAGTGAACTTATTCTCCAATAAGCACCTACATACTTGCTTTAGTGTCTCCACACAAATGATCATGAGATCAATCATCCTCATCCAATGAGCAAGCAACATATGTACCAATCTATCCGAATTTACTAATCCCCTTTTTAGTAATCCCACGATTGGGGACTATTTTAGTTTTAGAGCTTTCTAAGAATTTAGATCTCATTAGCATGATCATCATCATGATTCTAAAAGCATTGCTTAAAACTATGGGTTATTTACATATTATAAAAACAGCACCATGTAGATAATTAAATGCCTTTAATAAATGAATATTTTATTAATAAATAAATAAGATTGTTTACAAAGTACGTGCTTTATGATCATACATGATTGGCTTGTATGCACACTACTATCAATTGATTCAATTATTGTCACAGTATCATCTGCACAATACTTTAAATTATTAAATCAATAATTGACACGACACAGTTACTCATATTATTTTTAGCATTATTGACAATGTCTAGAAAGTTTTGTCAAGGAAAGGGGTTAGGTTATTTAATTGCGCGCCAGTAAGGAGAAATCCTTATCAGAAAGCCCCCTATTTCCTAGAAACGATATGGTTGTCAATATTGTGAGTCATAATATTAATGATGAATTATTGATATAAATATTTCCATTGTGTTGGCAATATTAATATTAGTAGAAATCGACATTTATTTCAATAATAATTGATTTCTGGATGTTAAATTGACCAAACGGGCAATTAATCGGATAAATGAGCAGTTAATTGCTATTGGTTCACATGCAAGGAACTATTGGTTCACATTCAAGGAACTATTGGTTCACATTTAGGTACTATTAGGGGATGTTGTGCAAGATTGATAATATTTGAGGGACTAAATTAAAAATAGAGGTAAAGATGAAGGTCCTAAAGTATAATTAACCTTGTAATTTGCAACCTTTTCCTGGCCTATAAATACTCCTCCATCCATTCATTATTTTCTACCATTTGGAAGAGCAAAGTTATAATCACAAGCTATAGTGAGAGAAATTATAGAGAGAGAATAAGAGAGAAAGAGGAAGAGTATTCTACTACTACACTATTTTAGTATTCAATCTCTTACTAAGGTATAGGATGTTATTTTCTTTCAATACTCGTAAGGGTTGTCATTCTATTCCATATTAAGCTGTGGGAATAACCTGTCTACACGGACAACCACATGCATGGTGAATAACCCTTCGTATTCATTTTTTTATTAAGTTGTGGGAATAACCTGTCTACGCGGACTACCGCATGCCTGATGAATAACCCTTCGTATTCATTCTTTATTAAATTATGAAAATGATCTGTCTACGCGGACTACTGCATGACGGGTGAAAATTCATTTGCAATTTCATATATTATTTCATTTCAGATTCCTAAATCTAAACTTACTATGGTAAGTATTGCTTCTATAATTCCTGAAATGATTAGAAATTGCTTAAGGTTTTCGCTTCATCTAATATTAAATCACTAGAATATTGTTCTGAACTTCTTATTGAAATTTTAAACCTTTTATGTCGGGGTACTATTCATTTGGGTACTATTCATTTAGGTACTATTCACGACAAAGATGGTTTCTTTTTCTGTCCAAATTATCTTTGATTTATGAATTTTATTCTTGAAATTAGATCCATATTTTGATCTTCATGTTGACAATTTGAATATTCTTGAACTCTGGATAAATTGAATTATAAATCTTTAATATCTATCCTTGATCTCACTGGATTCATTCTTTATATTATTGTCATAATCCTCAAACTTAAATTGTGGTGAAAGTTATCTTTGGCCCGTAGTGCAAAGATAAACTGTTGATTGATGAATATCTTTGGCCCGTAGTGCAAAGATGAACAGTTAATTGATGAATATCTTTGGCCCGTAATACAAAGATGGACAGGTGTTTGGCATGATCATGACTACTGGTGATACAAACGAATATCTTTGCCCCGTAGTGCATAGATAATTCGATGATTGGAAATATTATTGATTGGTGTTACAGGGATAAAATATTGATGATGGACTTTTAAATCATAGAAGATAGTAGACATCATTCTCTACTTGACTCTTCTAATGGATTGCTATTTTCGTTGTAGTTGTTGATCTAAAACTTGTTGTCTATTGTATTCTATCATATTTTTCCCTGTTGAGAACGAAGGGTAATTTATTTTACATTATCTTAGTCATAATATTATTTACTGGGATAGTTGAGCTCGCCATTTTCTTTCATTGTTCTTTTCAGAAAATGAGAATATAGCTGGGACTAGTCGGGGAATGGAGTGATGGTCCGAGATAGTGCCATAGTAGTCCTCACTATTTTATAAAATAGTGTGACAATAATTATAATAAGGACTTAATTTGAGCGTTGATATTTTTGTATTATATACGACATAATATATGTATTGAAGCTCACAGTCTATTTTGTCGTATTTTGCACGACAGTTTAATACAATAAGATTTGTATTTGAATTCTATACCATGTATTTGGTGACTCAGAATGGGTTGTGTACTGGACCTATTTTGGGGACGTCACAGTTGGTATCAGAGCTTAGGGATGTGATCTCTGGCGGAGATCTGAGAATAAAACTAGGTGGGGAGAGACGAGTAAAACTATCGCTAGTGTGTCCTACCTATGCTTATTTATTATTTAATTAGTCGGTCGGAATATAGGGATAATATGTGACATGTCAATTTTTTTAATTAACCCTTGTTTTGTGATTGTATTTGAGAATGACATCTGAAAATCTAAGCAATGGAGCATAAGAGACCATTGAGACATCGCCAATCCATAACCAAGATAATGTGCATCAGGAAGGCAATAATCCTTTTGTAAACAACACCACTGACCAAACGATGAAAGATGGGGTGTTTAGGAGCTTTCTACAATTCATGCAAAACCAGACGAGAGAGACTTCTGTTTAAAATGTAGGTGGAAACAATGGTAACTCATGGCGGGTCACTGGTAAGAAATTCAAGGAGTTGGGATTGCCGAAGTTTTTGGAAAAGCCAGAGCCACTCAAGGCAGAAGCTTGGATTGAGCAGATCAACAAAAAATTTGATGTCCTGGGATGCATGGAGGAGCAAAAGGTTCCCTTCGCCACCTTTATATTGCGTGGGGAGGCAGATTACTGGTGGGAATCTATGAAACTTACTCAACTTTTCGCACTTAAGATGTCTTGGGAGATGTTCCAGGAATTGTTCAACGACAAGTACTTTTCAGAAAGTATTCGCTATATGAAGGAGGTGGAATTCATCAAACTAAAACAGAACAATATGACTGTATCACAATATGAGGCCAAGTTTTCGGAGTTATCCCGGTTTGCATCCCATTTGGTGGATAATGAGGAGCAAATGACACGAATATTTTTGAGAGGTTTGAATCCTAAAATTCGTTAATAGCTCGTTTCTCATAAACTTTGTTTGTATTCAGATGTTGTGAATACGACTCAATTACTGGAGCGAGATAATGAGACTGTTCAACCAAAGGACAACAACCATAGTCGTACCGGTGGCAACAGTCATCGGAACAATGATAACCAGCGTGGGGGAAATTATTATGCCAGAAATGGTAACCACTTCGGTGGTAATCATGGCCAAGATAATAGAAGAAGTGAGTCAGGTGAAAATTTCAAAAAGAGAAGATTTAACAACGACAACGAAAAGACATCGGCACCAGCACCATCAACCGTTTCTATAGGAGGGGAACCACCACCGGTCGTATGTTACAAATGCTGACAAGAGAGACACATTAGTCCAACCTGCACACAATAATCCAAGGTGTGCTACAATTGCGGAAAGAAAGGTCACATAGCTCGAGTGTGCCCTATAGCGAAGTCAAGTCCAGCTGGGATGGTGACACCAAAGACTGTCCCAGACAAGTCAAAGTCGATGGTTCAAGGGAGAGCATTTGTCGTGACTTTCCAAAATGCGAGCAACCCGAACTAAGTTATCATGGGTAAGCTAATCATTAACTCTTGTGAAGTCTATACCTTATTAGATACCGGTTCTACCCATTCTTTTATTTCACATGCTTGTGCTCAACATTTGAACTTGACCCCTGAGAAATTAGACTTTGATTTATCTGTTGAAACTCCGTTAGGAGAAACCTTCGTTACATCCACAGTTTACAAATCTTGTTTGATTCAAATTGGCACCCTCACATTACCTGTTAATCTCATCTCTTTGAAAATATTTGTATTTGATGTGATTTTAGGAATCGACTGGTTAATCACCCATCATACTAAAATTGATTATTTTTATAAGGTTGCTAGCTTTCATATTCCTAACCAACCTGTTATGCGAATTTAAGCAACCAAACCCCTAAAATCAATCACTAACATTTCAAGTTATAAAGCTATTCATTTATTGAAAAACGGATGTCAAGCTTTCTTAGCCCATGTTACCGATTTAAACAAGAATACGTCATATTTGAATGATATTTCTGTTGTTAATAAATTCCCTGATGTATTTCTCGAAGAACTTCCTGGTCTACCCCCAGAACATGAAGTTGAATTTTTTATTGACCTTGAACCCGGTACAAAACCCATTTCTAAAATCCCATATCGAATGGCTCCTATTGAACTTCAGGAGTTAAAGGTCCAACTACAGGAGTTGTTAGACATTGACTTTATACGTCCTAGTACATTGCCTTGGGGTGCTTCTGTTTTATTCGTAAAGAAGAAAGACGGGAGTATGCGACTTTGTATTGATTATCGGGAGTTGAACCATGTCACCATCATAAATAGGTATCCGTTACCTCGCATTGATGACTTGTTTGACCAGTTACAAGGTTCTAAATTCTTCTCAAAGATCGATCTTCGTTCTGGATATCATCAGTTAAAGATTAAAATTGATGACATTCCAAAAACTGCCTTCAGAACTCGATACGGGCATTATGAATTCTTAGTTATGTCTTTTGGATTGACTAATGCTCCTGTTGCCTTCATGGATATGATCAACCAAATATTCAAGGAATATTTGGATCATTTTGTGGTTGTCTTTATTGATGACATCCTCATTTACTCCAAAAGCTGTGAAGATCATGAGCAACACTTGAGGCTGATTCTCCAAAAGCTTTGAAAAACAAACTATATGCCAAGTTGAAAAAATGTGAGTTCTGGCTTGAGGAAGTAGCATTCCTTGGGCACATGGTATCGAAACATGAAATATCAGTTGACTCGGCGAAGATTGAAGCAATACAAAGTTGAGAGCAACCTAAATCAATAACCAAAATACGTAGCTTTAGGGGCTTAGCTGGTTATTATCGGAGATTCGTGGAAGGATTTTCTCGAATCGCCACTCCATTAACTCAGCTGACTTGAAAAGATACAAAATTCGGATGGAGGGAGGAATGTGAGAAGAGTTTCCAGGAACTCAAGAGGAGACTCATTTCAACACCTGTTCTGACAATACTATATGGTTCGGAGGGATTTGTCATTTACAGCAATGGGTCAGGTAAAGGGTTAGGATGTGTTATCATGCAACATGGAAAAGTCATAGCCTATGCCTCACGACAACTCAAAGAATATAAGAGAAATTATCCTACTCATGATCTAGAGTTGGCAGCAGTCGTTTTCATGCTAAAGATATGGAGACACTACCTGTATGGGGAAAAAGTAGAGATATATACAGATCATAAAATCCTCAAATATTTCTTCACCCAAAAGAAACTCAACATGAGGCAACGACGTTGGCTCGAGCTGTTAAAAGATTAAGATCATACCATTCAATACCATCCTAGAAAAGCGAACATGGTAGCTGACGCGTTGAGTAGAAGATCATATGCGGGAACGAGTAAGATGCTGTCAACACAAAGGCCCATTTTGTATGACTTACAAAGGATGAAGATAGAGTTAAAGACTCCAGGGTCCCATGTGAAGATGGAAAATATACGCGTAGAACTAGCTTTAATTGATAAATTTAAAGCTACTCAAGCTACAGACCCGGAGCTGATGAATATGAAGAAGAAGGTGCAAGAAGATGCTATTCCAGAAGCAAGAATCGACGAAGAGAGAATACTTCGAGTCAACTCCAGACTTTGTGTTCTTAACGACTCTATTTTGAAGTATAGAATCATGATGGAAGCACACAACACACCGTTTGCAATCCATCCTGGAAGTAACAAAATATATCGTGATCTTCAACATACTTTTTGGTGGAGCAACATAAAGAGAGAGATCACGGAGTTTATCTCGAGGTGTTTAATGTGTCAACGTGTCAAGGCGGAGCATCAAGTGCTAAAGGGTCCATTGAAACCACTTGAGATTCCAAAATGGAAGTGGGAACATATCAACATGGATTTCGTTACGGGTCTTCCCAAGGTTTCTCAAGGCATAAATGCAATTTGGATTATTGTCGATAGATTAACCAAGTCTGCTCATTTCTTGCCTATACGAGAAACTTATTCACTTGAACGTCTTGCTTGTATGTACATAAATAAGATTGTAAGACTGTATGGTATGCCGGTATCCATAGTTTTTGATCGAGACCCAAGATTCACTTCACGATTTTGGTTCATCTTACAGAAAGCTATGGGCACTGATTTATGATTCAGTTCTGCATATCATCCTCAAACGGACGGGCAATCGAAAAGGAATATTCAAACTCTTGAATATCTATTGAGACTCTGCGTTCTAGACATTAAAGGAAGTTGGGACAAGTACTTACCATTGGTGGAATTCTCCTAAAATAACAGTTATCAAGCAAGTATAGGCATGGCTCTATTTGAGGCGTTGTATGGACGAAAGTGTCGTTCTTTAGTATGCTGGGACGAGGTGGGTGAAGCAACATTGTTGGGACTGGAGTTAGTACGTATGACTACGGAAAAGATTCAAATGATCCGGCAATGTATACAAACAGCACAAGATCGACATAAGAGTTATGCTAATCTTCATCGAAGGGACGTGAAATTTAATGTCGGAGACCATGTATTGTTACGTGTTGCTCCATGGAAAGGAGTTACGAGATTCAAAAAGAGAGGAAAGCTCAACCCATGATTTATTGGTCCATTTGAAATCCTCGACCGAGTAGGAACTGTGGCCTATAGACTTGCCTTACCGCCTAGCATGTCTCGTGTTCATAAAGTTTTTCACATATCCATGCTACGTAAATATGTGAAAGACCCAAACCACACCATTGAATTAGAACAAGATGAGATAGCCAAAGATTTAACGTATGAAGAAGTACCTGTAGAGATCTTGGATAAGAAAGAACATATTCTACGCTCAAAGGTTATACCTCAAGTCAAAGTTTTATAGAGAAACTATGATATTGAGAAAATGACTTGGGAGTTAGAATCTGAAATGAAAGCAAGGTATCCTCACCTCTTCTAAATACCAGGTACATACATTGGTGTACTGTCGCAGACAACCAAAAATAAACCTTACTGCGAACGATAATAATGTAGTAGTGCAAGTAAGAGTCGATCCCACAGAGACTGATTAATCTATTTTTATATACTTTGTATTCCAGAAGAGGGGGATTTTTTAGATTGTTATTAATTAAAATAATCTAATTTGTAAAATACTGTAACGAATTAAATCAAGAGAACAAACCTTGGGTTAAGTCAACTTCCACCTCAGAAACATACACTGATCATTGACTCAAGCATACACAATCAATTCTTTGAATATTCATCGTTAGAATTAATTCACCAATCAGAATTATTTCGTGTCTTTCCTTATTTTTAGTTAGATAGAAACAAGCGATCTAAATAACCCAAACTACTAAACAACCTCAAACAAGGGCTAAAAGTTTAATCCAGTAGAAGCTTTAAGAATTAGAAAAATCGATGAAGCTAAACAACACAGGCACAAGCGGTTGCATTTAATTTAGTCGAATATTCTTCCTAAGATATAATAATCTCGTGATCTGCAGTCAATTATTAATCTTAGTTGCTTCGCAAATTAGAGTGACCAAACAATTACGGATTCGATATCTAATTTAGCAGTATATTTCAATGACTAATAAACTAGTATGCATCCTAGTAATTAAACAAATCAATCATATAATTCAAGCACAGAAGAATAATCAATACTCAAAATAATAATTGAACAATTAAAATTAGTTAGATCTCACAGTGTATTTAATCCAAGGCTTTCGTCTTCTTAATCCAAGAACGAGAAATTAGCTATCCATAGCCATTGAAAACACCAAATAATTATAAAGAAAAATATATTACACTTCAATGCCTCCCTCTATGTTAGCTTAAGTCCCTACTTATAATATAAAATAACAACCCTCATTATGCCCTAGCCTTACTGCCGAGTCCAATCCGCAAAGGGACAAACTGCTGCAAATTCCGCCTCCCCGCTGGGGCGGGTTAGTGTACTGCCCAGCATTGCATTTTAACTTCTAATTTTTGTGGCTGCTTGCTTAACTACCTCCCTGGCCCACGTGCTTGCCATGCCTTGAAAATTCGTCTAATTGAATAATTCCAAGCCCAAGTAATTCTCCTTTCCTTTGCTAATTTCGTGGCCCACATCATCATGCTACTTTGAAAATCGTGAGCTGCTAATGAATAGGAATTGCATGCATGTGCAGCCACTTTGTTGAGCTGCTAATTGCTTTGCTTCAATTTGATACCATTCAACCATCCAATCCGTGGCCCACTAGGAATTAAATCCCATTCCATTGCAAGTTGCTTGCCACCTTGGATAACCAAATAGAATTCCTCCTTGTATATGAAAGCTGTCTCCAATTAGGGAATTACCCATTCCGTGAACTGCTTGCAACATTGCATGCACGTGGGCCCCCATCTTGCTATTAGCTGGACATTGTTTGATTTAAGCCTTCTTTGCATACTTAGTTCGTGGGCCCAATATATAGCATTCTATTCCCTTATTTCGTGAGCTGCTATTGGAACTAAGCTTGCTCCTACAATTGTTAATACATGAAACCGTGACCCACATAATTGTTAAGCAAACCGTATGGCCCATTTCATGTTAATTCCTTAGCAAGCTGCTGATATTTCATGAATGAATTAAGCCCAGTTGTTAATTCTTTTTACGTGGCCTTGTTTGTTCCTTTTGAGTCCATTTCGCTTCCTTGGTGCAATTGTACCTAAAATAACAAATATAAGATAAATGAATATACTTAGGTACAAAAGAGATAAAAAAGATTAAGTATTAAGTAAATAAAATATAACATATTTCATTCTCATCAAATTCCCCCACACTTATCTTTTGCTCGTCCTCGGGCAAAATAAAACTAAACTATAACACAAAAAATTCAACTAAACAGATACGCCAAACTTGAGCCACGAAACAATACGAACTTCAACATTGACCTCAAAGATTCAAAACAATAACTCTTGGGAAACTCCAAAACAATGTATCATCTGAAACCCAAATTTATCTATCAATCTTACTTTATTCTCAACCCCTTGTGCTTGTGTGTGAATCCACATATATCAACCCAATCAGACCACATAAAAATTTATAGAATCGAAGCCGTAAAGGAGAAAGAAAAACTCAATAACTTGCTTTCACACAAGTCTTAGTTAACATCAGCAGATAACATCAAAGGATTAAAAGGCTTTTCTTTGTCTTATTTTTTCCTTTCTTTTTTTTATTTGGTAAGTGCATTTTATGCTCCATCTTACCCGCGAGTGCATTTTACGCTCCATCTCGCATGCTACGTGTTTATGAGTGAGTGCGCTTTACACTCCATCTTAGCCCACCACACGAACCATTTCTTTTCTCTTTTAATCATTTTTTTTCCTTCAATCTTTCAAACTTTTGCCTAAATCATTTCCCTTTTCTTAACCAATACCTCATATCAACTTCAAGTGGTGATCAAACAATTGAGAGAGTTAAAAATTTCTTCCCTAGACATTCAATCAGATAAAATTCTTCTAAGTCAAAACTGGGTCGAATAAATGGATATGTGCTTAATAGTGAAGGGTCTTAAATAAATTAGTGATCAATAAAGAAAATCAAATTTAGATTACCCAATGTCTATCAGTCTTCCAAGAAGTTATCACAAATAAATCAAAATTTTAACATTGGTCAAAAATCAAGATCAAAATTAACTTATTACTTAAGTGAGACATCCTAAACACTACTCCATTTTCGTAGGAAACACGATTGCACTTAGCATGTGCAACAAGCCTTTAAACCCCAAGGTTACTCCAAGTGGACGAGTTTTGTCTCGTGAGGGTTTGCAGTGAATATACCCACAAAATTTGAAATAAAAAATAAAAAAATAAAAAAAATAAAAAATTTGGAAAATATCTAAATGCTTCCCCCACACTTAAAACTTACATTATCCCCAATGTAAACTAAAATGTAAAGAAAATTAAATAGATACTCCCCTATGGGTTGCCTCCCATGCAGCGCCTTTGTTTATGGTCGTTGGCTCGACCCAACATCTCCTTTGAATAAATTCATGTAGACCGGATCCTTCAAGGTCCACCTTCTCTATTTTCTTATCGCGGAAACCCTCATAGAGATATGCAGTCGACTAGGAAGAGGAATCAAATTCGGAATTGGTGCCTACAAAACAGAGGGTAAAGACTTCTCGTTAGAATTCGGCAATTTAGCATAAAAGTTGTTACCTGATTTCGGATCGTCATGCAGATTTGTTACAGTTGCTTGCAACTCGGTGCTCAAGGTCAAAGTCGCACTTCCTTCATCAATGTCTTTACTAAGTGCAATTTCCAATTCATCCTTCCCATTGAGTTCAAAGATTTCCTGTGCTAAAGAGTCAATCACATCAACCGAATAAACAGAATTATCATCAGTGGGATAACGCATGACATCATAAATATTAAACTTAACAATTTTACCATCAAATTCCATTGAAAGTGTTCCACTATGAACATCTATTTTAGTCTTTGATGTTTTTAAGAATGGTCTTCCTAACAAAATAAGGGCATTTTGGTCACCGTTTTCCATATCAAGCACATAAAAATCAGTAGAAAAGATCAAATCATTGACTTGCAGAAGAACATCCTCAACTACACCTTTGGGATAAGCATTAGATCTGTCAGCAAGCTGTATTATAATTCCAGTTTTACTCAAAGGTTCAAGTGATAAAGTAACATATATAGAATATGGCATGACGTTTATGGAAACTCCTAAGTCTAACATGGCTTTTTCAAATCTGGTGCTACCTATTGTGCACGAAATAGTGAACATGCTTGGATCTTGACACTTAGTAGGTAGTTTTCTTTGAATAACCGCTGAGACATTCTCCCCTACCCTTACCTTTTCATAATTTTTTAATTCCTGTTTTCTCTTGTGTGTACACAGTTCTTTCAAAAATTTAGCATAACGAGGTACTTGTTTAATAGCATCTAACAATGGAATATTTACCTCGCATTTACGAAAAGTTTCATACAAATCTGAATTTTTCTCGTATTTTTTATTTTCTGTTAAAGCAAGAGGGAAAGGAGGTACCGGTTTATATTCAGAGAGAGGAGGAAATTTACGCTTAAGTTCATCCTTGTCATTCAGAACACTGCTGTCTGCTTTGTCTTTTTCCTTATCTGCCTTGTTTTGATCTTGCAGTGTAGGTACTGTCTTTTCTGGAACAGTTATCTCCTTACCATTCCTCAAAGTGATTGCACTTGCATTTTCTTTTGGGTTCACCACTGTTTGGGAGGGTAATTTTCCTGAACTTTGTGCCTCCAATCGACTAATCGCAGTCGCCCTTTGTTCCACTTGCGTACCCAAATTCTGAATACTTGCTCTCGTTTCCTGTTGAAAATTTAAAGTGTTAGTGGTAAGAGTTTTAACAGTATCTTCTAAAGACATACTAGGGTTAGAAGTTTGGCCCTGTTGTTGTCTATTGGGATACGATGGTTTGTACTGCTGATGATTTGGAAAATTTTGAGGTGCTAGTTGACTTGCTTGTGGGTTCCCGTAGCTAAAGTTAGGATGATCCCTCCATCCACAATTATATGTATTTGAAAAGGGATCATATTTCCTTTGTGGTTTCCCAGGAAACCCTCCTGCTGCATTTGCATGTTCAACGGTCTCCTCTTGGAGAGTTGGACACATATCCGTCGGATGATCGATTACCGCACAAATTTCTCAAGCTTTCACCTGTTGTGTGTTACCTGCACCAATTTGACGAACAAGAGAAGTCAAACTCTCAAGTTGTTGTTCAATAGAAGAAATTTGTACCTCACTAGCATTCCTAGGTGCAGAATCAAGTCTAGTGCCAAATTGTTGAGAATTAGCTGCCATATTAGTAATTAGATTTCTTGCAGCCTCGGGAGTCTTATCCACCAACGCTCCGCCACTAGCAGCGTCAATCATGCTTCTCTCAATACAACTGAGACCTTCATAAAAATACTGGATGAGAAGCTGATCACTGATTTGGTGATGAGGGCAACTAGCACACAATCTCTTGAAGCGCTCCCAATACTCATGTAGGGATTCTCCGTTGTTCTGCTTCACACCACAAATTGACTTCCATATGTTGGCCGCCCTTGAAGCTGGGAAATATTTCTCTAAAAAGAGTCTTTTGATCTCTTCCCATGTTGTGATACTTCTGGAGGGTAAATAGTAAAGCCAATCCTTAGCTGAATCTTTCAGAGAAAACGGGAAGGCTCTTAGCTTGATCTGTTCTTCGGTTACTCCAGTAGGTTTCATACTCGTGCATACCACATGAAATTCCTTCAAGTGTTTGTGGGGATCTTCACCTGCCAAACCATGAAAAGAAGGCAAAGATGTATTAATCCAGATTTCAATTCAAAATGAGTGTTAGTATCAGGATTAGGGAAAGTTATGCATAAGGGTTGTTGGTTTAAATCAGGAGCCGAAAGCTCTTTCAGTGTTCGATTTGCTGCCATGGCTTCCTTTTCTTCACAAATTTCCCGATCTTCCTTCCTTAATCTGTGACAAGTTTTCTCTATCTCTGAATCAAACTTTAAATCACCTTGATTAGTAGATCGAGTTTCGGGCATAAACAATCAAGGGAATAAAAATTACTAAAAAATAAAATAAAATAAGGTTTACAAAAATATTAATATAGACTAAAATCAGTCCCCGGCAACGGTGCCAAAATTTGGTGTGCTGTCGCAGACAACCAAAAATAAACCTTACTGCGAACGATAATAATGTAGTAGAGTCGATCCCACAGAGACTGATTAATCTATTTTTATATACTTTGTATTCTAGAAGAGAAGGATTTTTTAGATTGTTATTAATTAAAATAATCTAATGTATAAAATACTGTAACGAATTAAATCAAGAGAACAAACCTTGGGTTAAGTCAACTTCCACCTTAGAAACATACACTTATCATTAACTCAAGCATACAGAATCAATACTTTGAATATTCATCGTTAGAATTAATTCACCAATCAGAATTATTCCGTGTCTTTCCTTATTTTTAGTTAGATAGAAACAAGCGATCTTAATAACCCTAACTACTAAACAATCTCAAACAAGCGCTAAAAGTTTAATCTAGTAAAAGCTTTAAGAATTAAAAAAATCGATGAAGCTAAACAACACAAGCACAAGCGGTTGCATTTAATTTAGTCGAATATTCTTCCTAAGATATAATAATCTCGTTATCTGCAGTCAATTATTAATCTTAGTTGCTTCGCAAATTAGAGTGACCAAACAATTACGGATTCGATATCTAATTTAGCAGTAGATTTCAATGAATAATAAACTAGTATGCATCCTAGTAATTAAACAAATCAATCATATAATTCAAGCACAGAAGAATAATCAATACTCAAAATAATAATTGAACAATTAAAATCAATTAGATCTCACAGTGTATTTAATCCAAGGCTTCCGTCTTCTTAATCAAAGAACGAGAAATTAGCTATCCATAGCCATTGAAAACACTAAATAATTATAGAGAAAAATATATATTACACTTCAATGCCTCCCTCTATGTTAGCTTAAGTCCCTATTTATAATATAAAATAACAACCCTCATTATGCCCTGGCCTTACTGCCGAGTCCAATCCGCGAAGGGACAAACTGCTGCAAATTCTGCCTCCCCGCTGAGGCGGGTTAGTGTACTGCCCAACATTGCATTTTAACTTCTAATTTTTTTGGCTACTTTCTTAACTACCTCCCTGGCCCACGTGCTTGCCATGCCTTGAAAATTCGTCTAATTGAATAATTCCAAGCCCAAGTAATTCTCCTTTCATTTGCTAATTTCGTGGCCCACATCATCATGCTACTTTGAAAATCGTGAGCTGCTAATGAATAGGAATTGCATGCATGTGCAGCCACTTTGTTGAGTTGCTAATTGCTTTGCTTCAATTTGATACCATTCAACCATCCAATCCGTGGCCCACTAGGAATTAAATCCCATTCCATTGCAAGTTTCTTGCCACCTTGGATAACAAAATAGAATTCCTCCTTGTACATGAAAGCCGTCTCCAATTAGGGAATTACCCATTCCGTGAACTGCTTGCAACATTGCATGCACGTGGGCCCCCATCTTGCTATTAGCTGGACATTGTTTGATTTAAGCCTTCTTTGCATACTTAGTTCGTGGGCCCAATATATAGCCTTCTATTCCCTTATTTTATGAGCTGCTATTGGAACTAAGCTTGCTCCTTCAATTGATAATACATGAAACCGTGACCCACATAATTGTCAAGCAAACCGTGTGGCCCATTTCATGTTAATTCCTTAGCAAGCTGCTGATATTTCATGAATGAATTAAGCCCACTTGTTAATTCCTTTTACGTGGCCTTGTTTGTTCCTTTTGAGTCCATTTCGCTTCCTTGGTGCAATTGTACCTAAAATAACAAATATAAGATAAATGAATATACGTAGGTACAAAAGAGATATAAAAGATTAAGTATTAAGTAAATAAAATATAACATATTTCATTCTCATCATACATCAATTTCGAGGACGAAATTTCATAAGGAGGGGAGGTTGTAAGACCCCAAATTTTATAAATAAAATTTAATTTTCTTTATATATTATTGTTAAATAGTAAGGTGATAAATAAATGCTATAGTTATGGGTGATTTGTGCAAATTTTATAAAGTAAGCAAGTGGTCATAAAATATTCGTTATGTCGGAGAATATTCGGTTGGTCGGGGAATATTCTTTTTATCGGAGAATATTCGTATGACGACGCAATCATTGGTGGACCCCACAACAGAATAACCATCGGATATAGAAAGCGATAGAAATAACCTTTTTACAAAAATAACGGCAAGACTTTTACCGTTAAACTGTTGAAATACTCGATGATAAAAGTACAGTCATACGCGTTGTTGCACAGTAGAACACGGTATTGCACAGTATCTCTAATTATTAATTCTTACGTAAGAAGTCACACAGAATTTCATTCAATAATTGCAACTGTAGTTGCTGCATAGTATCTCATATTATTGATTCAGTTATTGTCACAGTATCATCTGCACAATATTTTAAATTATTAAATCAATAATTGACATGGCACACTTACTCATATTATTATTATTAGCATTATTGACAATGTCTCGAAAGTTCTGTCAAGGAAAGATGTTAGGTTATTTAATTGCGCGCCAGTAAGGAGAAATTCTTATCGGAAAGCCCCCTCTTTCTTGGGAATGATCTGGTAGTTAATATTGTGAGTTATAATATTAATGATGAATTGTTGATATAAATATTTCCATTGTATTGAGAATATTAATATTAGTGAAAATCGACATTTATTTCGATAATAATTGATTTCTGGATGTTAAATTTACCAAATGGACAATTAAATGGATAAATGAGCAATTAATTGCTATTGATTCACATGCAAGGAACTATTGGTTCACATGCAAGGAACTATTAGTTCACATTCTGGTATTATTAGGGGATGTTGTGCAAAATTGATAATACTTGAGGGACTAAATTAAAAATAGAGGTAAAGATGAAGGTACTAAAGTATAATTAACCTTGTAATTTGCAACCTTTTCCTGGCCTATAAATACTCCTCCATCTATTCATTATTTCCTACCATTTGGAATAGCAAAGTTATAATCACATGCTATAGTGAGAGAAATTATAGAGAGAGAATAAGAGAGAAAGAAGAAGAGTATTTTGCTACTACACTATTTCAGTATTCAATCTCCTACTAAGGTAAATGATGTTATTTTTTTTCAATACTCATAAGGGTAGTCATTCTATTCCTTATTAAGCTGTGGGAATAACCTGTTTACGCGGACTACTGCATGCATGGTGAGTAACCCTTCATATTCATTTCTTTATTAAGTTGTGGGAATAACCTGTCTATGCGGACTACCGCATGCCTGGTGAATAACCCTTTGTATTCATTCTTTATTAAATTGTGGAAATGATCTGTCTACGCGGACTACTACATGACGGGTGAAAATCCATTTGCAATTTCGTATATTATTTCATTTCAAATTCCTAAATCTAAACTTATTATGGTAAGTATTGCTTCTATAATTCCTGAAATGTTTAAAAATTGCTTAAGGTTTTCGCTTCATCTAATATTATTTAACTGGAATATTGGTCTGAACTTCTTATTGAAATTTTAATCTTTTCATGTCGGGGTACTATTCATTCAGGTACTATTCACGACAAAATTGGTTTCTTTTTCTGTCCAAATTATCTTTGATTCATGAATCTTATTCTTGAAATTGGATCCATATTTTGATCTTCATGTTGACAATTTGGATATTCTTGAACTCTGGATAAATTGAATTATAAATCTTTAATATCTATCCTTGATCTCACTGGATTCATTCTTTATATCATTGTCATAATCCTCAAACTTAAATTATGGTGAAAGTTTTCTTTGGTTTGTAGTGCAAAGATGAACAGTTGATTGATGAATATCTTTGGCCCGTAGTGCAAAGATGGACAGGTGTTTGATATGATCATGATTGCTGGTGATACAAACGAATATCTTTGGCCTGTAGTGCATAGATAATTCGTTGATTGGAAATATTATTGATTGGTGTTACGGGGATAAAATATTGATGAGTGACTTTTAAATCATAGAAGATAGTAGACATCATTCTCTAATTGACTCTTCTAATGGATTGCTATTTTCGTTGTAGTTGTTGATCTAAAACTTGTTGTCTATTGTATTCTATCAAATTTTTCCCCGTTGAGAACTAAGGATAATTTGTTCTACATTATCTTAGTCATAATATTCTTTACTGGGCTAGTTGAGCTCACCCTTTTCTTTCATTATTCTCTTCAGGAAATGAGAATATAGCTGGGACTAGTAGGGGAATGGAGTGATGGTCCGAGATAGTTCTATAGTAGTCCACGCTATTTTGTAAAATAGTGTGATAATAATCGTAACGAGGACTTAATTTGAGCGTTGATATTTTCATATTATATACGACATAATATCTGTATTGAAGCTCACAGTCTGTATGGTCTTATTTTGTACGATAATTTAATACAATAAGATTTGTATTTGGATTCTGTACCATGTATTTGGCGACCCAGAATGGGTTGTGTACTGGACTTATTTTGGGGGCATCACAGAAAGTATGAATTTCTTGATGTTAATGGGCGATTCAGATGAGTTATATGAACTCTCCGATGATATAAGAATGAATTATCAAACTTATAACGTTAATATGCAAGAAAATGTAAAATCGTAATCATAATATCGATTAAAAAAGAAGAACAAACAAAGAACATGAAGAACGAACGTAGAACGCGAATAATGTGGTAAGAACGTTGTTGATGGACCAATTGAAAACCATATAATTAGAGCTTGTTGTTGATGGACAAGTTTAAAACCATCGTATATATATTTTCTTGGTTAGGAATGGTAGAAACGTTCATGAAGAACGAATTGAAATTAGCCGATAACGAAGTTATGGCGAAATTTTGTAAAAGTCGAACGAATATAGGAAGTAAGCTAAGGAACCCAAATAGTTATGGTTTCATAAGAATTTAAGAAAACGTAGAAAATGTGAGTCGTGGACTCAAGAATGAACGAATTCCAAGTTTGGATGAACGAATTACGGACGAATGAACGAAAATTTAACGCAAAGTTAAAAAACTTAGCGAGGGAGGACTTTCGAGCCAATTTTAAGGTTGGTTAAAAACTCAGAAAATTAATTTTATCTGGGGGGATGTGTAGTAGGTGTTGCAAGGTTTCCAATGCCTCCGAAACAGATTAATTTCGTTATCGGGAGAGGAAGTTTTCACGTCGCGAAGTAGGCGTCTCAAACTTGTTC
The DNA here is from genome assembly GCA_020205555.1 of Panax stipuleanatus. NCBI lineage: Eukaryota > Viridiplantae > Streptophyta > Magnoliopsida > Apiales > Araliaceae > Panax > Panax stipuleanatus. Next base: position 143,558,584 of record CM035115.1, on the reverse strand, counting down.
AAAGACTCAGAAAATTTTTTGAGTTTTAAGGGAGGCACCATAGCGCAGCCCAACAAAGGGGAAGGCTGATAAGTACACAATATTCATGATTTTTTATTCCTTTACATTTGGTTTTATTACATGTTTCATGTGTATATGAGCTTAATAAGTTGTTTATTATTTTCAGGTTAATTAAAGCTAAAAGGATGGAAACAAGTTGATTTGGAGTTGAAGAGGAGTTTGACCAGCAGTTGACTTTCTCAATATTTGGAGATTCCTACATGAAATTGGATTGATATTACTATTAGAATTAGGACTTCTTTGGACTGAGATTTTATTTCCTTATTAGATTCTATTTCTTTATGGAGACTAGTTATAATTGTAATTCCTTTTAGGATTTGGATTCCTAGTTCTTATAGGATTTAGGCCCTTGTCTAGCACTATAAATAGAGGATGATAGTTAAGGTTTTATTCATTCAATCTTCTACCAACTATCATACCTCATTGAAGTGCAGACTTGGAGCATGTCAGGCTAGTTTCTTTATTCAGTTCTAAAGGGAGGTGGAACCTTGTTACAAGTAATTAATTAATTGAGTATTATTATTTATTCCTTCTTGTATGAAATTTTTTCTGATAATCTGTTTTCATTGATTGCATGCTAATTGATCTAATTAATTTGATATGGCCAATTGAGTTAATTTAATCATTATCATATGCTAGATTAAGATTGGTATTACGTGTAATTGATATCTATCTTCATCACAAGTAGTAAATTAGTGATACTAATTGTGGACAAGCTTTTGTGTATTGCTAAGATTATCAGAAAATAAGTTAAACAAATCGAGCTTATATGTTTGTTGCTTGGATTAGCCTAATTCTCTATTTCTTAATACTTCTATCATATTAAATCTAGAGAGCTTGTTCTAGGTTATATGCTAGTTGAATTTGGTGAAGAGCTTGTTTCATACAGTGAATATCTAAGGAGAATTTCAGATAGCAGAGCTTATTGTTATCTAGGGTTAATAGTTTCATTGAAGGGTAAAGAATAATAACTTGATTAATTGATTGCTGTGCTTGGTGAAACTGAACTACAGAACTGAAGTTTTTACATATTTGGTTAATCTCTTTATTTAAATTCTGTTTTTCTTAGTTTAAAACAATTTCAAAAATCCCCCATCTTTATTTTCTGTTAAAATAGTAGAATAAATCTAAAACAAACTCACTCTCTGTGGGATCGATCCTTGCTTACTACTGTGCTAATTATTTAAATTCGTGAAGTGAAAGTGAGGTTAATTTAGGAGTGTAAACGACAGCTCCCAAATTTTGGCGCCGTTGCCGGGGAGTGTTATTTGTTTTTGTTTATTCTTTGTTTTCGTTTATTTTTATTATTTTCTTTTTATTTTATTTTTTTTCTTTTTGTTTTATGACTCAATCCTCTCACTCTAATTTTGATCAAGAGATAGAGAAAATTGCAGATACAAAAGAAGCTCTTGTTCCAATACTTAAAAAGGAAAAGATGGTGGTGCCGAACAACAACCGGACTTTATGCAAAGGCTATTCTTGGAGAAGTATTTTCCTGCATCAAGAGTTGCCGATTCAAGGAAGAAGATATGTGGAATTAGTCAGTTCAATGGAGAAACTCTCTACGAGTATTGGGAAAGGTTCAAGAAGTTGTGTTCCAGCTGCCCTCCCCACCAAATTGATGAGCAACACTTGATTCAGTACTTCTACGAGGGACTGATACCAACGGAAAGAAGAATGATCGATGCGGCTAGTGGAGGAGCATTAGTAGACAAGACATCGGAGGCTGCAAGAAATTTGATTGCAAACATGACCGCTAACTCACAACAATACGATCATGCTCCACAAAGAGTAAGTGAGGTAAGCACGAGTGAATTGGCACAACAGATTTCTAACTTAACTGCTGTGGTGCAACAATTAACAACAGAAAACGTACCGGTTGCAAAAGTATGTGGAATTTACTCAAAATCAGGGCATACAACAAATGATTGTCCCATAGTGCAAGAGGATGTAATTGTTCATCAAGTTAATGCTGTGGGGGCATTCTTCGGACAAAATCCACATCAATGTGATCCTTGGGCAGAAACTCACAATTCCGGATGGAGAGATCATCCCGACTTGAGCTATGAAGGTACTAGGCCACCAATGCAACCTGTTCTTTCAAGTATGCAGCAAGATCTTCAGCAGACTCAACCTCAGTACCACACAGAAAACCAAGAAGTACCTGTCAATTCTGGGACATCTATGGAGGATATGTTCAAGGCATTCATGAGCCGAACACTACAGTTCATGAGTCAGACACAGCAATTCCAGCAGGAGACAAGAACTTCTGTTCAAGATCTGAGGGATCAAGTTGGTCAGCTTGCAACCAAAGTAGGGAGGTTGGAATCTCAAGGCTTCGAGGAGTTACCTCCTCCGTTTGTTGAGAACTTCAGTACAATGGGATTTGACGAAGAGGAGCAGGAGGATTCAGTGCTTACTCCGGGAACGGACTGTAATATGGAATTTGACGAAGAGAATGAACAAGAGGAAGAAGAGAATAATTTGATAAATTCTGCAGATCTCGACAAGAAAGACGTGGATTCATCTCCATCAGTACAACTAACAGAAACAAGGAGTGCTACACACCATCGTACCTTTACCATGAAATTGGACAATGCAAAGTTCCAGTTCAACGCAGATCAGGCTAAAAGGTATCTTGATAATATTAAATCTGTTTTTGTTATTGATGTTGTGGATTATTTAGTGCAGGAATCTTTTGATCGAATACAATTATACGAGGAGGATTTGGCGGCTGGAAAGGAGCAAAATCATGAAGTACACAATGTTCCTCAATTAAGGAAGAAACTGTTACCAATCCACTTGAAGTTCACAACTCCAATTACATAGAACGAGAGGGAAGATGTCAGGCCAATGACAATAAACAAGGGCAGCTGCTTGGGAGGCAACCCAAGAATTCAGATTTGATCTTTCTATCCCTTTTCTTTTTAATTTGTTAGTTGTAGTTCTTTCTTCTTTGCATGATTTTCTTACATTGGGGACAATGTAAGGTTTGAGTGTGGGGGGGAGAGATTTAGGTTTTTATTTTATATTTAGGGATATTTAATCTGCCAATTTTGAAATGAAATAGGACCATCTTGATGCCTTGAAATTTTTTTTTGAAATTTTTGAAAAAAAAACTGATTTCCATGAGTTTTTTTTGCCTATGTGTTTGAAGGTTAAAGTCAAAAATTGGAAATCAATGCTAAAAATTCAAAATCTGTTTGATGCTTCATTAGTTAATGATTGAGAAAAACTAAGTCATGATCCATCGAAATTGATTTGAATTGAATTTGTGTCTCATGAGTACTTGAACATGTGATATATGCTTAGTTGGCTAAGTTATCTGTGGAGTTGTCTATGTGCACTAATCTCATGCTCTAGAACTATTGAACTGCTTACGCTTTTTGCAGGACGATGTGAAAAAAAATCAAAAAAATTAGAAACCAGTGAAATTATTGAAAAAGAAACACAAGAGAAGTTATGTGGTGGGATGAGATGGAGCGTAAAACGCACTCTTCCATAAACACGTGCGAATAAGTGAGATGGAGCATAAAATGCACTCACTTACAAAAGAAAAATTGAGGAAGGTGAAACGGAGCATAAAATGCATTCACCAGAAAAAAATAAGAATTTGAAAAGGTTCTGGTAAAAACATAAAGCAGAAAAAGTATGTTTTGAGTTTTTGAGTGGTGTGCAGGTTTTTACTCCATGGTAACAAAGTTGAGTAAGTATGTGGATCATAGACAAGGGCTTATGTGGTTACAATTTAACTTAATAAAACTCATTGGTGAAGTGGTGAGGTACTTATCTTGAGTTGATTGATGAAGCGTTGATCATGTTTTTGTGGGTTTAGTGTTGATAATCATGATTTGATCTTAAAATCTTTTGACGTTATGGTTGAGTAGAGTTTCTGGAAATTAAACTTTTAGTTTACACGAGGACGTGTAAAAGACTAAGTGTGGGGGAATTTGATAAGTACACAATATTCATGATTTTTTATTCCTTTACATTTGGTTTTATTACATGTTTCATGTGTATATGAGCTTAATAAGTTGTTTATTATTTTCAGGTTAATTAAAGCTAAAAGGATGGAAACAAGTTGATTTGGAGTTGAATTGAAGAGGAGTTTGACCAGCAGTTGACTTTCTCAATATTTGGAGATTCCTACATGGAATTGGATTGATATTACTATTAGAATTAGGACTTCTTTGGACTGAGATTTTATTTCCTTATTAGATTCTATTTCTTTATGGAGACTAGTTATAATTGTAATTCCTTTTAGGATTTGGATTCCTAGTTCTTATAGGATTTAGGCCCTTGTCTAGCACTATAAATAGAGGATGATAGTTAAGGTTTTATTCATTCAATCTTCTACCAACTATCATACCTCATTGAAGTGCAGACTTGGAGCATGTCAGGCTAGTTTCTTTATTCAGTTCTAAAGGGAGGTGGAACCTTGTTACAAGTAATTAATTAATTGAGTATTATTATTTATTCCTTCTTGTATGAAATTTCTTCTGATAATCTATTTTCATTGATTGCATGCTAATTGATCTAATTAATTTGATATGGCCAATTGAGTTAATTTAATCATTATCATATGCTAGATTAAGATTGGTATTACGTGTAATTGATATCTATCTTCATCACAAGTAGTAAATTAGTGATACTAATTGTGGACAAGCTTTTGTGTATTGCTAAGATTATCAGAAAACAAGTTAAACAAATCGAGCTTATGTGTTTGTTGCTTGGATTAGCCTAATTCTCTATTTCTTAATACTTCTATCATATTAAATCTAGAGAGCTTGTTCTAGGTTATATGCTAGTTGAATCTGGTGAAGAGCTTGTTTCATACAGTGAATATCTAAGGAGAATTTCAGATAGCAGAGCTTATTGTTATCTAGGGTTAATAGTTTCATTGAAGGGTAAAGAATAATAACTTGATTAATTGATTGCTGTGCTTGGTGAAACTGAACTACAGAATTGAAGTTTTTACATATTTGGTTAATCTCTTTATTTAAATTCTGTTTTTCTTAGTTTAAAACAATTTCAAAAATCCCCCATCTTTATTTTCTGTTAAAATAGTAGAATAAATCTAAAACAAACTCACCCTCTGTGGGATCGATCCTTGCTTACTACTGTGCTAATTATTTAAATTCGTGAAGTGAAAGTGAGGTTAATTTAGGAGTGTAAACGACAGCTCCCAAAGGCGCACTGCAGCGTCGGGTCCATGGCTCAGTTGCTGCAAGGGGGCCCTGCAGCGCCAGATTTAAAGGGGAGAGTGGCGTCGCAACGCCCTTAACTCCGAAATTTCTGACTGGAGATTTTTATTGTCCAACTTTTTGGATGGTAATTAAGGGGCAAACATGAATGCAATGTTCATGAAAAGAAATGTCTAGAATGATGTGTAAAACCTTGAGTTTGACGAGTAAATGTCGAATAAAGGTTATAAAATGACGAACACAAAGTACGTAACCGATATTCGGGGACCGTATTACGTTAAAACGAATGTGTGGGATTGCTACGATTGTGATTCCTTAGACGTTGAGTGACGAGGGTGACTTATAACATTTTGATGTTCTTATGTCGTAATGGAAGTTAAGTGTAAAGCGTATAGACGCTATAACCGCAAAGTAATTGCGATGAACGATCGGTATTAGCATACAATGAACAGTATGACTTAGACATTATAGGGGGATGATGAACATAACGTTCATATAATAGATCACAAATGAGAGTGACTAAAACCTTAAATAAAGGTTTATTGGAGGTTTAAAAGCCGAATAACGTGAACGCTGAATACGTAAACGATCCTCGTGAATCGTATTCGCGTTGGGCGAACGTTCTAAGTATACATTAGTTGTATGACATAGACGTTGACGAATGTAGTAAGTAAGATGTGTAATTATCAAGAAAACCGTAGAAAATGGTAATGAAGTTAATGAAAGTCTGAGTATGAATCGGATAACGAACGCAAAAGAAACATAAATGATAATCACTTAAACCGATGTAATGATATTGAGTGTACGCACAAATTGAACGTGGTTATCATACACACCGTGTATGGTTTGAACGTGAGATAATGAAGAATAACGAATAACGTATAAACGTTGAACAAGCCGAGTTGGTGATAATAACTTGAATAACGTTCCGAGTCAAATGAACCGAGCGTTGTAAGATATGAAATAGAGATAGTGTAAAATGTTTTGAAGCTATGAACGCATAGTCTTAACATTGAATGTTGACTCTCGACATAAAAATGACTATATGACCTAGACGTTAATAAATAAATCTTGAGGTATGGCATTTAGTTGGCAGAAAGCCATAAGGAATGGGAAATGAACTTAACGAACATTATAGTTTTAAGGTTCAGGTAAGTTACATTAAAAAAGTAAGAATAAGAAGTTAAGTTTAAGTTGTGGTACAATCGTACTCTTTGATGGTTGATGTATGGTATCTGGGCTAAATGGTTATATTAGAGAGAAACGGTTAATACGGATTAGAAACCGATCTAACTCGTTGTGAAAGACAGTGTAGACGAGACGGGAAACTAATTTGTTGGTTGTTTGTGGGAAATCACTCAGCGTACTGTATTGAACACTGTTAGAGACTCGATGTGTGCTAGGTCTGGAGTTGTGAATACGTATGGTGATAAGGTGATCTTCTTCACATATGTAGATGTATGGGATAAGCTAAGTCCTAGGAATGTTATAAGAAGAAGATGAGAATGTAAATCTATCGTAAAAGATGATTATACGGTTTATGTCATCTTCGTATGTCATAATACCGAAGGAATGAGAATAAAGTTGGTCGCGTAAACTAAAATTACAAGAACGTGAGCCATAGAAAGTAAAGTTAAGTTTAAACCAATGCGTAAGTCAAATATATGACTAATTGGTGTATGTGCTATTTTCTTATGTGATATATAGGGTTTATAATGAGCAGTTCAGCGTAAACTATAAGTTGTAGCTGTGTTTAAGGCAAGTTTCTTAACTTCATTCATATTTTAAATGAATGTTAGTTTCTTAAACTTTTTTAGATGTTAGACTTGAGAAAGATTTACTTATGTGCAAACGTGTGATATTTGTGCAAGGTGTTTATGTATGAGACCTTGTGCCGAACTTTCAACACTTATGTGTTTCTGTGAAATAAAATGTTCTGCGATTGAACGGTTTAATGTGATATAGTTCTATTGGTGAACTGTTAGGATTAAGTCTGTGCTAATCATTCTAGCCAAATTGAATGTAGGGTATGGGAAAGTAAATGTGATTATTGTTTTAAAATGATAGAAATCAGAGTTTTTCCTATTATTCGAACTGCTTCATAACCTTTATTCGGTTATTGAAGTATTAAAAGAATATGTGATTCTTGCTTAGTTGTTATTCAACTGCTTTAACTTGCTGAGCAATTGAATGCTCACTCTTGTTTTAAATAAAATCATTTTCAGCTAATGATGTTGGAATGAACTTAAGGATCCCGTAAAGATCAAGCTGACCAGTGTCCCGTTGAAGTGCTGTTCATTATATGAACAAGCGTGAAGATCAAGGCAAGACTTGTAATGTAGAGTAGTTAATTAAACTATAGAGCAGTTTAGTAAACTGTTATGTATCTAAGGTGGTGGATGAAAGTCACTCTTGTAAGATGTAAAGAATAATGCAATTATCATTATTTGTAATGAACGAGATTTTAAGGTAATAGAATTTGGGATTTCATGAGATATGTTATTATATTTAATGATATAATGATGTATGTATGGAATGAGAAGTACTCATGACGTACGAAATTCGGGTTTGAAGATAAACCGGATTTCGGGGTGTTACAAGTTGGTATCAGAGCTGTTAGATTATAAACCTTAGGCATGAGTACTTAAGGCTATAATCTAAGAGAGAGGGTTATGAAAATTGTTGAGTGAAATGATTAAGGAAGAAGATCACTACGTGATCTCATTAAATCGTGAATAATAGATATTCTGTTAAACGATGAATGATTTATAGCGAAACTCTATAAATGAATGGTACTATGAAGTAGTATATGAAGGAGAACTCAGATAGAGTTGTAGAGGATGAAATACGAATTAAAAAAAATTCGTATTAGGTAAGGAGAAAGTTAGAATGTTATAAATTTTAATTGAGGACTCATGTGATAGCGGAGTTGTACGAACTTTTGTTATGGGCAGGAGTTTGTGACTACTTATCCTATTACAGTGATAATAATTAAAATAGTAATGTCGTGCTATCAATATGTATATGACGAGAATGTGAATCTTTTCTCATGTGTATATTAGATAGTATAATGTATTAAGATAGGAGCAAGTTCTTGAAACTCGTATTTATGAAAAGTTTGTTACTTATAGTTATATGCTATGTTTTCAAGCCTCTAAGCATATGGAAAGTCCTTGATTTGTTCTTGGATTACATATTGCAAAGATAAGTTCTTAAACACATATAGTTGTGAAAAGTTCTTGAACACATAAAGTGTGGTAAGTTGATGAACTATACTATGGTATAAGAATGTTTAGACTGAAAATATGTTATTTTTAGTATAAGTAGCATTGGAGGTGCTAGCAGAAGTTAGAATTGTCACAAGTATGACAATGAAGGAAGATGAGAAAAGTAAGTACTCCAAGTCTTCTAGCTATGCTAGATTTTAAAATTATTGACATTATGCTAAAGTGTACATATTTAAGAAAATAATATTGGTTCAAATTTTGGAATCAAGGGATTTTAAAAGAACTATTCTTTGTATGTCTATGCTAATTATTTAGGCTAGACAGAAGTTGATTTGAAATATCAAAATGAATTTTATATCATTAGTGTATTTGATGCAGAGATGGTAAAAAGATGAAGTTATTAATGCAATTGAACCTAGTGTTGGATGTGATCTTAGGATCAACAACCTGCTATGGTATGATGTAGAATGACAAAGTCACAAACTAACGAAGTCCTCAACGTACTGTGAAATAGTACGGTATCATGACGTCATAAAACGTTTTGAGTATTATAAAAGAATTTAAAAAAGTAGTCGATGTCAATTGAGTTGACTAGACGAATGTTTCAGTTGATATCCAATTTATTGGTATGGTCTAAGCTACTTGATTTGGCTAGACAAATGTATGTCATGTTTAAAACAAAATCAAGCTTTCTTTGAAAAGTTATGTTAAACCAAATTATTTTGGTGCGGAATCTGATGATTAAGTCTGAGGTGAACGCACCCCGGAATGGGGTTATACGATAGGTTGATCACTTACGCATGAAAGAGGTAGTTTACTTTCTTGGTGATTGTAAACTGGCCATGATAGAAGGATTTACGGTGAAATATTGTTAAACCTAGTAAGAGTTCATGGTCCATATGACCCCTCAGCAAAGTATGAATTATTTTAAAGGAATCCTTATATTCTTCGTTATTCATTATACTTCATAATTCTTGATAAATTGTGAAGACTCTAGAATGTTTGAAGGATGAGAACTTCCTTGAAGAGGAGTTGAGAGATTAGTATGCTAAACTTTTGAGGACGAAATTATGTGAAGAAGGGATGAATGTGATGTCTTGAAAGATTGAAAGTATAGTTAGACATGGTGTTTAACTATTAAGAATTATGTCGGAAGAAATAAGTAGTTGAGGTTATTCAACAAGAAGGGGAAGAAGTAAGATTAAAACCTTGAATAAAGATTGTAAGGATAAAGCATCCGGGTATGGATGTGGTTTTAGGAATTTCGAGGATGGAATTTTTATAAGGGGGTAAGAATGTGACTACCCGGAAAATCGAATTGTCCCAAATAATAAGTTTAAAGAATTATTAATTAATAAAATAGATTTTATTAATTATATTTTGTGCTGCGTGTTTATTAGTCATTCTATGGCGTAGGATGATTAGAAAGCGGGAGTATTCTGGCTACGAGTTAGAATGAACGAGTAAGAATTTTTAAGACAAAAATAAAAGATTTCTGAGAACAAAAATATTTTTGAGAAAAAGATGAAATATGCACTATTCATCCGACGAAACCTATGGTTTAGGGTTTGAATAACCTAGGCCTTTCAAAGAGTTCGGTATGTCGTAATGACATTCCGTCTAAAGATTTGCTGGTCATATGCCTTGAAAAGTTATGTTAGCCGATACAAATTTTCTCGAAAAAGGTGCAGAAATCTTACAAAATAAAAACGACGAAAAGTGCTGTTATGTACTTTTCATTTGCTTAACTACGTTGTGGGGAAACGTGATGAAAAACGCTAATCATCAAAAAGTGTTTTTCAATTTTTCAAAATTTTGAAGGACGCGTAAGTTAATCTGTAGAGGAAAGGCGAAATATCCAAAAATATTTGGATTCTGAGAAACGCAGTTTTTTAAACTGTCGGACGAATTTCGAAAGACGGAACCACGTAGCTTCCATGAGAATCTTTGTGAATAGTGAGGAGGTGGGGGTAAAATCGTAAAAAGCCATCAAATGACCAAAATGCCCCTAACCTTGAAAATCTATATAAACAAGCTTAACTCTTCATTTTTTAAAAAATTAAGAGAGGAAACTTTGGACAAATGAAGATAGGAAGCGAGGGACTCGAATTAACAAGTCTCAGGAGTGGAAAATCTAGCAAATTGCCAGCTTTGTCAAGCGGAAGAAGAAAATGAAAGAAAAATCAAGAAGAAATGTATTAAAACTTACCGTTATTCAAATTTTCTTTAAGTCTTCTACATCAAATACATAGCTTAATGAAAATAGAAGTAAAAGATGTTAAGAAACGATTTTCATATGGTTCAACCATAAGGAAATGAAGAAATAAGTATTTAAAGTTTAGTTTATAAACTTCTTTAAAAGCTTCCATAGAAAGTATGAATTGTTTGATGTTAATGGGCGATTCAGATGAGTTATATAAACTCTCCGATGATATAAGGATGAATTATCAAACTTATAATGTTAATATGCAAGAAAACGTAAAATCGTAATCATAATATCGATTAAAAACAAAGAACGAATGAAGAACGCGAAGAACGCGGTAAGAACATTGTTGATGGAAAAATTGAAAACACACTAATTAGAGCTTGTTGTTGATGAAAAATTTGAAAACCATCGTATATATGTTTGCTTGGTTAGGAATGGTAGAAACGTTCATGAAGAATGGATTGAAATTAGTCGATAACGAAGTTATGACGAAATTTCGTAAAAGCTGAATGAATATAGGAAGTAAGCTACGGAACCCGAATAGTTAAGGTTTCATAAGAATGTAAGAAAACGCAGAAAACATGAGTCGTGGACTAAAAAACGAACAAATTTCGGGTTCGGATGAACGAATTACGGACGAACTAAAATTTAACGTAAAGTTGAAAAACTTAGCAAGGGAGGACTTTTGAGCCAATTTTAAGGTTGGTTATAAACTAGGAAAATTAATTTTATACAGCGGGATATGTAGTAAGTGTTTCAAGGTTTCCAACGCCTCCGAAACGAATCAATTCCGTTATCGGGAGAGGAAGTTATGATGTCTCGAAGTAGGCGTCTCAAACTTGTTCAAAGACTTAAAAAATTTTTTTGAGTTTTAAGGGAGGCGCCGCAGTGACGCCCAACATAGGGGAAGGCGCACCACAGCGCCGGGTCTGGGGCACAGTTGCTGCAAGGGGGAGCTGTAGCGCCAGATTTAAAGGGGAGAGTGGCGTCATAGCGCCCTTAACCCAAAAATTTTCGATTGCAGATTTTTATTGTCCAACCTTTTTTTATGGTAATTAAGGGGCAAACATGAATGCAATGTTCATAAAAATATATTTCTAGAATGATGAGTAAAACCTTGAGTTTGACGAGTAAACGTCGAATAAAGGTTATAAAACGACGAACACAAAGTACGTAACCGATATTCGGGGACCGTATTGCGTTAAAACAAATGTGTGGGATTGCTACGATTGTGATTCCTTAGACGTTGAGTAACGAGGGTGACTTATAACATTTTGATGTTATAATGTCGTAATGGAAGTTAAGTGTAAAGCGTATAGACGCTATAACTGCAAAGTAATTGCGATGAACGATCGGTATTAGCATACAATGAACAGTATGACTTAGACATTAAGGGGGGATGATGAACATAACGTTCATATAATGGATCACGAATGAGAGTGACTAAAACCTTAAATAAAAGTTTATTGGAGGTTTAAAAGATGAATAACGTGAACGCTGAATACGTAAACGATTCTCGTGAATAATATTTTCGTCGGGCGAACGTTCTAAGTATACATTGGTTGTATGACTTAGACATTGACGAATGTAGGAAGTAAGATATGTAATTACTAAGAAAACCGTAGCGAACGGTAATGAAGTTAATGAAAGTCCGAGTATGAATCGGATAACGAACGTACTAAGAAATAAAAACATTAATCACTTAAACCGATGAAATGATATTGAGTGTACTCGTAAATTAAACGTGCTTGTCATACACACCGTTTATGGTTTGAACTTGAGATAATGAAGAATAACGAATAACGTATAAACGTTGAACAAGCCGAGTTGGTGATAACAACTTGAATAACGTTCTGAGTTAAATGAACCAAACGTTGTAAGATATAAAATAAGGATCGTGTAAAATGTTTAAAAGCTATAAACGCGTAGTCTTAACATTGAATGTTGGCTCTCGACATACAAATGATTATTTGACCTAGACGTTAATAAATAAATCCTGAGGTATGACATTTAGTTGACAAAAAGCCATAAGGAATGTGAAATGAACTTAACGAACATTATAGTTTTAATAGTTCGGGTAAGTTACGTTAAAAATGTTAGAATAAGAAGTTAAGTTTAAGTTGTGGTACAATTGTACTCTTTAATGGTTGATGTATGGTATTTGGGCTAAACAATTTCGTTAGAGAGCAACGGTTAATACGGATTAGCAACCAATCTAACTCGCTGTGAAAGACAGTGTAGACGAGACGGGAAACTAATTTGTTGGTTGTTTGTGGGAAATCACTCAACGTACTGTATTGAACACTGTTAGAGACTTGATATGTGCTAGGTCTGGAGTTGTGAATACGTATGGTAATAAGGTGATCCTCTTCATATATGTAGATGTATGGGATGAGTTAAGTCCTAGGAATGTTATAAGAAGAAAATGAGAATGTAAATCTATCGTAAAAGATGATTATAAGGTTTATGCCATCTTCGTATGTCATAATACCGAAGGAATGAGAATAAAGTTGGTCGTGTAAACTTAGATTACAAGAACGCGAGCCATAGGAAGTAAAGTTAAGTTTAAACCAATGCATAAGTCAAATATATGACTAATTGGTGTATGTGCTATTTCCTTATGTGATATATAAGGTCTGCAATGAGCAGTTCAGCGTAAACTATAAGCTGTAGCTGTGCTTAAGGCAAGTTTCTTAATTTCATTCATATTTTAAATGAATGTTAGTTTCTTAAACTTTCTCAGAAGTTGGACTTGAGAAAGTTTTACTTATGTGCAAATGTGTGATATTTGTGCAAGGTGTTTATGTATGAGGCCTTGTGCCGAACTTTCAACACTTATATGTTTTTGTGAAATAAAATGTTCTGCGATTGAACGGTTTAATGTGATATAGTTCTATTGGTGAACTGTTAGGATTAAGTCTGTGCTAATGATTCTAGCCAGACTGAATGTAGGGTATGGGAAAATAAATGTGATTAATGTTTTAAAATGATAGGAATCAGAGTTTTTCCTATTATTCGAACTGCTTTATAACCTTTGTTCGGTTATTAAAATTTTAAAAGAATGTGTGATTCTTGCTTAGTTGTTATTCAACTGCTTTAACTTGCTAAGTAATTGAATGCTCACTCTTGCTTTAAATAAAAATATTTTCAGCGAATGATGTTAGAATGAGCTTAAGGATCCCGTAAAGATCAAGCTGACCGGTTTCCCGTTGAAGTGTTGTTCATTATGTGAACAAGTGTGAAGATCAAGCCGAGACTTGTAATGTAGAATAGTTAATTAAACTATAGAGTAGTTTAGTAAACTGTTATGTATCTGTGGTTGCGAATAAAAGTCACTCTTGTAAAATATAAAGAATAATTTAATTATTATTATTTGTAATGAACGATATTTTAAGGTAATAAAATTTGGGATTTCATGAGATAAGTTGTTATATTTAATGATATAATGATGTATGTATCAAATGAGAAGTACTCTTGTCGTACAGAATCCGGGTTTGAAGATAGACCAAATTTTGGGGTGTTACATATATGATTCTTATAATCTACAACTTACACATGACATATACCAATATATATATATATATATATATATATATATATATATATATATATATATATATATATATATATATATATATATACATACATACATATATTATATAAGGCTAGTATATAGTATATGCTAATATATACATATTAATTATTGTATTCTACTTAATCAAATATTAAATAATTATACATTTATAATTATATATAAAAATCATCCAATTAAATATGAAATTAACCCACAATTAACTTAACACTTTTTGTGTAATAACTCATTTAATTTATATAATTAATATTGTACAATTAAATTAGATTAAATTAGTTCATTCATTCCATAAATTATTTCAAAACAATTTATTTAACCCATGCATCTAATCATAAATTAAATATTAATTTAATCAATTAACTCTTGGCCATCACGAAATCCAGCCCCTGCTAATTCACCAACTCAGCCTAATTTGCTTGGAGGCTACTTTTATATATATATATATATATATATATATATATATATATATATATATATATATATATATATATATATATATAATAAACTACAATACTTAATATATTACACATATACTTATACATATATATCACATATTTATATGATGCAATATATAATATAACATACCATCCCATACATATAAACTTATATTATACACCTTCCGTACATATCACATGGAAAGTTATGTATATATAATACACTAAATATTAAAACGTAATCTCCAAAAATCTTTTCCATCAAAAAGAAACTATACATTAAATAAAAATAATTTATTTAATGTACAAAATTTATTATATTAAAATAATTTATTTTCAAAAATTATTTAAATATGCTATCTTTAACGTATACAAAATATTTTGTATACATATTTATATTCTTTTCCTTTATAACTCATTTTTAACAATGTAATATATATATATATATATATATATATAGTATATGAAACAGTTAAAAGATTTATTTTCTAAAAATATCTCGGGCAAAGGTGAGATAATTAGGGGTAAAGAAAAGCCTGTAATTAGCCTTAATAAAACCCTTGAGAGATTTAAAAATGTTGAGAAAGAAATTACCCTCCCAGAGTTAAATCATGAAGTCAATAAGTTTAAAAAAGAAATTTTTGGTCTTAAAACTGAAATTTCAGACTTAAGAAATGATATGACTGCTTTGGCCTCTAAAGGTTCAGAACTTCATATTTCTGATTCCTCAGATAATGAAGATCAACCTGAATCTTCTGGAGTCAAAGATGATGAGACTCTCCTAATGGTTCAAGGTAATTCTCTGAAAAGGTTAAAGGACATTACTATTCAAAAATGGTATATAATGGTTCGCCTAAAGGTTGATGGAACTTTTGCAATACAGCTTCCTGCCCTTGTGGATACAGGTGCTGATCTCAATTGCATTCAGGAAGGATTAATTCCTACCAAGTTCTATATGAAAACTAGTGAACGTCTTATTTCTGCTAAAGGTAGTAGCATGGAAATAAAATATAAACTGCCTAAAGTACACATTTGTCAGGACAATATGTGTTTTAAAACTTCATTTGTTTTAATTCGCAACTTGACAGATAAGATTATTTTAGGACTTCCGTTTATATATTTATTATATCCATTTACTACTAGTAATAACGGTTTAACTACTGAGCACTTAGGCCAGAAAGTGGTATTTGAATTTATCACTCAACCTAAGAAAAGGGATTTGAAATTTATTCAAGACGAGTCTATTTCAAAATCCTTGAATTTGTTAAACTGTAAAACTTCACAGTTAAAATTCCTGAAACAGGAAATTAAATATAAACAAGTTGAAGACCTTCTCCTTCTTAATAAAATTCAAGATAAGATCGAAGAACTTCGATTATATATGGTTAAAAACTTATGTGCTGATTCTCCTAATGCCTTTTGGCATAGAAGGAAACACGTGATTAGACTACCTTATGCTAAGGAATTCAAAGAACACTTGATTCCTACTAAGGCTAGGCCTATCCAAATGAGTCATCAGCAGATGGAGCTTTGCAAACAAGAGATTAATGACTTGCTTGCAAAAGGCTTAATAAAACATAGTAAATCACCTTGGTCTTGCCCAGCCTTCTATGTTAACAATGAAGCTGAGAAAGAAAGAGGTGTTCCTCATCTAGTTATTAACTACAAGCCCCTTAATAAGGTTCTTGAGTGGATTAGGTATCCCCTGCCCAATAAGGAAGACCTTCTTAGTCGGCTTAGTAATGCTACCATCTTTAGTAAATTTGACCTTAAGTCAGGTTTTTGGCAAGTCAGTATTCATCCTAGTGATAGATATAAAACTGCTTTCACCACCCCCTTTGGTCATTATGAATGGGTTGTTCAAGCATTTGGCTTGAACAACGCTCCTAGTGAATTTCAAAATATTCTCAATGAAATTTTGAACCCTTTCAGTCATTTCATCATTGTGTATATTGATGATATTCTGGTTTTTTCCAAGTCTATTGATGAACACTTCAAACACCTGAATTCGTTCTTCAAAGCTATTAAAGTCAATGGTTTGGTCCTTTCTCCTACAAAATATAGTCTGTTCCAAACTAGAGTCAAATTCCTAGGTTATGATATTTATCGTGGTCTAGTCCGTCCTATTTAACGAGTTATCTAATTTGCAGATAAATTCCCTGATAAAATCATTGATAAAACTCAACTCCAGCGATTCTTAGGATCTCTTAATTACGTTGGCAAGTTTTATCAAAATTTAAGGAAAATCTGTAAATCTTTGTTCCTTCGTTTACAGAAGAATCCCCCTCCTTGGACTGATGATCATACTGCCATCGTCCAACAAGTTAAAAAGTATGTTAAGGTTTTGCCCTGCATTGGCATATCCAATGAATCTGCTTTTAAAATTGTTGCAACTGACGCCTCCAATATTGGCTTCGGTGGTATTCTGAAGCAGAAATTAACCCCTGCTTCTTCTGAACAAATTATTCGTTTCCACCCTGGCGCATGGAATCATGCTCAGTTAAACTATAGTACAATTAAAAAGGAGATTTTAGCTTTGGTTTTGTGTATTAGTAAATTTCAAAATGATTTATTAAACCAAAGATTTTTAGTACGTATTGACTGTAAATCAACCAAATTTATTTTAGAAAAGGATGTTAAAAATATTGCTGCTAAACATATTTTTGCCCGTTGGCAATCTATTTTAAGCATTTTTGATTTTGATATTGAATATATTAAAGGTAGTGAAAATTCTGTGCACGATTTTCTTACCAGAGAGTTTATTAATTCAGGTACCCCTCCAAATCAAAATGAGTGTGAGAGGATCTAGCAAGAATGTTAGGCCTCCTGGCCCTCCAGGCCCAGGCCCGCCTAGTCAAAAGCCCTTGGGAGTTGTAATCCCACACCCTGTTACCCCTCTTACTGTAATTAATAGATTTACTCCTCTTATTGCTGGCTCAAAGCCCTATAGTTCAGTTTTGGCCCATCCTCCTCAAATGGTTGATCCATTTGCTTCTTCTTCCAGTAACCCTTCTTCTAGTCAACGTACTTTTTCAGAGTATATTCCTGTTTATTCCACCAATTTATTTCATATTGAGAGACATATGAAATCAATTGATGATCCAATTAAATTGGCCACCCAGTTCTTCCCAACTGGTTGGCATTTTATTCCTTTGGCTCCTTATAAATCTCTTATGTATTATAAGGATGTCCTTCTTCAAACTCAATCAATCCTCATTAAACCTATTTATAATAGAAATGATTCCTCAAAAATCATCTATCATTCTCTTTACATTAAACGAATTATCTCCATGTCTGACTGGGGTAATCATCCTTCCGATTTACGAACGTTAAATGATCATGATAGGCAGTTTTGCTATTATGATTATATGGAAGCTTGGAACAGAGTCTTTTTGTTTCAAACTCCATCTTTTAGTCACTCGTGGTTCATACAATTTGACCACAAGTTCAAAAGTCAAATTCCTCATTGGTTTGTTTTATGGTGGGAAAGATTTGGTCTCATGTATAAAATTCTCCCCATTGAGCTTCAGTCAGTTTTGAATGTTTTTAGTTGCAGAGCCCCTTCTGTTCCAGCTAATTGTTGTGTCCCAGTTACTCTTTATTTCGTCAGTAAATATAAAATTCCATGGATTCTCAAATGGAACTATAGGTTTTATTCTCCGGTTGTTGATATTGTTGTTGCATCCGAAAAGGATGTTTGTCGCTCTAACATGAGTCAATTGACTTATGTTACCTACGAGTTCTCAGTTAAATGGTGGGATAAGTTTGATCCTTATCGCATCGTTGGTCAAGTTCAGAAGGAATTTTCCAATCTTTCACCTATTGATTCGGTTCCTCCTCCAAAGGAATCCTCTTCTAGTAAATCAAAATCCAAAAAATCTTACCATTGAAAGTTAGATTTTGCGGATATTGATCATTGTTCAAATTCCGAGTTAAAACAGTTATCTCATCTTATTCAAAAACGAATGGATAAACTCAGTGAGGACTCCGTTCCCTCAGTCTGTTCATCTTCTTCGCCGAAGACCAGTCATTCTAGCCCTAATGATTCGTATGGAAGCATCTCTTTACAGGATGCTCAGGATCCTTTTTCTTAGGATGCCTACAGTTACTTTGACAGCCAAATGCTGTCGTTTTGATGCAAGATGCTCCTGCCCCAGCAGCCCGTGCTCTTTTTCAAAAGTAGCCGAAAGCAAAAGTTGAGTTAGTTTGTCGTCTTGTTGAGTCATTTGTCTTTGTCGGCCATCTGTGGTCGTTTAGTCAAAAGTTGTAATCAATTTATTTGTATTTTATTCAAAATGTGTAATAACGCGTCTGTAATAGTCAAAAGTTATAATAATGCTTTCATCTTTTGATAAAGCATTACTGTTGGTCAATAGTTAAAAATATTTTGTAATTATTGAGTTGTAATCAGTTCGCCTTTCTCTTTCCTATATAAGGAAGGCTCAGTCATTTGTGTAAGGCATGATTTAGATATCCATTAGAGCGTTTGAGAAGACTCAGATTCCTATCTGACTTATCTTCAACCCTCTTGCCTTCTACCTTAGTTATGCTAGGTTTCTACAATCGAGCCTATTTGTAAGTAACCTCAAGTTATCTGTTTGTAATTATTTCTTTATTCAATAAAAGTTTTATTTTATTTAAAACTCTTGTTAATACATATGAACTGCTGTTATTATTTCTTATAGTTTACTATAGTTGTGATTCAGATTTGTATGCGCCTCTCTCTTCCTTTCCTATTTAAATCTTCATCTGTAAGTTTACTAATTAACTCAATCAAGAAAGAGCTTTCTTGATCCTCTTTGCTAAGTACGTTAATAGTCTTACAACAATTAGATCTACAATTATTAGTACAAAGGGTGACTTCATTATCATCACTAGGAGTTTGACTATTTTCTTCATTACCAGAGGAATAGGGAATATCAGAGTGATCATTTTCATCATCAGTCTGAATTCTTATTAACTCTAAAATCTTATCAGTTTCTTCAGCAGAAATATTTAACTGACTCAGTTTCTGTTTTAACTTACACTCACTCTTGTAATGACCCTTTTTAGCACAATTATAACAGGTAATTTTACTCTTATCCCGTGACTTAGAAGTAGATTTTTTACTATGGGTTTTCTTTCGTGACTTGGGTTTTTCATAATAACTATCTTGATTTTTAGATTGACTACTAGACCGCTTCTTATGATGCTTTCTCTTTTTGTGTTTTTCAATCTGGGTTTTCCTATGCTTTCTACGAGAGGGAGCAATAGGAGGTAAACCATATTGTTCACAAAAAGTACCAAGCTCATACTTAGCCTTTTTCTTATCTTTGGCAGCCTGTTTAGCAATCTTAAAATCAATGCACATTTTTAAACCAATCTTTTGAATATAACTGATTATGTCACCATAAGTCAGGTTATCATAATCGATATATCCAAGAGTTTTATTGAGTTCTTCTCTAACTTTGTGTGCAAACAAGCTAGGAAGACCATTAACAAATTTTTCCTTCTAGAAAGGTTTATTACTATCACTGCGCATCATAACACGAGAAATAAAAATATCTTTGTACCACCTAAAATCACTCAAGGTAGGACAAGTGAGATTACTTAACTGGTTATGAATTCTCTCAGTGATATTACTGGGGGTTCCAATAAAATATTTTATTATAGTGAATATTAATGTGTTAATACCATCAGGAATACCAAAGCCAATATCTTCACGGAAGATAGGCTGACCATTGTCATCTAACTGGCGAGCATGGATAATAGAATTCCTTGCATCTTCATCTAGGTGTTTTTTCCACCTAGAACGAAGTACACCAGTGAAACCATTAGTTAATATTTTAACTATATTAGGCTGTGAAAGACTGCTGAAAGCTATAATATAACTATTGGCAACCATAGACAAATGGTTCATTTTAGTGAGAATTTGGTGCTCACTAAAACCATCAATATTCCATTCATAAATTTTATTAGAGGACACAGAAAATTAATTATCTAGATTTTTCTCCTCATACTGAAGATCAGGGGGAGTGGGTCTAGAATATCAATTTTTTGTTATACTAGTGTTATTAAAAGTAAACTTATTTAACTGTTCAGCAAGATCAGGGATAGAAGCTACTTCAGAACTAACTTCTGATTGACTAATGCTTTCATTGTCAGATTCTTCAACCTGGTCAATGATAGCAACAGTACCCTGAGCTTGAACCAATCTTTTTAATTAACTTATCAATACTTTTAACTAGGTCAGAATCTTTATTTGGCAATCCCTTTCCTTCTCTGTTTTCAGGGAGAGTTAATAAAGGTTGATCTAGTTTCTTTTCTGGATTTTTAACTAAAGTGTTATCAAACTTTTCTTCAATTTTATCTAATTGTTTACCAATAGTGGCTAAATACTGGTTTGTGAAATTATTTTGTTCAATAATCTCTTTATCATCAGTTTTACCATCCGCAACCTGAAAAGGGCTGGCAACAACTGAAGTATTTTTAACCTGTAAAAGAACAGTTTCTAAAGGAGGATGAGATGCTAAAATTTTAGACTTATCCTCTTTCATCCACTGACTTTTAGTAAGAACTTTACATTGTGAATGATGTTTATCATACCAGTCATAAAATGTAAGGTTCTCTTGATTAAGTTTAATATATTTTTTCCAATTATGAACAATTTTATCCCTGTCATGCTTATCATACATATAACGAAAAGCATGGCGTTTTTCTTGGTTAGATTTGGAATTAAAATATGCTACCAGACTATCTCATTCAAACTTAACTGCTTTAGTTATGATTTTTAACTGATGGTTAATAGGTGCTTCAAAATTAGAAGGGGTTGGACCAATAGAGACAGTAGGAGACACATCCTCAGAATCATCTTCTGCATTAGTTGCAGGAGTGTAACAAGGATGACTAGTCTGACCCTGATTAAGAATACCTTTCATTTTATTATCAGGAATAGAAAAATTACTTAAGACTTCGGTATCTCTTCTTGAAATAGAAGGAACTGAAGAATTAATAAATTCTTCTATTATTAAGGGTCTTCTGGTACGCTCAAAACTGACCCGAACAGTACCATCATAAAATTGTTTAATATTATCTAAATTCAACAAATTATTTATTACTGGTTTTTGTGGAATCTCTTGAGGGATGATCCACTGACTAGGTAGCGTAATATCTTTCCAAAGAATAGTCCTTGGGGTTTGGATATTAGCGTTACTAGTATTGCTTTGAATTAAAACAGTATGATCTTTAGGACTTTTATTAAGTGCATGAATATTCAAATTGGTTTTCATGACTTTATAATAAATTATGTATATTAAAGCTATAGGTTGAGAACCCTCAATCATTTGAGTTATCTCTCCTGCAGTTTTAATATTCAGAGTTAAAGCTTTTAATAGATTAATATCACTTAAACTCAATGGGAGGTCAGGAAAGCAATTGAAATGGATAGGACCATCATGCAGACTTGACTCCATGATACCAATTATGCTTGGAGCATAATTAAGATATCGTGCATCTCTTAGACACAAGAAGATGCTTGAGTTTATACCTTTGATAGTCAAAGGCTTAACTGCGACCTGAACTAAACCAATATGAATAAAATTATAGCCTTTCTTTCGATGCTTATTAATAACATCTGAATAAAAAAGACTACAATTTTCATATTCTTTGTTGATCGCATAGACACGTTCAATAGTTTTAACATTATAATCAGTTTTAAAGTTGTCAATTAAAGTTGACTGGTAAATCTCCTTAGGAGACACACTAGGTATGTTCCAATTACTAAGGGTTTGATTAATGTTTTCATAACTGTGTTCTTCATGGTTAACTATGTTTGGAACAGGAGGAAGTGCCGAACGATTACTAACTGAGGAACTCGATCTGAACAATCTACTCATTTTTAAAAGTTAAATTTTTTAACAAATCTGTGTTCTTCCATACATATCCCTTTCTTTGCTTAACATAAACACATACCCTAGAGTCTAGTGATTCCTAGAAAGCCAGAACTGCTCACTCACTCGAGACTTACAAAGGCTGGACGGGACCTATGGCGATACAGGGTGGTCTATACAAAGAGATTAGGTGACTTCTTGAACAAAGATCGATCAAAAACTTTTGATTTTTAAAAATGACTATGATTAAACAGATTAAGAACAATAGTTAATAAACAAACAACAACTTGGCTTTGATACCAAAAGGCAGAAATAGGAAAGGAAGAGAGAGGCGCATACTGATAGTAGTGTGCATACAAGCCAATCATGTATGATGATAAAGCACGTACTTTGTAAACAATCTTATTTATTTATTAATAAAATATTCATTTATTAAAGGCATTTAATTATCTACATGTTGCTGTTTTTATAATATGTAAATAACCCATAGTTTTAAGCAAAGCTTTTAGAATCATGATGATGATCATGCTAATGAGATCTAAATTCTTAGAAAGTTTTAAAACTAAAATAGTTCCCAATCGTGGGATTACTAAAAAGGGGATTAGTAAATCCGGATAGATTGGTACATATGTTGCTTGCTCATTGGATGAGGATGATTGATCTCATGATCATTTGTGTGGAGACACTAAAGCAAGTATGTAGGTGCTTATTGGAGAATAAGTTCACTGAACGTGATTCGCTATGGAATACCTAATGGAGTTTTACTCGCATGTCAATAGGAATTCCTAATGTAATAGTAGTACAAGTGATCCTTGGACTTGAGATCATCATAGTATCTTATATGTAACAAATTATACTTTGACTTATTCCTTAAGACCTTTTAAGGCATATATAGGGTATGCTTGGGTATAATGAGTTACATATGGAGATAATGAATGATCAATAAAGAATCTACCACCTCTAGTAAAAGAGGAGATATGTCCTATGTGATTCGTTAAATGACAACCCAGGAATCCTTGGCCAAGGTGAAATGAAATTAGAAAGGAGTTTCTAATTTGCATTATTTGGAGTTGTGCATTTTCTAATCTAAATATATATAATTAAATAAAATAAGACTTGACAGTAAATCCATGTCTTATATTTAATTGGGACATTGAATGGTGGAAGGATTGAATTGTACGGAACTATTAACTCACAGGTTCTTTTATGATTAATGTTGAAATCTATATTATCTGGAAAGTCGTTGATCGCTAGGGAGGCTTATCCCTATTGTAGAATAAATATTATTTATTTAAATAGATTATTAGTTTAATTTATTTATTTAAATAAGATTAAAATTGTTTTAATTGATTTATTCACAACTGGTTTAATATGGAGAACCTAAAGGGTCACACCATAAAAGGAAGAATAAATATTTAAGAAGGTAATGGCATAATCGCAATAATGCATTAAGTATAATTAATTTAATCTATGGTGATAGAATAAATTAAATAGCTTAATGTTTATTATTTAATATTTTGAAAATATTAAATATAAATTAATAAGAGGAGTCTTATTAATATTATTACAATTATTATTATTTTAATTTCTAAAGGAGTTTAGTAATTAATTTAATATTTAGTACTCTCATTTATTCCTAATAAGATTAGGAGACAAATTAATTAAATGAATTTAATTAATTATTCCCATGTGGTGGGAAGTCTAAATTAATTAAAGGAGTTTAATTAATTAAAAGAAATCCCATGTCTAATAGGATTAGAAGGGTTGACCAATGTCTATATAAGAGAAGTCTTATAATAGATATTAGATGATGCAATTCCAATTATTGGAGAGTGCTCCTTTTCTATAGAAGATAGAACACTAAGCCAAACACCCTCCTTCTTGATAATTTATCTTCCTTGGTGGATCACCTCTAGAGGCCAAACACTTGGGTGGCTAACGTTGATCAAAGGAAGGAATCTAACCCGAAAATTCAAAGAGATCACGAAGAACAAGGAGTTGAACTAGTACCTGTGGAAGCTTCGTTCTACAAGGGTATGATTCCATAACTTCTTATTTATCGTTTTAAATTAATAATTTGCATAAAGGATGATCCGGGTAATGGTTTTGTAGAAATTTTTTAAACTCTGATATACCATGCTTCCGCTAATTTTTGCAATTTGATTGCATCACGATTTCGTACAAACCCAACAGTGGCATCAGAGCCAAATCTTTATGCAATTATTAATTTTTTTTTGATTTCATATACATATGGGTATGTATTTAAAATAATTTATTGGGCATAATTTTATTGTATAAAATTATATTTTTTAAGAAAAAAAAAAAAAAAAAAAAAAGAAGACTTTTTTTGGGAAGAATCACAATTTTTTTTTGTGCTAATCTTGAATTCTGCAAAGAAAAGGTGTTGTCTCTTTCTTACTCCAAAAAGAAGGTGACCCATCAGGAAAGGACTTTTTTAATAAACCTGCAGGACTCTTTTAATAAAAGAAGGTGACTTTTTTTTTTTTTTTTAAAAATAAATATGATATATTTATATATTATATTCTAAATAATTTTATAATTAAAATAAAGAGTTTATTTTAATCTTGAAATTGGATTTCATGCAATTTAAAATTGCCCATTAAATGATACTCATATATATATGGAATGTTTTAATTCATGAGATGAATATTTATTTATTGATATATATGGTGATATGTATGAAAATAAATGGGGATTGATTATGGACTATTTGACCAATGTGATTGGATTTTATTTTAGTTGAATGCTTGAATGAATGGGTTTTATTAAATGGGGTCTGCGTACCTCGTCTTCTCTAAATTTTTTTTCTTGATGTAAAATTCTATCTCCCTCCTATGTACTTCCCCTTGACTGTTGATCAAGGTTTCTATTTAAATTAAATAGTTTAATGTAATAAGAATAGTTAGAATTATCTTGAAGAAATTGGAGACCAAGGAGCGCGTGAAGACCCGTTTGTATGGAGCCCGAGTTTAAATGTAATAGTTATATTTAAATTTAAATTCTTGCACTCCTAGGTTTGACCTTTTGGTTCACTTGGTGGCTCTAGTGAACCAAACTAGAATAAAAGTCCATAATCAATCCGGGTAGAATATAATATTCTATATTGCATGCTAAATATTATATATATTATATTTTATGCAAACATGCTTCGCATGTTTAATAAAATGACGCGTATTTTATATATATATGTGCATGCGCGCTAAACAAGATGAGACAAATAATAACAAACCCCTCAAAGAAATAATATTAAGTCCGAAGTGTTCAAATGATATTTGGAATATCGAACGTCGCCTTCTAGCATGATAAATTAATAGAGTATTAGATATTTAATATGAGCTTGTTGTGCTATCCACAAGGCGAGTATTGCGTATTTAAGATGTTAATTAATCACATTTGATGCTTATCAAGAAAATTGAACGATCTAGTCTTGTTGTGCTATCCACAAGGACGAATATTTTTCTTTTTTGAATTTATGAAAGTGTTAGGCTGGACTTAACTTAAATTATTTTAGTTCGGATGTGCACACACTTGACCATTATGATTTAAGAGGCAAAATAAAAGAAATTACATGGTGATGTAATTGACAAGAGTTGTCTACCTATTTATTTGTATATCGCTTGTTGTGCTATCCACAAGGTTATATACATTTGAAATGGGATCCTTATTCTCACTAGCAAATTTTTAATTAGATGTTGCCGAACTATATAAGTGAGGGTAATATAGTTTGATAAAAATAGTGGGAGATACCAATTTAAAATAAAGACCTAAATTTATTTTGGTATGCAAAATTAATAAAATGAATGTTTGCTAAAATGTTGTTTTTCACATGCAGAATTTTAAAAATGTCAAAATCACTAATTTCACTGCGAAGCATACTTGATGCTAATAAGCTTACCGGGCCGAATTATACGGACTGGCTAAGAAATCTGAGAATAGTTCTCACTGCTGAAAAGATTTCTTATGTCCTAAACTCACATGTCCCTGGAACTGTTCCAGAAACAACCTCTGAGGAAGAGATTGCCACCATTGTAAAGTGGCAAGATGATGCATCTGTAGCTCAATGCATCATGCTCGCATCCATGAATAACGAGCTTCAGCGTCAGCAAGAAAACATGGATGCTCCTAATATGTTGATTCACCTCAAGGAGTTGTATGGTGAACAAAGTAGGACTGCTAGATATGAGATATCTAAGGAGCTCTTCCGATCTCGGATGACCAAGGGCAAGGTGAACATAAAGGAACAAAAGAAATCTGATCCAGCTAGCAAAGGAATGTGCTTCCATTGCAACGAGCCGGGTCATTGGAAGAAAAACTGCAAGAAGTTTCTGGCAGACAAGAAGCTTGGAGAAGCTTCGACTTCCAATCAAGGTTTGTTCATGATTGAAATTAATTTTTCAGAAAGTCAAAATTCTACTTGGGTATTGGATACCGGCTGTGGTTCTCACATATGTAATAATGTGAAGGGACTGGTCAGAAGTAGAAAGCTGAACAATGATGAGGTGATCCTACGAGTAGGGAATGGAGCAAAGGTTGCTGCATTAGCTGTAGGAACTTATTATTTAGCAATGCCTTCGGGCAAGTCCATTTATCTTAATAATTGTTATTATGTTCCGAATATTATTAAAAACATTATTTCAATTTCTGTATTGGATATGGAAGGATTTAACGTTGTTATAAAGAACAATAGTTGTTCTATTTATAAAGACGATGTTTTATATGGTATTGGAAATTTGCGAAATGGACTTTATACACTTGACTTACAAGAAAATATATTTCAAATTGAACAAACTAAGAAAAGGAAAAGAGATGATATTAATTATACCTACATGTGGCACTGTAGACTCGGTCATATCAATGAAACAAGATTATCCAAGTTGCATAAAGATGGGCTCCTCGAGCTATCCGATTATGAATCATATCCAACTTGTGAATCTTGTCTCATGGGTAAAATGACTAAATCTCCTTTTAGTGGAAGAGGAGAAAGAGTTACAGAGTTGTTGACATTGATTCACACAGACGTTTGTGGGCCTATGACAACAAGTGCACGGGGTGGGTATTCTTAGTTTATTACTTTCACTGATGATCACTTAAGATTTGGATATGTGTATTTAATGAAATACAAGTCAGAATCATTTGAAAAGTTCAAAGAGTTCAGAAGTGAAGTAGAGAAACAAACGGGCAAGAGTATAAAGATACTTCGATCAGATCGAGGCGGAGAATACTTAAGCGGTGAGTTTCTCAATTGTCTCAAAGAAAATGGTATAATCTCACAATGGACTCCTCCAGGTACACCACAGTTAAATGGAGTATCTGAAAGGAGAAATCGAACACTGTTAGACATGGTTCGATCCATGATGAGTTTTACCGACCTTCCAATTTCCTTCTGGGGATATGCCCTAGAAACGGCTGCATACCTACTTAACAAGGTACCTACCAAATCCGTCCCAAAGACTCCATATGAGATGTGGAAGGGGAGGAAACCAAATCTTAAGCATGTTAAGACTTGGGGTTGTCCAGCTTATGTCAAAAAGTTTGAACATGATAAGCTACAGACTAAATCCGAAAAGTGTAGATTTGTGGGATACCCTAAAGAAACTGTAGGGTATTATTTCTATCATCTAACTGGTCAAAAGGTGTTTGTTGCGAAACATGCTGCCTTTTTGGAAAAGGAGTTTATCCATGAAGGGGTCAGTGGGAGTAAGATATATCTTGAAGAAGTTCAAGAACCACAAATTACCACGGATCAACGTCAGGTACCTGACCAAGTAGAAGAATCTACTATACCACACCTTGTTCGTAAATCTGGGAGAGTACCGAAGATACCTGAGAGGTATGGATTCGTTATAGAGGATGACGATGAGGTACACATCATGAATGATGATGATCTATTGAATTACGAACAGGCCATGAGTAATAAAGACTCAGGGAAATGGCTTGAAGCCATGAAATCCGAAATGGACTCCATGTATGAAAACAAAGTATGGACTTTGGTTTCACCACCTGAAGGCATTAAGCCTATTGGGTGTAAATGGGTCTTTAAAAGAAAGACTGGAGCGGACGGCAAGGTGGAGACCTATAAGGCCCGACTGGTTGCAAAAGGTTTCAAACAAAGACAAGGAGTTGATTATGATGAAACCTTTTCACCAGTAGCTATGCTCAAGTCCATTCGGATTTTGCTTGCGATTGCAGCTTATAACGACTATGAGATCTGGCAGATGGACGTGAAAACGGCCTTCCTCAATGGGAAACTTGAGGAGGATGTGTATATGACACAGCCAGAGGGATTTGTTTCAAAGGTTGGAATAAATCAATTCTGTAAGCTGCAACGATCCATTTATGGATTGAAGCAAGCTTCTCGTAGATGGAACATTCGTTTTGATGAGACAATCAAAGAGTTTGATTTTATCAAAAATGACGATGAACCATGTGTGTACAAGAAGGTTAGTGGGAGCGCAGTTTCATTCCTTGTATTATATGTTGATGATATATTACTGATAGGGAATGAAATTTCTATGCTAAAATCGATCAAAATAAAGTTGTCTAAACATTCTTCCATGAATGATTTGGGTAGAACATCCCACATTGGGGATATAAATCTGTATTAATAGATTTAAAAGGATGTTCGGCTTAACCCATGGAAACGTATATTCATTAGATGCTAAAGGCGTTTAGCATGGTAACTCCAAAAGGTGCCTCATGATGATGAGCCATGGAGTGTATCTCTCTAAAATTATCCTCAGTAAAAGAGAGATCGCATAAGTAACTATTATGTATGCAATGAAATATACAAGACTTGATGTTGATCAGTCATATTCTGGAGAAGATCTCTGTGAGACAGTGATAAACATCTCAAAGTATTTAACTGACACTAAGGATGTCATCATGACACATGATGGGTCTGAATTAAACTAGAAGACTAAACAGACTCAAGTTTTCAGACTGACCAAGACGACAGCAAAATCCACTTTATGGTAAGTCGTTACCTTAAAAGATGGTGCAGTAAATTGGAAAGGTTTCAAACAGCAAAAGTTGCTGGGTTAGTGACAAAGACAAAGTATATAACTGTAAGTGAAGCTGCAAGTTGATGTTTCAGATGAAAAGTTTATTACAGAACTAGGAATAGTTCCTAAGTCTCATCTTGAATCTAAACATGTGTTGCGGCACTTTGATTAAAAAAAAAATCATTGAAAAAGGAGAGTGTAGACTCTTAAGACAACATTGCAGATCCATTTACTAAAGCTTTAACACAACAGCAGTTTGATCGTCACTTAGAGAAGATGGGTATGAGATACCATGGCGATTGGCTTTAGTGCAAGTGGGAGATTGATAGTAGTGTGCATACAAGCCAATCATGTATGATGATAAAGCACGTACTTTGTAAACAATCTTATTTATTTATTAATAAAATATTCATTTATTAAAGGCATTTAATTATCTACATGTTGCTGTTTTTATAATATGTAAATAACCCATAGTTTTAAGCAAAGCTTTTAGAATCATGATGATGATCATGCTAATGAGATCTAAATTCTTAGAAAGTTTTAAAACTAAAATAGTTCCCAATCGTGGGATTACTAAAAAGGGGATTAGTAAATCCGGATAGATTGGTACATATGTTGCTTGCTCATTGGATGAGGATGATTGATCTCATGATCATTTGTGTGGAGACACTAAAGCAAGTATGTAGGTGCTTATTGGAGAATAAGTTCACTGAACGTGATTCGCTATGGAATACCTAATGGAGTTTTACTCGCATGTCAATAGGAATTCCTAATGTAATAGTAGTACAAGTGATCCTTGGACTTGAGATCATCATAGTATCTTATATGTAACAAATTATACTTTGACTTATTCCTTAAGACCTTTTAAGGCATATATAGGGTATGCTTGGGTATAATGAGTTACATATGGAGATAATGAATGATCAATAAAGAATCTACCACCTCTAGTAAAAGAGGAGATATGTCCTATGTGATTCGTTAAATGACAACCCAGGAATCCTTGGCCAAGGTGAAATGAAATTAGAAAGGAGTTTCTAATTTGCATTATTTGGAGTTGTGCATTTTCTAATCTAAATATATATAATTAAATAAAATAAGACTTGACAGTAAATCCATGTCTTATATTTAATTGGGACATTGAATGGTGGAAGGATTGAATTGTACGGAACTATTAACTCACAGGTTCTTTTATGATTAATGTTGAAATCTATATTATCTGGAAAGTCGTTGATCGCTAGGGAGGCTTATCCCTATTGTAGAATAAATATTATTTATTTAAATAGATTATTAGTTTAATTTATTTATTTAAATAAGATTAAAATTGTTTTAATTGATTTATTCACAACCGGTTTAATATGGAGAACCTAAAGGGTCACACCATAAAAGGAAGAATAAATATTTAAGAAGGTAATGGCATAATCGTAATAATGCATTAAGTATAATTAATTTAATCTATGGTGATAGAATAAATTAAATAGCTTAATGTTTATTATTTAATATTTTGAAAATATTAAATATAAATTAATAAGAGGAGTCTTATTAATATTATTATAATTATTATTATTTTAATTTCTAAAGGAGTTTAGTAATTAATTTAATATTTAGTACTCTCATTTATTCCTAATAAGATTAGGAGACAAATTAATTAAATGAATTTAATTAATTATTCCCATGTGGTGGGAAGTCTAAATTAATTAAAGGAGTTTAATTAATTAAAAGAAATCCCATGTCTAATAGGATTAGAAGGGTTGACCAATGTCTATATAAGAGAAGTCTTATAATAGATATTAGATGATGCAATTCCAATTATTGGAGAGTACTCCTTTTCTATAGAGGATAGAACACTAAGCCAAACACCCTCCTTCTTGATAATTTATCTTCCTTGGTGGATCACCTCTAGAGGCCAAACACTTGGGTGGCTAACGTTGATCAAAGGAAGGAATCTAACCCGAAAATTCAAGGAGATCACGAAGAACAAGGAGTTGAACTAGTACCTGTGGAAGCTTCGTTCTACAAGGGTATGATTCCATAACTTCTTATTTATCGTTTTAAATTAATAATTTGCATAAAGGATGATCCGGGTAATGGTTTTGTAGAAATTTTTTAAACTCTGATATACCATACTTCCGCTAATTTTTGCAATTTGATTGCGTCACAATTTCGTACAAACCCAACACATACAAATCTGAATCACAACTATAGTAAACTATAAGAAATGATAATAAAACCCTTAGTAATTGGAAAGGTGATTTACTAATCAAACCCTTAGTAATTGGAACATACCTAGTGTGTCTCCTAAGGAGATTTACCAGTCAACCTTTATTGACAACTTTAAAACTGATTATAATGTTAAAACTGTTGAACGTGTCTATGTGATCAACAAAGAATATGAAAATTGTAGTCTTCTTTCTCCAGATGTTATTAATAAGCATCGAAAGAAAGGCTATAATTTTATTCATATTGGTTTAGTTCAGGTCGCAGTTAAGCCTTTGACTATCAAAGGTATAAACTCAAGCATCTTCTTGTGTTTAAGAGATGCACGATATCTTAATTATGCTCCAAGCATAATTGGTATCATGGAGTCAAGTCTGCAAGATGGTCCTATCCATTTCAATTGCTTTCCTGACCTCCCATTGAGTTTAAGTGATATAAATCTATTAACTATAGTAAGAGGGGTAACAGGGTGTGGGATTACAGCTCCCAAGGGCTTTTGACTAGGCGGGCCTGGGCCTGGAGGGCCAGGAGGCCTAACATTCTTGCTGGATCCTCTCACACTCATTTTTATTTGGAGGGGTACCTTAATTAATAAACTCTCTGGTAAGAAAATCGGGCACAGAATTTTCACTACTTTAATATATTCAATATCAAAATCAAAAATGCTTAAAATAGATTGCCAATGGGCAAAAATATGTTTAGCAACAATATTTTTAACATCCCTTTCTAAAATAAATTTGGCTGATTTACAGTCAATACGTACTAAAAATCTTTGGTTTAATAAATCATTTTGAAATTTACTAATACACAAAACCAAAGCTAAAATCTCCTTTTTAATTGTACTATAGTTTAACTGAGCATGATTCCATGCGCCAGGGTGGAAACGAATAATTTGTTCAGAAGAAGCAGGGGTTAATTTCTGCTTCAGAATACCACCGAAGACAATATTGGAGGCGTCAGTTTCAACAATTTTAAAAGCAGATTCATTGGATATGCCAATACAGGGCAAAACCTTAACATACTTTTTAACTTGTTGGACGATGGCAGTATGATCATCAGTCCAAGGAGGGGGATTCTTCTGTAAACGAAGGAACAAAGGTTTACAGATTTTCCTTAAATTTTGATAAAACTTGCCAACGTAATTAAGAGATCCTAAGAATCGCTGGAGTTGAGTTTTATCAATGATTTTATCAGGAATTTATCTATAAATTGGATAACTCATTGAATAGGACGGACTAGACCACGATAAATATCATGACCTAGGAATTTAACTCTAGTTTAGAACAGACTATATTTTGTAGGAGAAAGGACCAAACCATTGACTTTAATAGCTTTGAAGAACGAATTCAGGTGTTTGAAGTGTTCATCAATAGACTTGAAAAAACCAGAATATCATCAATATACACAATGATGAAATAACTGAAAGTTCAAAATTTCATTGAGAATATTTTGAAATTCACTAGGAGCGTTCTTTAAGCCAAATGCTTGAACAACCCATTCATAATGACCAAAGGGGGTGGTGAAAGCAGTTTTATATCTATCACTAGGATGAATACTGACTTGCCAAAAACCTGACTTAAGGTCAAATTTACTAAAGATGGTAGCATTACTAAGCTGACTAAGAGGTCTTCCTTATTGGGTAGGGGATACCTAATCCACTCAAGAACCTTATTAAGGGGCTTGTAGTTAATAACTAGACGAGGAACACCCCTCTCTTTCTCAGCTTCATTGTTAACATAGAAGGCTGGGCAAGACCAAGGTGATTTACTAATAAAAAAAAGGATAATATAATTCCTTGCATCTTCATCTAGGTGTTTTTCCCACCAAGAACGAAGTACACCAGTGAAACCATTAGTTAATATTTCAACTATATCAGGTTGTGAAAGACTGCTGAAAGCTGTATAACTATTGGCAACCATAGACAAATGGTTCATTTTAGTGAGAATTTGGTGCTCACTAAAACCATCAATATTCCATTCATAAATTTTATTAGAGGACACAGAAAATTGATTATCTAGATGTTTCTCCTCATACTGAAGATCAGGGGGAGTGGGTCTAGAATACCAATTTTTTGTTATACTAGCGTTATTAAAAGTTAACTTATTTAACTATTCAGCAAGATCAGGGATAGAAGCTACTTCAGAACTAACTTCTGATTGACTAATGCTTTCATTGTTAGATTCTTCAACCTGGTCAATGATAGCAATATTACCACTGGCTTCTCCTGAGCTTGAACCAATCTTTTTAATTAACTTATCAATACTTTTAACTAGGTCAGAATCTTTATTTGGCAATTCCTTTCCTACTTCTGCCTTTTGGTATCAAAGCCAAGTTGTTGTTTATTTTTTAACTGTTGTTCTTAATCTGTTTAATCATAGTCATTTTTGAAAATCAAAAGTTTTTGATCGATCTTTGTTCAAGAAGTCACCTAATATCTTTGTATAGACCACCCTGTATTGCCATAGGTCCCGTCCAGCCTTTGTAAGTCTCGAATGTGTGAGCAGTTCTGGCTTTCTGGGAATCACTAGACTCTAGGGTATGTGTTTATGTTAAGCAAAGAAAGGGGTATATATGGAAGAACACAGATTTGTTAAAAAAATTTAACTTTTAAAAATGAGTAGATTGTTCAGATCGAGTTCCTCAGTTAGTAATCGTTCGGCACTTCCTCCTGTTCCAAACATAGTTAACCAGGAAGAACACAGTTATGAAAACATTAATCAAACCCTTAGTAATTGGAACATACCTAGTGTGTCTCCTAAGGAGATTTACCAGTCAACCTTTATTGACAACTTTAAAACTGATTATAATGTTAAAACTGTTGAACGTGTCTATGCGATCAACAAAGAATATGAAAATTGTAGTCTTCTTTCTCCAGATGTTCTTTCTCTAGTTCTGTAATGAACTTACCAGTAACCTTTTGCTATTTTGTCTTTGTTACTAAACCAGTAACCTTTTACTGTTTAGAACTTTTCCAATTCACTGCACCACCTTTCAAGGTAACGACTTACCCTAAAGTGGATTTGCTGTCGTCTTGGTCAGTCTGAAAACTTGAGTCTGCTTAGTCTTCTAGTTTAATTCAGACTCATCATATGATATAATGACATCCTTAGTGTCAGTTAAGCACTTTAAGATGTTTATCACTGTCTTACAGTGATCTTCTCCAGAATATGACTGATCAATCATCAAGTCTCTCATATTTCATTGCATACATGATAGTATCTCACGCGATCTCTCTTTTATTGAGGACAATTTTAGAGAGATCTACTCCATGACTTATCATCATGAGACACCTTTTGGAGTTTGCCATGCTAAACGCCTTTAGCATCTAATGAATATACATTCCTTGGGTTAAGCAGAACATCCTTTTTAATCTATCTATATAGATTTATATCCCCAATTGTAAGATGCTCTACCCAAATCATTCATGGAGAAATGTTTTGACAACTTTATTTTGATCGATTGTAGTATAGGAATGTTATTCCCTATTAGTAATATATCATCGACATATAATACAAGGAATGAAATAGCGCTCTCACTAACCTTCTTGTACACACATGGTTCATCCTCATTTTTATTAAAATCAAACTCTTTGATTGTCTCATCAAAATGAATGTTCCATCTACGAGAAGCTTGTTTCAATCTATAAATGGATTGTTGCAGCTCATATACATGATTTGCTTCAAACATTGAAACAAATCCATCTGGCTGTATCATACATACATTCTCCTCTAATAAGTATATTTGAGGAAGGGCGTCTCCACGTCTATTTTGCCAGATCTAGTAATAATAGGCTACAATCGCAAGTAAAATCCAAATGGACTTGAGCATTGCTTCAAAGATTTATTTTAGATTTTATGGTCATCTACCATTTCCCTGAGTCTTTATTACTCATAGCCTGTTCGTAATTCAATGGATCATCATCATTTATGATGTGTACCTCATCGTCATCCTCTATGACAAATCTATACCTATCAGTTATCTTCAGTACTCTTCTAGATTTACGAATAGGGTGTTGTACAGAAGGTGTCTCTGCTTGGAAAGGTTCATCCACTTGATCTGTAGTGGTTTGTGGTTCTTGAATTTCTTCAAGATCTATTTTTCTCCCACTAGCCCCTTCAAGAATAAACTCATTTTCCAAGAAGGCAGCGTGTTTCGCAACAAACCCATTTTGCTCAGTAGGATTGTAGAAATAGTATCACAAACTTTCTTTAGGATATCCCACAAACGTGCACTTATCAGATCTTGACCCAAGCTTATCATTTTGAAACCTATTTCACATAAGCTGGACATCCCCAAATCTTAACATGCTTAAAACCAAGTTTTCTTCCGGTCCACATCTCATATGGAGTCTTGGAGACGGATTTCGAGGGGATCGTATTTAGTAGATATGCAGTCGTTTCTAGGGCATAACCCCAGAATAAAATTGAAAGATCGATAAAACTCATCATGAAATGAACCATGTCAAACAATATTCGATTTCTCCTTTCAGATACTCCATTTAACTATGGTGTACCTGGCTAAGTCCATTGTGAGATTATACCATTATCTTTGAGACAATTGAGAAACTCCCCGCTTAAGTATTCTCCATCTCGATCTGATTGAAAAATCTTAATACTCTTGCCCGTTTGTTTCTCTACTTCACTTCTGAACTCTTTGAACTTTTCAAATGATTCAGATTTGTACTTCATTAAATACACATATCCAAATTTTGAGTGATCATCAGTGAAAGTAATAAAATAAGAATACCCTCCCCGTGCATTCGTTGTCATAGGTCCACAAACGTCTGTGTGAACCAACACTAACAACTCTGTAACTCTTTCTCCTTTTCCACTAAAAGGAGATTTAGTCATTTTACCCATGAGACAAGATTCACAAGTTGGATATGATTCATAATCGGATAGCTTTAAGAGCCCATCCTTATGCAACTTGGATAATCTTGTTTCATTGATAGTCTACAGTGCCACATATAGGTATAATTAATATCATTTCTTTTCCTTTTCTTAGTTTGTTCTATTTGAAATATATTTTCATGCAAGTCAAGTATGTAAAGTCCATTTCGTAAATTATCAACACCATATAAAACATTGTTATTATAAATAGAACAACTGTTATTCTTTATTATAATTTCAAATCCATCCATATCTAATACAAAAATAAAAATAATGTTTCTAATGATATTTGAAACAAAATAACAATTATTTAAATAAATGGACTTGCTCGTAGGCAGTGCTAAACAATAAGTGTCTACAGCTAAGGCAGTAACCTTTGCTCTATTTCCTCCTCGTAGGACAACCTCATCCTTGTTCTGCTTTCTACTTTTGACCAGTCCCTGCACAGTATTACATATGTGAGAATCACAACCGGTATCCAATACCTAAGTAGAATTTTAACTTTCAAAAAATTAATTTTAATCATAAACAAACCTTGATTGGAAGTCGAAGCTTCACCAAGCTTCTTCTCTGTCAGAAACTTCTTGCAGTTCCTCTTCCAATGACCCAGCTTCTTTGCAATGGAAGCACATTCCTTTGTTTGCTGGATCAGGTTTCTTTTGATCCTTCACTTTCGCCTTGCTCTTAGCCTTCTTAGATTTCTTCTTTTCAGAAGATACCTTGGGCCTCTTCCTTTTCTTGGAAGAATCCACCATTAAGACATGGTTTTTGTAATACCCGAGAATTTCTAAATATTATTAAATGAATATATTAATAAAAATGAATATTTATTTGAATATAAATATTTATGTGTTATAATTCAAATAAATTCAAATTGAAATTATAATAATTGAGAAGAATGTGGAGTTTATGATAAGCTCGTAGAATGCCTTGTGTGGCACAAGGATAGAAACGATGATTTATTTTGGGATGAATGATTAAGTAATTCAATAATTTATATTATATTAATTGTTATTATGAGGAATAGAATATTGATGGATTAATTAAAAATATTCTTAATTAATTGATGGGATAAGTAATTAATATTGATTAATTGAATAATAACGCATAAGCGAGTGAATTATAAATATAATGAGATTTATATTTATTTAATTATTGAGGAATATGATAATTAATCGTATATTAATGGTTGTTATGGGTGATATACTTTTATCGAGTAATTATTTGATAATATGTTGATTAATGAGTAAATAATTTATAAATATAATAAAATTTTATTTACTCGGTTAATTGTTATGTGCAAGCATGCGATAATTAAAAGTATAATATATGGTAATTACACACATATTATATAAAGTGTACTGCAACACTTGAGCGTGACTATATAATATGCATAAACTATATAGTAAGATTTATTAAGTTGTGAAGGTTACATGGATAATACTTATGTGACAATATGTGAGTGGGTGTGGACATTAAATTAGTACCTCATGAATATATTGTAAACAATTGATTAATTGATGATTACTTCAATAGTTACTTGAAATAATAGATAAGGTAATGAGGTAATACCCAATTGAATTACATTCGGTGTTAACAAAATGTACATGGATTATATATTGATGTGTATATATGTACCCTAAATTGGTACCATGTATTATTGTAATGTCCTTTAAAGTCCATGTATACCCTATTGGAATTTAAACCTAAGTAAGCATATGTGTATTAAGTGTATAATATATAGTATTTCATTCTTTGCAATGCTGAGTTCTTACTTCTTATCCCACAATGAGTGACCAATGCTCTCCTCACGTGAAAAGCAAAAAGGCTAAGGAGCTACTCCTTCTTCTCCTACGCTCATATTAGCTTATGATTATGGGGGAGTGTCCATTATAATTGATTTCACCAACTAACTACCAACTCCTCCTTAACCTTCATACAATTCTCAATTCCATTGGTTTGATTTGGGAGGGAAAAACATTGTCTGGATATTGTTTTCTCTATAAATATAGCCCATTCCTTCTCATTTCTATTGCTGAGATTTTTCCTAAGTTAAGAATTGAGAGCATATAGAGAGTAAGTATATATATATATATATATATATATATATATATATATATATATATCAGTTGAGGGGACTTGGTATAGCAGAGCAAGCCCAATTTGCATTGCAGAGGTATAAATTCTATTTTTGTGTTCTTGAGCTGAGTTTTGTCAAATCTTTGGGAATTGCTTGAATTCTCTGTCAATTAGTATGAATTAGCATGCCATTGTGTTGTCCAAGCTTGAATACATGTTAAGGAGAATGGTAATTGGTCTGGTTACAGGTTTAACATTCGTTGTGTTGAGGCTCTGCAGAAGCAGAGCCATCTTTTTTTTGTTCTGCTCGAAGTGGCACGGTCGCGCCACTTCTATAGTACATGACCGCGCGGCCGCGCCGGCTGCCAGTCATGGATACTGATTTTGTTGATCTGGAGTTATTCTGAGCATGTTATGTTAGTTAGAATATGCATATAAATCACCTTAACATGTGGATTAAGGTTGCTATGTATATAGTAAGCCATGTTAGTTTGTTTTAGTTTGAATATTTCAAAGAAAGCTTAAAGAATTGGAAACTAGTTTTGATAAACATTGTGTAATACATGTTCTGACTTTATGTGCAAATGTATTACGTTCTGATATGCCTTGACATGTGGCAATATGTTAGTTATATTGTTGAAGGTAATATAGACTATCCAAGCATGATTTGAAATAAGTTTTCAAGTAAAAGACTTTATTTGCTATATGTACAATAAACCATGTATACTTGAATTCCGAACTCGGTATCATGATTTGATTACATATATACATGCACAAGAAAGCGTGAAAGAATGACATAGAGTATATGAACTTACCTTGCATGCTTGAATAAATTTTAATGACCTTCAAATGGAAACTTAAAGTTTCAAAAACGAACTTGATGAACTATTTACACTTTGAGTTTGAAACTTGTGACCATGCTTATGTGTTCTAGCTTTGCATGCTTGGTGGCTTAACTAGTTTTGTCGATAACTACGTTGCAAGTATTCTAAAATGTGACTTCATGAGTAGGTGTGTCATGCCTATAGACATGATTAACATTAATGCCTAGTTAGTCTTATGCATTGTAAAATAGTTGGGCATAGAATATGACAAGTCTAAGTGAAGTAGGATTTCATAACTTGAAATACATTACTAATCTAATGTAAGCATGTATAGTTGAGACCTATTGACCACGTAGCACATGTATAAGGACTAAGCATGAGAGACCTTGACTAAGGAACAGTCATGTCTTGGTCTGCACCAGGAGCAGCTCGGCCGCGCCACTCCTTAGTGTAAACCAAGCGCGGCCGCGCCGACTTGCAGTATTGTCTGACCATTCTGTTTGTGATATGAGATTGATGTATGCTTATATGATTGTCCTAATCTGTAATACATGTCCAGAACGTTATTCAAAGTATCAATGAGCATGTTAAACAATGAAACTACATTAAGTTAACAAATTGTTTATAAACTTCAAATGTTAAGTCCAACAATAGTTACGAACTACGTTAATTGGATTCATAGTGATTTATAATCTAATTTCTTAATACATATGTTAAGTACGTAATGACGTATGTATAGAGTTACAATACTAAGTG
Organism: Panax stipuleanatus; assembly: GCA_020205555.1. Lineage (NCBI taxonomy): Eukaryota > Viridiplantae > Streptophyta > Magnoliopsida > Apiales > Araliaceae > Panax > Panax stipuleanatus. The sequence goes on along the minus strand of CM035115.1, from coordinate 143,518,209 downwards.
AGAACCATGTGTATACTTGATTTACATATCAAGTTTATGTGATTAAAGGTTCATAACTAATAAATATCCTATATACGTAAATATATTATAATAGGATTCGAAAAGTGTTGATAAGCTATACTTTGGTAAACTACGCTTAAGGCAAGTTCCCTAACTTACACTTTTTTATTGTGCAAGTTCCTAACCCTACCCTTTATTGAGCTATTATTGTCGTACAAGTAAACTTTTGGAATTGCGATTCATGTATTATAACTATATACTTCATGGATAAGATAAAAGTCGATTTATATTCTTCGAACTTTAAATCTTGAGTTTGAACTTATGATTGTTCTTATATACCTCGAAAGAGTGGTCTATGCCATTTGATTCGGCTAGACTTATATTAGAAAGCTGTCCAAACCAATTGAATGGTGCGGAATTCTTATATTGACTGAGATGAACAACCTTCTTCGAAGGGAAAATATATTTGTCGGGAGACCGACGTGCGCACTTGAAGTACGATTGAATGTTATGCATAATATAGGGTACTTTAGGCTGATCACCTGTTATACTTATTTTTATTGGATTATCAGTATATTTCTGTTAATTCTAGTAGAAGTTCATAGTCCTTAGTGACTGCTCAATATTCAATTATCTTAAAATCTTGAATCGATTTAGCATTGGATCTTATTGATATCTTTCTGTCCTTAGCGACTGTTATTGGAAACTGTTGATATTCTTGTTATCCTTGAACTATCATATTCTGTTATACCTTTTGAGATTTGAAAACTATATTACTCACCCCTTATTGCTATATTATTTGCTGAGCAAACTTGTTGCTCATTCTTGCTTTTCCTAAAATATTTTAGTTAAGACAGAGCAGGGCGGACCTTCTGGCGCCGACAAGGGCAAGGGAAAGGCTATAGAGTAGCTTAATATTATGTAGAACCTTATGATTGTAATAAGAACTTATGTTGTTATATATTAGTTAGGTTTATATATGCTTAAGGTATGTTTAAGCTATGTACTCGATGTTTAAGTTACGAGACATTGGGACGTGAATAAATTATATTAATTAAATGTAATCTATTAGATAGTAGTATTTTCGTATTATTCTGCTGTGCAATGTGACATTTAGTTGTAGTATTATTATTATGGCATTAGATTGTAGTACGTGACGAACTGAATTCGAGAGACTAGTGGCAGTCCGAATTTGGGGGCGTCACAGTTCTTCTTGGATGGGAAGTGACCTTCTGCAATTTTCAACATGTTAAGTAATTCAGGCAAGCTGGCATCTAACTTATTCATGTGAAAATTAACAACGAACTGCGAGAAAGTCTCAGGAAGTGACTGCAAGACCAAGTCTTGACTCAACTCCCCATTCATGACGAACCCAAGCTGTCCAAAGCATTCAATCAGATTGATCACCCTTAGAACACGAGTCTCAACGGAGGTGCCCTCGGTCATCCGAGATTGGAAGAGCTCCTTAGATACAACTTCTTGAGGTGAAGCAACATAGTAGGAGCATCCTTGTTTTCGTTGTGACGCTGAAGCTCGTTATTCATGGATGTGAGTATGATGCATTGAGCCACAGATGTATCATCTTGCCACTTTGTTATGGTGGCAATCTCTTCCTCAGAGGCTGAATCTGGAACAGTTCCAGGGACAGGTAAATTTAGGACATAATAAATCTTTTCAGCAGTGAGAACTATTCTCAGATTCCTTAACTAGTCCGTGTAATTAGTGATTTTGACATTTTTAAATTTTTGCATGTGAAAAGATAATATTTTAGCAAACATTCATTTAATTAATTTTATATACCAAAATAAATTAGGACTTATTTTAAATTGGTATCTCCCACTATTTTCTTCAAACTATATTACCCTCACTTATATAGTTCGGTAACATCTAATTAAAGACTTGCTAGTGAGAATAAGGATCTCATTTCAAATGTATATAGCCTTGTGGATAGCACAACAAACGATATATAAATAAATAGGTAGACAACTCTTGTCAATTACATCTTCATGTAACTCTTTGTATTTTGTCTCTTAGATCATAATGGTCAAGTGTGTGCACATCCGAACTAAAATGATTTAAGTTAAGTCCAACCTAGCACTTCCATATATTCAAAAAAGAAAAATATCGTCCTTGTGATAGCACAATAAAATAATATTGTTCAATTTTCTTTATAAGCATCAAATGTGATTAAATTAACATCTTAAATACTTAATACTTGCCTTGTGGATAGCACAACAAACTCATATTAAATATTTAATACTCTATTAATTTATCATGCTAGAAGGCGACGTTCGATATTCCAAATATATTTGAACGCTTTAGACTTAATATAATTTCTTTGAGGGGTTTGTTATTATTTGTCTCATCTTGTTTAGCGCGCATGCACATATGTATATAAAATACACATCATTTTATTAAAACATGCGAAGCATGTTTGCATAAAATATAATATATATAATACTTAGCATGCACATATAGAATACTATATTCTACTCGGATTGATTTTGGACTTTTATTCTAGTTTGGTTCACTAGAACCACCATGTGAACCAAAAGGTCAAACCTAGGAGTGCAAGAATTTAAATTTAAATATAACTATTACATTTAAACTCGGGCCCCATACAAACGGGTCTTCACACGCTCCTTGCTCATTGGTCTCCAATTCTTTCAAGAAAATTATAACTATTTCTATTTCATAACTATTTAATTTAAATAGAAACCTTGATCAGCAGTCAAGGAGAAGTACATAGGAGGGAGATAGAATTTTACATCAAGAAAAAACCAGAGAAGACGAGATACGCAGACCCCATTTAATAAAACTAATTCATTCAAGCATTCAACTAAAATAAAATCTAATCACATTGGTCAATATTCCCATAATCAATCCCATTTATTATCATACATATCATCATATGCATCAATAAATAAATATTCATCTCATGAATTAAAACATTCCATATATATATGAGTATCATTTAATGAGCAATTTTAAATTTCATGAAATCCAATTTTAAGATTAAAATAAACTATTTATTTTAATTATAAAATTATTAAGAATATTATATATATATATATATATATATATACAGTAACATGCTGGTACTCTTTTGAAAGCAAATCAAGTTACTTTCCTTGAAAATGTGACTCACCAGAAGACTAACATATGTGAGTAACATGTCTCACTTTTGAAAATCAAAACAGGATCCACGAAATTAATCAACGTTTCGCGATTTTTTCTATCGATTTTTTTCTTTCTTCATAAAAAATAATTTTATACAATTAATTATGCCCAATAAATAATTCTAAATACATACCAATACATATATGGAATCAAAAATAATTAATAATTACATAAAGGTTTGGCTCTGATGCCACTGTTGGGTTTGTAAGAAATCATGGCGCAATCAAATTGCAAAATAAGCGGATGCATGGTATATCAGAGTTTAAAAAAATTTCTACAAAATCATTACCCGGATCATTCTTTATGCAAATTATTAATTTAAAACGATGAATAAGAAGTTATGGAATTCATACCCTTGTAGAACGAAGCTTCCACATGTACAGGTTCAACTCCTTGTTCTTCGCGATCTCCTTGAATTATCCGGGTTAGATTTCTTCCTTTGATCAACGTTAGCCACCCAAGTGTTTGGTCTCTAGAGGTGATCCACCAAGGAAGAGGAATTATCAAGAAGGAGGGTGGTTGGCTAAACTCTAATTTTCTATCCTCTATAGAAAAGGAGTACTCTCCAACAATTAGAATTGCATCAACTGATATCTATTATAAGACTCCTCTTAAATAGATATTGGTCAACCCTTTCAATCCTATTAGAAATAGGTTTTCATTTAATTAATTAAACTCTTTTAATTAATTAGGCTTTCCAATCATATTGAGATTAATTAATTAAACTCCTTTAATTAATTTGCCTCCTAATTTTATTAGGAATAAATGAGAGTACTAATATTAAATTAATTCCTAAACTCCTTTAGAAATTAAAATAATAATAATAATAATATTATTAATAAGACACTTTTTTATTAATTTATATTTAATATTTCCAAAATATTAAATAATAAATATTAAGTTATTTAATTTATTTTATCACCATAGATTAAATTAATTACACTTAATGCATTATTACAATTATGTCATTACCTTCTGAAAGTCCAATAAAAATCTAGAAGGGGGTTGAATGGATTATTACTATTTAAAAATTATCTTAGGCCTTTTTTGAATTTTTAGCAAATTAATTTATAGTATCATAAATTAATATGCAGGATTTAGAAAAATTCAATCAACAAATGCATTGAGATTTATCTAGTTCACAATATACAGCTAGGGTATATTGCTACGTCCAGTCTCAAGCTCCTCTCCAAGGCTTGAGATTCTATTACTCTCAGTAATAAATGCTCCTTCTGTAGGTGGAAAAACCTTTACAAAATTTTATAGATCAACTTACAACTATTCACAACTATCTTGGACAGCAAACTCCCAGCTCATTCCTCAAGTTTAGTTGTATCTTCTTTTGAGTTCAGAACTATTCTATAATCTGGTCTTGAAACAACAATCTCTTCCTCACCTCACAAGTACACTAGAGACCCAACTCCCAGCTGACCTCTCTAAGACTCTGGTCTTGGTCAAAGAATTTTTGTCTTTCTCACAGATACATAAAATAAACTGACTCTACCCTTTTCCCTTTTACAAAAAGATAGTTTGAATTTGCTTCTAAAGTAAGCAGATAAAGTTTAGTACATATTTATAAAAGTTCAAATAACTTTTATAGTTGATGCTTCTCAGATAAGCAGATATATAATTTAAGATCAAATATCAAATAAAAGTTCATGACTTTTATGTTAAGCAGATATGTAAATTGATGCGGTTTTATAAAGATTTTCTTTTCTTTTAATAAAGAATGTGTTTCTATGGTTTAAACAATTTTAGAAAAGATTTTTCTTTATAAAGAGTGTGTTTCTATGGTTTGAACATATATAACTTTGAGTTTAAAAAACCATATAAAATCACTTATAATGTAACAAGTATTTTTGTGAAATAAGTTTGTGAGTAGGATACTTGTTATGAAAGTTATCAAATATAATAGATTTATTAATTAAATAATACTTGATGAAATTTGTTTCACCCAGTATATATATTATACTATATTTGATCTATGTTGTGAAAATTTGGCCACTCAGGATTTAAAGACCGTTTCGGAGAATTTCAGAGAAATAACATCCGAATTATATCGGTATCTAAGTATTGACCAAATAGTTTGCTTCACAATCTGATAATTATATACATATTTTTCAATACTTATATAATATATCTTATATTAATAAAAAGCCACTTAGGATTTTAAAGACCGTCCGGAAGAGAAATTTCTTCCGAATTATATTGGTATCTAAGTACAGACTTTTTATAATATTTAATAGATTAAATATATATATATATATATATATATATATATAAATGTGTATAACAATTAAGTATGATAAATTGTCACCCACGTATATATATTATATTATATTTGATCTATGTTGTGAAAATTTGGCCACTCAGGATTTAAAGACTGTTTCGGAGAATTTCAGAAAAATAACATTCGAATTATATTGGTATCTAAGTACTTACCAAATTATTTGTTTCACAACCCGATAATTATATAAATATTTTTCAATACTTATATAATATATCTTATATTAATAAAAAGCTACTTAGGATTTTAAAGACCGTCAGGAAAAGAAATTTCTTTCGATTTATATCGGTATCTAAGTACAGACTTTTTATATTATTTGATAGACTAAATATATATATATAAACATGTATAAAAATTTATCTTTAATATATCTATATATATAAGCAAATATGAGATAATATAAATACATAAATTTATTGACTTATCTCAACTACTTTGACCAATTTTATCTTCTTTCAAGAAATAGAACTTTGAATTAGAAGATGAAAAGAAAGCTTTTGCAAAGAGAAAATGTAGGCAAGGAGATATAACTTTTCTTTACTTTGTGAATTGGTAAGTTTGGAATGAATAAAAAGCTTCCTATTTATAGAATTTTGAAGTTGAGGGCAAAATAGTAATTTTTAAAATCTGATTTTGAACCAATGGTTTGGATTGGATGAAAAATAAAGGGTCCGAATTTCATCTAGAGCACACAGATTGGGCAAAATACGAAAAACAATTTTGCTGAATGACCATGTTTTTGATTTCAAAAGTTTTACATATTGATATGAATTCAAACTTGGGTAAGCCCTTTCCTTTTTCAATAACTATGCAAAGACTTTTAATGTCTTAGTTACAACACATGCACACACACACACACAATTTCTCTTTAACTCACAGCTTGCACACACTTGCACACATATTTCGGTACACACATGCACATATCATATATATATATATATATATATATATATATATATATATATATATATATATATATATATATATATATATATATATATATAATTTTAAATTATTTTTGCCCAATGAGATTTTTAGAAAATCATTTAGAAAAGAATAGGAATCTCCTTGCCTTAGGACATGGTAATAATTGAATTAATTTAATTAACACTTGATAATTAATTTTTCAAGGTCAAGAAAAATAAATTCATTTTTAGGCTGAAAAAAATATTTTTGATAGGAATAAAATAGGATAAATTTAAAATCAATTTATATAATAATCCTATAGAGAGGATTCTACCTATTTTAATTAAATCCTATTTACTAAATTTGTTATCATCAAAATCATCAAAATAAGACTGATTAGTTTGGAGATCTATCAATCTTTCCCTTTTTGACGATGACAACAAACTAAAGATATTTTTTATTACAACTGCTCCCCCTTAGTAACTGCTCCCCTTAGTATATTCATGAGTTTAAAATTTTGAGAAATCTGTGATTTTTTAGAAAAAATTTTAACTCATCAAAAATTGAAGTGCAGTGCAGCAGTGCAACAGTGATATAGCAATTTTGAGAAATTTGTGATTTTTTAGAAAATTTTTAACTCATCAAAAATTGCAGTGCAGCAGTGATATTGTAACGCCCCCAAAATAGATTTAATCCACCCAACCCATTCTAGGTCGCCATGAAATACACTCAACATAAATTTCAAATACAAATCTTCAAATTCTAAACTTTAAACTGTCGTACAAAATACAACCACAGTTAAACTGTGAGTTTTAATACAAAAACATGTAACTCTCATGGTGCTTTAACCTTGGACAACACCTCACCCTATTTGGGTCACCAAAATCAACGGTTAAATGGCGTATACAATACGACACACACATTTAAAGTTCTCAATACAATTATATATTGTCATACTATTTTATAATGTATTGAGAAACTCAACAGTTACCAACCATTACTCTATTCTCTTGTTATCCCCTCTTGACCCAGCTACACTCTTATTACCTGAAAGGAATTGTGAAGCAAAAGGGTGAGCACAAATAGCCCAGTAAAGAATATCATAACTAAAGATAATTAAATTATCAATAGTTTTCATCAGTAATAAATCAGAGATTTATAATATATGGTAGACGATAGAAGTTTTCAACCATAGATGCAGCGGAACGAGCAATCCATTAGAAGAGTCAAATAGACTATAATGTCTATTATCTCCTCTACGTTAAAAGTCCACCAACAATATTGTATCCTTGTAACATCAATCAATAATTCATGTCCATAATCATGTAAATAGTTCATAATCATAATTATGTTGATAAATTCCTCTTCGCACCCAGGACAAAGATAATTTTAATCACCTGTCTTTACTTGAAACACCAAAGATCATGGTTATACCAAATCACAGTTCCTATTCATAATCATGCTAGTAATTTCATCTTTGCACTCAGGCTAAAGATATTCAACAACAGGTTATCTTTGCACTAAAGGCCAAAGATATTCAACAACAGGTCATTTTTGCACTACAGGCCAAAGATATTCATATCTCAAAGAAATATCTAATCATTTCAGAATTTATATAAACAATAATTATAACCATGTTGATCAATTCACCTTTGCCCTTAAGCTAAAGATATTCAATTATAAATTCAATGGTCATGAACATACCAGTCAACAATTCATCTTTGCACTACTGGCCAAAGAGAACCCATAGTCATGATCATACCAACAATCTACTCATCTTTACACTCAAGTCAAAGAGAAATTTCATCACCAAGATTATAAAAATGTTATATATGATAATAAAAATAATATGATCAAAACATGGATCTAATTTCAGGAGTAAGTGTTGTCCAATTTATATAATGACAATTACGTGCAAGTATACGCGGTCAACAAGTAATAAAGTGTAAGTGCAGATATCGTTCCCACGGAGAATTAATAGATAAAAGGTCGCCAAAGCACTAGTCCATAATCATCTCAATCTTATTTAAACGGGTGGTCAGGAATTTTAACTAAAAAAAACTAAATTAACTAGACAAGGAATTACACTTAATACTAATTAATCCTAGCGTAAAATCAGATAATGAAGATAAGAGATCTCAATTTCCCCTAATGATTCATCTAAATCGACAAACTTCTAATTAGGTCAATTTAATCGTCAAGTTTGTTAGCCGAGAACACGAAAGTGAGAGACGACCATCTTTCGAAGCACCGAATCCATATCACATGCAATCCACAGAAGATAGATCGTACATGAACACCCACATTACCTAAACCACTATATGTCTATGTGATTTACAAATAATTAGGGTTTAAGGTCAAGTTCTCAATTGACTACAGGCGACGCTTTAGTATATGTCTATCCTAAGAACAAATCATACATTCAACGCCATGAAAACATACAATCGCCCGCTACTACAATTAGATCTAAACCTACATTTCGTCTTTCAAGTCCATATAGGTTATCACAGTAATTGGTCATGAATCAATTAAGCAATGAAAGCATAAATCGCAATAGACATTCACATAGCAATCAAATAAGACCATCAAGGAAGAAAATCATAGACTACTCATTAGGTTCCATTGAAACCTCAAAATAAAACCTAAGTCATAAATGACTCAAATATATTATCCACAAGTTGATTATACATTATCCGAATACACAATGATAACAAGGAGAGTTAAGAGATAGAGAATACAAATCTTTGTTCTTTCTCCAAGGTTGGATCTTCAATGACAATCACTTGCTTCAATCTTCTTCTCTAACTAAACCCTAGAAACAAACTAACTAATTAAACTTAACCTAATCTACTCCTAATCTAGACAAAATGGAAAGGAAGAGAAGAAAGAGCTAGGGATAGGGCTAATGTGAGCTCCCTCGTGGAGATTGTTGAACAAAATGAGCAGCCAGCCCTTATATCTAACCTTCTCCCGTTCAATCCAAGTGAAAGTCAAAGCTGGCAAAAATCAGGACTGGCGCGGCCGAGCGTGGTTTAGCCTTGAAGAAGGCGCGGCCGCACGGCTGTGCAGATTTTAATGATGGCTTGTTTTTGCTCTGCTGCACTTGGCTTCGGTCCGTGCTTGCCTTCTTGCTTTCTTGCAGCCTTGTAGCATCACGCTCTATAGCCTCTTCACCCATGCCATCCTTATGCTTTAAGCTCATATCTGTGCTTTGCCCCATTTTGGCGTTCTTTTTCCCTTTTTAGCTCAATGTGCACTAAAGGAGTTCCTAAATTTGAAAAACACAAAACAAGGGAAAAACACATGAAAAGCACGAGACTACTTGAGTTTAAGCAACAAAATAAGCTGGTTACTATCTAAATAAGTGGTCATATAAACCACTTATCAAATACCCCCAAACTTAAACATTGTTTGCCCTCAAGCAACCAAAACAAAACTAAACAAAAGATGCAATGCAATATCTACAATGTATGCAACCTACACTATCATGAATGCAAATCCAAGTTCCAGTCAATATTAAACTTCATAAGCATTGCCTCAAAAAAAATCACAAGATAATCAAATAGAGAAGCTACCCAAAACAAGATTAAAAGCATATCCTTGCAAATCTAAATCTGTCAGCATTGATATATTGTGCGTTGTGTGCCTAGCAACCATTAGACATGCTTTGGAACAAATAAACCACATACTATACTTCTTAGGGGAAAAATAAGTTTTAACTTAAGAACAACAGTAAATCAGATAATTTCTAACTAAGACCATGCATTCAAGCTAAGAGTCAACAGGAGGTTTATTACTCTTTTTATTAACTCACGAGGGCTTTTTCGCACTTTCCTGTGTATATAATCGACTGTGAAATGCCTAGTCCTCTTAGGCTTTTCAATGATACCCGTGTAGCGAGTTTTCGACCAACGACACCCAGACCAGACGACCTTAGGGCGTTGGGTGTAGAGACACCCCGAGGGCTTACTTACTCGAATATCAAAGGCCACAGAACTCAACGTAGCCGAAGTGTTTATTATATTTTTTTTCTTTTTTTTTCAATGCATTTTCTTTTCTTTTTTTATAGGGGAGTGCGTCTTACGCTCTATCTCCCCACATAGCATGCATACCCACTGTTTCCCCCAAACTTAAGCTTTTTACAGTCTAGTTATTATCATATGAGAACTGAAACTCCTTCATTAAAACATAGATTTCCCACTAGAAGACAAGTATGTGAAAATTTAAACTAAGCATATCATGATGGTTACTCTATCGTGCGAACTGGTTACACAATATCTGACAGATAAGGATTTACATATATGACCATACTATCAAGCTTAAGTCTCAAATCAGTTCAAAAATCAAGTGAATTCAGTTTCCTCATAGGCCAAATACATAACAAACCAACTTCAACCTGGATTCATGCAGTTTGCTCTAACACAGATAACTAAAATAAAAGAATTTTTTTTAAAAATTTTAAATTTTTTTAACAAAATACGATCTACATGCACTAAATGAACTAACACAATATGCAAAATGACATAAACTAACTACATGCAAAAATAAAACCAATACCCCCAAACTTAAAATGTTCAATGTCCTCATTGAAGGTAAAGGTAAAAAGGAACTCCCCTATTCGGCTTTGTCAGCTTCGTCGTCTCCCTCGTCCTCATCGTCCTCCTCATCAGCTTGTTCTGGTGGTGTGTCTGGAGGTGGATAAGCAGCGGCAGATCCATATGTCGGGAACTGCACCTGCACTCCCATCTGGCCGAACGCGTGGGACAATGCCCCGCAAAAATCTGTAGTGAAGGCCTGGAAGTTCGTGCTCATGGCGTCCATCCTGCGTTGCAGTCGCCTCTCTATCCTATCAATATGCTCATGGACAGTGTTGGAGGACTCGGACTGCGCTGGTGGCATCCTCTCAGAGGTCTCCCCAGCCTCTCTCTGATCTGGTAGTATAAACCCTACTCCCTGAGGATGAGACTTGCCTCCTTTCCATATCTTGAAGGACTCAATGGTAGAGTGGTCAATGGTGCTCATAGGCATTTGCATCGGCTCTGCGTCTGTCCACATAACTCCATTCATAATACAGAGCTTGGTGATCACTGAAGCACGTGGGATACTCGCTGAATTACTGCCTCTCAGAAATCTGCGGATTGAACTGTTAATCACGTAACCCAAGTCAATCTTTTTGCCCTTGATGATCCCATATAACAAAATAGCCCGGTCCTTAGTGACCTCATTCTGATGCTGTGTCGGCATCAAATTTGTGCAAATAAAATTGTACCACGCCTTCCCATATCTGCGTAAGGCGGCTTGGGGGAAATGCAGCTTCTGATCCGTTCCCTGCTTCAGCTTCCAAGATGTGCCTGGCTTGCATAGATAATCACAAATAGCGTCAAGCTCCGACCCCCACTCCCTAGTATAAAGAGACTCAAGCCCATCCAATGCAATATTTGGTAAACTGAAAAGCTCATTGATGCTCTCTTTTGCGAAGGACACCTCACATCCCCGCACGAATATCTTGTTGGACTTGGTGAATTTGGCATTGGCGTAGAATTCTTGAACCACAGAAATGGGGGCTGCCATAGGCTCCTCGCAGAAAAGATTCCAGCCCCTCCCTCTGATTATAGCTGCCATGTGCCCTTCCAACTTCTTATCCGGCGCTAATCCTCGCTTCTGTACAAATGTTCTGCCGACCAAAGAATCGTGGAAGAGTTTATGAGCATTCAGACTTATGAACTTGTGGTCATCATAATCGATGCCACCTCCCCTTGCTCGGAATCACTGCCCATGGATGCAGACTCTCTCCTACTCCGCTTAGATGCCATTTAATTGATAATAGCAAATTCAAATCAACCCCACTCAGCCAATTCAACCCACTCGGAGATTCACTCACAAATTTGCCCCAATTTCTGCCTTCCTCAACAACTTGGCCAAAATTAAATTCCCAATCACTGCAATACTTGCATATCCCTTCTAAACAGCTGCAATCTTTCCTTATAACCACAATTAGGGCTGAGCCCTATCTATGCCGTATGGAAAGCGTACTTTGTTTCCCTTAGCTTGGCTCTCTTGGTTTCCGCCTCGTACTCAGCTCGATCGGCTCGTTGAGTAGCCCTCAAGCTTGTTTCCTCAACTCTGGCACGCTTGGTCGACTCCTCCTGGATGTCTTGCTTCAGCTTTGCTAGCTCGGCTCGTGCCTCGTCTCGATCATTCTCTGTATGTATTAGGTTCCATTGTGCTTCTCCTATATCACTAGCCATATCCTAGATAGTCTCGTCCTACAGCTGGATAGTTTCCTCGAGCTCTCTGACTTGACCATGAAGCTCCACGTTACTGTCGTAAACTGCCTCGTATATCTCAACACTAACAGAGTGAGGTGGAAATTCCTCTTCGAGATCCTCTTCCTCCTCTTCCTGCTCTTCAGACTCGTCCTCGTCCATTTCCTCTGGAATAGATGTCAGCTCACGCTCCCGACCAGCTACGGTGATCACTAGAGATGGCTCTCTCCTAACCAGCTGCTCCCAGACAACATGGATGTCTCGGGGCTCTTCCTCTCTAGGTACTTGAGGTATATCCTCTCTAGCTTGACTGGATTCTCCAATGTTCATCATCCTGACAAAATAATTTTAAAGTTTATTATTACGTGAAATAGAATCGTCACTCTTTGAATAACTAAACTTAAACACATAGCACATAAGGTAGTTTATTATCTTTACCTATCACCACTATCTTTTCGATCTTCCTATAAGGCTACTACTTAAGGTTTTTCCCCCCACCTAAGGTTCATAACCTATAGCTTTGATACCAACCTGTGAAACCCCCAAATTCGGGTACTTCGTTTCCACATGATTTGGTGTTCACTTTCTAACTAAAAAAATGCATCTACCCAATAATAAAGAATTTCAAAGTAAATTACAACCTTCATAATACTTAAATAAAATCTTCCTTGATAAAGGATTACAACTTGTCCAAATAAAAATCCCAAGGTTAACCAAACCTTAACATCAATCAAACAAATGCGACAATATAAAACATAATCAACCAAGTCTTATTACAATAGAAACTTAACATAACAAGCCTTCACTTATTCATCTTTCCTTTTCCTTTACTTGTTGACTGTATGTCAACATTCTTTGTCTCAACTGCAAGTGGTGATAAAACATGCAAGAGTAAGCAAACAAAAGCTCACTTGAAATTTTAACAGTGATATGACATGTATGAATAGTTTCAAAAGAGTTTGAATAACTTTACTTTCATTAAAATAAGAATTGAATAATAATTCTTTCATCATCTTTAAAGTTCGAATATAGAATCTATCTGAGGGTCGTAAGATCTTGAACAATGTCCTAGATTATAAATATTTCTATTTAAACCTTTAACAGTCAATAAGACTATGGACCTTTAACTCGTACTTAGGAGGATCAACCCTTTGTACCATGAATTGTGCACAACCATCTTAACGCTTTCGCATAAGTATCCCCTAATAAATAGGGTTTTTCATTCTCAGTAATTGAATACAAGTTCGCACCAAAGAAAGTTTGGTTCGGATAGATAAGGGAACTTTGGAGTTTCAACTATCGTCAACTAAGAGTAGTTGATTCGACTCGTAGTACTTTAATAGTTCCATGATATAAGAATCATGAACCAACTATAAGATATGACAATGAAATTCACAATAGATAGGCATGCTTTAGAAGTAACTCAAAGCAATTGAAAGGATAAGTAAATCTTGCTTGAACAACTAAGTCAAGATCATAACACCTCAATAATACTTCATTATTTGAGCAATAGGAATATTCGAATACAACAACGCTTGTACAAAGTAAATAACAAGTTTCAAAATGAAAACTTGTTTAAAGTAAGAGAATAAGGGTAAGAGAACTTGCACAATAATAAGTTTAGAGATAGGAAACTTGCTTAACGTTAACGAGTTTAGAGTTTAGGGTTTAGAAGACTTGCCTTAAGCGCAAGCTACACTTGAAACACAATTAAAATCATTTCACAAACACCCTACACATTTATATTACATTCAAACCATCTATTAGTATCCAACTACAATGTTTAAACCATCGAACTTCATATCCAAGTCCAATTCACAATGTAATTTACCACATTGGTTGCTAACTAGTCAAGTACGTGAGTCTATACTCAAGGCATACATTCATAAGCTTATAACTCAATGAACCGTGTTGTGTACCTTAGGAAAGTAGCACAAACCCACACATGTATCATACTCACATAACACTTCAATCAAACTTAAACACATCAAAAACAAGTTAACTTATTATATATTTCACTTTCCAAGTCATAGAAGTAAGTTAGCTAAACAAACGGGGCATGAAAACTCAAAAAGCAAAAAACAACATTTTTGGACAGCAGGCTAACCCGCTGGGGCAGGTGCATGCTCTGGTGGGAGGGCGGGCTTGCAAATTGGTGGAGAAATAAGCCAATTTGGCTCATTCCTTCACACCGAATTCGATTTTTCCTAACATGATAAACATGAAACTTGATACAAACAATATTTTAAACTCATTAACATGCTTATAAAATTTGAAATCCATATAACACACAATAAAAATTAAGAATTCATGATTTTCGAAGAAAAACACAATTTTAAGCGTTCTTGGCGAAAATTGCTATCACGAATTCGTTTTTCAATCAATTCAAGTGATTCCAAATGCAATAACTCCTATTCTTAACATACTAACATAATACATGATCAATTGAAACAATAACCCATAATCAAACATCAATTTGATAGTTTTAAAAGCCATTTTTCAGAAATTAGTTCACAGAAAATCATTATGAATATAATTCCTCTTGTTTATCAAAAATACATGGATTGAATTGCTAACACAACCATATAACTCATATATAATCATGTTATATCACATATTACACATAACTTCATGCTCATATCAAAGATTTAAGAACAATTTTTTACAAAACTTCATAAAAGAGTATTAAGAACAAGATTTCATAGTGTTCATCATATACTTGTGAATTGAAACTCTTAAACAACTATAAAAATCATATATAAATATATATATATATATATATATATATATACATATATATGTACACATCTCGTACATATATCGAACTCAAGAACTTTCACAAAGAGTATTCCACATAGAATTCTAAAACCATGAAAACATAGAAGACATAACTTCAAAACTTGTTTTTACAACCATTGAAATATGAAAATCCTTTCATGGCATACAATTACATATGAAGAACATATGAATACCATATATACATATAAACTCATGATTATGAAAACCTAATTTGATAAAGAAGAATTACAACACATAAGAATTGAGTACAAGGGTTAGGGTATAACCTTCCTAGTTTTTGACTTAAGAGAGAGATGGAGATGATGATGATGGGGCTTGCTTTGTCTTCTCAAATCTTTCCCTTCTTCTTCTTCTTCCTCTTCTTCTTCTCTGATAACTCTCTCTAACTCTCTTCTTCTTTCTTTCTTTGTTTAAACTTAGGCTTTTAGAAAAACTAACGTATCTTTTAACTTAACATATATTATACAATATACAATATACATATACATATATAATATATATGTAACTTATATTATTAATATAGCTAATAAGTAATATACTAATTGCTATACTAACTACCACTTATTACATAGGTTACAAAATTTGAAAAGCCCAGGGCCATGTTTGGCAAAACCACATTATTTTTAAAAACTAACTTCTTGAGCTTAAGGCCTTGTTTGGAAGAAATAAGATTAAACAAGTACAAGGGTCTTGTTTGGTAAAACACTTTAAAACACTTTTCTAGTCTTTTAATAACTCTTTAAATCCATAGATTAAATATTACACTTATTTAATTAAATTACCACATTCTTATTCAATTAAATAAAAGCTAACATTCATTAATTAATAAAAACACATAATACCAAATTGTTACACAATTGTAATTCCTTTATTAAACATAATTCATGTAACAAATTATTATTAACACTTAGCACATAACATTAAATCTAATTGAATTATTCTCAACTAAATTATAATTATGCTACACCATTGCTAACATATCAATTTAATTAAATACTACTCTTAATTAAATCAATCCACACAATCACATAATTCATTTATTTATCCCCACAAATAAATTTAATAAAATATTTATTTAATTCAATAAATATTCACAATTAATATATAAAATCTTAATCGTTACAATCTTCCCTCCTTAAAAGGATTCTATCCCCAGAATCATAAAAAAAATTCTTATAAAAATTTCTATCTGTTACATCCTTCCCCCCTTAAAAGGATTCTGTCCCCAGAATCGATATATAAGGGGTTACACAAATCAATTAAGTAAATAATTGAGGATACGATTTCCTCATTACATCCCCGAGTTCCCACGTGGCTTCTTCAGCACTGTGTTTTCTCCAAATTACCTTAACAGAATGTATTACTTTATTCCTAAGTACTTGTTCCTTCCTATCAACTATTTGAACAGGAATCTCTTCATAAGTTAAGTCTTTATCAAATTGTAAAGGCTCATATTCTATTACATATTTATAGTCATGCTTGTAAGGTCGTAACACCAAAATATGACATACATTATGTATATTGTCAAGCTCCGGAGGTAATGCCACCTCGTAAACAACCTCGCCCACCTTTCATAGTACCTCGAAAGGTCCAATAAATCGGGGACTCAACTTTCCCTTCTTGCTGAATCGAATCTTCCCCTTCCAGGGAGATACTTTCAGGAAAACGAAGCTCCCTGGTAAGAATTCTCTGTTCTGTCGATGTTGATCGACATATTTCTTTTGTCTGTCTTAAGCAACAACCAATCTTGTTCTGATCAGCTTCACTATTTCAGCAGTTTGTTGCACCAATTTTGGTCCCAACAGCTGACGTTCACCGACTTCATCCCACCACAAGGGAGTTCTGCATTTCCTGCCGTATAACGCTTCGTAAGGCGGCATGCCGATATTCGCGTGGTAACTATTATTGTAGGCGAATTCCACAAACGGTAGATGATCATCCCAGCTTCCCTTGAAATCCATCACGTAAGCTCTTAGCAAATCCTCAAGCGTTTGAATTATTCTCTCGCTCTGGCCATCGGTTTGAGGATGGTATGCTGTACTCATTCGCAATTGCGTTCCCAGACACTCTTACAATCGCTTCCAAAAATTCGATGTAAAACGCGGATCTCTGTCTGACACAATTGACACTGGAACACCGTGTCGAGAAACAATTTCCTTAACGTACAGCTTTGCCAATTGCTCTAAGTTGTACTTAATCTTGATTGGTTGAAAGTGGGCTGACTTCGTCTGTCGATCCATAATCACCCAAATTGGGTCAAATCCTTTCTGAGTCGCTGGAAAACAAACCACGAAATCCATCGTGATATGCTCCCACTTCCATTTTAGAATTTCTAACGGTTGTAGCAATCCGCTAGGTCCCTGGTGTTCTGCCTTGACTTTCTGACAAGTTAGATATTTCGCAACGCACTCAGCAACATCCCTATTCATATTCGGCCACCAAAAATGATTCTTAAGATCCTGGTACATCTTCGTACTCCCAGGGTGAATTGAATACCTTGAACTGTGGGCTTCACTCAAAATCTCCTCCTTAACTTCTGGTACTGGCGGTACCCAGATTCTACCTTCAAATCGTAGCAGTCCCTCACTGTCGATTCTGAATTTAAACTCTTCACCATCGGTTAATCTCTTTCGAATCTTCTCGCACTCTTCATCGTGAAGTTGAGCTTCTTTCACTTTGTCTACCAGAGTAGAACCAGTAGTTACTTGAAATAACTTCTCATCCGATTCCTTTGGAAACTTCACTTCCAGCTCTAATCTAGCTATCTGTTCTATCAACTGATCCTGATCAGTTAACATATTCAGCTTCTCCCTACCTTTTCTACTCAAAGCGTTGGCGACAACGTTAGCTTTACCCGGATGGTAAAGTATCTCGCAGTCGTAGTCTTTGATCAGTTCCAACCATCTTCTTTGGGGTATGTTCAAATCCTTCTGGGTAAAGATATACTTCAGACTCTTGTGATCTGTGTATATTTCACACTTCTCTCCATATAAGTAGTGTCTCCAAATCTTTAGAGCAAACACTACTGCTGCCAATTCCAAGTCATGGGTCGGATACCCTTTCTTGTAATCCTTCAGCTGACGTGATGAAAAAGCAATGACCTTGCCACTTTGCATCAACACACAGCCTAAAACCTTATGTGAGACATCACTATATACCACGAAATTCCCCGTACTATCCCGTAAAGACAACACAGGCGCGGTACTCAACCTCTTCTTCAGTTCCTGGAAACTTTCCTCACACTTCTCTGTCCAAACAAACTTAACTATTTTATGAGTCAAATTCGTCATCGGAGTTGCGATCTTGGAAAAATCTTGGATAAATCTCCGATAATAACCTTCCAATCCCAAGAAACTCCTCATTTCAGACGGCGTTTTCGGCTAATCCCAATTCATTACCGCTTTCACCTTCAACGGATCTACCGAAATATCATCCTTGTCGATTACGTGGCCAAGAAATTGCACACGTTCTAACCAAAATTCGCACTTCTAGAATTTTGCGTAAAGCTTCTCTCGTCTCAGCGATTCTAAGGTTAGCCTTAAGTGTTCAGCGTGTTCTTCTTCGATCTTGGAATAAACCAGGATGTCATCTATAAAAACCACTATGAACTTATCTAGAAATGGCTTAAACACCCTGCTCATTAGGTCCATAAATGTAGCTGGGGCATTCGTTAAACCAAATGACATCACCAAGAACTCGTAATGACCATACCGAGTTCTAAAAGCCGTTTTTGGTATATCTTCCTTCCTCACCTTCAATTGATGATACCCGCTTCTCAAATCAATTTTTGAGAAGTACTTAGCACCCTTCAGTTGATCAAACAAGTCATCAATCCTAGGTAAGGGATACCTATTCTTGATCGTAACTTTGTTCAACTCTCTATAGTCAATTCAAAGACGCATTGTTCCATCCTTCTTCTTCACGAATAACACTGGCGCTCCCCACGGCGAAATGCTCGATTGAATATACTTCTTGTCTAGCAATTCTTGAAGTTGAACCATCAGTTCGTTCATCTCAACTGGAGCCATTTGGTACGAAGCCTTCAAAATTAGAGCAGTTCCCGGCACTAAGTCGATCACGAACTCTATCTCCTTATCTGGCGGAAGTCCTGGAAAGTCGCTCGGAAACACGTCCACAAACTCCTTAACCACTGTTAACTCTTTTAGTTTTGGGCTCTCCTTACGCATATCTACTATGTAGGCTAGATATCCTACACAGCCTTGCGTCAAAAGTTTCTTGGCTTGCATCACCGTCAGATAACTCGCTTGTCTAGGCGATTTACTACCATAGAACACTACTTTCGACGGAGTCGTAAGGTTTACCTACTTTTTCTGACAGTCGATTACCGCCCCATGATTGAACAACTAGTCCATCCCCAATATGACATCGAATTCCCCAAGTTTTATTGGAATCAAATCTACCCTCAGCTCCTAACCCTTAATATCCAATCTACAGTTCTTGTATACTAACCTAACAGGAATAACTTCCCTATTCGTAATTTTTATGTTCAAGGGGTAAGCTAACTCCTCTATAGGTAAGTCTAGGGTCTTAGCAAAATCATCAGATATGAATGAACAAGTAGCACCCGAATCAAATAATACATATGCATTTATACTATTGATCAAAATAATACCTGCCACCACATCCTTTGATTGCACCGCATCTTGCACCGTTATGTTGCATGTGCGGGCAGTGGGTCGAACGGCTTGTAATGGCGACGGTCCGGCAATAGTTAGTGTGCTGCCGCTGCCATTTCCTCCACTCCCTGTTGACCCTGTCGTTGGCTTCTTAGGGCAATTACGAGCCATGTGATCCTTGGATCCACATGTATAGCAAGCTCCCTTCTTCGGATTTGGGCAGTGCAGCTCGATGTGGCCTTCCTGACCACAGTTGTAGCACACCCGTTTCCCTTTCATGCACACTCCAGTGTGAGTCTTCCCGCATGTAGCACATGCTTCGAGCTTCCTTTTCTGTTGTCCTCCCTGCTGACTCCCAGCAGAGGTGTTGTCATTCCACTTCCTCTTCTTATGGATAGCTACGCTACCACCAGCCTTGTTTTTCGTCTCAATCTTCTTCTTCTTATCTTGGTTTAATTTAGTCATGGCTTCGCTTCATCCTTTAGCTAGAATGGCTTTTTCTAGTACGGCTGTAAACGTGTTCAGCTAGAACATAGAGATCTTGCTGTAGAGCAAGGGTTTTAGTCCCCGCTCAAACCTCCTTGCCTTCCTAGTGTCCGTGCTGACCTGGTAAGTAGCAAACCTGGCCAACTCGTTGAATTTAGCGGCATATTTCGACACTGTCATTCCTCCCTGTTTTAGCTCTAAAAATTGGACCTCCATCTGGTCCTGCGAACTTACTGGGAAGTATATTTCGTAGAACATTTCTTTGAAACGTTCCCACGTTACGACTCCTTCACCCTCCCTGGTCTTATTCGCCTGCCACCAGAAACTAGCATCTGACTTCAACATGAAAGTCGCAAATGCTATTTTCTGGTCTTCACCAACCCTAGCTACGTCAAAAACTTTCTCCATTTCCATAACCCACGTCTGAGCATCTATCGGGTTCGTCGATCCCTTGAATTCAGGCTGTCCTACTACCTTAAACTCTTTGAACGTCATGGCCTGCACTTGCTACTGATTCGCCAACGCTCCTGTCAGTAGGTTCACCAACTGCTGAACCGAGTTGGGATTCGTCCCATTGTTATTGTTGTTGTTCATCGAACCCTCAGGGTTTTGACGTGTTGGTCTTCTTCTAGGAGGCATTTTCTATTAAGAAAATATTATTATTATTATATCCTTTATTCGATTCTTAAGTATTCAAGTTAAACTTAAACAATCAAATAACTCAGTTCATATATGAACACATAGCACATCAATAAACGTCTTTTATTCAGTACTCGTAGTTTTAAAAACATAGGATAGATAGCATTCCTGCTATTTACATCAATTTTCCTAAACTGGAACAAGTTACAGGACTACATCATCACTTTATCCCATTATTATCTCAAGTTATGGGATTAACATTAATTTATTACAAAAAGAACACATAATTTAAAAGCTCTAATGTCTAGGCATATTAAGACGTCGCACAGCCTCTCTACGTTCTTCCTCCATCACCCGAAACGCTGTCCTTCGGTCCACCACATACCACGGTAAATCTTGGAATTGAGCTGGGTAATAGAAGAAACGGTCCTGAGCCCTATCTATGGCCGTATGGAAAGCGTATTCTATTTCCCTTAGCTTGGCTCTCTTGGTTTTCGCCTCGTACTCAGCTCGATCGGCTCGTTGAGTAGCCCTCAAGCTTGTTTCCTCAACTCTGGCACGCTTGGTCGACTCCTCCTGGATGTCTTGCTTCAGCTTTGCTAGCTTGGCTCGTGCCTCGTCTCGATCATTCTCTGTATGTATTAGGTTCCATTGTGCTTTTCCTAGATCACTAGCCATATCCTCGATAGTCTTGTCCCGCTGCTGGATAGTTTCCTCGAGCTCTCCGACTTGACCATGAAGCTCCACGTTACTGTCGTAAACTACCTCGTATATCTCAGCACTAACAGAGTGAGGTGGAAATTCCTCTTCGGGATCCTCTTCCTCCTCTTCCTGCTCTTCAGACTCGTCCTCGTCCTTTTCCTCTGGAATAGGTGTCAGCTCACGCTCCCGACCAGCTACGGTGATCACTAGAGATGGCTCTCTCCTAACCAGCTGCTCCCAGATAACATGGATGTCTTGGGGCTCTTCCTCTCTAGGTACCTGAGGTATATCCTCTCTAGCCTGACTGGATTCTCCAATGTTCGTCATCCTGACAAAAGAATTTTAAAGTTTATTATTATGTGATATCGAATCATCACTCTTCGAATACCTAAACATAAACACATAGCACATAAGGTAGTTTATTATCTTTACCTATCACCACTATCTTTTCGATCTTCCTACAAGGCTACTACCTAAGGTTTTTCCCCCCACCTAAGGTTCATAACCTATAGCTTTGATACCAACCTGTGACACCCCCAAATCCGGGTACTTTGTTTTCATATGATTTGGTGTTCACTTTCTAACTAAAACATACATCTACCCAATAATAAAGAATTTAAAAGTAAATTACAACCTTCATAATACTTAAATAAAATTTTCCTAGATAAAGGATTACAACTTGTCCAAATAAAAATCCCAGGGTTAACTAAACCTTAACATCAATCAAACAAATACGACAATATAAAACATAATCAACCAAGTCTTATTACAATAGAAACTTGACATAACAAGCCTTCACTTATTCATCTTTCCTTTTCCTTTACTTGTTGACGGTATGTCAACATTCTTTGTCTCAACTGCAAGTGGTGATAAAACATGCAAGAGTGAGCAAACAAAGCTCACTTGAAATTTTAACAGTGATATGACATGTATGAATAGTTTCAAAAGAGTTTGAATAACTTTTCTTTCAACAAAATAAGAATTGAATAATAATTCTTTCATCATCTTTAAAGTTCGAATATAGAATCTAAGGGTCATAAGACCTTGAACAATGTCCTAGATTATAAATATTTCTATTTAAACCTTTAACAGTCAATAAGACTATGGACCTTTAACTCGTACTTAGGGGGATCAACCCTTTGTACCATGAATTGTGCACAACCATCTTAACGCTTTCGCACAAGTATCCCCTAATAAATAGGGTTGGTCATTCTCAGTAATTGTATACAAGTCCGCACCAAAGAAAGTTTGGTTTGGATAGATAAGGGAACTTTGGAGTTTCAACTATCATCAACTAGGAGTAGTTGAATCGACTCGTAGTACTTTAATAGTTCCATGATATAAGAATCATGAACCAACTATAAGATATGACAATGAAATTTATAATAGATAGGCATGCTTTAGAAGTAACTCAAAGCAATTGCAAGGATAAGTAAATCTTGCTTGAACAACTAAGTTAAGATCATAATACCTCAATAATACTTCATTATTTGAGCAATAGGAATATTCGAATACAACAACGCTTGTACAAAGTAAATAACAAGTTCCGAAATGAAAACTTGTTTAAAGTAAGAGAATAAGGGTAAGAGAACTTGCACAATAATAAGTTTAGAGATAGGAAACTTGCTTAACGTTAACGAGTTTAGAGTTTAGGGTTTAGAAGACTTGCCTTAAGCGCAAGCTACACTTGAAACACAATTACAATCACTTCACAAACACCCTACACATTTATATTACATTCAAACCATCTATTAGTATCCAACTACAACATTTAAACCATCGAACTTCATATCCAAGTCCAATTCACAATGTAATTTACCATATTAGTTGCTAACTAGTCAAGTACGTGAGTCTATACTCACGGCATACATTCATAAGCTTATAACTCAATGAACCGTGTTGTGTACCTTAGGAAAGTAACACACACCCACACATGTATCATACTCACATAACACTTCAATCAAACTTAAACACATTAAAAACATGTTAACTTATTATATATTTCACTTTCTAAGTCATAGAAGTAAGTTAGCTAAACAAATGGGATATGAAAACTCAACAAGCAAAAACCAACATTCCCGGACAGCAAGCTAACCTACTAGGGCGGGTCCCCCAAGGGAAAAAGCCCCGCTGGGGCGGGTGCATGCTCTGGTGGGAGGGCGGGCTCGCGAACTGGTGGAGAAATAAGTCAATTTGGCTCATTCCTTCGCACCGAATTCGTTTTTTCCCAACATGATAAACATGAAACTTGATACAAATAATATTTTAAACTCATTAACATGCTTATAACATTTAAAATCCATATAGCACACAATAAAAATTAAGATTTCATGATTTTCAAAGAAAAACATAATTTTAAGCATTCTTGGCGAAAATTGCTATCACGAATTCGTTTTTCAATCAATTCAAGTGATTCCAAATGCAATAACTCCTATTCTTAACATACTAACATAATACATGATCAATTTCAACAATAACCCATAATCAAACATCAATTTGATAGTTTTAAAAGCCATTTTTTAGAAATTAGTTCACAGAAAATCTTTATTAACATAATTCCTCTTGTTAATCAAAAATACATGGATTAAATTGCTAACAAAACCATATAACTCATATATAATCATGTTATATCACATACTCATATTAAAGATTTAAGAACAATTTTCAACATAACTTCATAAAAGAGTATTATGAACATGATTTCATAGTGTTCATCATATACTTGTGAAATGAAACTCTTAAACAACTATAAAAATCATATGTAAACATATATATGTACATATATATGAACAGATCTCATACATATATCAAATTCAAGAACTTTCACAAAGAGACTTCCACATAGAATTCTAAAACCAAGAAAACATAGAAGAACATAACTTCAAAACTTGTTTTTACAACCATTGAAATATGAAAATCCTTTCATGGCATACAATTACGTATGAAGAACATATGAATACCATATATACATATAAACTCATGATTATGAAAACCTAATTTGATAAAGAAGAATTACAACACATAAGAATTGAGTACAAGGGTTAGGGTATAACCTTACTAGTTTTTGATTTAAGAGAGAGATGGAGATGATGATAATGGGGCTTGCTTTGTCTTCTCAAAGCTTTCCCTTCTTCTTCTTCTTCCTTTTCTTCTTCTCTGATAACTCTCTCCAACTCTTTTCTTCTTTCTTTCTTTGTTTAGACTTAGGCTTTTAGAAAAACTAACGTATCTTTTAACTTAACATATATTATACAATATACATATACATATACATATATAATATATATGTAACTTATATTATTAATATAGCTAATAAGTAATATACTAATTGCTATACTAACTACCACTTATTACATAGGTTACAAAGTTTGAAAAGCCCAAGGCCATGTTTGGAAAAACCACATTATTTTTAAAAACTAACTTCTTGAGCTTAAGGCCTTGTTTGGAAGAAATAAGATTAAACAAGTACAAGGGTCTTGTTTGGTAAAACACTTTAAAACCCTTTTCTAGTCTTTTAATAACTCTTTAAATCCATAGATTAAATATTACACTTATTTAATTAAATTACCACATTCTTATTCAATTAAATAAAAGCTAACATTCATTAATTAATAAAAACACATAATACCAAATTGTTACACAATTGTAATTCCTTTATTAAACATAATTCATATAACAAATTATTATTAACACTTAGCACATAACATTATATCTAATTGAATTATTCTCAACTAAATTATAATTATGCTACACCATTGCTAACATATCAATTTAATTAAATATTACTCTTAAATAAATCAATCCACACAATCACATAATTCATTTATTTATCTCCAGAAATAAATTCAATAAAATATTTATTTAATTCAATAAATATTAACAATTAATATATAAATTCTCAATCGTTACAAGATAGACCGCACAGGAACACCCACATTACCTAAACCACTATATGTCTATGTGATTTATATATAATTAGGGTTTAAGGTCAAGTTCTCAATTGACTACGGACGGCGCTTTAGTATATGTCTATCATAAGCACAAATCATACATTCAACGCCATGTAAACATACAATCGCCCGCTACTACGATTAGATTTAAACCTACATTTCGTCTTTCAAGTCCACATAGGTTATCACAGTAATTGGTCATGAATCAATTAAGCAATGAAAGCATAAATCGCAATAGACATTCACATAGCAATCAAATAAGACCATCAAGGAAGAAAATCAATATAGACTACTCATTAGGTTCCATTAAAATCTCAAAATAAAACCTAAGTCATAAATGACTCAAATATATTATCCACAAGTTGATTATACATTATCCGAATACACAATGATAACAAGGGGAGTTAAGAGATAGAGAATGCAAATCTTTGTTCTTTCTCCAAGCTTGGATCTTCAATGACAATCACTTGCTTCAATCTTCTTCTTTAACTAAACCCTATAAACTAACTAACTAATTAACCTTAACCTAATCTACTCCTAATCTAGACAAAATGGAAAAGAAGAGAAGAGAGAGCTAGGGCTAGGGCTAATGTGAGCTCCCTCGTGGAGATTGTTGAACAAAATGAGCAGCCAACCCTTATATCTAGCCTTCTCACGTTCAATCCAAGTGAAAGTCAAAGCTGGCAAAAATCAGAACAAGCGCGGCCACGCGTGGTTTAGCCTTACAGAGGGCGCGGTCGCGCAGCTGTGCAGATTTTGATGATGGCTTGATTTTGCTTTGCTACACTTGGCTTCGGTCCGTGCTTGCCTTCTTGCTTTCTTGCAGCCTCGTAGCATCACACTCTATAGCCTCTTCACCCATGCCATCCTTATGCTTTAAGCTTATATCTGTGCTTTGCCCCATTTTGGCGTTCTTTTGCCGTTTTTAGCTCAGTGTGCACTAAAGGAGTTCCTAAACCTGAAAAACACAAAACAAGGGAAAAACACATGAAAAGCATAAGACTACTTGAGTTTAAGCAACAAAATAAGCTGGTTACTATCCGAATAATTGGTCATAAAAACCACTTATCAATAAGATTCATAAATCAACGATAATTTGGTTAGAAAAAGAAACCAATTTTGTCGTAAATAGTACCCCGTGAATAGTAACCTGTGCATAGTACTTCGTGAATAGTTCCCTGTGAATAGTAACTCTGACATGAAAAAGATAAAAATTTCATAATAAAATTCATACCAATATTTCGGTGTAATGATAGTGAAAGAAATAACATTATTTACGAAAAAAATAACATCCCTTACCATCCCGTACCATCCATTACCTTAAAAGAATAGTACTTCTGATTGAAATATCGGATATAATACTGAAGGAAACTTATACTGTATAGCAACACTCAAAGTATTTAAATACTTACAAAAATACGCTCGATATTATAGAGAGAGAAACTTCTAATTTTGGTGTGATTTTCATTTCTAAACTAAGCACCCTATTTATAGAAAAATGCTTAGAACACCAAAGCTGAATTTATATAAATTTCGGATGAATTTCATTCGGATGAATTCCACATTTCATCACTCCCACCACTTTAGAAAAAAAAATCCTCTCCAGCACATTTCACACCAACAAAGGACAAGTGGGGCCCACCCACTTGTTTAATTTAATAAAAAACATTTATTCAGAAACTTCAATAATTCATAATAAATAGCCCATTTATCAGAAAAATACGAATCTTATGTCCATTCCATATGAATTTAATTCTCTACAACTTTGTAGAAAAAAGTTTTTCCAAATTCCGAACGAAAAATGACCGAAATTTACATAAGGATGAGTTTTTCATTTCCCTCTCTCATTTTCTTCTTCTTTTTCTTTCTCTTTCCTTTGTCTCCCACTTTCTTCCTTTTTCATATTTTTCCACTAACTTTCAATCATACCTCTGCAAAACACACACACCCACACACACGTATATATATATATATATATATAATAAAATATTTATAATTATTAAAAATTCAAATTCTATTTTCTCTCTTCCACCTCATTTATTCATATATCGTGAATTTATTGTAAAAATAACCATTATTATATTATTATATTATCAAATTATACACTTATAATGTAATATTGTAATAATATATTCTAATGAATTATTTTATCAGAAAAGATAAAATATCAATTTTCAACTATTGTCTCCTTTGCTAAAAATTCCCCCATTTATATCCACATCGAATAAATATTTTCTTAACATTTTTATCAATAATTAATTATTCACAAATAATATTACAGAACTATAATATTGACAGCCAGGTCGTTCCCAGGAAAGAGGGGGCCTTCCGATAAGGATTTTTCTTTACTGGCGCGCAATTAGGTGACCAAACCCCTTTCTTAGACAGAACTTCCTTGGACATTGCCAATAATGCTATCTAATAATATTATTCAAATAATATGAATTATTGATCTGATAATGTGAAATACTGTGCAATGACAATTATTGAATCAATAATAATATAAAATAATGTGCAATACCGTGTGCTACTGTGCAATAACGCGTATTACTTTACTTTAACTATCGGGTATTTCAACAGTTTTAACGGTAACAACTAAGCCATTATTTTTAGAAAATTTATTCGTGTCGTTTTCTTCATCCGACAGTTTTCAGTTATGGGGCCCACAAATGACTTCGCCATCGTACGAATATTCTCCGACAACAAGAATATTTCACGACCAAGCGAATATTCCCCGACAATAATGAATATTTTACAACCACTTGTTTATTTTGAAAAATTTACATATATCACCCTCAACTTTAACCTTTTATCAATTTAACCATTTATTGAATAATAATTATAAGAAAAATTAAATACTTCTATTTCATAAAATCTGGGGTCTTACAGATATAGCAGCTAATAATATATTTTTCTTCTCCCCCTGTGTCATTACAAAAAGTAGGGAATAGAAGAGTTGTTCAGAACCTGCAGAAAAAGTTAGTATTTAAACATAATTCTTTAACAACCTGCAGGAGAGCATGTTAGAAAAGATAAACAATATTAAAATATATCATGCATAGTTAGTATTTGTTAGTGTTAAAGTACAGTTATCCCAAATAGTTAGTCATAGTATATATATATATATATATATATATATATATATATATATATTTATTTATTTATACAGTCCTCCCAAATAGTTAGAATTCAGATAAGTGATCATGAGAGAAATGTAACCCAAGAGAAGGAAGAGGATCTTCTGTAGGATTCTGGTCAGGCTGAGCAGCCTGAGCTGAACTGGTGCTAGTAGAGAGATGGTAGGATGGTACAGTTAACTTCTGAAGCTCCTACAATATGTATAACATATCTCTAAGGTGATGCACAGAAAATTGAAGGGACTCTATTTGACTCAACAGATTGGTTTTATTTTTCAGAGAAAGTTGAGTTAAACTATTTAAGACATCAATTTGAGACAGTAAATTCTGGTGAGGTTCAGGAGACTCAGTAATTTCTGGATCAAATATCATAAGTGGTTTTGGGGGCGTATTTAGGTCTGAGACAATATTGCTACTTTTCACATATTGTGTCTGATGGTTAAGCACATTTATATTAAGATGTTGAAATATAGGAGTGAGAACAAGACCAAAACCAAGACAGTTATGATGATGGCAATACTCAAAAGAACTTAGCAGAAAGTATGGCAGATTATAAGGCATATGCTGATTCAAGACACATTTCATCAGTTCTAAATCAAAGGGATGAAACAGTTTGTTTTCCCTGATAGGCATGAGATTATATCTAAATATTTGAGCAAGAAACTGACATTGTGGAGTGAAAAACTCATATCCTACTTTGCATGGTCTATCAAATAATTGAGCAGGTACCAACTGATCAGTAACAATAGCCAGATTGTGTTTAAATGTCATACACTTACTGGTAGAGATGCTAATTGGATGAGCATAATTATTGACTCTTAAAAGTTCTAACATACTATTGCTTAGATGCAATGCATTTAAAATCAGTTGTTCATCAATGATATATTCCTGACCTTGTATGCATGTAGAGATAGCAGTTAACAGACCAGATGAATTTCTAACAAAGGTCATGTGGGAATAAAACTCTGCAATGAGTGCAGGGTATATTTGTCTACTTGAAAAAAATCACCAAGCAATCCCAATCAACATTTTTAATTTTCTCCAATAAGTCAGAAAAACTGTTAAAAGAAGTAGCCATCCCAGGCATGAGGTTGTGTCTTAAGTGCCTATACTTCACTTGTGCAGGTATAGTTAGCAACTGTGGTGCAAAGATATCAGAATGCAATTCAGAAAGAAGCGGCAACTTCTTTCGTTTTGAGAAATAGACTTCTTCAATTTGAAAAAGACAGATGATGTAAAGATTTGAAAAAATGTAGACAGATAAAGACAGACACACAGAGGTGAAGGACATATGCAGTGAGTTTGTGTATTTTCCATTTATAGAAGTTGTAGATAAGTGATGGTTTCAAATGTTTAATGCATACAGTGGTAGGTACTCAGTTATCAGTCATAGACAATCAGAGCAGATAAAGTATAGATATGACTTATTTGAGTCTCATAGAGTATAATCAAGTATAGCAAAAAGAGACTGTCTAATCAATTTATTATTTACTTCATAAATCAGATAGTCAACACCAAAAAAATAGTCCAAGCAGCTCAACATTTGTTATGGTGACCTCATGACCGGAATAATTTTTGTAAAAACATTGAGTAGTTGAGCATGCTGTTTCACTGAAAGAACAATTAATAAATATTGCACAAATTTTGTCAAATATTTATTCATCTAAAAAATGTAGATACTGGTTACATAATCCAAGGCGGTCAGATAAACAGAGCAACCAGTATACTATTTCATAAGGAAATGAATGTTTAACACAATACAGAGGTTCAAACCTAAAGGTTTTAACCCATAACAGTAAACATGTCATATATCCCAAAAAAAAAATTTAAGCAATGATTTGACATTTGCTTAAATATGATCAGCACAGCAAAAAAATTTCATTCAAAACCCTCACAGCGTTTATTGTGCACTGCTATGTGCAGAAAGAAAAAAATATTACCTGCAAGCTCATTTGCAGAACACACGTGTATACTGCTTATTTCTTTCAATCCCAACATCTAAATCAATTCATATAAACTTGAAATAGAATGTTAGAATAGGCATAAATATATGTATGAAGATGTATGCAAGTAAAAGAAATAAAATTTTTGTCAGAAAAAAATTAGGGTTTTTCAAAGTTTCGAAAGAAATTACGGTTTTTTTTTAAAGATTGAAGAAAACAAATCTCTGAGATTTAAGTTTTGTAAAAGACAAAATTTTTAGAGAAAGAACTAAACCCCCCAAAAAAATCCCGTACAAATAATAATTTTTTTTAAAATAATCACAAACAGGTGCTGATTTTTGGAAAGCCAAAAAAATGAACACGAAAATCTGAGACACTGATTTTGAAAAGCTATTGACATTTTGAAAAAAAAAATAGAAATGAAAACGAAGATCTGAGATATCGATTTTGGAAATCCAATGACAGATAAACAAAAAAAAATGAAAATGAAGATCTACGACACAAAAATTAATAGAAAGGTTACCAAAGAAATTTTATTTTTTTTTAAAAAAATTCATTTAATATTTTTGTAATATATATATATATATATATATATATATATATATAAATTTAAAGAAAATTCAGATCCATTGGATCAAAAACTGTAACAAAAAGGACTCACAAGATAGAAAAATAGGGTTTGGAATCAAAGAAGAAGATCTATGTTTATCAAAGTAAGAAACGAAATTTAGAAATAAGAAAAGAAATCTTACAGTAAAAGAGATTTGAAAGAAAATGGAATTTTAAACGGTGGATTGACTAAATTGATGGTGTAGAACCGATTCGATTTAGATTTTTCTAATTTTAACTGGAAATCAAACATTTTTGATGGAACTTGGTTAGGGTTTGTGAGAAAAAGAGAGAGAGAGATGGAGAAGAAGAGAAAGAACCGGCAGAAGAGAGAGAGAGAGAGAGAGAGAGAGAGAGAGAGAGAGAGAGAGAGAGAGAGAGAGAGAGAGAGAGAGAGAGAGAGAGGTGAAAAATGAATTAAAAATGTAATTTTTGCTATTTATATTTAGGTTAATTAAGCTGATCGAATAGTTGAGAGTTAATTTGAGATGTGATGGACGATCAGGATTGAGCCGGACATTTGAATCGTTTGAACTGATCGATCAGTTTTAATTAAACGGCTGAGATCAGATTGTGTTTTCTGTTGATGATCTAACGGTTATCTGGCTTGATTTGTGTGTTTGGTGAAGGTGGCTCTTGATTAGGCCGAATGAGCAACCGCGGATTGAATATTGTTTTGACCGTTAGATTGGTTCCTTAGATCAACAGCCCAGATTGAATCTTGATAAATTTATATAAATACATATATAGATATATATTAAATAAGAATAAATAGTTAAAAACATATTTAAAAATAAAATTTGATTATTAAGTATATAAATAAATAATCTTTAAAGAAAATTAATTAAAAAAAATATATAAGAATATAATTATACTGATAATTGAGGTATTTGTTTTAATATGCTAAAATAATAAAAAATTAATTAATTTTTTGAAAAGAATATTAACAATATATATATATATATATATATATATATATTACATATATGATAAAATATGAAGAGTATTTTAAAATGCAAAGAGATACTTATGTAAACTATATACATTTAATAATTTTAATTATAAAATATGGAAATATTTATATATTATATAATTATATAAATATATTAATAGGAAGAGAAATTTAAAATGTATATTGATACTATATATAATTTTTTTTAAATAATAATAAAATTTTTAAATAAATAAAAGTATTAACTAATTATAAGTGTAATAATAATTATGATGAGATATCTAACATACCTAAATCCAGACGTAGTTTGTAAAATCTTTCAGAACTTAAAGGTTTGGTAAATATATCTGCAATATTTAATTATGTGTCGATATGTTCTAACTTGATAATGCCACTGTTTACATGATCACGTAAAAAATGATGTCTGACATCTATATGTTTTGATCTAGCATGTAATACAGTATTTTTACTTAGATTTATTGCAATTGTATTATCACATAGGATTGAGACACAGTTAATTTTTTTATTGTAATCAGACAAGGTTTGTTTCATCCATAATATATATGCACAATATCGTGTAGCAGCTATATATTCTACTTCGGTGGTTGAGATGGACATTGAGTTTTGTTTCTTAGAGAACCAAAAAACTAAGCATCCACCCAGAAACTGACATGCGCCACTTGTACTTTTTCGATCAACATGATGACCGACATAGTCAGAGCTGATCTGAGAAACAAACAAGATCAAAAGGTTGGCCTTTAGGATAACATAGGCCTATATCTGCAGTTCCCTTGAGGTAACGAAATATTCTTTTTACTGCAATCTAGTGTGATTCCTTAGGGTTTAATTGGAATCTAGCACCTTTACAGACACTAAATATAATGTCAGGTCTATTGGTTGTGATATATAGAAGACTGTCAATCATTCCTCTATACTTCTTTGTGTCAACACTTTTTTTATTTTCATCAGCAGTTAATTTATCGGTGGTTGACATAGGAGTGTTAAGAGGTGTTATAAATTCTAATCCAAATTTCTTAATCATTTCTTTGCAATATTTAGATTGAGATATATAAATACCTTTTTCTCCTTGCTTGATTTGCAATCCTAGGAAGAAATTTAATTCTCCCATCATGCTCATTTCAAATTCCTTACTCATGCTTTCAGAGAAATCATTGCACATAGAAATGTTAGTAGAACCAAAAATGATATCATCAACATAAATCTGAAAAATAAGGATATCATCATTTTTATATTTAGTGAATAATGTAGTATCGACGGTACCCCTTTTAAATCTGTTTTCTAATAAGAATTTAGTTAATCGTTCATACCATGTTCTAGGGGCCTGTTTTAAGCTATATAAAGCTTTATGCAGTTTATACACATAATCAGGACAATTAGTATCTTCAAAACCAGGAGGTTGTTTAACATAAACTTTCTCCTCAATAATAACATTTAAAAAGGCAGATTTGACATCCATTTGAAATAGTTTAAAATCTTTATCGCATGCAAAGGCTAGTAACATTTGTATAGATTTAATTCTAGCAACAGGAGCATAAGTTTCATCGTAATCAATTCCTTCAAGCTGATTATAACCTTGTGCAACTAGTCTTGCCTTATTACGTATGACAGTTCTATTTTTATCTAATTTATTACGAAAGACCCATCGAGTTCCAATAATAGAAGTTTCCTCAGGTGTTGGAACTAATTCCCAAAGTTTATTTCTTGTGAATTGTTCAAGTTCATCCTGCATAGCTCTAATCCAATCTTCGTCAAGCAATGCATCTTTTATATTTTTAAGCTCAATTTGAGATAAGAAAGATAAGTGACCAGCTAGATTTTGAATTTGTGATCTCGTAAGAATCCCTTTATCGATATCACCAATTACATTTTCAATAGGATGATTTTTAATGACAAGTGTTTCTTTGGGTAAGTCATTTAATTGTGGATTAAAATTTTCAAGAGGATTAATATTGATAGGGGGAGATGTATTGTCTGTTTTTAGTTCTTCCATATTTCTAAGAATGTCTTCAATGACAACATCATTATCTACTAACTCTTTATATTTAGGAGGAGGTGTAGATTCATCAAAAGTTACATTCATTGACTTCTTAACAACTAGAGTTCTTTTATTAAATACTCTATAAGCCTTACTATTAAGTGAATATCCCAGAAATATTCTTTCATCGGATTTGGGATCGAATTTCACCAAATATTATCTAGTGTTTAAAATAAAATATTTACTCCCAAAAACACGAAAGTAATTTATTTTTGGAGTTCTTTTATAATAAAGCTAATAGGGTGTTTTCAACAACATTGGTCTTAGCAAGACTCGATTTAAGATATAACAAGATGTTGCAATTGCTTCAGCCCAAAAGTATTTAGGAAGACGATATTCATTTAGCATAGTGTTGGCCATTTCTTGTAAGGTATAATTTTTTCTTTCTACCACACCATTTGATTGTGGTGTGTATGGAGCAGAAAAGTTATGGCTTATACCGTGCTCATCACAGATAATTATGAAATCAGAATTGTCAAATTTTTTTCCATGATCAGACCGAATATAGACAATAGAGCTTCCCTGATGATTTTGGATTTTCTTGCATAATGCTGAGAAGGAGTTTATCGCTTCAGTTTTGAATTTTAGAAAATCAACCCATGTGAATCGTGAATAGTCATCAACTAGGACTAGAATATAAACAGCACCACTCATGCTGTGTTTAGGGATAGGACCCATCAAATCCATATGCAAGAGTTCTAATGGTCGAGAGGTTGACACTGTGAGTTTAGGTTTATGAGATGCATGTATTTATTTTCCTAATTCACAGGCTTAACAGATATGGTCTTTTAGAAATTTTCATTTTGGACGACCACAGACATGTTTCTTAGAAGATATGTTATTTATTAATTTCATGTTAATGTGTCCTAACCTATGATGCCAAAGCCATGGATTATCATTGGCAGATACAAAACACACATTGTCCAGGTGTGAGTATGTATCTAGGTCACACATGTACACATTTTGACTTCTAGAATATAATAGAATTAATTTACCAGATTGGTCAAATATTGAACAATTATGAGGACTGAAAGTTATTTTAAAACCAC
Source organism: Panax stipuleanatus (assembly GCA_020205555.1). Lineage (NCBI taxonomy): Eukaryota > Viridiplantae > Streptophyta > Magnoliopsida > Apiales > Araliaceae > Panax > Panax stipuleanatus. The sequence continues at coordinate 143,482,611 of CM035115.1, read as the reverse complement.
TATCACATAATTGTGAGTCATGTGACTAATTGAACATTAGAGATGGTTATGTGTTTATTGCCAACACTTCCAATTCTAATAACTTTACCTTTGTTGTTGTCTCCAAATGTTATCTCACCACAGTCTGTAGCTTGTAGATTGTTCAGTTTTATTTTGTCGCCTGTCATGTGTCGTGAACAACCGCTATCAAGGTACTATTTATTTTTACTAGAGTCAGCTGTGAGACATACCTGCAACATATATTAAGTTCACAAACTGGTACCCTTTAATGAGAAGGGTCATTTGGGTAAGTTTTTCATTTTATATAAGGATCATTTGTATTTTCCTTTACAAAATTTGGTACAGGATAATAAGTTTTAGTAAACACAAGTGTTCTATGGGTAGCAGGTCTATAAGATACATGATTTTCTTTATTATTATATCTTGGAAGATTTTGATGAGAGTTGTTAGATGATTTTTCATGAAAATGAAATTCTCTTGTTGTGATAATAGGTGTAGTGTAAGTTCCTTTTGGTACCCAAATTATTTTCCCTTTATAGTTTCCATTTTTGGCATTACATGAGTAAACAGAATGATCATTCCTAGTATAGTAAGAACATTTAGAAAAAGGAGATGCACGACCTTCTTTTTCTTTGCTTTTAACATGGTAGAGTCCTTTATATTTTGTTTTACTAGATTCTTCGATATATCCTAATCCTTTTTTTTTTTATTAAAACCACATCTTTGTTGACTAAGAATAACATCAAGATTTTCCTTTCTTTTTGTAAATTTAATGACTGTTGAGTTTAAATTATCACGTTCTATAGTCAACATTTTAATTTGATTTATTAAAGTGGATTCTTTACTTGTCTCTATTTGTTGGGAAAAACTTTTCTCCTTAACTGTTTCAATTTCTTTTCTTAACTCTTGATTTAGTGACTAATAATCTTCGATAAGTACATCAAGAGTTGAATTTTCAACTTCAAGAGTTTCAATAGAAATAATAAGTGTTGAATTTTCTATTTTGAGATTTTTATTTTTATTTTTTAATTTCTCTAGTTCTTTTAATACAAAATTTTCTGAATAGTCATTTTCTAATTTCTCATTTTCTTCTTTTAAAGTTTCATTAATTATGATTAAATTTTAATTTTCTATTTCTAGATTTTTATTAGTCTTAATTAATTTTTCTAATGAGATTTTTAGTTTAATAAAATCTTCTTTAATGATTTCGTTATCTTCATAAAGACAATTATATGCTTCTTGTAGTTCATGATGTTCTTCATTTATATTATCTAGACTAAGTGAGACAAATGAAGTACTAGGCAATTGATGTTCTGAATTTACCTTAGATTTTGGTGATGATTCATTTTCAGCAGTTCCTTCTTCATCACTTAGATCCCAGTTTTCTTCAGCTACTAGTATTTTGTTGTTAGCTAGTTTAGGACAGTCCTTTTTGAAGTGTCCAGGCTGATTGCATTCGAAGCATGTATTTGAATTTTCATTTGAGCTAGCATTTATGAAATGTCTTGTGCTTTTGGTTTGAAGGCTTGCTTGTTTCTGAAGTTGTTTGTTTTCATAAAACCTTTGCCATATCTTCTTAATTTACTTTGGATTACTCTCTTGAGTTGTCTTGATAATAAAGCAACTTCATTATTATCTAGACTCAGGAGTTCTTCATTTAACTCCTCATCATCGCTTTCTTGATCAACTAGTAGAGCTTTGAAAGCGATTCCTTTCTTTTTGAGATCTGTGTCTGATCCTACTTTTTCGACTAGCATGTCGACTTCATGGGCACGAAGATTTCCAATAAGGCTATCAAGAGGATATGCAGTTAGATCTTAAATTTCTTTGATGGTTGTAACCTTCATTTTCCATACAGATGGAAGGGCTTTGAGGATTCTTCTATTCTTCTCATTTGTTGTGAAAGTTTTTCCCAGTTGTTCCAGTTCATCAATGATTCTGGAAAAACGTATTTCCATATCAATAATTTTTTCACCTTCTTCTAACTTGAAGCTTTCATACTCTTGGATTAGAGCATCTTTTCTAGTTTCTTTGATGCGATTGGTTCCTTCATAGTTTACAATCAATTTTTCCTAGATTTCTTTATCATTTTTGCAGTTGCTAACTCTTTTGTATTCTTTTTCTATAAGAGCACTGGTAAGCACTTGCTCGGCTTTGGCGGCTATATTCATAGTCTCCTCATCTTCAGTGGTGAATTCATTAGCATCTTTCTCAATGATCTTTTCACCTTCAATTTTTGTGGAAATTTTACACCTCGTTCTATTGCCAGCCAGATTTTGATTCCTTGTGACTTGGCATAGATTTTGAATCTATTCTTCCAGGTGAAAAAGTTTGTGCCATCAAATAGTGGAGGTTTAGACATTGACAGTCCTTCTCCGCAACCGGTAGCATTGTAGGCCATAGATGGATCTACTCTTAGATATGCATGTATTCACTTAACAAACAAGTTAAAGAGCACCACTCTGATACCAATTGAAAGTCTATTAATAATCTAGAAGGGGGGTTGAATGGATTATTACTGTTTAAAAATTATCTTAGGCCTTTTTTTAAATTTTTAGCAAATTAATTTATAGTATCAGAAATTAATATGCTGGATTTAAAAATATTCAATCACACAATGCACAGAGATTTATCTAGTTCAAAATATACAGCTAGGGTATATTACTATGTCCAGTCTCAAGCTCCTCTCCAGGGCTTGAGATCCTATTACTCCCAGTAATAAATGCTCCTTCACTAGGTGAAGAAACCTTTACAAAGTTTTATAGATCAATTTACAACTATTCACAACTAACTATCTTGGACAGCAAACTCCCAGCTCCTTCCTTAAGCTTAGTTGTATCTTCTTTTGAGTTCAGAACTATTCTATAATCTGGTCTTGAAACAACAATCTCTTCCTCACCTCACAAGTACACTAGAGACCCAACTCCCAGCTGACCTCTCTAAGACTCTTGTCTTGGTCAAAGAATTTTTTTCTTTCTCACAGATACATAAAATAAACTGACTCTACCCTTTTCCCTTTTACAAAAAGATAGTTTGAATTTGCTTCTAAAGTAAGCAGATAAAATTTAGTACAGATTTATAAAAGTTCAAATAACTTTTATAGTTGATGCTTCTTAGATAAGCAGATATATAATTTAAGATCAAATATCAAATAAAAGTTCAAGACTTTTATGTGAAATGCTTCATGTAAGCAGATATATAAATTGATGCGGTTTTATAAAGATTTTCTTTTCTTTTAATAAAGAATGTGTTTCTATAGTTAAACAATTCTAGAAAAGATTTTTCTTTATAAAGAGTGTGTTTCTATGGTTTGAATAGATATAACTTTGAGTTTAGAAAACCATATAAAATCACTTATAATGCAACAAGTATTTTTGTGAAATAAGTTTGTGAGTAGGATACTTATTATGAAAGTTATAAAATATAATAGATTTATTAATTAAATAATACTTGATGAAATTTGTTTCACCCACGTATATATATTATATTATATTTGATCTATGTTGTGAAAATTTGGCCACTCAGGATTTAAAGACTGTTTCAGAGAATTTCAGAGAAATAATATCCGAATTATATCGGTATCTAAGTACTGACCAAATGGTTTGTTTCACAATCTGATAATTATATAAATATTTTTCAATACTTATATAATATATCTTATATTAATAAAAAGCGACTTAGGATTTTAAAGACCGTCCGGAAGAGAAATTTCTTCCGAATTATATTGGTATCTAAGTATAGACTTTTTATAATATTTGATAGATTAAATATAGATATATATATATATAAATGTATATAACAATTAAGTATGATAAATTGTCACCCACGTATATATATTATATTATATTTGATTTATGTTGTGAAAATTTGGCCACTCAGAATTTAAAGACCGTTTCAGAGAATTTTAGAGAAATAACATCCGAATTATATAAATATTTAAGTACTGACCAAATTGTTTGTTTCACAATCTGACAATTATATAAATATTTTTCAATACTTATATAATACATATTATATTAATAAAAAGCCACTTAAGATTTTAAAGACCCTCCGGAAGAGAAATTTCTCCCGAATTATATCAGTATCTAAGTACAGACTTTTTATAATATTTGATAGATTAAATATAGATATATTTAAATTTGTATAACAATTTATCTTTAATATATCTATATATATAAGTAAATATGAGATAATGTAAATACAGAAATTTAATGACTTATCTCAACTACTTTGACCAATTTTATTTTCTTTCAAGAAATAGAACTTTGAATTAGAAGATGAATGAGGGCAAAATACTTTGACCAATTTTATCTTCTTTCAAAAAATAGAACTTTGAATTAGAAGGTAATGGCATAATCGTAATAATATGTTAAATATAATTAATTTAATCTATGGTGATAGAATAAATTAAATAGCTTAATATTTATTATTTAATATTTTAGAAATATTAAATATAAATTAATAAGAGGAGTCTTATTAATATTATTACAATTATTATTATTTTAATTTGTAAAAGAGTTTAGGAATTAATTTAATATTGGTACTCTCAAATATTCCTAATGAGATTAGGAGACTAATTAATTAAAGGAGTTTAATTAATTAATCCTAATATGTTGGGAAGCCTAATTAATTAAAAGATTTTAATTAATTAAATAAATAAAACCCAAATTCTAATTAGATTAGAAGGGTTAACTAATATCTATATATGAGGAGTCTTATATTAGATATTACAGAGGTAATTCCAAGAGTTGGAGAGTACTTTTTTTCTACAGAGAATAGAAAACAAGGGTTTAGCCAATCACCCTCCTTTTTGAGCAATTCCTCTTCTATAGTGGATCACCTCTAGAGTCCAAACACTTGGGTGGCTAACGTTGATCAAAGAAATGAGCTTATTTATAGGATTTTGAAGTTGAGGGCAACATAGTAATTTTTGAAATCTAATTTTGAACCAATGGTTCGGATTGCATGGACGAAAAATAAAGGGTTCGGATTTCATCTAAAGCACACAGAGTGGGCAAAATCCGAAAAATAGTTTTGCTAAATAACCATGTTTTTGATTTCAAAAGTTTTGCATGTTGATATGAATTCAAACTTGGGCAAGCCCTTTCCTTTTTCAATAACTATGTAAAGACTTTTAATGTCTTAGTTACAGCACATGCACACACACACAAAAATAATTTCTCTTTAACTCACAGCATGCATACACTTGCACATATATTTCGGCACACACATGCACATATCATATATATATATATATAGATAATTTAGAATTAGACTAGAAGACAAATTGCACCCCAAACTTTACTTCTTATTTACTTTTGCACCCCAAACTGAAAAAAGTGTCTAAGTACACCCTAAACTTCATTAAACGTAATAAAAAACACACTTTCACCACTTAACCGGTCAAAAGTGACCAGCTAAACCTGTAATGTTTATTATAGAGGGGTACTTTTGGTAGTTTATATTTATGTCGAATCGCATCCTCTGTTTCTCCAACTCAATCATCTGCCTCTACTTCTCACCCTCCACACTCTGATGTATCTCCCCAAACCTTCCTATCGCCTCCGCAAGCCGTCGGTACCCCTCCTCGTTGGGGGTTCAATCAATTGGCCTTAGTAATCATCTTTTTCATTGGGTGTTCTTCTAAATATAAGAATCCAAGTAAGTCTTGACAAGTTATTATTTTATACATGAAATTTTATGTAATGGATTGAATTAGCAATCGAGTATTGTGGAGTTTGGGATAATTGAATTGGTTGCCCAATTGAGTTTGTGTTGGCTCAATTAGAGGTTAGTTGTTATAACTATGTGTTCAAATTGGATCGGAATGTGATTGTGGATAAAAAGCTTCAAGCTTTGGACTGAAGCAAGTTTTGGGGAGGCTCGTATAAAGGAATTTTCAGCTGTGCACACCAACTGCTCGACAAATTGCCCCAGCTGAAGTGGCGTCTGGTGGAGGAGATTTCTTAGGGGTTGGTGCTGGTGGAGATGAAGGCATTGGAGAAGGAGAGGATGGGGATGAGTTTTGGTTGGAGTTGTCAATGCTAAAAGGAATAATGATACTACTAATTTGCAAGACGGACTTGAACCAGATATTAGCATATCAAATGAGATTGCCATGTTTGGTGGACTCGGTCATTATTCTTCAGAAACAAAAAAATTAAAACGAATGATGGAGATGATCTCCAGTGGGGATGTAAAAGAAGTTCTGGTTGCCTATGCCAAAGCAGTGGCAGATAATGATCTATTAACTACTGAATGGTTGATGTTGGAACTATGCCCTATGGTATCGATTTTTGGTAATCCAATAGAACGGTTAGGAGCCTACATGCCGGAAGGTCTTGTTGCCAGGTTATCCTCTTCAGGAAGTTCCATCTACAAAGCCTTACATTGCAATGAACCTACTAGTTCTGAACTCCTATCATATATGCACTTGCTCTATGAAGTCTGCCCATACTTCAAGTTTGGGTATATGTCTACAAATGGAGCTATCGTAGAGGCAATGAAGGATGAGAACAATATTCATATAATTAATTTTCAGTTTGCTCAGGGAAGCCAGTAGTTCACCCTGATCAAGGATCTTGCAGCTTGGCCCAGAGGACCCCCTCGAATTTGCATCACAGGAATTGATGATCCCATATATGCTTACGTTAGGAGGAGAGGACTAAAGGCCGTGGGAAAAGGCTATCAGACTGTTGAGGCTTGTGAAAAGCTTGTCTCCTAAGGTTGTGACTCTTGTTGAGCAAGAATCCAACACCAATTCTGCTCCTTTCTTTTCGAGGTTCCTTGAGACACTGAACTACTACATGGCTATTTTTGAATCAGTTGATGTGACTCTGCCAGGGAGCATAAGGAGCGGATTAATGTTGAACAACATTGTCTTGCATGTGATATTGTCAATATAATAGCCTGTGAGGGAAGCGAGAGAGTGGAGCGCCACGAGCTACTTGACAAGTGGAGGTTGCGATTTGTTAAGGCTGGGTTTACACCATATCCATTGAGCTCCTTTGTGAATGCTACGATCAAGAGCCTGCTGGAAAACTACTGTGCACACTATACACTTAAAAAGAGAGATGGGGCTCTATATCTTGGGTGGAAGGAGCAAGATTTAGTGGCATCATGTGCATGGAGATAAGTTTGACGACCATTCTTGGTGCATGTTTGTAGGATTCCCAGATGTTAAAATGATGTACTTCCTTTATTTTCTTAATACATGGATTAGGGAGTAGGCAATCCTAGTTCTTCTGTGTATATAGCTTGAAATTTAGTTTTGAATTTTGCCAGTTGTTACATTAAGCTTTCAATTTAGTGGAGGAGACAAAACAGTGCTATTTTTCCATTGTAGCATAAAAATGTGTGTTTGGTAGGTTGAAGAACATTCAGATGCAAAAATTGGGATCTTGATCTTATTTAACAACACCCATACACTTGAGTTATATCAAAACTCTTATATGTATGCCACCTTGTTCATTACATTAGTTAATTTTTAGTTTTTAACAAAATATTCTCATTCAAGCATTTTATCAAACAACTTATGGGCATAGCTTAGAAACTCAGATTTCATAAACATTATACATAGTCTAGCTCAGATTTCTCCATAAAAATCTTTCCTTATTACACCATATAGCTCATATACTCCTATCACAACTGTATCACAACCAACTAAAGCAATACATAACAATAACAATCATTCTTTGTTCAAATTTCATACATTTACCAAGAAGGAAAACATAATTATCTTTGGTTTAATATTGGATTGGTTTAACACTAGTTTTCACTTTGATTACAGCTAGGTTGACTTCCTCCTTTACTAATCCATTGCTTCAAATCTTCTTCAACTTCAGTTCTTTTGTGAGCTTGGTGATTTCTAGCAGGAACTTGGGAGGATGTTTAGTGTTTATAGCTTGTAAGTAGGAAAGCTTTAAAATAGAATTTGTTTAGAACGGAATAGAACTGAGAATGGGAGAGCTGGGCATTATCTATAGAATGGAATAAAACTGAGAATGGGAGGCAGTGGCGGTGGTGAGGAGAGAGAGGGGAATAAAGATCATACGACTTCCAATCAGTGAGGAGAGAAGGGGGAATGGGTTTTTTGGGAGGGTAAGTATTGGGAGATACGGAAAAGAAGATAAGAAAAATACTAGAACACCCCTCCAGATCCACACGTGTGCCTTAGCCGGTCACTTTTGACCGGTTAAGTGGTGAAAGTGTGATTTTTGTTACGTTTATTGAAGTTTGGGGTGTATTTAGATACTTTTTTCAGTTTAGGGTGCAAAAGTAAATAAAAAATAAAGTTTGGGGTGCAATTTGACTTTTAGTCTTAAAATTATTTTTGCCCAATGAGATTTTTAGAAAATCATTTAGAAAAGAATATGAATCTCTTTGCCTTAGGAAATATTAATATTTGAAGTAATTTAATTAACACTTGATAATTAATTTATCAAGGTCAAGAAAAATAAATTCATTTTTAGGATGAAAAAATATATTAGAAAAAATATCTCATTAGCATAATCAACATCATGATTCTAAAAGCATTGCTTAAAACTATGAATTATTTTCATATTATAAAAACAACATCATGTAGATAATTAAATGCCTTTAATAAATGAATACTTTTATTAATAAATAAATAAGATTGTTTACAAAGTATGTACTTTATCATCATACATAATTGACTTGTATACACACTACTATCAAAAATTTTAGGAAAGGATCGATATACATGTCGACGATTTGAAAAGATAAATTTTAATAATTGAGCCGAATTAGACAAAGTCGCAAGTTGATATAAGTTTAAATAGATGTATCACCTCATCCGAGATTTTGAAAGGTTTTGCAATATGACCCAATATGTGACTCCGTTTAATTGGTCTGGAACCCAAGATTCATAGAGTTCGGGGGCTTGCTTAAGCGAGGGGAATGTGTTGTAAGATTGCTAAAAACGAATCAAAGCATACAATCAAATTGGAATAGCAGCGAAAGCATGCAAAATAGTAATTAAAATGTTTTAGCAATTCATTGGGTAGCCTTACGTAAACTCATTAATTGAGAAAGGATAAAGATATTCCTTTGAAGCGTGTAACCTTCGATGAAGACTCCAAATTTGAATCCTTGATCCTTCACGATCTCTCCAATTAACGGATCACACGTTCGTCACAAAAGTATGCAATGCCCTAGAGGTATCCACTAAGAGAACTAGATTAAAGATTGATTTTAGACTCAACAAGGTTTTGGATGGCTAATCCTAATTCTCACTTTTCTAACAACTTAGGTTTTTGAGAATTCTTATTAGAGAGAAGTAAGATGTGTAATCATTAGTCTTTTCCACAATAAAACTCCTTTTATTTAAAGATTAACCCTAATCCTTAACTCTTAAAGAATTGAGTTTTAATTTAATTCCCAATCTAATTAGGAACTAAATAATAATAATAATAATAATAATAATAAGACTCCTCTTATTAATTTACAATATAGTATTTCTCTAAATACTTAATTATAAATATTAGTATTTCTCCAAATACTATATTATTATTATTTAGTCAATTTAATAATAATAATAATAATAATAATAATAATAATAATAATAATAATAAGATGACTAATCTTATTAATTTATAATATTAGTATATCTCCAAATACTTAATTATAAATTTTAAGCTATTTAATTTATTATACTAATAAATTAAATATACTTAATTTATTATTATTAAGCTAATTAATTCTAAAATCATATTTCTCCTTTTTGTGGTGTGACCCTCTAGGTTCAATATTAAGACAGTAGTAGAATAAATAAATTAAAACAATTCTAATGTTATTTATAATGAATTAAACTCCTTTAATTCAAACATAAATAAAAAATATTTATTCTAAATCATGAGTGACACTTTATAAATAATGTATCATGACTATCCAGATAATATGAATTCAACGTAAATCACAAAGATTACAAAGAACCTATTATGTGAATAGTTACAGTACAATTCAATCCTTCTATCATACAATGTCCCAATCAAATATACAACATGAAATTACTGTCAAGTTTTATTTATTTGATTATATGTATTTCGATTCTAAAATGCACAACAATAGTTAATGTAAATTAGAAACTCCTTTCTAATTTCCATTCAACCTTGGCCAGGAATTTCCATGTTGTCACTTTATCGAATCGCATAGGACATTCTCTCCCTTTACTGGAAGCGGTAGATCCTTTGCTAATCATTCACCTATCTCCATATATACTTAATTATATTCGAGCATACCTTACTACATACTCAAGAGTATTAAGGAATATGTCAAAATATTATTCAGTATATACAAGATACTATGATGATCTCAAGCAGAGGCGGATCCAGAAATTTACCCCAGCAGTGACGGATTTTAACTAATTCTTTTGTTGAACTTAAATAAAGAAAACTTGAACTAATCATAATATTCACTAATCATAATAATGTTTACAAATTACAATGCTATTTTCCTAGACCCCATAGCTTGAAAATATTCTAAAATAGCTTTATTGTCAATAGTTTCAAATACATCATTTTCAATGCAGGTTTTGTGTATGCTTGCTTGTTGGGTTGATGATCCAAATGGAGATTATTTCAAGAAACACCATTTAAGAATTCAAAATTATATATAGGTTGCTGAAGATGGAATGAAAATACAGGTTAAGACACACTGTTGCATCAAAATTATATTAGTGCCTGAAAAGATTTTCTTTTTATTTACTTATTTTTGTTATGCGAAAGAGTTCACAGTATGTTGTCTTCTAATTTGTGTAACTTCGTATTCATTGTAAGACACCCAGTTATAAATCCATAATGTGTTTATAATTCTAATGATTAGCACTTGATTTCAGAACTAGTTGATTAATTTGATCGAGTTGCTAAAATATGTAGTTGACATTCAAATGCAGAGTATTGGTAGTCACTAGTCAGCAATGGGATACAGGTTAACGAGTATAAGCATTCAATCATTGTTGGCTAGTGATCTCACTTATGAAATTGGACCTACTCTTATGAAAGGACACGACTTCATCAAAAAGTCCCAGGTTTTCAATTTAAATACCATCTAAACCATGTATGTAGGAAATTGTATTGCTGGATTAAAATTTAAAAAAAATTATTTAAAAACCAGGCACTCAACAAAAAATTAGTAAACATGACTAAAATATTGGCAACATCAAACTCAATAAAATAATCAAATAACCACCAACAATGATATAATTTGTGCAATACTGCAATTTCACTGATTATGTACAAAAATTATGTGTTCACCTCTTTCATTATGTGAAAAAACCCTAATTAGAATTAGTGATACTTTAAACTATCAGAAAAAAGACCTATTAGTAACCTAAAAAGTCCAAAGTATAATAAATACATCAAATAAATTGAATTGGGTTTAATACCAAGTCCCTAACCAACAACAAATTCAAACAAACTACTAATTTTAAATTATCAAAATAAAAAAGCCCTAATTTAGTTACCTTTTAAGTTTGATTAGTCATTTACTCTAATATGCCGTGTGCAAGAGGTGTGGCGAGTAGTGGAGATGTAGTAGAAATCCACTTAGACAGTTAGACAAGGAGGAGTGGGCGGAGGCGGAGTTGCGGAGGATAAGAAACTAGAAGCAAGAGGACTGGAGGAGTCAAGAGTATGAAAAATAAAAGAAGAAGCTGCAGAATTAAAATTCATAAGGCGAAGAACAGAGCTTTGATTTAGACTTTATAATTTAAAATTGATTTATAAATTTTATTTTGATCCCTCCAAGTTTAAATCTTCCGTCAATCTTCACGTTCAGTGAACTTATTCTCCAATAAGCACATAAATACTTACTTTAGTGTCTCCCCACAAATGATCATAAGATCAATCATCTTTTCAACATAGCAAGCATAATATGTACTAATCTATCCAAAATTAGTAATCCCACATTAGTGATCCAACGATTAGGAACATTTTAGTTTTGAGCTATCATAGAATTTAAATCTCATTAGTATGATCAACATCATGATTCTAAAAGTATTGCTTAACATGGATAAAGAATGTCTTTTATTATATAAACTTTCTTATTAATAAATGAATAAGATTACAAAATAAATGTTTATTACATCTAATGTAATTAGCTTGAGGGAATACTACTTTCAATCTCCCACTTGCACTAAAGCCAATCGCCTTGATATCTAATACCCATATTCTCTAAGTGATGATAAAACTACTGTTGAGTTACGCTTTAATAAATGGATCTGTAATGTTGTTTTGAAAGTCGACTCTCGCCAGGTTGACATCTCCCTTTTCAACGATTTCCCTAATCAGATGAAAGCGTCGCAATACATATTTGGATTTCTGATGAGACCTGGGGTCCTTGGATTGTGCAACAACCCCGTTGTTGTCACAATATACAGGCACTGGTCCTTGTATGCTAGGAACCACACCAAGTTCAACAATGAACTTATTCATCCAAATAACTTTCTTTGCAACTTCACTTGCAGTTATGTACTCCTTTTTTGTCATTGAATCAGCAACCGTTTGCTGCTTGGAACTCTTCCAACTTACTGCACCACCATTTAGGATAAAAACATAAACTGAGGTGAATTTGTTGTCGTCTTGGTCAGTCTGAAAAATTAAGTCTGTAAAGCAGTTTAGTTTCAAATCAGACCCGCCATACACTAGAAACACATCCTTAGTCATTCTTAAGTACTTTAGAATGTTCTTTACCACTTTCCAGTGTTCTTCTCTAGGATTCGACTGATATTTGATTGTCACTCCAAGTGCATAAGTAACATCAGGTCTCGTACATATAATCCCAAACATGACAGACCCTATCGCTGAAGTATAAGGTATCTTACTCATGCGATCTCTCTCTTCAGGTGTCTTTAGGGACATTTTCTTGGAGAGATTCACTCCAAAACTCATCGGTATCAGTCCTCTCTTGGAGTCGGACATGCCAAACTATTTTAGCATCGTTTTAATGTACGTTCCTTGGGTCAAGCCGAGTATCCTTTTAGATCTATCTCTATAGATCTTTATCCCCAATATATAGGATGCTTCTCCCAAGTCTTTCATGGAGAAGTGTTTAGACAATCATATCTTTACTAATTGAAGCATTAGTATATCATTCCCTATCAGTAGTATATCATCAACATATAATATAAGAAATGTCACAACGCTCTCACTAACCTTCTTGTACACACAAGGTTCATCCTCATTTTTGATAAAATCAAACTTTTAGATTGTCTCATCAAAAAGCATGTTCCATTTGCGAGAAGCTTGTTTCAATCCATAAGTAGATCGTTGTAGCTTACAGATTGGGTTTGTTCCAACTTTTGAAATAAAACCCTCTAGCTTTATCATGTAGACATCCTCTTCTTGTTTCCTATTAAGGAAGGTCATTTTCATGCCCATTTGCCAGATCTCGTAGTCTTAGTAAGCCGCAATCTTAAGCAAAATCCGTATGGACTTGAGTATAACAACTGGTGAGAAGGTTTCATCATAGTCAACTCCTTGTCTTTGTTTGGAACCTTTTGCCACTAGTCTGGCCTTATAGGTCTCCACCTTGCCATTTGCTCCAATCTTTCTTTTAAAGACCCATTTGCACCCTATAGGCACTATGCCTTCTGGTGGAGCAACCAAAGTCCACACTTTGTTCTCATACATGGAGTTCATTTCAGATTTCATGGCGGTTTGCCATTTTTTTGAGTTCTTACTACTCATTACCTCATCGTATGTAACTAGATCATCATCATCTATAACGCGTACCTTTCCATCATCTTCTATGATGAATCCATACCTATCAGGTATCTTCAATACTCTTCCTGATTTACGAGTTGGCTGTGGTACAGAAAGTATTTCTACTTGGACAGGTTCATCCAGTTGACCTGTAGTGGTTTGTAGTCCTTGAACTTCTTCAAGATCTATTTTCCTCCCACTAGCCCCTTCAAGGATAAACTCCCTTTCCAAAAATGTAGCGTGTTTGGCAACAAACACCTTTTTCTCAGTAGGATATAAAAATAGTATCCTAAACTTTCTTTAGGATAACCCACAAATCTGCACTTATCAGATCTTATCCCAAGCTTATTATTCTAAAACTTTTTCACATAAGCTGGACATCCCCAAATCTTAACACGCTTAAGACTAGGTTTCCTCCTAGTCCACATCATATATGGAGTTTTTGGGACGGATTTCGAGGGGACCTTATTTAGTAGATACATAGCCGTCTCTAGGGCATAGCCCCAGAATGATATTGGAAGATCAGTGAAACTCATCATGGACCGCACCATGTTCAACAAAGTACGATTTCTCCTTTTATATACTCCATTCAACTGTGGTGTACTAGGAGGTGTCCATTGTGAGAGGATACCATTATCCTTGAGATGATTGAGAAACTAATTGCCTAAGTATTCACCTCCTCGATCCGATTGACGAATCTTAATACTTTTCCCAGTTTTTTTTCTCAACTTCACTTCTGAATTCTTTGAACTTTTCAAATGATTCGGATTTGTATTTCATCAAATACACATATCTAAATCTCGAATGATCATCAATGAAAGTAATGAAATACGAATACCCTCCTCGTGCATTTATTGTCATAGGTCCACATACATCTGTGTGTACCAACTCTACCAATTCTGCAACTCTTTCTCCATGTCCACTAAATAGAGATTTAGTCATCTTTCCCATGAGACAAGATTCACAAGTACCACATGATTCAAAATCAAATGGCTTTAAAAGCCCATCTTTATGCAACTTTTTTAGTCTTATTTTATTGATATGACCGAGTCTGCAATGCCATACGAAGGTATGATTCACATCATCCCTTTTCCTTTTATTAGTTTGTTCAATTTGCAAAATATTTTCGTGTAAGTCAAGCATATACAATCCATTAATTAATCTACCAGTTCCATACAAAACATTCTCATTATAAATAGAACAACTATTGTTCTTTATTATAATATTAAAACCTTCCTTGTCCAATAATGGAATAGAAATTCTGTTTCTCACAAGAACTGGAACATAATAACAATTTATTAAATTAATTGATTTTCCCAATGGTAATGCCATATAATAAGTCCGTACGGCTAATGCAACAATCTTTGCATCATCCTGCCACTTTCTAAAAATAGTTAGCTCTTCCTCGGAGGCTTCTTCTGCAACAGTTGCATGTACAGGCGAGTTAAGGACATAAGCCAACTTTTCAGCTGTGAGAACAATTCTCAAGTTCCTTAACCAGTCCAAGTAATTTGTTCCAGTTAATTTTTTTTGCATCAAGTATACTTTGAAATGATAGTGAATTAGCTATTTATAAAATTCTGCAAGTAGATTTAATTTAACAACATTAGCATGCATTCTTTTATTAATCACTAGATTAATTTAGGTCTTTATTTAAATGGTGTCTTCCACTATTTCTTCAAACTATATAACCCTCTTTATATATATATAGTTCGGCAGATTTTGTATTGGTGACTTTGTAAAATCTGCAAGTGAGAAAGGATCCAACTGCAATAAATATATAGCCTTATGTGTGCACAACAAACTATATATTTATTCAAAAGGTAGACAACTTTTGTCGATTACATCTCCATATAATTCCTTTATCTATTTTGCCTCTTAGGTCATAATGGTCAAGTGTGTACACATCCGAACTAAAATGATCTAAGTTAAGTTAAACCCAGTATTTTCATATAAGGGAAGAGAAAAATACAGCTCTTGTGTGTGCACAACAAAATAGTATTGTTCAATTCCTTATAAACATCAAATGTAATAAAGCAACATCTCAAATATTTAATACTTGTCTTGTGTGTGCACAACAAACTCATATTAAATATTCGATGCTCTATCCCTTTACAATACTAGAAGGCTACGTTCGACATTCTCTAATGTCTTTGAACGTATTCAACTTAATATATTATCTTTGAGGGTTTTGTTATTAATTAGTCTCATCTTGATTAGCGCATATATAAATATATAAATATATATATATATATAGAAATACGCGTCATATTAAACATACATTAATATGTATAATAATATGTATACTATATAATTAACATGCATATGTAGAATACTATATTCTACCTGGGATGAGTATAGACTTAATTCTAATTTGGCTCATTGGAGCCACCTTGAACTAAAAGGACAAATATAGGGTGCAAGAATAAAACACTGAATATAACTATTACGTTCAACCTTGACTTCAATACAAATGGGCCTTCAACACTCATTTTCTTTGTCTCCAATTTCTCAAACAATTCTATACTATCCTATTACAATCTATTTATTATAAAACAGAAACCTTGATCAGCAGTCAAGGGGAAGTACATAGGAGGGAGATAGAATTCAGATCAGAATATTAGAGAGGCGAGGTATGCAGACCCCATTTATAAAGACCATATACATTCAAGTATCCATTAAAATTAAATTCAATCACATTGGTCATAGGTCCATAATCATCCCCTATATTATCATATATATCATCATATGCATCAATATAATAAAACATTCAGTATATATGTTGATATCATTTAATAGGCAATAAACTTTTTGCTAGAAAATCAAATTTTGAAACAAAACAAACTCCTTTATTTTAATCAAAAACCAATTTAAAATAAACTCTTTTATTTTTAGCAACATGGAATCCATTTCCATTTAAAATAAACATCTTTATTTTAATACCAAATTAATTTGAAAATAAACCTTTTTTTATTTAATTGAAGTGAATTTAAGAAAAATAATATTTTTTTAAAAAATTGGTGTCCGGCGCGACCGCGCTCAATTTGAACTAGGGAACGGCGCGGCCGCACTGCACCTCAGATCCAGATTCTGGCATCAGGCAAGGTCGCGCTCTAAGCAAGGCTTAGAGCAGCGCGGTCGCGTAGCAAAATTCGGCAGAAAGCTATTTTGCCCAAAAAAATAGTACTAAACCCATATTAACACACATACTGAATCAATTACAATTAATGATTTGCATAAGGAGGCTCTGATACCACTTTAGGATTGCTAAAAAAGAATCAAAGTATACAATTGAATTAAAATAGCAGCGGAAGCATGCAAAATAGCAATGAAAAGTTTTCAGCAATCCATTATGTAGCCTTATGTAAACTCATTAATTGAGGAAGGATAAAGATTTACATTTGAAGCGTGTAACCTTTAATGAAGACTCCAAATTCGAATCCTTGATCCTTCATGATCTCTCCAATCAACGGATCACACATTCATCATAAAATGTTGCAAAGCCCAAGAGGTATCCACCAAGAGAACTAGATTAATGATTGATTTTAGACTCAACAAGGTCTTGGATGCCTAATCCTAATTCTCACTTTTCTAACAACTTAGGTTTTTGAGAGTTCTTACTAGAGAGAAGCAAGATGCGTAAGCATTAGTCTTTCCTACAATAAGACTCCTCTTATTTAACGACTAAACCTAATCCTTAACCCTTAAGGAATTGTGTTTTAATTTAATTCTTAATCTAATCAAGAACTAAATAAAATAATCATAATAATAATAAGACTCCTCTAATTAATTTACAATCTAGTATTTCTCTAAATACTTAATTATAAATATTAGTATTTCCCCAAATACTATATTATTATTATTTAGTCAATTTAATAATAATAATAATAATAATAATAGGATGACTAATCTTATTAATTTATAATATTAGTATTTCTCTAAATACTTAATAATAAATCTTAAGCTATTTAATTTATTCTACTAATAAATTAAATATAATCAATTTATTATTTTTAAGCCAATCAATTCTAAAATCATATTTCTCCTTTTTGTGGTGTGACCCTATAGGTTCAATATTAAGCCAATAGTAGAATAAATAAATTAGAACAATTCTTTTATAATGAATTAAACTCATTTAATTCAAACATAAATAAATAATATTTATTCTACATTATGTGTGACACCATATAAATAATGTATCATGACTATCCGGATAATATGAATTCAGCGTAAATCACAAAGAATACAAAGAACCTATTCCGTGAAAAATTCTCGTACAATTCAATCCTTCTACTGTGACACACCCAAATCCAGGTACTTTAATCCCACAGATCTGGTGCTTACTATCCATCACATTCATATCTAACTACCCACAATAAAGGATAATAACGATATTAAACTTAATAAGCAATACTCCCATTAAAGGGTTACATAATCAATACAAAAATCCCAGGTTATCTAACCTTTAATTATTACATCATTAGCGAAAAAAAACATAATCATAACCAAGTCTTATTACATCAGCCTTATATCTGAAATATAATTTAAACTTCATCTACTTATGCTTTTTGCCTTTGCCCTTACTAGTAGAAGGCTCCTCAAGCTTTTCAATTTTAGCTACAATGTTTTATGCAAGCGTGAGCAAAATAACTTGCTCACAAGTAGAACAATATATAACGATAACAAATGAATGAACAATGAATCAATTAGACTGAATAAAATAATCTTTTTTGAACAATAAACTTGAAGTCAAGAACTATAAGTCCAATAGAATAAACAACTTCTAAATAAGTTTCAGATATCAAGATCAACGTATACATTGAGGGTCACAAGACCACGAACTATGTCCCATGTTATCAAGTATCTCTAGTTAAACATTAAATAGTCAAAAGACTATATGGACCATTCATCTCGTACTCCAGAGGATCAGCCCTTCGTACAATGTATTGTGCACAAATATTTTAATGCTATTTTGTAGTATAATCCCCTATTCCATCTCAGCTTGACATCAAAATCTGTCCCAAAGAAAGTTTGGTTTGGAATAGCTTCAAAATAATTTTTATATCTTTAGAACGCTCATCAACTATGGACTAGTCGAATCAAAAAGGGTTCACTAGCCATTTAATAGTTCGATAACAACATAAGATTGTATAACGATACATAATCAAAGATAGAATAACAATAATTTGCAATTGAATAAACATTGTGTATCGAAGTAGTGCTTTCAAAAGAATTAGAAAACTTAATTAGGAATCATAGACTTGAACAATTTAAGAAACCTCACTTTGAGTAATAAAGAAGTAAAGGTTAGGAAAACTTGCTCAATGAAAAAGTAGAGTTAAGAAACTTGTCTCGTGCGTTCGCTACACAATTACAACATACGTTCTTCAAATATCCTACATATACCATTTAGAATCACAATACCAATTAGTTACTTTAGCACTAAATTTATTGGTTTACTACTCATTGTAGTCAAGGCTATAATCTTTAGCTTTTGTTCTGACTATATTAATCACTAACCCAACATGAATCTGAACTTCCTATTAACACATAACACGCGACTTGATGTTTTAACAACATTTCCAAATCTCATGAACACCACATTCAAGAATTTCCATAACCTCTTAGTTCATAACTTAAAGTTTAACTTAGTGATTACAAACTGATGTTACATCTTAATACATATTTTAAACTTCTTTATGTTCATTAGGTTAGGTTAGGTTAGGTTTGGCTCACACCACCCCAACTGGACAATTAACAGTTTATTTCTATCTCTGTTCTGGTGTTGGAGCGGTTGCGCTACTTTTACCTTTGATTACTGCGCGGCCGCGCGCTAGAGCACGGCGACGCCCCATTTGTTCCTTGTTCCAGGGCGGCCGAGCTGGAACCCAGAATCAGATTCTGCAGTTCGCGACACAGCTCTGCTTTAACACAAAAACTCCCAATTTCTTCACTCTAGAATCAAATTAAGCAAACCCCAGATGCTATAAACTTAGCCAATACAATATAACACACATATATAACCATTCTAACAACATAAATAATTTTAACAATCCATTTAGAGACTCAAATCCAAAGTTTATTCTAGTTGTTCATATTTCAACATACTTAGCAAAATCACTCACCACAGACTCGTTATTCAACCAATTAAATCCGTTTAAAACACATTGTTTTTGTATCTTAGAATACTAACACAATCCATTATCAATTGAGAATTTCCAACATGAATTCATAGCCAATTTTGACTCCAAAATAGACTATAATATACATATTGAACCAAAAACCAATTCTTCATCTTTTAACACATTTTCATGAATTTGATTACCCAAAAAAATCAGTTATAGATGCTATATAACAGATTATGCATATTCATAAACATATATAACCAATTTCTTAACAAATTCACCATCAAAACCAATTACAGAGAATACTTTAGAAAATGTAGGCTAAGAAACTTAGAGCTTGATTATTACGTCTTGACTAGCTAGATGATTAGGAGAGCTTTTTTCTCTCAAATTCACAGAGAACTTCTCTTTCTCTCTCAATTTCTCTCTTCTCTCACCAAAAATATGTTCTTTACAAAAGAACGTATGAGGGAAATAAACTGAAGAAATCCTAACGTAGCTTTTAGTTGAGCGCATCAGTTAAAAACATAAAAGCCTCGACAGTTTAGGAAAACAAGGGTCACAAGGCCCTGTTTGGCTAACTCCTAAAACCCTTTTTAATTTATTTTTATTTTTCACTTATCATATGATCCATTTGTCACACCCATTAACCAATTCTCATATTTTAAATTAAATTAAATTAAACTTAATTCCTTAAGAAATTAAATTAAACCTTATTAATATAATTATAATTTTTATTTAATAAATCATTAATCCTCTAACTTAATTATTTAATTAAATTAGAATATTACTATTACACTCGCTTAATAAAATACGCACCAACTATAAAATTATTTAACATCAATTTAATTAATATCACCACACTTAAATAAATTATTTCATAATAATTTCCTTCAATTACTTATTTTATTTAATTAATAATTTAACTAAAATATTTATTTAATTCGATAAATATTTTAAATCATTTACAAAATTCACATTTGTTACATTCTTCCCTCCTTAAAAGGATTTTATCCCAAGAATCACAACACAATTAATTCATTCATTACATTCTTCTCTCCTTAAAAGGATTCTATCCTCAGAAGCGCTATACAAAGATTAAACAAATAACCGAGGATAGTTTTCATCAATTTATCTTCGATTTCCCACATAGCTTCTTCAGTGTTGTGGTTCCTCCATTTTACCTTAACAGAAGGTATCACTTTATTTCTAAGAACTTCACAACAAAAAATACAGTTATTACCGACGGGCCATGTCGTCGCCAATAACTCTACTGTCGTCGGCATTGAGGTTATTAGCGACGGCAATGACCGTCGCCACTCCTGTCGCCTCCCAAGTCGTCGACCCTGGTTCCTGTCGGCCGCCATCGGCACCTCTGCCATTGGTGACGGGTATCGTTGGCGACAGCATAAACTCATAGCCGACGACCCGGGCGACGACAAGACCGTCAGCAATAGGTTACCAGAATTTCTTTAATATCACTCATTGGCGACGGCTAGCCCATCGGCAATGCCATTATTGCCATCGGCAATGACTTGCTTAAATTTAATTCATCTAATCAGGTGCCCGTCACCATGACTGTCGCTATATGGCATTGGCGACGGCATCCCCGTCGCCATTACCCCGTCGGCAATGACTATATTTTTTTGAATTTTTTTTATAATTTTAAAATTTCCCTGTTTATTTACAAATATATACGTATAACCTGTTATAAACTAATAAAAATCATTAAATAATAATCAAATATCATACGATATTATCATAACAATCAAATAGTAATCCAAATCAAATATATAGATCAAAAATGGCCGTCTGTACAACTCAAAAACTGTACAAGTACATACATGAAACTCAGAATATATCATAAACTAACTACAACCAAATCAGGGAGTGACAATATGATCACTGCCGGTCCCATCACTGGTATCACCCTGTATTGGAGGCTGCTCGTCATCAACTCGACGGTCATCATCCTGTACTGGATGGTCCTCGTCATCAGCTCGGCAGTCATCATCTGTACCTCCACCTCCACCTCCACAAGCCTCATCAACAAGACCCTACAAAATTAAAATATTAATAACAAAGTCTAAATGAAAACATATTTACATTATTTTAGTTTGTGTTCTTTAAGTTATAACAAAGTAGGCAGACGGGACTCGAACTCTGGCTCCGTATATCAGAATTGAGTCCCGTCAGTTGTAACGCATGTCTAATGCCTATGCGGTGCTATTTTCTGTGTTTGCGTGTCATTTCGACGACCGAGGCGGGTTTTGGCCTCTTTTTTGACTATTGTTCTAAGTTTGCGTAAGTTAGGCAGACGGGCTGATAACTCGTGCTTCGTATATCGGAATCGAGTTCCGTCAATTGTAACGCGTGCCTAATGCCTATACGATGCTATTGTCTGTGTTTTCCTGTTGTTTCGACAACCGAGGTGGATTTTGGCCTCTTTTTCGACTATTATTCTAAGTTTGCGTAAGTTAGGCAGACGGGCTGATAACTCGGGCTCTGTATATCAGAATCGAGTTCCGTCAGTTGTAACGCGTGCCTATTGCCTATGCGGTGCTATATCTCTATTTACGTATCGTTTTGATGATCGAGATTGATTTTGGTCTTTATTTTGACTATTGTTCAAAGTTTGCGTAAGTTAGGCAGACGGGCTGATAACTCGGGCTCCGTATATCGGAGTCGAGTCCCTTCAATTGTAACATGTACCTATTACCTATGTGGTGCTATCTCTGTGTTTGCGTGTCATTTTGACCATCGAGGTGGGTTTTGGCCTCTGTTTCGACTATTGTTCTAAGTTTGTGTAAGTTAGGCAGACGGGCTAATAACTCGGGCTCTGTATATATCGGAATCGAGTCCCGTCAGTTGTAACACGTGCCTATTGCCTATGCGGTGCTATTGTCTGTGTTTGCGTGTTGTTTCAACAACCGAGGCGGGTTTTGGCCTCTGTTTTGACTATTGTTCTAAGTTTACATAAGTTAGGCAGACGGGCTGATAACTCGGGCTCGTATATCGGAATCGAGTCCCGTTAGTTGTAACGTGTGCCTATTGCCTATACGGTGCTATGTCTGTGTTTACATGTCATTTCGACGACCGAGGCGAGTTTTGGACTCTGTTTCGACTATTGTTCTAAGTTTACGTAAGTTAGGTAGACAGGCTGATAACTCGGGCTCCGTATATAGGAATTGTGTCCCGTCAGTTGTAACGCATGCCTATTGCCTATACGGTGCTATGTCTGTGTTTGCATGTTAATTCGACGACTGAGGTTTGGCCTCTGTTTTAACTATTGTTCTAAGTTTACGTAAGTTAGGTAAACGGGCTGATAACTTGGGCTCCGTATATCGAAATCGAGTCCCGTCAGTTGTAACGCGTGACTAATATTCTAAATTGTCTTAATTTATGTATGTGTTAACTATTTGTTTGACAGTTTATATAAGCAATATAATTACAAATAAGAAAATACATCAATAATTATTTTTACCAGTCGAATATGTGGAGGAAAGATGTTGGCCAAGACAACTGCACATACACGGATGGCCTCCTTCCGGACTATACCCATTCAGCAACAGCTGTAGGATCTATGGAGCCGTGGACAACCTCCTGAGCAAGCTGGTAGATCCACTTACGTGATGGTGCTCCTGACTGCATAACACTGCTCGTCATGCACCCCTCTATGATCTGCTTGAAGAAGTCGTCAGATAATGAAGGGACAGCGCCTGATCCACTCGCAAACTAACTCTTTATGACCCCAATATTTGAGAATGACAACTTCTAGCAATCGTCCATACCAGTCATCCCAAATATTATCTTAGCAGCTACCTTTAGCCACAATACCAGAATCAGCAGAAGCGACTTCCCCAATATCGACATATTTAAATTTGTAACCGTTGACAATGCAGCATGTATAAGTATCTACAGATCTTTCAAGGCCATCGACTATAAGCTTTAGCCGATTGTCAGCTAACTCATCTGTGAGGACCTAATGTACATTAACACAACATATTCTAAAGTTAATTACGCCATAAGAATAAATCTATAATGGTAGATTCATTGAACTTATAAAGGTTAGACTTACATGATCTTTAAACCATTGCACAAATTGTCCATTTCTCAAATTTTGCAAATCCCCGTCCAATATACTCGGATTCGCTTCACGTACTTCAGCATCATATTGACTGCAGTATAGTTATATACTTAATGTGTTTGTAAAGGAACTTGACACAGTTACATCAGACATATATAGTTACGACTACTTACTTAATGTATGGTGCCACTTCATTCATGTTGACAAGTGCATACAATGTGGCAACTGCATACTCACTACCGGTCAAGAATCGCCTTTTTTTGTAGCCAAATGGGCGTATAGGATGACTAAAGGCCATTAATTCTCCATTTTCCTCGTGCACAACAGCCTCATTCCGACGTAAGCGATTGTGCCTCGTCTGAACATTCGGCTTAAAGTACAACGAGCAAAAATTAACTAGTTCCTCCATAGCATAACTTTCAGCAATTGACCCCTCTATACGGGCTCTTTTCTTCGCCTTTTGCTTTAGACGTCGCATATACCTATGTGATATATACGCATGTATAGATTAGCAAACAAGAATGAACATTTTACCGTATTAAAAACATTAATGTTCATTACCTCTCGAATGGATACATCCATCTATATTGCACGGGACCGCCAAACTTAGCTTCGTATGGCAAGTGCATAGGCAAATGCTCCATTGAATTAAAAAACGATGGAGGGAAGATCATTTCTAACTTGCACATTATTTCCAATATCTGCATCTCTAATTTATCTATGTCTTTGAGCTGGAGCTCCATCAAGCATAGATCTCTGAAGAAATTAGAAAGCTCTGTCAGTGCTTCAACCACACGTTTCGGTAACAAGTCGATAAATGCCACAAGGATCAACTTCTGCATGAATACATGATAATTATGACTTTTGAGACCCCGAAACTTTAACTCTTTGACTTTACAACACCTTGCTATATTCGAAGAATATCCATCTGGGAGCTTCAGTCCACTGATCCAATTATATATCAATATCAACTGTTCCCTGGTCAAAGTATAATCAGCTTTAGGCGTTACCGTCTTACTACCCTCCTGATACAGCCACAGATCTTCCCTAATGTTCATTTCTACCAAATCAAGCCTCAACTTGTTGTTATCCTTTGTTCTACCACTGGCATCTAGGACTGTATAAAAATTATTATTAAATACGTTCTTCTCAGTATGCATCGGATCTAAACAATGACGGATGCAGAGTGTAGCCCAATAAGGCAGGTCAAAGAACATGGATCTGTATGTCCAGTTGTGAACCTTGCCGTAACCATAAGCTCGCTCTAATATGTGATTCTTCCCTGGAGGTGGAAACTTCAAATGACTAATCCAACTCAACACTGCTGTCCCAGAAAGATGGCCAGGTACTTGACGTTTCTTTATTTTTCAATTGAATTATCTACTCATCCGTCGATAATGATGTTCAATCGAAAAAAACTGTCTGGATGTTGCAAAGAAACTCATTTTCCCCTCATGTTTGAGCCGCATAGCTTTAACTAACCCCATGCACACGGGACATGACAAGCCCTCGGGAGTCGACCATCCACTGATCATTCCTAACGCTGGGAAGTCATTTATTGTCCACAGTAAAGCTGCCCTCATGTCAAAGTTCTGCTTAAGAGATACATCATAAGTTTGAACCCCTTTTTCCCATAACATCTTCAACTCATCAACTAACAGCCTGAGGTATACATTAATGTATTTACTTAGACTCTTATCACCTGGAATCAGTAAATGCATGAACATGTAGGGATCTTTCATGCACATCGTAGGCAGAAGGTTATACACAATAATAATCACCGACCAAGTTGAGTAGGGCTTTGTGTAAGGCCCATTAAACGGATTAAACACATCCGTAGAAAGTCCAAGCCTAACATTACGAACCTCTTTAGCTAACGAGGGGTGCTTTTTATCAAAAATTTTCCACTCTAGCCCATCTGTCGGGTGCATCAGTTGACCTTCGACTATGTCCCATGTAGAGTGCCACCTCATATCCTCGGTGGTATGTGTTGACACGAACAACCGCTGAAGCCTCGACGCAATGGGAAAGTAACGTAAGATCTTTCTCGGCACGTCTTTTCCCTTTTTCTTGAGATGTTCACAGTATCTAATTGTACCGCAAATATCACATGACCTCTTATCTTTATTGACATCACCGTAATACA
This sequence comes from Panax stipuleanatus, assembly GCA_020205555.1. Classification (NCBI taxonomy): domain Eukaryota; kingdom Viridiplantae; phylum Streptophyta; class Magnoliopsida; order Apiales; family Araliaceae; genus Panax; species Panax stipuleanatus. The sequence goes on along the minus strand of CM035115.1, from coordinate 143,456,532 downwards.
ACATACAGTCATTCTTACAAGCATCAATCTTCTCATACCCTAGATTGAGCCTTTTAACCATTTTCTTCACATCATAGTACAACTCCGGTAACTTATTGCCTGCAGGTAAGCACTCATTCACAATGTTTAGCAGTTCATTAAAACCTCTCTCGCTACAGTCATGTTTGCTCTTGAAGTGTAAAAACTTAGTCACTGCAGATAAGACGGTGTGCTTTTTGTACCCATCATATAATGGCGTCACTGATTCCTGTAATAACTCATAGAAACCCTTAGCCCCATCATTCAGCTCTTGCTTAATGCTACCGTCATCCCTATCTGTATTCTACTGGAAGTATGAACCAGAAGCTTCGACTATCATGTTAGTACAGTCAAAGGTTTCGTCACCTCTGGATTCCGGTTCTGATTCATGTTCATCCAACCAGGTTTCCCCATGATAGATCTATGTCGTATAACCCTGCTTAAACCTATACGCAAATAAGTCGCACATGACATCACTCCTTTCCTTCCACACTTCATTCACACACCTCTTACAAGGGCATCTGATCTCATCGCCACTGACGTGCTCAAACGTAAAATTGATAAACTGTTCAACCCCACTACGGTACTCAGAGCTAAGCCTACTCTTATCAGTGGCTACCCTACGCTCCATCCAACTTCGATCAACAGGCATCTTGGACAACGCACTATGGACTGCTATATATGAGGAAAAATAAAACATAAATAGGAGGATTAATGTCTATGCATACATATGAGTGTCCTAACTTCATCTCCACTCTAACGGGTCAGGCTTCTATCCCATTCCAGAATGCGTCGCCCCACCTGATGCCAACAACATGAACACATCTTTATATTTTAAGAAATTTCGGCACCACCTCCCCATAGTCTTCAAGTACACAAAATAGACTACCACATTGTAGCCTAAATATGCACCCAAAGAACATCAAGAGATATTCACCAAAAATTCTCAAAATATAAAGACGTGCTCAAGCCGTTAACACCAACCTAAGTGGGATCGAAACATTCAGGAACCTAAGTGAGATTCACTTCTATTAAGTGAATCTCGAACGGGTTTCTAAGCTTCCTAAACTATATGGAAAAATATGCAAATGCAATAATCACAATGATAAGTTTGAATATTGAAACAATATTCTTATTGGAGTATTACAAAGAAAATAATATGGTAGTCCTTAAGCTAGATAAGAAACACGCAATACACACACATCATTAGCTTATTAAAATGTAAACTACACATTTTAATGTTATCAAGTTGATCATTTTCGTTTTATTAATTTTCAGCCATTTATAAAAGCAAAAACTTGTTTAAGAAAATGAAATATGATGAAGCTAATTGATATTATTTTGAATTCTGCAAATACGGTGATATCAATGTTTTCTATCTAAATCTTTAACAAGACATATAATTTTAAAAAATCTAAAATCTTTATCAAGGCATTTAATCTAATAAATTAACAAGACATGTGTGTATATATATATATATATATATGTGTACGTATGTAAACCGTTACTAACTATATATTATCTAAGACAAAAGTAGAGTTCCCAGAGCAGGTCCTCATATCTTAAGCACAAGTAATTAACAGTAGCAACTAAGGGCTTGTTAAGTATTTGAATAACATAGCCACTATCCTCACTAGTTAAGAGGTAATTTAAAACTACAAACTACTGTGTTTTAGAATGGCAATATCACATATAATTTAGTCATTTTAAACATATCATTCTTAAGAAGAATTGAGAATTCAAGCAACACAAAATAATTATCCTTTGAAAGAAATCCTAGACATAAAAAGTCATAGTCTATACCACATGTCCATGTCTTCTCCAACCATATCTAATGCATTCAATTCTAAAGCAAGGTCTTTGTTTATGTACATATGTTTAGACTAACCCTAATTCCTAATATCAAAGACAGATTGATTGAATTCTTCATTGGAACTTATTACTTTTATATCTTGACCACCAATTTAGTTTTACAGTATGATTATATAATTTTAATCATAATTTTTTTTAAAAAAATCAAAAAAATAGTAACATACAGTCTTATATAGCTAAAACCCATGTTGCCATTTTGGTTTCCTAATCTTGATGACTACGTATATTTACATCAGTTAATTTATTTAGGTCAGTTGCCAAAGATACATGGAAAAGATTTCTAATGAGATAATATTGGATATGGCTTTGTTATGATCTTGGGGTTGGGCCAAAACTATAATTAAAATATGGGATGATATTAAATTATCAATTGATTTTAGTTTTAGCCACATTGTTAATTTTTAATCTTCTTTTTTCCACTCAAAAATTTCTTTATAATCAAATAACCATAGCAAGTGGAGTATATTTGAAACTAAATTAAGTGCCAAAATAGTAAGTGATTACCAATGAGTTGATATGATTCTAGATTGACGAATGACAAACCTGGCCTGCTCAGAGATCCAATTCGAGCTTCCACTCCTAATCGAAATCAGCTGCCAATATATTACCCAAATACAATACAATTAAACAACATACCCCCACAAAAATATAAACTAATCATGTATATAAACAATTAAACAACATACCCCCCAAATATTAAAGATTAACAAGATGATAAAATTAATTATAGAGAGGGATACAAACTGAAAATCTTATATGTTTATGAGAGTACCAAATCAGCCCAATCCTTGTACAGGCTCGTGTAACCTCTGAAGTTGCAGCAGCGAACTGGCTGGAGGAATGGCCGGAGGTACGACCGGAGGTACGGCCAGAGGTATGGCTGGAGGAGCGAAATGGATAAGGGATGGTGTAACACCCCAATCCCACATCGAAAGATAAGGAAAAAATTTATCTGTATATAAGGAAATAAGTTACTACCAATAATACCTTTAGTCATGACTTTTGGGTGAGCCTGTGTTGCCGGAGGTGGAGACACGAAGGCTGGTGGTATTATCCCACAATGGAGAGAAGAAGGTCCGGAGGTGGGGACACGAAGCCAGCCGGTATTATTCCACAATGGCCAGAGAGGCAAAGATCTGCGGACCGTGTGTGTGATCGGTTCTGACGGGGACGTCAGAAATTAAAGTGGGGGATTTTGTAACACCCCAGTCCCACATCGAAAGATAGGGGAAAAAATTGTCTGTATATAAGGAAATAAGTTACTACCAATAATACCTTCAATCATGACTTTTGGGTGAGCCTGTGGTGGGTTAAGATGACCCAAGAAGATACTATTGGGCTAGTGGTTTAAGGCCTTATTTTGGATGGATTCGATTCGGACTTGGGATTTGACCCGAGATTTGTTCTAGACTCGGAATTTGACCCGGGTTGTTTCAGATGGGTTGCAACAGAGGGATGAGAGAAATGGGCGAAATGGGAAAATGGGTGAGGTAGTGGCCGGAGGTGGTAGGAGGGGAGGGGGTGTCGATTCGGAGGTAGAAGGGGGGGGGGGACGCCGGAGGTGGTAGGGGAGGGAGGTACGTCGGAGATGGCAGGGGGGAGCTTTCGGCAGGAGGGAAAATCAAAATGGGAAAAGAAAGTAGTCGTTCCCGTCGAGCCTAAGGCTTTAAAAATAGACTCATTCTCGACGGCATAGGTGTCGATATAACCGCCGTCGAGATTGACTGTATTACGACGACAGTGCCATCGCCCATAGCATTTTGGGCCGTCGCCTATTGGATTCCCACTCCCGCAAAACAAATCCACCAAATTTAGACCCGGGAAAGGTTATTATAGACGGGACGTATTGGCGATACCGTTGCCGTTGAGAATGATGTCATTAGCAACGTGTGTACTGCCATTGTTAATGATCCCGTCGATAATGACTCTTTTTTTTATAGTGCTTTCTCTTTCTTACCAACTATCTGAACATGAACATCTTCATAAGATAAATCTTTCTCAACTTGTAACGGTTCATACTCTATGACATGTTTATAATCATATTTGTACGGTCTTAGCACCGAAACATGAAAAGCATTGAGAATGTGCTCTAGCTTTGGAGGTAAAGCTACCTCATACGCTACTTCTCCTACTCTTCTCAGTACTTCAAAAGGTCCAATGAACCTCAAACTCAGCTTTCCCTTTTTGCCAAACCTTATCTTCCTTTCCAGGGGGACACTTTTAGGAAAACGAAACTACCCACTTCAAAATCTCGTTTATGCTGATGTTGATCTGCAAACTTCTTTTGTCTGTCTTGAGCAGCTAACAATCTTTCTCTTATCATTTTGATGATCTTTGTAGTATGTTGCACCAATTCAGGACATAGCAGCCATCGATCACCTACCTCATCCGAGCATAGTGGAGTCCTGCACTTCCTTCTATACAACGCTTTATAAGGCGGCATGCCAATACTCGCGTGATAGCTGTTATTATAGGCAAACTCGACTAAAGGTAAATGGTCATCCCAATTCCCTTTAAAATCTATAACACAAACTCTTAACATATCTTCTAATGTCTGGATTGTCCTCTCGCTCTGTCCATCGGTTTGAGGATGGTACGCTGTGCTCATTCTCAACTGCGCCCCCATGCGTTCTTACAAACTCTTTCAGAAATTTGATGTAATGCGCATATCGCGGTTTGACATAATTAACATTGGAACACCGTGCCTTGAAATGATTTCGTTGACGTATAACTTTGCCAATTGATCTAAATTAAACCTAATTTTGATTTGCAAGAAATGAGCTAATTTTGTCAGTCGATCCACGATAACCCATATCGCGTCACAGCCTTTTTGAGTAGTCAGAAGACCTACCACGAAGTCCATCGTAATATGCTCCCACTTATATTCTGGTATTTCCAATGGCTGCAACAACCCACTTGGTCTTTGATGCTCTGCCTTGACTTTTTGACATGTTAAGCATTTTGCAACACACTCAGCAACATCTCGCTTCATATTTGGCCACCAGAAATGTTGTCAAAGATCTTGGTATATTTTCGTACTTCCTAGGTGAATTGAATATCTCAAATTATGAGCCTTATGCAGAATTTCATCTTTGACTCCTGGTTAAGGCTGTAAATGAGCCAAACAGTTCGGGCTTGATTTGGGCTTGACTCGAAAAAATACGAGCGAGACTCGGATTTGTTAATAATATGATCCAAATATGAGTATAAAAAATAGTTCGAATAAAAATATGGGTAGAGTCTGAGTAAGGTTATACTCGACTTGTTTGAGATTCAAACTACTTGAATTCTCAATTGTGATTTGATACATACTTGATTGATACAGATTCGATTAGATACTCGACACATTCTCTTATAACATATACAAAATTAAATCAAATTAGGTTAATTAATTATTATTGTTTTATTTTATTTTTAATTTTAATTGGATTTTATATTTGTAAAGTGTAATAGTAAATATATTATCTCATTTCTAAGTAAAATAACAATTTCAATTTATAAGTATATTTATTATAAAGCTAGTTATTATGTGGAGACTCGAATTCGAGCTTGAATGTGAAGGTCGCGAGTAGTTTGAATATAATTCGATCCGAGTCAGATAGAATTCGAGTCGAGTAGAATCTGAGTAGAATTTTTTAAATACAATTCGAATTCGAGTATGAATTTAATGCTTCGAGTCAAATTCGATTATCTCTCTGTTCTGTTCGATTTGGTTCGGTTCGACTCGTTTACACCATTACTCCTGGTACTGGTGAAACCCAAATTCTGCCTTTAAATCTCAACAATCCTTCGACATCGATCTTGAATTTGACTTCCTCCCCTTCAGATTATTTCTTTCTTATTTTCTCACACTCCTCATCATCCTGAAGTTGAGCTGCTTTTACTTTGTCTATTGATGTTGAACGGGTTTCTATCTGAAATAATTTCTTCTCTGACTCTTTTCGGTATTTCACCTCTAACTCCATCTTAGCCATTTCTGCGATAAGCTCCTCCTGAGTAGTCAACAATGATAACTTCTCCCGACCCTTCCTACTCAAGGTGTCGGCAACAACATTAGCTTTCCCTGTATGGTATAGGATTTCACAATCATAATCTTTTATCAGCTCCAACCATCACCTCTGACGCATATTCAGATCTTTCTGTGTGAAAATATATTTTAGACTCTTATGGTCCGTATATATCTCACACTTCTCCCCATAGAGATAGTGCCTCCAAATCTTCAGGGCAAATACTACCGCAACCAACTCTAGATTGTGAGTTAGATACCCTTTCTTGTAGTCTTTTTATATTCGCGATGCATACGTAATGACCTTTCCGTTTAGCATAAGCACACAGCCTAGTCCCTTATGCGATGCGTCGCTATACACCAAAAATTCCATGTGTCATCTTACAGAGATAACACATATGCCATACTTAACCTCTTCTTCAATTCTTGAAAACCTTCTTCGCATTTCTCCATCTAAATGAACTTCACTGCTTTCCTTGTTAAATTCGTCAACGGAGTGGCAGTTTTGGAAAAATCTTGAATAAACCACCTATAATATCCCGCTAATCCTAAGAAACTCCTTACTTCCGATGGTGTCTTCGACTGATCCCAATTCATCACATCTTCTACTTTTGATAGATCTACCAAAATTTCGTCTTATCAATTACATGCCCAAGAAATTATACACGCTCCAACCAAAATTCACATTTTGAAAACTCTGCGTATAACTTTTCTCTTCTTAATAACTCCAACGCCACTCACAAATGCTTCGTATGCTCTTCTTTGGTTTTGGAATACACCAATATATCATCAATGAACACCACTACGAATTTATCTAAAAATGGCTTAAACACCCCATTCATTAAGTCCATAAACGCTTCAGGTGCATTAGTTAAACCGAAGGACATTACCAAAAACTCATAATGACCATTTCGAGTTCTGAACACTGTCTTCAGTATATCCTCCTTTCTCACTTTCAACTGATGGTATCCACTTCTCAAATCTATTTTGGAGAAATACTTCGTTCCTTTCAATTGATCAAACATATCGTCTATCCTTGGCAACAGATACTTATTCTTAATAGTAACCTTATTTAACACCCTATAATAATTATAGAGTCGCATTGATCCATCCTTCTTTTTGACAAATAACACCGGCGCTCCCCACGGTGATACGCTCAGCTGACTATACTTCTTATCCAAAAGTTCTTGTAATTGCACCATTAACTCCTTCATCTCAATTGGAGCCATTCTGTACGGGGCTTTTGATATATGGGCAGTCCCTGGTGATAAATCGATCACGAATTTAATTTCGCTATTTGGCAGAAGTCCTAGCAAATCATCCAGAAACACATCCGTAAAGTCTCTAACGACTGGTATGTCCTCCAACTTCACACCCACCTTTCGAGTATCGACTATGTAGGCTAAGTATCCTACATGTCCTTGTCTTAATAATTTCTTGGCCTGCATCATCGCCAGACAACCGCTTGTCTAGGCGATTTTCTGCCATAAAATACTACCTTCGACTTCTTTGGAGTCATAAGGTTTACACACTTCTTCTGGTAATCAATTACTGTGCCATAGTTAAACAACCAATCTATTCCTAGGATCACATAAAATTCCCCCAAGTTGAATTGGAATCAAATCCACCGACATCACATGACCCTTAATATCTATACGACAATTCTTGTGTATAAACCTTACAGGAATCACTTTTATATTCACAATTTCTACGTTCAGAGGGTAGTATAACTCTTCCTAAAGCAATTTTAATTTTCTAGTAAATTCATCAAATATAAATGAATAAGTAGCACTCGGATCAAATAATACGTAAGCATTTATATCATTGATCGGAATGATACCTGACACCATTTCCTTTGATTACACAACATCATACACTGTCATGTTGAATGTTCAGGCAGTTAGTCGATTTGATGGCGCTGGTCTGGTGATAGTCAAATTGCCACCGCTGCTGTTCCCCCTACCTTTGCTTTCTCCTCCTGCTGCTTTCTTAGGATAATCACTAGCCAAGTGCTCCTTTGATCAACAGGTGAAACACGCACCTTTCTTCGGACTAGGGTAGTTTGTCGCGATATGGCCCTCCTGACCACAGTTGTAACATACTCTTTTCCCTTTCATGCAAACTCCCACGTGATTCTTCCTGTAGTTGCTACAAGCCTCTACTCTCTTTTTCTGATTTCCATGTTGACTTCCAGCATTTGCATTATCATTCCACTTTCTTTTCTGGCCATTGCTGCTATGACTACTTGCTGCCTTATTTTCACTTTCACTCTTTTTGTTCTTCTGCTCTTGATTGTATTTAGTTAGAGCATCGCTTCCTCCTTTTGTGATAATTGCCTTTTCCAATACTGCTGTAAATGAATTAAGTTAAAACATCGAGACCTGACTATATAGCCAGGGCTTCAGCCCCTGCTCGATCCTCCCTGCATTCCTCTTGCCAGTGTTGACTTGGTAAGTTAAAAACCTCGCCAACTCGTTAAACTTAGTGGCATATTTTGGTACCGTCAGCATTCCTTGCTTTAGTTCCAGAAACTGAACCTCCATCTAGTTCTGCAAACTCGACAGGAAATACATCTTGAAGAACCTTAAACATTTCCCAAGGAACTATTCCCTGAAGGCCTCGACACTTGTTCGCCTGCCACTAATAGCTTGCTTCTGCCTTCAGCATAAAAGTCGCAAAAGCAGTCTTTTGATCTTCGTTAACCCTAGCGACATCGAACATTTTCTCCATCTCCATAATCTAAGTTTGAGGTTCAACTGGATTCATACACCCTTGAAATTTCAGAGGTCCTACTGCCTTAAAGTTTTTAAATGTTGTGGTCTGAGCTTGAGGTTGATTTGCAAACGCTCCTGTTAACGGATTCACTAACTGTTGCACCGGGTTAGCATCAGCTTCGTTATTGTTCGTAGAACCCTTGGGGTTTGTTAACGTGGTTGTCTTCTTCTTGACGACATCTTACTGTTTAAGATTTACGCTATTAGTTCATTATTCATTTTTTGCTTTATATCATAACAAAAATAACATCACTGCTATTTACATCATCTATCCTGAAATAGTAAAATTCTAGAATTACATCATCATCTTATCCCATTTTTTTTTCAAAAGCTGAGATTTACATCTTATTATCTCTTATAGTTATTTACATATCATATTATTCTTCTTATTACGACCCACTAAGACATTCCACGTCGCACAACTTCATTGCGTTCTTACTCCATGATATGTATCATTGTCCTGCGATCCATCATACACCACGAATAATCTTCAAACTGCACAGGATAGTGGAATACTAGATCATGAGCCCTATCAATCGCTATGTGGAAAACATACTCCATCTCATCAATTTTGGCCTTCTTTGATTGAACCTCGCCTTCAACAAGATTTGCGCGTTTAGAAGCCTTAAACCACGCATCTTCGGCTTTAGCCCGCTTCGCTGACTTTTCTCTCATGTTATCCTATGCGTTCTCAATCTCAGCTATTAACTCCCTTCTTTGATATTCTGACTAAGATAACTTCTGCTCCACCTCTGGCAGATGTGCAGTAAGATCTTGAATCGCTACATCTTTTTGCTCTAACGCGGCATGGTGGTCTATGACTTGTTCTTCTAACTCTTTGACTCTGTCCTGTAACTCTATGTTACGGTCATACACTTCATCAAACATTTTAACTCCGATAGAGTTATGTGGCAACTCTTCGGGATCCTCCTCTTCCTCATCTTCTACTTCTATCTCCTCAGAATCTTCCTCAGGATCAGATTCAGGCTCATACTCAGGGCCTACCACCTTAATAAATGAGGATGGCTCCCTCAGTACTAGCTGCTCCCAGACTGTGTGAATGTCTCAGGACTCCTCCTTCTTAGCCTCTCGAGGTTCCTCCTCCCTAGCCTGGCTGGATCCTCTTATACCAGTCATCCTGACACCAAAATATTTTAAGTTTTAATTACTACTCGATACTACTCACGAGCACTTAAGTTTATTAACAAGTAAACATATAAGTCATTTATTATTTATCTTCAATGAATTTCCTTAATTCATTTCTTAGAACTCGATAAGAGTTTTACCACCACTATGTTTTCGATCTCCTATAAGGTTATAGCCTAAGGTTTCTCCACCTAAGGTTCATAACCTAAAACTTTGATAGCAACTTATGACACCCCCAAATCCAGGTATTTTAATCCCACAGATTTGGTGCTCACTATCCATCACATTCATATCTAACTACCCACAATAAAGGATAATAATGCTATTAAACTTAATAAGCAATACTCCCATTAAAGGGTTACATAATCAATATGAAAATCCCAGGTCATCTAACCTTTAATTATTACATCATCAGCGGAAAATAACTTAATCATTATTAAGTCTTATTACATAAGCCTCATAACTGAAATATAATTTAAACTTCATCTACATATACATTTTGCCTTTGCCCTTACTTGTAGAAGGCTCCTCAGGCTTTCAATTTTAGCTGTAAAGTTTTATGCAAGAGTGAGCAAAATAACTTGCTCACAAGTAGAACAATATATAACGATAACAAATGAATGAACAATGAATCAACTTAGACTGAGTAAAATAATCTTCCTTAAATAATAAGCTTGAAGTCAAGAATTGTAAGTCCAATAGAATAAATAACTTCTGAATAGGTTTCAGATATCAAGATCAAAGTATACACTGAGGGTCACAAGACCACGAAATATATCCCAGGTTATCAAGTATCTCTACTTAAACCTTTAATAGTCAAAAGACTATATGGACCATCCATCTCGTACTCCGGGGGATAATCCCTTTGTACAGTGTATTGTGCACAAACACTTTAACGCTATTGCGTAGTATAATCCCCTATTCTAGGGTTGTTCATCTCAGCTTGACATCAAAATCCATTCCAAAGGAAGTTTGGTTTGTAATAGCTTCAAAAGAAGTTCTATATCTTTATAACGCTCATCAATTATGGACTAGTCAAATGAAAAAGGGTTCACTAGGCATTTATTAGTTCGATAACAACATATGCTTGAACAACGATACATAATCAAAGATAGAATAATAATTAGAAATTAAATAAACATTGTGTATTGAAGTAGTGCCTTCGAAAGAATTATAAAGCTTAATTAGGAATCATAAACTTGAACAATTTAAGAAACCTCACCTTGAATAATAAAGAAGTAAAGGTTAGAAAAACTTGCTCAACGAAAAAGTTGAGATAAGAAACTTACCTCGTGCGTTCGCTACACAATTACAACATACGTTCTCCAAATATCCTACATATACCATTTAGAATCACAATACTAATTAGTTACTTTAGCACTAACTTTATTTGTTTACTACTCATTGTAGTCAAGGCTATAATCTTTAGCTTTTGTTCTGATTATATTAATCACTAACACAACATGAATATGAACTTCCTATTAACACATAACACGCGACTTGATGTTTTAACAACATCTCCAAATCTCATGGACACCACATTCAAGACTTTCCATAACCTCTTAGTTCATAACTTATAGTTTAACTTCGTGATTACAAACTGATGTTACATCTTAACACATGTTTTAAACTTCTTTATGTTCATTAGGTTAGTTTAGGTTTGGCTCATACCTCCCTAACTGAATAATTAACAGTTTATTTCTATCTATGTTTAAGTGTTGGCGCGGCCGCGCCACTTTTACCTTTGATTACTGCACGGCCGCACGCTAGAGTGAGGTGGCGCCCCCATTTGTTCCTTGTTCCAGCGTGGCCGCGCTGGAACCCAGAACCAGGTTCTGCAATTCGAGACACAACTTTGCTTTAACCCAAAAACTCCCAATTTCTTCACTCTAAAACCAAATTAAGCAAACCCCAGATGCTATAAACTTAGCCAATACAGCATAACATATATATATATATATATATATATATATATAATCATTCTAACAACATAAACAACTTTAACAATCCATCTAGAGACTCAAATCCAAAGTTTATACTAGTTTATATTTCAACATACTTAGCGAAATCACTCACCACATACTCTTTATTCAACCAATTAAATCCATTTAAAACATATTATTTTCATATCTCAGAATACTAACATAATCCATTATCAATTGAGAATTTCCAACATGAATTCATAGCCAATTTTGACTCCAAAACAGACCATAATATATATATTGAACCAAAAAACCAATTCTTCATCTTTTAACACATTTTCATGAATTTGATTACCCAAAAAAAAATAAGTTATAGATGCTATATAACAGATTATGCATATTCATAAACATATATAACCAATTTCTTAACAAATTCACCATCAAAACCAATTAAGAGAAAACTTTAGAAAACATAGGCTAAGAAACTTAAAGCTTGATTATTACCTCTTGGCTAGCTAGATGATTAGGAGAGCTTTTTTCTCTCAAATTCACAGAGAACTTCTCTTTCTCTCTCAATTTCTCTTTTCTCTCACCAAAACTCTGTTCTTTACAAATGAACGTATGAGGGAAATAAACTGAAGAAATCCTAACGTAGCTTTTAGTTGAGCGCATCAGTGAAAAACACAAAAGCCTCGACAGTTTAGGAAAACAATGGTCACAAAGCCCTGTTTGGCTAACTCTTAAAACCCATTTTAATTTATTTTTATTTTTCACTTATCATATGATCCATTTGTCACACCCATTAACCAATTCTAATATTTTAAATTAAATTAAATTAAACTTAATTCCTTAAGAAATTAAATTAAACCTTATTAATATAATTATAATTTTTATTTAATAAATCATTAATCCTCTAATTTAATTATTTAATTAAATTAGAATATTACCATTACACTCGCGTAATAAAATACGCACCAATTATAAAATTATTTATCATCAATTTAATTAATATCACCACACTTAAATAAATTATTTCACAATAATTTTTATCAATTACTTATTTTATTTAATTAATAATCCAACTAAAATATTTATTTTATTCGATAAATATTTTAAATCATTTACAAAATTCACATTCGTTACATCTAGCATACAATGTCCCAATCAAATATAAAACATGGAATTACTGTCAAATTTTATTTATTTGATTATATGTATTTCGATTCTAAAATGCACAACAATAGTTAATGTAAATTAGAAACTCCTTTCTAATTTTCATTTAACCATGGCCTGGGATTTCTATGTTGTCACTTTATCGAATCACATAATACATTCTCTCCCTTTATTGAAAGCGGTAGATCTTTTGTTGATCATTCACCTATCTCCACATACACTTCATTATATTCGGGCATACCCTACTATATACATACTCAAGAGTATTAAGGAATATGTCAAAACATAATTCAGTAGATACGAGATAATATAATGATCTTAAGTCTAAGGATCACTTGTACTACTATCACTTTAGGAACTTCTATTGACAGGCAAGTAAAACTCCATTAGGGTTCCTTTATTAGTCACGTTCAGTGAACTTATTCTCTAATAAGCACCTACATACTTGCTCTAGTGTCTCCATATAAATGATCATGAGATTAATCATCCTTTTCAACAGAGCAAACATAGTATGTACTAATCTATCCGGAATCAGTAATCCCACATTAGTGATTCAACGATTAGGAACATTTTAGTTTTGAGCTATCATAGAATTTAGATCTTATTAGCATGATCAACATCATGATTCTAAAAGCATTGCTCAATAAGTATAGATTTATCACAATTATTAATTCAACTAATTAACATAGATAAAAAATGCCTTTTATTATATAAAATTTTTTATTAATAAATGAATAAGATTGCAAAATAAATGCTTATTACATCCATTGTAATTGGCTTAAGGGCATACTACTTTCAGGAGTTAGACACCCCCTAACTTTCGTGAAACACAGTTACCTCGACTTTTTCATTCCTTATGCATGTATGTGTATGTGTGTGGCATTTAAACAGGTGCTTGAGTACATTATTTTGAAAGTAGCGTTGTGTCTCTTTGGACATATGTACAAAGGGTTTGACTTACATAAAAATTCATTTTATCAGATAAAACATATTAAAGTGAGTTTTAAAATTTGATTTTTAAACACTTTTGCTGAATAGGAATCGAGGCCCTTTAATACTTCCAATTTTATTCTAGAATCGACTTGATTCAATTTTAATCGAGATGCGAAGCATATTCGATAGCTAAATAAAACTACAAGGGTCAGGGCCCTTGTGGGCATGTAAGCCATCAAATTAAGCCCGAGCACCACATACATGACTTTCACTATTATGGGGCCTTAAATCTAGATACCGTTTTAAGGCCCAAGATTACATGTACAATGGATTGCAAGCTGACTGTACAACTTAAACAAGTCCATCATGATTAAATCTAGATCCATTGATTGAATCTTCGATCCTAATGATTCCTAGGCTCACATGATATTATTTAAAATCTTGCAAGATATATTTATCATAATATATACATATAACTCAGAAATTCGCTAAACAAGTGATTTATCGATTAAATCCTTGTATGCAAGTAAATAAGCTTCACGCTTCTTTTAGATACAAATCTAGGGTTATGTGGTTCTTAAATATTTATAAAACTAGAAACTAAACTAGATCTACCTATATCATAGCCAATCTAGCTTAAAGGTTCAAGTTTTGCAACTTTTGAACCCGTTAAAAGCTAGATCTGGTTAGATCTAGGATAAATCTAGTCAATACACTTGAAATATTGACTATTTACACAAAATGAACAGTTAAAACTAAGATCTAACCATAACTAAACATGATCTAAGTATATATAGCACGTAAATATATATTGAAGTAATAAACAAGCACATATCTGAAAAGATCCTACAAACTAGCTCTAGAACTACAAACGAATGGCTAGAAGCTTCCAAAACTCAATTTCAACCAGTTAAAAGTTGTTATAACGAAGCTTATATGTATATAAGTGTGTATAACAGAGATTTTCAGAGTTTGAAATGAAGAATCGCTCCCTTTCTCTCTATAGCTCTAAAATTTCCCTCCCTAGAAAGCTGACAAATGAGTTCTCTTTTTTCAAAATGAGTTAGGGGTTCTATATTTAAGGACCCTGGCCAGCCGCAGGTCTACCTGCGGCAGCTGTAGATGTACCTGCGGCTGGGCCTGGTGGGCCTTGCCGTCTCTAAGTTCGTTCTTTCAATCGCCGCGTTGTCTGCTGAAACATTCGTATCTTGTAATCTTGGAATTGTATGGAGATGTGCCATACCATTCTGGAAACCTCTTTTTGAGAGCTACGCAATGACACTAGGCTTACCCTTTCTTGTATTTAGAAATATAGTCCATGACTAGAATAACATCTTCAGGTCTTCTCAAGTAGTCCGTTAATCTATCTTGTGTAGTTTGCACTCGGGATTGCTGCAGTGGCTCTTGGGACCATATTCACAGCTGGACGATTGTTGTTTATATTGTGTTGTCAACATTCCATCTTTGCCCTCCTGGGTTTGATGTAGCTTTTGGCTGTTCCATGGGGTTGTCTCCGAGATTGAACTGTTCTCCGGGGTTATCTCAGAGGTTTGATCTGTTATAAATTCTATCCTTCCCTCAGGGTTGTCTCCGAGGTTGATTTGATATCCCACAGGGCTATCTCTGGGGTCTGCTTGCTATTGAATTCCTTCGGTGGTTGTCTCAGGGGTGTAAAAAGACGTTTTTGCCCTCCTATATGGTTAGTAACAAGAAAACGAAATTTCGAGTGCCTACATCAACCCAGTTTCTCTTTGACCCTTTTTTTTCTTTTAAAAATTTATCAACTTGATTTTCAACATTTCCAATTTTTCTTTTTCACATGGTCCTGTAAACAGCACAAGCAATTCAATAGTCCTAAATCATGAGATTAGTGCACATAGACAACTCCACAGAAAACTCAGTCAAATAAGCATATATCACATTTTCAAGTACTTATGCAACACAAATTCACATCAAATCAGTTACTATGGATCATGACTGTAACGAATGAGAATTTTGTAATTTAAAAATATTTATTGAGTTAAGTAAATATTTAGTTGATTTATTTATTTAATAAAATAATTAATCGATGAAATTGTTGTGGAATAATTTAATTGAGTATGATGATATTAATTAATTTAATGTTATATAATTTAGTAAATTATGCGTATTTTATTACGCTAATGTGTTGGTAGTATTTTAATTAAAGTTAATAATTAAATTAGAGGATTAATAATGATTAAATGGAAATTATAATTATAATAATGAAAATTATAATTATAATAATAAGGTGTGATTTTATTTCTTAAGAAATAAGTTTATTTTAATTAATTTAAATATTAAAATTTTAATTAATTAAAGGTGTGACAAATGAACCATATTGTAAGGAAGATATAAAAATAAATTAAAAGAGTTATTCATGGCCTAGAGACCCTCCATATTTTTTTAACGTATGAAATCTTTCATTTGTTTTGACTAGAATATCAAAATAAAGTTACGTAATGTGGGAGTCAGTCATTTGCTAAGCCTAAGAAGAAGAGCAAAACAAAGTGAAAAGAGAAATTGAGAGAAAGAGAGAACTTAGAGAATGAATTAAGAATTAAGAGGAAGAAAAAGATTGCTCAAAGTCTTTCTAATCATCTATATAAGCTTAGAAAGAGGTAATAATCTGATTTATTAATTTCTTAGTTTATGTATTTCTCTAAATTATTCCCTGTAAATGGTTTTGATGAATAATTTCTTAAGAGATACGATTTTATATTTTAATGGATGTTTATAATCTGTTTTATATTATTTGTTCATGATTTAGAGTTTTCAAATCCATGAAAATATATTTTAACGTGAAGAAATTGAATAAAAGTGATATATATACCTTATGGCTTACTTTGAGACTAAAACTGATGGTTAATCCTTGATATAAATTATAAATTGGTGTTGGATATTGTTAATACATTAAGAAACAAAAAGAATGCAAGTTGTATGAATCAATTTGATTAAGAAACGAATCCGTAGTGTTTGTATTCACTAAATATATTAACATATGAATATTAAGCATGGACTTTTATTTTTGAGGCTCTAAATTGGATGTTTAAGTTAATTATGTTGTTAGAATGGTGATATATATATATATATATATATATGTGTGTGTGTGTGTGTGTGTGTGTGTGTGTGTGTGTGTGTGTGTGTTTTGTTTTTTTTATTTAGGTTTATAGTGTCTAGGTATGTTAAAATTGTTGTTTGAGTGAAGTTTTTTGGTGTTTTTGGCTTTGTTCTGTGATCTTCGCGAACCAGCAGGGTCTGTGTTCTTGCCGAGGCTCTGCAATACTTGTTCTATGAGTAAATGCTAAGCTGCAGTGCCTAAGCTTCAATGCTGAGCTGCAACGCCTGAGCATAGCTACAGCGCCGGTTCCAAGCTTAAATGCTGAGCTGCAGCGCCTGAACAGAGCTGCAACGCCGGTTCCAAGCTTAAATGGTGGAGCCGCAGTGCCACTTAGCAGAATGACCTAGAGCTGAGTAGTTAAGTGTATAACTTCTTGGAATGCTTCTGTAATATTAATGAAAGATTGTAAGGAGAGGTAAAACATGATTATAAGATGTAATAAACGTGGTAATCATATAATTGATGATTATAGGTTATGGTTTGGCAGCTTATATAAAATTAAACCTTGATGTTCGTAAAGTATAATAACATAGTTTAAATGCTAAAACTTGTGTTATATGCTAGTAAAGGTTTCCTTATTCATGGAATGTGATAGTATGGTTGCCCAAAGTTGAAGATTATAAACTAAGTTAAGATAATTAAAGATAAGTGAAATGAAAAGTAAACCAATAATGCTAGTTGTAATATAACTAATTGGTATTGTGGTTCTAAATGATATGTGTAGGATAATTGGAGAACGAGTTATAATTGTTTAGCTTATACACGAGGCAAGTTTCTAAACCCTACTTTTACATTATGCAAGTTCTTGTTAGTTAATTTCCCAATCAATAAATACTTGCAAATATTTATGGTCAACAAGTAATAAAGTGATAAGAAATTAATTCTAACGTTTTCCCAAGTACCAATTTTATATTAAGTCAATCTTATTTAAACGGATGAATTAATTAAAATGAACAATTTAACTAAACATAAATAATAAAATATAATTACATAGATAAATAAATTTAAGAATTCAATTTCATACTGTTCTTCATTCAAATATCATAACTCTCCATTTAATTATGCGGTCACGATGAATTGTTAACCGAGAATTCGTTAGTATTTATATGCCTCTTTCGATGGTCATATAAATAAATCCTTTCTAAATCAGCCACTATGGGAATAGAATCGGAAAGGAACATGCTAGCTAAATAACTCACTATATTCCTATGTGAATTAAATTAACAAGGATTTTAAGCATAGATTCTCTAATTGGTTACACATGGCATATAGGTATATCCCTATCCTATACACGAATTATGAATTCCATCACATGCAGAAAACACAAACATAAGTTATCATATTCAGATCCAAACTTATACTTCATCTCCCGAATTCATATAGATTATCCCATTAATTACTAGCAAGTTAATTAATACATGAACGCACAAAGTATGATAAGCCAATTCATATGGTGTCAATCAAATAGAAAGAAAATCAATTTAAACTACACATGGGATTTCATTAAAAACTTAAATTAAAAACATGTTCATAGCAGATGAAATTATAATCCACAAAATATTCCACATCAATGAAATACAAAAATAAATATAGATTTAGAGAAGAAAAACTGTCTCCCGCAAGCCTTCTATCTCCAAGCTTCATCAATCCATGATCTCCATCTCCATTGATATCTTGCTTGCTCTTGAACTTGGAAGAGAATTAGCCTCATATGGTGTTCATTGGCCTTTTTCCCAACACCTTTTACAATCCCAAAATAAGATTATTTATAGGAGTTTATTTTTTCTAAACCTAATAGAATTACACTCCTAATTAAAAATTGCATACACTTTATCCTAATTTTAATAAACTACTGTAGTACAACTCCTTTTCCAAATCTACTATTAATTCCCATACAAAAATTAGGGCAAAACTAATGATTTAGCCATTATAGTTGGCAAGTTTTACTTATTTCACGATTGAACTTTTAATTTTTTGGATTACCCCATTGAACTAATTAGTATTTTAAAATTGGGTCAGTTTGTTAACTCAGTCTAACTTCTGTTAAATTGATTTGTTTTTTTCCTACGTGGATTTGAAATAGAAAAGGAAAAATAAGAAAGCTGACATGGCCCAATCCAAGGTGGATTACGCTGCAAAAGAAAACAACTATTAAACAAACCAAACCAAACCAAACGAAGCTAATATCTGAGTCGAAGTTCAGAGAGAGAGAGAGATAGAGAGCGAGCGAGATGATTGCTGCAAAGTAGGGTTCCAACTTCATATTTTTTCCTTCGATCGAATGCTACAAACCATGAAAGTAGTATGCATACAAGCCAATCATGTATGATGATAAAGCATATACTTTGTAAACGATCTTATTTTTTAATAATAAAAGTATTCATTTATTAAAGGCATTTAATTATCTACATGATGCTATTTTTATAATATGTAAATAACTCATAGTTTTTAAGCAATGCTTTTAGAATCATGATGTTGATCATGCTAATGAGATCTAAATTCTTAGAAAGCTTAAAACTAAAATAGTTCTCAATCGTTGGATTACTAAAAAGAGGATTAGTAAATCCGGATAGATTGGTACATATGTTGCTTGCTCATTGGATGAGGGTGATTGATCTCATGATCAGTTGCGTGGAGACACTAAAGAAAGTATGTAAGTGCTTATTGGAGAATAAGTTCACTGAACGTGACTCACTATGGAATCCCTAATGGAGGTTTACTTGTCTGTCAATAGGAATTCCTAATGTGATAGTAGTACAAGTGATCCTTGGACTTGAGATCATCATAGTATCTTGTGTGCAATGAATTATATTTTGACTTATTCATTAATACCCTTAGGATTTATCAAAGGGTATGCTTGGGTATAATAAGTTAAATATGGAGATAATGAATGGTCAATAAAGAATCTACCACTTCTAGTAAAAGAAGAGATATGTCCTATGTGATTTGTTAAATGACAACCCAGTAGTCCTTGGCCAAGGCAGAATGAAATTAGAAAGGAGTTTCTAATTTGCATTATTTGGAGTTGTGCATTTTCTTATCAAAATACATATAATTAAATAAAATAAGACTTAACAGTAATTTTATGTCTTCTATTTAATTGGAACATTATATCGTGGAAGGATTGAATTGTACGGTAATTATTTACTCACAGATTCTTTTATGATTAATGTTGAAATCTATATTCTCTAGAAAGTCGTTGATCGCTAGGGAGGCTTATCCCTATTATAGAATAAATATTATTTATTTAAATAGATTATTAGTTTAATTTATTTATTTAAATAAGATTAGAATTATTCTAATTGATTTATTCACAACCAGTTTAATATGGAGAACCTAAAGGGTCACACCATAAAAGAAAGAATAATTATTTAAGAAGGTAATGGCATAATCGTAATAATGCATTTAGTGTAATTAATTTAATTTATGGTGATAGAATAAATTAAATAACTTAATGTTTATTATTTAATATTTTAGAAATATTAAATATAAATTAATAAGAGGAGTCTTATTAATATTATTATAATTATTATTATTTTAATTTCTAAAGGATTTTAGGAATTAATTTAATATTAGTACTCTCATTTATTTCTAATAAGATTAGGAGTTTAATTAATTAAATCCCAATATGTTGGGAAGCCTAATTAATTAAAGGAGTTTAATTAATTAAATGAAAACCTATGTCTAATAGGATTAGAAGGGTTGACCAATATCTATATAAGAGGAGTCTTATAATAGATATTAGTTGATGTAATTCTAATCGTTGGAGAGTACACCTTTTCTATAGTGGATAGAAACCTAGGGTTTAGCCAACCACCCTCCTTCTTGATAATTCCTCTTCCTTGGTGGATCACCTCTAGAGGCCAAACACTTGGGTGGCTAACATTGATCAAAGGAAGGAATCTAACCCGAAAATTCAAGGAGATCACGAAGAACAAGAAGTTGAACTCGTACATGTGAAAGCTTCGTTCTACAAGAATATGATTCCATAACTTCTTATTTATCGTTTTAAATTAATAATTTGCATAAAGGATGATCTGGATAATGGTTTGTAGAAAATTTTAAACTCTGATATACCATACTTCAGCTAATTTTGTAATTTAATTGCGCCCACGATTTCGTACAAACCCAACAAACCAGGGTTCCAATATAGTCGAAGTTCACACAGAGAGAGAGAGAGAGAGAGAGCGACGAAGACGAAGGCGCGATTTGATCTTCTAGGGTTTTTATTCAATTCTCTGGCGAAGTCGAAGGTATGAATGAGTTTGTGTTTAAAAACTTTTTTCTTTGTCGAGATTCTTCTACAAATATCTGAGTTAGAGTTCTTTTCCACTAATTGCTGTTCGATTTGTGTTTAAATGTAACACCCTTAGAATAACTCCCTAAAATATCCAAGCTAGGTTTTTTTTCACTGATTGGTTTTCGATTTGGGTTTATATATTAATTTGGGTTTAAATGTTACACTCTTATGTGTTTTTTTGGACTCTTCATGGTACATGCTTAGAATAACTTCTGTAAATATCCACATTAGTTTTTTTCTTCCACTGATTGTTCTTTGATTTGGGTTTATATGTCGATTTGGGTTTAATGTATATATGATTTGGTACATGATTGTTCGTTGATTTGGGTTTAAATGTAATACCCTTATTTGTTCTAGTATGTATGATTTGGGTTTATATGTCCATTTATTCCACTGATATATTTGTTCAATTTTACAATGCTTATTATCTAATGTTGTGCCCTGTACCTATTGCAGCATTGGTTTATTTTCTGTGGAGTTTAATCATGGTGGTAGGTTCATTGAAGAACCAATATACCACTATGGAGGAGGTTTTGTAGAGTTGCTTAATAATGTTGATGGTGACTGGCTGAATGTTGACAAAATATACAACTTACCTAAGACGTATGGATACAAAAAGAATACTGCAGTGTATTTCAAAGTTGGTCGTTTGGATATTTATTATGGTTTAGAGTTGATACATGATGACAACTGAGAACACATGGAAGAAGAAGAAAAGGGCAAGCAAGGCAAGTAAGACGCATAAAATTGTTGATGGAGATTATGTTGAACCTACTTTGTCATCTGATGATGAGATCGTCACTAAATTTGGTACAAGGGGCATAAAGCCATGGGATGAAATATATGAAGATTCTGACATTGAAGTTCCTGTAGTGAGTGAGAAGGTGAAGAGCCAAGGATTAAACTGAAGAGAGTTGTTCCTGTGTATAATCCAAACACTACAATTAAAGAGATTGACTTTGAGTTATACATGACTTTCGCTGGAGTTGACCAACTAAGGGAAGCAATACAAAATTATGCAGTTGGGAAGGGGAAATGAGTTTGGTTTAAAGTTAATGAAGCTACAAGGGTTCAAGCTAAGTGTGCAACAGGATGTCCATGGAAGCTTTGGGTAAGCTATGTTCCTAGGGAAAAATGGTTTCAAATTAAGGCTTACCCTACTAAGTTTCATAGTTGTATTAGGGCCAACAAGATAAAGATTATTGGATGTAGGTGGTTGGTAGATAAGTTTGGATGGAAAATTAGAACAAAGCCAATGATCAAGTTGAGGGAATTGCAAGAGGCAATAAAGCAAAGGTATGGACTGAAATGCTCAATTGCACAGTGTTTGCAAGTTAAAAAATTGGCCTTATCTGAGATAGAAAAAACTATGGCAGAGTAAAATGAAGGTGTTTGGGACTATGGACAAGAGTGATAGTAGTGTGCATATAAACCAATCATGTATGATGATAAATCACATACTTTGTAAACAATCTTATTTATTAATTAATAAAAGTATTCATTTATTAAAGGCAATTAATTATCTACATGATGTTGTTTTTATAATATGTAAATAACCCATAGTTTTAAGCAATGCTTTTAGAATCATGATGTTGATCATGCTAATGAGATTTAAATTCATAGAAAGCTTAAAACTAAAATAGTTCTCAATCGTGAGATTACTAAAAAGGGGATTAGTATATCCGGATAGATTGGTACATATGTTGCTTTCTCATTGGATGAGGATAATTGATCTTATGATCATTTGTGTGGAGACACTAAAGCAAGTATGTAGGTGCTTATTGGAGAATAAGTTCACTGAACGTGACTCGCTATGGAATCCCTAATAGAGTTTTACTTGCCTGTCAATAGGAATTCCTAATGTGATAGTGTAACGACCCCAAAATTCATACAATACAACTCTCGACATCGGTCGTTAACAATACATCCTTATTCAGACTTTACATCATTAATCTATGATACAATCACTAAAAATACGGAATATTTAAAACTTTTATATTATTCCTTCTTTATTATCCCTGAATCTCAACCTTTATCATTACATAACTTTGATTCAACATTATTTCATGAATCGCTTTGTCAGAGTTATTATAAACTAAAACTTACAACCACATTCAATAACCTTATACATCGGATAAAATTTAAACTTTACAACTCAACATCTATTAGGCATCATACATTATCAAGTACATTATCTGAAACCTTAAACAGGGTCCAAAATAAAAATAATTCAGCCAAAGTATATAAATCTTCATGCGTTACATCTGATTCATTTCTTTCAAGTAGCACATAGCGTTACCTTGAATCCTTAACCTGCAAAAGTGATTATTTGCAAGAATGAGCTCGACAGCTCAGCAAGATCTAACAGCTTTCATGCATCACATAGCACATAAATACATGCTCAACATACATCTCATAATAATTAAAGTAACATGGCCTACATGCTCTACTTCACATAACAAATATAAAGATTGAGTTCCTTACTCAATCAACATTCTTTAATCAATCAATGTAGTCATAAATTGACTTTAGCATTTCATGTTTACGACACATATACAACATATCATGCTATTTACAAAATAATTTAAAACAGTTCATCATCAAATTCACGTAGAAAATAAGAACTGAAAGACTTGCCTTGATCGTTGTTTACCAATAACAGTTTAACAGCTTACAGATATCTGCACTTCACGTGCCCTACACAATTATATAATTATGCACATCAATTATCAGTCACATAAAAATGCATATTAGTTATAACGTAAACTTTACTCTACATCTCATAACCCTTCCTATTATCAATACACAATGTTCAATTTGATTGTGTTAACTATCGACTTATATTTCACTATAATTCCTTTTCGTAATATTCGAAATTCGTTCAAGTGTTTAAGTCCTGCTAGGACTACCTATTGGTTTTATATTAACCACATTTCATATATTATAATATTCATTTCATTAGAATCGAAATACTATTTAAGTGTATTACCACATTACACGGCGTTTCTACGTTTATACGTCACACGCCTAACTCGCCTCTTTTGCATGCTCCTATATTGGGTTACATTACTCTATAATATTTCACTGTTATAAAAACATAATATTAAACAAGGTCATACACACTCGTTACGGCGTTGAGACGCTTGCACGTCCATACGCCAAACTTGCCTATTCGAACACCCAAACGACACGCATTTGCGCACGCTTAGCACGCCCAACCGAATTGTCTAATACTCAAGGATTAATGCTAAGTATTATTATAATACCTAATAGTCATGTTATGAAAGTTAGAACATCATTTTACATGATCGGGAGCATTACATGTGCTTACGTGCATGCCCGACGCCCTCCGATTGCCTCCAAAAACACATCAGTCCCAAAACTGACCATTTTGACCCTAACTAACGACCTCAAATTGAAAAACTTAAAGAACGAAAGTTGTAGGTCTACTCGTTCTCGTTCCGGATCATCTTGAATCACCTCAATCCGAGTTCGTATAAAAAAGTTATGGCTGTTTTACCACAGAAGGTCAAAACAGTCCCCGACTAACTTTCCTCCCGGCGCAGCTGCGCCCCAATCAGCCTTGGGGGCAGCGCAGCTGCGCCCCTGGCAGCGTGTTACCCGACTTTTTCCTCCAGTATGTTGTTCTGGCGAATTTTCTAACCCTTTCCTCCTTCCCATCTTCATAAATTGTGTTATACACATCCAATTGAGTCCGTTTTCGACTCTATGGATTCGTAATTCATAGAACTACGACATAGCAAGGATATTCATAATTTATAGAAACATTAAGAACCTAAATTTTTACTCAAAACTCGTGTTCATATTAGTATTACATGTTTTAACATGTTTTAGCGAAATCATTCACCACAAATTCGATTCCTAACCAAATCAATCCGTTTAAACTTCATTGTTTTCGTCTTTCAACATACTAACAACATCTATAATCAATTTCAGATTACACAATTGATTTAACCATCAATTTAAGCTTGAAAATAGACCAAAATACATATACTAAGCCATAACCCAAATTTCTTCATCTTCCAACACATCTTTATGAATTTGATTTCTTAAAAATCACTTTTAGATTATATAGAACGGATTAAACATAACCATTAACATATATAACTAATATCTTAACAAATTAAACATAGAAATCCAATTTCTCAACGAAAACTCAAGAGAATGAAAAAAATAGATTAATACCTTTTGATTCTTCTAAACCTTGTCTAGATGAATTGAAAAACCTTGTTTCTTTTGATTTTTTTAGCATCTCTTCTTCTCCAATTTCACAGAGAACTTCTATTCTCTCTCATTCTCTCCTCTGTTTCTCCCTTTCTCTTTTCTTCTTTCAGTTTAGGCTTAGAAACAAAACTCGTAACTCATATAACTGATAATATAATACGTATATTACTAATACTTATTATATTACTTAATATACAATTAAATTAGGGGTTATAGAAATCCAAAAGCCACAAAGCCATGTTTGGCTAGCCCCTTCAAACATCCTTTTAATTTATTTTAATAATTCTCCTTATCATATGGTATATCTTCTTTTCTCTAAATGTCACACTTTAACTATGTTGCTAAATTATTTAGCTAACTACATTGAATAATTATACGATTATAATATGTATAACTATTACTCCATACATTACGAAATTATATACATAACCCTCAACTTAAAATAACCCTTTCCATTAAAATAATTAATATTTATTACCTTTATTTTAATTAACTCACATGAATTATATAATTATAATATATAATTATTTAATTCCTTTTCTCGCATAACTTGTCTCAATACAATTTATTTAATCCATACATCTAATCACTACTTAAATATTAATCAATTTATTTAATACTATCATACTTAAATAAATTATTCCATAATAATTTTCATTGAATATTTATTTTACTCCATAAATATTTTAACTAAAATATTTATTTTATTTGATAAATATTTTAATTATTTACGAGATTCACAATCGTATTACACTAACATATTACGTTTATAGGTAACATACCATCCTCTCTCATTTTATTAAAATAAATATATTCACATTACTTCATTATTTCATTAAGTGAATTACTCACATCATTTATGAAATTTAATTCATAACAATTATAGTGCCAACAAGGCATAATAATCAAATTATATTATTCCATAATATAATATCAACTTAATTAGATTAACTAATCTTATTCAGTTAATTTCCTTTCCGTAATAACTTCATTTAATTTCTTCAATAGTTAAATTAACTATTAAACCTCATCATCCCAATATATGAATATATATATATATATATATATATATATATATTTACTTACACGCAAAATATGCCATAATAAGAATTTCATTCATTAAATTCTTATTTTAATAATTTTTAAAAATTCGAGTTGTCACATCCTTCCCTCCTTATAAGGATTCCGTCCTCGGAATCACCGAAACCCTACCTTACTCAGGTTTCCATCAAATCTCTTTAAAAACATTTATCGTTGAATAAC
Source organism: Panax stipuleanatus (assembly GCA_020205555.1). Lineage (NCBI taxonomy): Eukaryota > Viridiplantae > Streptophyta > Magnoliopsida > Apiales > Araliaceae > Panax > Panax stipuleanatus. The sequence goes on along the minus strand of CM035115.1, from coordinate 143,429,741 downwards.
TTCAACACATTACCTTAATATAGGTTATACATATATATTCTACTACATTCCTTTTTTTTTAATCAAATTCTAGGTTTTATTTCATAACCTTCAATTAAGCACAATTATGTTTTCAAATATTATATATTCTCTAACTCGTTCATTTCCTTTCTAAGGATCCTTACCATATACTTTAGTCGTCGAAGACATATACTTCATAATTCACTATCTTATGAGTATTCGGGTCATCACATTCACCCCTTCTTCTAAGAATTTCGTCCTCGAAATTTTCATTAATCTTCATTCATTCAATCTATCAAAGTAGATTTTAAGTTAATCTTATTCACTAACTTGTTGTGTTCTACAACTATTTCTTTCTAAGGAATATCATTCTTGCCACCTTCACCTTCAGAATAATAAGAATCTTCCACAATTGTTCAATAATTGGGAAGCGATATGAATAACAGGAATTTAAAAGATTCCAATTCATGCTGAGAGGTCATAAGACCTTGAACTCTTCTCCCGGTTTAATAGTGCATCACCACTGTAAACCATCTTTAACAGAATGTTTAGCAATCACACAGACTGAAAACACTCTCTGCAAGTACTCTAGGTGATCAGCCTATCGTACCCCTACGTCGTGCACAACGTATTACATCTTAACATCGTAACGACTATATGCGTTACTTTCGGAACCATTGTCTCCGATAACATGTCCCCTTTACAGGGTTGTTCACCTCAGCTTCTTAACATTTGCATCCACACCAAAACAATTTGGTTTGGTATAGTTTGACAAAGAACGCTTGAATTTCATGAACATCTTTTAATAGTCGTCTAGCTGAATCAAGTAGCATAGACTTCTAGCAATAACTCGGACATCAATCGAGATATATATATATATATATATATACATCTTTAACCAACTCAATTTTTTTTTTCATTTAAAGAAACTAAAAGTAAATAAATCCCCCTTTTTTTATAGTTTAAAGAAACTAAAAATAAATGAATCTTTTCATAATATCCTGATACTGTACCGTAATAATGGTACGTTGAGGATTTCGTCATTACATGACATCGTTATACTACATCATACCATAGTGGGCTGATGATCATACGATCACATCCAACACTAGGTTTAACTGCATTGATAACTTCCTCGATTATTGTCTTTACACCATATCAAATGATGCATAGAACACATAAAATACATTTTCAAAATTTAAAATTATTTTTGTCTAGCTGAAGCAATTAGCATAGACATGTGAATAATAGCACTATTTTTTTAAAAAAATCATTGGTTCCATCATTTGATCCAATGTTTTTTCAAGAAAACAGAAGTGCAACATCAGCACGAAGTCAATAAATTTTGAAAATCTAGCAAAGCTAGGAGATTTAGAATATAAAACTTTCTCCATCAATTAAATCTTTACTCCATCATTACTTAATCATTCTATTAACCTTAAACAACATCAATGCTTCCTACACCATAACCTTTCTATTCCCAGTATAGTTCATCAAACTTTCCACACTTTGGAAGTCAGGAACTTTCCACAATAATATGAGTTTAAGAACTTCCTAGTTAGACCATAGGCGTCCATTCGCTGAGGAGTTCCAAACATACCATATGATTATGAGTCATGAACTTACCATAAGCATGAGTTTTAAGAACTCTCACTTAATCCTAATAACATCTTACTAATCTTAATAGTCTCTAACTATCAAATATACACATGAGAAAAGAATCACCTTTTCACCACATATACATTGGTAGCGCGACACCAACATTCCAATGATTATCAATGTGATAAACTAAGTGCAAGCACAAAACCCTCGCCCATACAAAGGTTTGTACAACTCAGCCATCACATGATTCTTCAATTGAAATCCCACCTAACTCTATCTTGCTCATAACTTGCTCTTTACTCGATACGAATTTTCCGCATCACATCATTTATAACTCCTCATGAGTTAACCTCGTACTATATCATAGTACATTCGCGTTATAGCATCAAACTATAACAATTCCATCATTACAGACCATCTGTCTTTCAACTTTAAAAGATCCCGTCATGACCTTATTCTATAATCATCTCCCATATGATTCTTTCTTATCTCATTATCGTTTTGTTTTAAAAACTTCTTATCTTTACCTATCATCATGTCATATCATGACTTCTATGATTTTAATCTTATAAACTTTGTCTATTCATCGTTATTCGTCATCTTTATTATTGGAGTTAGGTAACTCCTGATTCTCATCTTCATATCTCTTCAAGATTCTTCTTTGAATCTTCTTGTTTATTTAACAACTCTTCTTTTAAGAATTTCTAACTTCGTTCATAAAGTTCAACATTTTATTCGAGTTTTATTCCTCGTTATTCTCACCTTCTTCCTATAACATTTCTAGGACTTAACTCATTCTATACTTCTACGTATGTGAAAGGAATCACCTTTTCGTTATACGTAACTTAACTTCTCATTCTCTAAGGTCATAGCCTAAGGTACTCTTACCTAAGGTGTATAACCTATCAGCTTTGATACCAACTGTAACGACCCCAAAATTCATACAATACAACTCTCGACATCGGTCGTTAACAATACATCCTTATTCAGACTTTACATCATTAATCTATGATACAATCACTAAAAATACGGAATATTTAAAACTTTTATATTATTCCTTCTTTATTATCCCTGAATCTCAACCTTTATCATTACATAACTTTGATTCAACATTATTTCATGAATCGCTTCGTCAGAGTTATTATAAACTAAAACTTACAACCACATTCAATAACCTTATACATCGGATAAAATTTAAACTTTACAACTCAACATCTGTTAGGCATCATACATTATCAAGTACATTATCTGAAACCTTAAACAGGGTCCAAAATAAAAATAATTCAGCCAAAGTATATAAATCTTCATGCGTTACATCTGATTCATTTCTTTCAAGTAGCACATAGCGTTACCTTGAATCCTTAACCTGCAAAAGTGATTATTTGCAAGAATGAGCTCGACAGCTCAGCAAGATCTAACAGCTTTCATGCATCACATAGCACATAAATACATGCTCAACATACATCTCATAATAATTAAAGTAACATGGCCTACATGCTCTACTTCACATAACAAATATAAAGATTGAGTTCCTTACTCAATCAACATTCTTTAATCAATCAATGTAGTCATAAATTGACTTTAACATTTCATGTTTACGACACATATACAACATATCATGCTATTTACAAAATAATTTAAAACAGTTCATCATCAAATTCACGTAGAAAATAAGAACTGAAAGACTTGCCTTGATCGTTGTTTACCAATAACAGTTTAACAGCTTACAGATATCTGCACTTCACGTGCCCTACACAATTATATAATTATGTACATCAATTATCAGTCACATAACAATGCATATTAGTTATAACGTAAACTTTACTCTACATCTCATAACCCTTCCTATTATCAATACACAATGTTCAATTTGATTGTGTTAACTATCGACTTATATTTCACTATAATTCCTTTTCGTAATATTTGAAATTCGTTCAAGTGTTTAAGTCCTGCCAGGACTACCTATTGGTTTTATATTAACCACATTTCATATATTATAATATTCATTTCATTAGAATCGAAATACTATTTAAGTGTATTACCACATTACACGGCGTTTCTACGTTTATACGTCACACGCCTAACTCGCCTCTTTTGCATGCTCCTATATTGGGTTACATTACTCTATAATATTTCACTGTTATAAAAACATAATATTAAACAAGGTCATACACACTCGTTACGGCGTTGAGACGCTTGCACGTCCATACGCCAAACTTGCCTATTCGAACACCCAAACGACACGCATTTGCGCACGCTTAGCACGCCCAACCGAATTGTCTAATACTCAAGGATTAATGCTAAGTATTATTATAATACCTAATAGTCATGTTATGAAAGTTAGAACATCATTTTACATGATCGGGAGCATTACATGTGCTTACGTGCATGCCCGACGCCCTCCGATTGCCTCCAAAAACACATCAGTCCCAAAACTGACCATTTTGACCCTAACTAACGACCTCAAATTGAAAAACTTAAAGAACGAAAGTTGTAGGTCTACTCGTTCTCGTTCCGGATCATCTTGAATCACCTCAATCCGAGTTCGTATAAAAAAGTTATGGCTGTTTTACCACAGAAGGTCAAAACAGTCCCCGACTAACTTTCCTCCCGGCGCAGCTGCGCCCCAATCAGCCTTGGGGGCAGCGCAGCTGCGCCCCTGGCAGCGTGTTACCCGACTTTTTCCTCCAGTATGTTGTTCTGGCGAATTTTCTAACCCTTTCCTCCTTCCCATCTTCATAAATTGTGTTATACACATCCAATTGAGTCCGTTTTCGACTCTATGGATTCGTAATTCATAGAACTACGACATAACAAGGATATTCATAATTTATAGAAACATTAAGAACCTAAATTTTTACTCAAAACTCATGTTCATATTAGTATTACATGTTTTAACATGTTTTAGCGAAATCATTCACCACAAATTCGATTCCTAACCAAATCAATCCGTTTAAACTTCATTGTTTTCGTCTTTCAACATACTAACAACATCTATAATCAATTTCAGATTACACAATTGATTTAACCATCAATTTAAGCTTGAAAATAGACCAAAATACATATACTAAGCCATAACCCAAATTTCTTCATCTTCCAACACATCTTTATGAATTTGATTTCTTAAAAATCACTTTTAGATTATATAGAACGGATTAAACATAACCATTAACATATATAACTAATATCTTAACAAATTAAACATAGAAATCCAATTTCTCAACGAAAACTCAAAAGAATGAAAAAAATAGATTAATACCTTTTGATTCTTCTAAACCTTGTCTAGATGAATTGAAAAACCTTGTTTCTTTTGATTTTTTTAGCATCTCTTCTTCTCCAATTTCACAGAGGACTTCTATTCTCTCTCATTCTCTCCTCTGTTTCTCCCTTTCTCTTTTCTTCTTTCAGTTTAGGCTTAGAAACGAAACTCGTAACTCATATAACTGATAATATAATACGTATATTACTAATACTTATTATATTACTTAATATACAATTAAATTAGGGGTTATAGAAATCCAAAAGCCACAAATCCATGTTTGGCTAGCCCCTTCAAACATCCTTTTAATTTATTTTAATAATTCTCCTTATCATATGGTATATCTTCTTTTCTCTAAATGTCACACTTTAACTATGTTGCTAAATTATTTAGCTAACTACATTGAATAATTATACGATTATAATATGTATAACTATTACTCCATACATTACGAAATTATATACATAACCCTCAACTTAAAATAACCCTTTCCATTAAAATAATTAATATTTATTACCTTTATTTTAATTAACTCACATGAATTATATAATTATAATATATAATTATTTAATTCATTTTCTCGCATAACTTGTCTCAATACAATTTATTTAATCCATACATCTAATTACTACTTAAATATTAATCAATTTATTTAATACTATCATACTTAAATAAATTATTCCATAATAATTTTCATTGAATATTTATTTTACTCCATAAATATTTTAACTAAAATATTTATTTTATTTGATAAATATTTTAATTATTTACGAGATTCACAATCGTATTACACTAACATATTACGTTTATAGGTAACATACCATCCTCTCTCATTTTATCAAAATAAATATATTCACATTACTTCATTATTTCATTAAGTGAATTACTCACATCATTTATGAAATTTAATTCATAACAATTATAGTGCCAACAAGGCATAATAATCAAATTATATTATTTCATAATATAATATCAACTTAATTAGATTAACTAATCTTATTCAGTTAATTTCCTTTCCGTAATAACTTCATTTAATTTCTTCAATAGTTAAATTAACTATTAAACCTCATCATCCCAATATATGAATATATATATATATATATATATATATATATATATATATATATATATTTACTTACACGCAAAATATGCCATAATAAGAATTTCATTCATTAAATTCTTATTTTAATAATTTTTGAAAATTCGGGTTGTCACAGATAGTAGTACAAGTGATCCTTGGACTTGAGATCATCATAGTATCTTGTGTAATGAATTATACTTTGACTTATTCCTTAAGGCCCTTATGTTATATAAAAGGGTATGCTTGGGTATAATGAGTTACATATGGATATAATGAATGATCAATAAAGAATCTACCACTTCTAGTAAAAGAGGAGATATGTCCTGTGAGATTCGTTAAATGACAACCTAGGAATCCTTGGCCAAGGTGGAATGAAATTAGAAAGGAGTTTCTAATTTGCATTATATGGAGTTGTGCATTTTTTTAATCGAAATACATATAATTAAATAAAATAAGACTTGATAGTAAATCCATGTCTTATATTTAATTGAGACATTGTATGGTGGAAGGATTGAATTATACGGTAACTATTAACTCACAGGTTCTTTTATGATTAATGTTGAAATCTATATTATCTGGAAAGTCGTTGATCGCTAGGGAGGCTTATCCCTATTGTAGAATAAGTATTATTTATTTAAATAGATTATTAGTTTAATTTATTTATTTAAATAAGATTAGAATTGTTCTAATTGATTTATTCACAACCGATTTAATATGGAGAACCTAAAGGGTCACACCATAAAAGAAAGAAGAATTATTTAAGAAGATAACTGCATAATCGTAATAATACATTAAGTGTAATTAATTTAATATATGGTGATAGAATAAATTAAATAGCTTAATGTTTATTATTTAATAGTTTAGAAATATTAAATATAAAATAATAAGAGAAGTCTTATTAATATTATTATTATTGTTTTAATCCTAAAGGAGATTAGGAATTAATTTAATATATGTACTCTCACTCATTCCTAATGAGATTAGGAGTCAAATTAATTTAAGAGTTTAATTAATTAATTCTAATATGTTGGGAAGCCCAATTAATTAAAAGAGTTTAATTAATTAATAAATGAAACCCAATTCTAATTAGATTAGTAGGGTTAACCTAATATCTATATAAGAGAGTCTTATATCAGATATAATACAAACGTGATTCCAAGAGTTGGAGAGTACCACATATTTTCTATAGAGATTAGAAAAAGGGTTTAGCCAACCACCTATCTTCCTGAGTAATTCCTCTTCCTTGGTGGATCACCTCTAGAGGCCAAACACTTGGGTGGCTAACGTTGATGAAAGGAAGGAGCCACTATAGAAAATTCAAGGTGATCAAGGAGAGCAAGGAGTAGAACTTATACCTGTGGAAGCTTGATTCTACAATGGAATGATTCTGATTCATCCTTACTTTTCTGTTATTTGATAATTGAGCACAAAGTATGATTATGGTATGGGTTTTTATAAAAACTTTAAAATTTTATGTTTCGTGCTTCCGCCCTTTAATTGTGTAATTTGATTGCATGTATGCGTTACGTACAAACCCAATAGTAGTATCAGAGCCTAACTTTGTGCTAATTATCAATTTTATAATTCCATGTATGCATTAATGTAAGATTCGATCGAATTTTATTGACAAAAATCAAAAAATCTGCATTCTGCGACGAACAGCGCTGTCGCATCGCGTCCCAGTTCATTCTGGGCACGGGCGCGCTGTCTGTATTTCGAACCAGTGCATAGTGCGGCCGCGCCGCGTCCTAGTTCGTTCTGGGTGCTGGCGCGCCGTAGGCAGATTATGAAAAATTTTATTTTTCTATTAAATAAGTAAATGGTTTATTTAATTTATAAAAGTTTAAAATAAAGATGTTTATTTTATCTGAAATATGATTTCAAATTATTAAAATTAAAGGAGTTTAATTTGGATTTGTTTTTGATTAAAATAAAAGAGTTTATTTTGTTTCAAAAATAAAATTTAGCAAAATTTTTGTCCATTAAATGACATCGATCTAAATATGGAATGGTTTTATTATTCATGAGATGAATGGTTATTTATTGATGCATATGTTGATGTGTGTGATAATAACTAGGGTTGATTATGGACTATTGACCAATGTGATTGGATTTTATTTTAGATAAATGCTTGAATGAATGAGTTTTATTAAATGGGGTCTGCGTAGCTCGTCTTTTCTAGTTATTTTCTCGATGTAAATTCTATCTCCCTCCTATTTACTTTTCCTTGACTGCTAATCAAGGTTTCTATTTAATTTTAAATATTTTATGTAATAGAGATAGTTAAAATTATCTTGAAGAAATTGGAGACTAAGAAGCAAGAAGCGCGTGAAGACCCGTTTGTATGGATCCCGGGTTTAAATGTAATAGTTACGTTTAAATTTAAATTCTTGCACTCCTAGGTTTGACCTTTTGGTTCACTTGGTGGCTCTAGTGAACCAAACTAGAATAAAAGTCCATAATCAATCCGGGTGGAATATAGTATTCTATATGTGCATGCTAAGTATTATATATATTATATTTTATGCAAACTTGCTTCCCATGTTTAATAAAATGACACGTATTTTATAAATATATGCGCATGCGCGCTAAATAAGATGAGACAAATAATAACAAACCCCTCAAAGAAATTATATTAAGTCCGAAGCGTTCAATGATATTTGGAATATCGAATGTCACCTTCTAGCATGATAAATTAATAGAGTATTAAATATTTAATATGAGTTTGTTGTGCTATCCACAAGGCGAGTATTGCGTATTTAAGATATTAATTTAATCACATTTGATGCTTATCAAGAAAATTGAACAATATTATTTTGTTGTGCTATCCACAAGGACAAATATTTTTCTTTTTTGAATTTATGGAAGTGCTAGGCTGGACTTAACTTAAATCATTTTAGTTCGGATGTGCACACACTTGACCATTATGATTTAAGAGGCAAAATAAAAAGGAGTTACATATTGATGTAATTGACAAGAGTTGTCTAGCTATTTATTTATATATCGTTTGTTGTGCTATCCACAAGGCTATATACATTTGAAATGAGATCCTTATTCTCACTAGTAAATCTTTAATTAGATGTTCCGAACTATATAAGTGAGGGTAATATAGTTTGATGAAAATAGTGGAAAATACCAATTTAAAATAAAGACCTAAATTTATTTTGATATGTAAAATTAATTAAATGAATGTTTGCTAAAATATTGTCTTTTCACATGCAAAATTTTAAAAATGTCAAAATCACTTATTTCACTACGTGGCATACTTGATGCTAATAAACTTAACAGGCCGAATTACTCGGGCTGGTTAAGAAATTTGAGAATAGTTCTCACTGCTGAAAAGATTTCTTACGTCTTAAATTCACATGTCCCTGGAACTGTTCCAGAATCAGCCTCTGAGAAGAGATTGCCACCATTGTAAAGTGGCAAGATGATGCATCTGTGGCTTAATGCAACATGCTCGCATCCATGAATAATGAGCTTCAGCGTCAGTACGAAAACATGGATGCTCCTACTATGCTGGTTTACCTCAAGGAGTTATATGGTGAACAAAGTAGGACTGCTAGATATGAGATATTTAAGGAGCTCTTCTGATCTTAGATGACCGAGGGAACCGCCATCGAGACTCATATCCTTAGGGTGATCAATCTGATTAAACGCCTTGGACAGCTTGGGTTCGTCATAGATGGGGAGTTGAGTCAAGACTTGGTCTTGCAGTCACTCATTGAGACCTTCTCGCAGATCGTTGTTAATTTCCACATGAATAAGTTAGATGTCAGCTTGCCTGAATTACTTAACATGTTGAAAACTGCAGAAGGTCACTTCCCATCCAAGAAGAACCATGTCTTGATGGTGGATTCTTCCAATAAAAGGAAGAGGCCCAAGGTGTTTTTTGAAAAGAAGAAATCTAAGAAGGCTAAGGGAAAGGTGAACTTAAAGGAACAAAAAAAACCTGATCCAGCTGGCAAAGGAATGTGCTTCCATTGCAACGAGCCGGGACACTAGAAGAGTAACTGCAAGAAGTTTCTAGCAGAGAAGAAGCTTGGAGAAGCTTCGACTTTTAATCAAGGTTTGTTCATGATTGAAATTAATTTTTCTGAAAGTCATAATTCTACTTGGGTAATGGATACCGGCTGTGGTTCTCACATATGTAATACTGTGCAGGGACTGGTCAGAAGTAGAAAGCTGAGCAATGATGAGGTCATCCTACGAGTGGGAAATAGAGCAAAGGTTGCTGCATTAGCTGTAGGGACTTATTGTTTAGCAATGCCTTCGAGCAAGTCCATTTATTTAAATAATTATTATTTTGTTTTGAATATCATTAAAAATATTACTTCTATTTCCGTATTAGATATGGAAGGATTTGACATTATAATAAAAAACAACAGTTGTTCTATTTATAAAGACAATATTTTATATGGTGTTGGTAATCTGCGGAATGGACTTTATATACTTGACTTGCTTGAAAATATACTTCAAATAGAACTAACTAAGAAAAGGAAAAGAGATGATGTTAATTATACCTATATGTGGCACTGTAGACTCGGTCATATCAATGAAACAAGATTATCCAAGTTGCATAAGGATAAGCTCCTAGAGCTATCTGATTATGAATCATATCCAACTTGTGAATCTTGTCTCATGGGTAAAATGACTAAATCACCTTTTAGTGTAAAAGGAGAAAGAGTTACAGAGTTGTTAGCATTGATTCACACAGATGTTTGTGGACCTATGACAACGAATGCACGGGGTGGGTATTCTTATTTTATTACTTTCATTGATGATCACTCAAGATTTGGATATGTGTATTTAATGAAATACAAATCAGAATCATTTGAAAAGTTCAAAGAGTTCAGTAGTGAAGTAGAGAAACAAACGGGCAAGAGTATTAAGATTCTTCAATCAGATCGAGGTGGAGAATACTTAAGCGATGAGTTTCTCAATTGTCTCAAAGAAAATGGTATAATCTCACAATGGACTTCACCAGGTACACCACAGTTAAATGGAGTATCTGAAAGGAGAAATCAAACATTGTTGGACATGGTTCAATCCATGATGAGTTTTACCGATCTTCCAATTTTATTCTGGGGTTATGCCCTAGAAACGGCTGTATACCTACTTAACAAGGTACCTACCAAATCCGCCCCAAAGACTCCATATGAGATGTGGAAAGGGAGGAAACCAAATCTTAAGCATGTTAAGACTTGGGGTTGTCCAGCTTATGTCAAAAAATTTGAAAATGATAAGATACAGACTAAATCTGACAAGTGTAGATTTGTGGGATATCCTAAAGAAACCGAAAGGTATTATTTCTATTCTCCAACTTATCAAAAGATGTTTGTTGCAAAATATGCTGCCTTCTTGGAAAAGGAGTTTATCCATGAAGGGATTAGTGGGAGTAAGATATATCTTGAAGAAGTTCAAGAACCACAAATTACTACGGATCAAAGTCAGGTACCTGACCAAGTAGAAGAACCTACTGTACCACACCCTATTCATAAATCTAGAAGAGTACCGAAGATACCTGAGAGGTATGGATTCGTCATAGAGGATGACGATGAGGTACACATCATGAATGATGATGATCCATTGAATTACGAATATGCTATGAGTAATAAAGACTCTGGGAAATGGCTTGAAGCCATGAAATCCGAAATGGACTCCATGGATGAAAACCAAGTATGGACTTTGGTTTCACCACCTGAAGGCATTAAACCTATTGGGTGTAAATGGGTCTTTAAAAGCAAGACTGGAGCGGACGGTAAGGTAGAGACCTATAAAGGTCGACTGGTTGCAAAAGGTTTCAAAACAAAGACAAGGAGTTGACTATGATGAAACCTTTTTACCAGTAGCTATGCTCAAGTCCATTCAAATTTTTGTTGCGATTGCAGTTTATAACGACTATGAGATCTGGCAGATGGACGTGAAAACGGCCTTCCTCAATGGAAAACTTGAGGAGGATGTGTATATGACACAGCCAGAGGGATTTGTTTCAAAGGTTGGAACAATCAAATCTGTAAGCTGCAATGATCCATTTATGGATTGAAGCAAGTTTCTCGTAGATGGAACATTCGTTTTGATGAGACAATCAAAGAGTTTGATTTTATCAAAAATAAGGATGAACCATGTATGTACAAGAAGGTGAGTGGGAGCGCAGTTTCTTTCCTTGTATTATATGTTGATGATATATTACTGATAGGGAATGACATTTCTATGCTTCAATTGATTAAAATCTGGTTATCTAAACACTTCTCCATGAAGGACTTGGGAGAAGCCTCCTATATTTTGGGGTTAAAGATCTATAGAGATAGATCTAAAAGGATGCTTGGCTTATCCCAAGGAACGTACATTGATACGATGCTAAAGAGGTTTAGCATGGAAGATTCCAAAAGAGGTCTCATGCCGATGAGCCATGGAATAAATCTCTCCAAGAAACAGGCCCCAAAGACATTTGAGGAGAGAAATCGTATGAGTAAGATCCCTTATGCTTCTGTAATAGGATCTATCATGTACGGTATGATATGTACAAGATCGGATGTCGCTCATGCACTTAGTGTAAAGAGCAGATATCAGTCGAATCCAGGAGAAGAGCACTGGAAGGCAGTGAAGAATATCCTAAAGTACTTACAAAGGACTAAGGATATGTTTCTTGTCTACGGTGGGTCTGAATTAAAACTCGAGGGCTTCACGGACTCAAGTTTTTAAACGGACCAAGATGACAATAAATCTGTTTTGGGGTATGTTTTTACCTTGAACGGAAGCGCAGTGAGTTGAAAGAGTTTCAAGCAGCAAACACTTGCTGATTCAGTAACAGAGGCAGAGTATATAGCTACGAGTGAAGCAGCAAAAGAAGCTGTTTGGATGAAAAAGTTCATAACAGAACTTGGTGTGTTTCCTAGCATTGGAGAAGCAGTCCCCGTATACCGTGACAACACCGGAGCAGTTGCACAGGCTAAGGAACCCAGGTCTCATCAGAAATCTAAACACGTATTGCGGTGATTTACTTAATCAGGGAGATCATTAAAAGAGGAGATGTCACCTTGGAGCGTGTAGACTCTCAAGACAACATTGTAGATCCATTTACTAAAGCTTTAACACAACAGCAGTTTGATCGTCACTTAGAGAAGCTAGGTATAAGATACCATGGCGATTGGCTTTAGTGCAAGTGGGAGATTGATAGTAATGTGCATACAAGCCAATCATGTATGATGATAAAGCATATACTTTGTGAACAATCTTATTTATTTATTAATAAAAGTATTCATTTATTAAAGGCAATTAATTATCTACGTGATGCTGTTTTTATAATATGCAAATAACCCATAGTTTTAAGCAATGCTTTTAGAATCATGATGTTGATCATGCTAATGAGATTTAAATTCTTAGAAAGCTTAAAACTAAAATAGTTCCCAATCATGGGATTACTAAAAAGGAGATTAGTATATCCGGATAGATTGGTACATATGTTGCTTGATCATTGGATAAAGATGATTGATCTCATGATCATTTGTGTGGAGACACTAAAGCAAGTATGTAGGTGCTTATTGGAGAATAAGTTCACTGAACGTAACTCGCTATGGAATCCCTAATGGTGTTTTACTTGTCTGTCAATAGGAATTCCTAATGTGATAGTAGTACAAGTGATCCTTGGACTTGAGATCATCATAGTATCTTGTGTGTAATGAATAATACTTTGACTTATTCCTTAAGGCCCTTAGGGTATATAAAAAGGTATGCTTGGGTATAATGAGTTACATATGGAGATAATGAATGATCAATAAAGAATCTACCACTTCTAGTAAAAGAGGAGATATGTCATATGTGATTCGCTAAATGACAACCTAGGAATCTTTGGCCAAGGTGTAATGAAATTAGAAAGGAGTTTCTAATTTGTATTATATGGAGTTATGCATTTTTTTAATCGAAATACATATAATTAAATAAAATAAGACTTGATAGTAAATTCATGTCTTATATTTAATTCGAGCATTGTATGGTGGAAGGATTGAATTGTACGGTAACTATTAACTTACAGGTTCTTTTATGATTAATGTTGAAATCTATATTATCTAGAAAGTCGTTGATCGCTAGGGAGGCTTATCCCTATTGTAGAATAAATATTATTTATTTAAATAGATTATTAGTTTAATTTATTTATTTAAATAAGATTAGAATTTTTTTAATTGATTTATTCACAACCGGTTTAATATGGATAACCTAAATGGTCACACCATAAAAGGAAGAATTATTTAAGAAGATAATTGCATAATTGTAATAATGCATTAAGTGTAATTAATTTAATCTATTGTGATAGAAAAAATTAAATAGCTTAATGTTTATTATTTAATATTTTAGAAATATTAAATATAAAATAATAAGAGAAGTCTTATTATTATTATTATTTTAATTCTAAAGGAGTTTAGGAATTAATTTAATATAAGCACTCTCACTCATTCCTAATGAGATTAGGAGGCAAATTAATTAAAGAGTTTAATTAATTAATCCCAATATGTTGGGATGCCCAATTTATTAAAAGAGTTTAATTAATTAATAAATGAAACCCAATTCTAATTAGATTAGAAGGGTTAACCTAATATCTATATAAGAGAGTCTTATATCAGATATAATACAGAGATTAGAAAAAGGGTTTAGCCAACCACCCATCTTCTTGAGTAATTCCTCTTCCTTAGTGGATCACCTCTAGAGGCCAAACACTTGGGTGGCTAGCGTTGATCAAAAGAAGGAGCTACTACAGGAAATTCAAGGAGATCAAGGAGAGCAAGGAGTAGAACTTGTACCTGTGGAAGCTTGATTCTACAAGGGTATGATTCTGATTCATCCTTACTTTTTTGTTATTGATAATTGAGCACAAAGTATGATTATGGTATGGGTTTGTATAAAAATTTTAAAAACCTATGTTTCGCGCTTCTGCCCTTTAATTGTGTAATTTGATTGCATGTATGCGTTACGTACAAACCCAACAAAGAGATCCTTAATACCAATCCAGGTAGCATTGTACAAATTAGGACTGATCAGGGCACTCCAAAAAGGTTTCAAAGGATGTATATCTGTTTTGATGCTGTGAAGATGAATTAATTGGAGGGTTGAAGGTCTATTATTGGGCTTGATGGTTGTTTTCTAAAGACATATTGTAGAGGGGAGCTGTTAACTGCAATAGGTAGAGATGCTAACAACCAGATGTACCCAATAGCTTAGGCTGTGGTGGAAAGTGAAAATAAAGACAGTTAGAGCTAGTTTTTAAATTTGTTATGCAATGATGTTGGATTAGAACAAGGCGAAGGATGTATATTAATTACTGATCAACAAAAGGTGCAGTTTGATTTTATTTTTATTGCATCTTGACAATTATTTGCATTACACATTTATGTCATTATACTAACAAAATTATTTGCATATTGGCATAGGGTTTGATGCCTACTATTCAGGAACTACTACCCCAAGTAGAGCATAGATGTTGTACAATGCACATCTATGCAAATTGGAGAAAAAAGTTCCCTAGGGCAGCTTTAAAGGTGACATTCTGGAAGGCATCGAAAGCCAACAATCTTGCTAATTTTTGAAAGGCAATGAAGGACATCAGGAAGGAGTCAAAGGATGCACACACTGCCTTGATAGGTATCCCTCCTAAACTTTGGAGTAAGGCTTACTTTGATACCACCACCAAATGTGATGCAGTGACAAATAATATGTCAGAGTGTTTTAACAGTTGGATCATAGAGGCTAGGTATAAACCCATCTTAACAATGTTTGAAGACATAAAAACTCAGGTAATGGAGAGAATCCATATAAAAAGAGATCAGATGCTAAAAAGTGATGGAAAATTAAGTCCTAGGATTCTAACTAAAGTGAATAGGTCTATTGAATTGACAAGGGTACTGTGAAAACCACTGGGATGGGGGGTATATGTATGAGGTGACTAATAAGTATGGTAAATATGTGGTAGACATAGTGAAACATACTTGCTATTGTGGGGTGTGGCAATTGTCTGGAATACCTTGCCATCATGCTGCTACTGAGATACTTCATCAAGAGAGGCTAGTTGAGGATTTTGTGGACCCTTGTTACGACATTGAAACCTATCTCAAGTCATATAATCACCTGTTAAAGCCCATGAGTGGTAGCAATGGTTGGCCTACCACTAACTTACCAATCTTGTTGCCTCCGTTGACTAAAAAATTGGCTGGAAGGCCAAAGAGATGTAGAAGGAAAAATCCAAATGAAGAACCAAAGCAGACTGGTAAAGTTTCAAGGAAAGGGACTCCAATGATGTGTTCCAAATGCAAGCAATATGGACATAATAAATTTGGTTGTAGGAACACACCTGCCCAAGCCCAACCTACTGTCTAAAGGCCAAAGCTCAATGTGAGTTATTTCTTATTTGTATCATTTATATGTTTCCTTCAATTTTAGAATGTACATACTGACATTTGGGTCATAAACAGGTGAAAAGAAAATAAGGCAATATAGCTGGAAATGAGCCTGCAACTGGTGAGAGGAGTGCAACTGTGAGACAGAGATCAGGAGATGGTAGTGGAACACAATCTGCAATTAGCACTGTAGATGGGGGACAGTTCAGGCAGACACAATGGACGTACATCTTTTCACTATAAGAAAAAGGCTTATTAGCAATTGCCCATCTGCGTCCGTTATCGGTCACAGATAAGTATCGGCGACCGAATACGGTTGCAGATATTCTGGACGCTGACTGCACGTCGATGAACAATTTTAGCGACCGAAAAGTCAGCTACCGACATATAGCAACTGATGTCATCCCTAAGCTGAGTCAGGTCTCATTGTTGACGTGGTCCATGTGTCAACTTCCATAGAGTGAAGGGTTGTCAAATTCGATATTTTTTTACTCGTAGTCTTATCTGACTCAAGGTCTGCATGTACTAAATGTGCAATAGAGATTGTACCCATGGTATGAGAGACAAAGGAAGAGTTGCAGGAAATTCAATAATTTCCAGTAAGTATTTCACCATACTGTACTTTCTCTCGAATTCCCAGAACAAAGTGGTTAATTCCCGAACCGTTTAACCACTTTGTTCAGGAATTCAACAAGATGTACAGTTGAATTAATTGAACCACTTATTGAGAACTACTGAATTTCATGCAACTCTCAAGGAGTCTCTTATATTTCATGCAAACCTTGAGTCAGATAAGACTATGAGTAAAAAATGTCTCAGTTGACAACCCTTCACTCTATGGCAGTTGATTTTGCAAAAACAGGAGTAACAGCTGAAAGGCCTAGGGCTTTAAAATCGTGGATGTTTCCCGATTTCATAGAGAGGTGGGACAAACCAGCTTTTACACTTCTCAAGGAGTATTGGGGGGAAACTTTATCGTGCTAGTCTTGAATCTATAGTGAATGAGAAGTCGCAATTTGTTTGTTCACAGAATATAATATCATCAAGATGTGTATATAAAATAGTGAAAGATATATATGTTTATATACTCAAATGACAACGCTTAAATTAAAAAAAATAGAATGACAATGATTTAATAAAATAAATAAAAGAGAGAACATACTCTATCAATAACTCAACTGCAGCATCCTTAAGACCGACTTATTTCGAATGTTTTATAACCAAATATCAACATTTTCTTGGAAAATACTTTCTCTCACAATCTTTATCATGAAAGTATAATATGAATCTGCGATCAACCTAATTAGTCTTGAATCTGACTCCACAAAGCAATATCTCTGAAATACATACAACAAATTGGAGAAAGATAAATGTGTGCACTTGCTGAAATATAACTTGTCACAATTAGATAGAAACTTCAAGTTATATATAATGTAAAACAAATACGTACCTTCATCATCGCCCATGAGTAATGATTACTAGGAGAAGAGTCAAGAACTTCCTTGTATGCAGGATTCGACATAGCAGTTGCAGCTAATACTCCAACAGGTTCCTCGACAGCCAAAAAAATATGGGTCTTGTAGTTCCTGTTTGTGTCTTATACTCGAATAATAAGTTAATTGAATTACTGCGGACATTCCTCACTGTTCCATCATAATAGAAGACAACATCTTGAAGGAGGGCCATTAAGCTATTGAACAGAACGTCTCACCTCTTTTTCTGTGAGAACTACCAATCTGAGGAATTAGGAGTGGTTAGAAGCTGTCTATGTCATGGATTAGACCCATATCAGGCGATCATTTATTCATAGTAGAGAAGTTATCATTCGTTCTATACTATGAATGAATCATCGCCTGATTTGGGTCCAATCCATGACATAGACATCTTCTCACCACTCCGAATTCCTCAGATGGGTAGTTCTCATAGAAAATAAGGTTTTGACGTTCTGTTCAACAACTTAATGGCACTCCTTCGGGATGTTGTCATTTGTTATGATGGAACAGTGAGGAATGTCCACAGTAATTCAATTAACTTATTATTCGAGTATGGGACACAAACAGAAACTGCATGACCCATATTTTTTTTGGCTGTCGAGAAACCTGTTGGAGTATTAGCTGCAACTGCTGTGTCGAATCCTGCATACAATGAAGTTCTTGACTCTTCTCCTAGTAATCATTACTCATGGGCGATGATGAAGGTACATATTTGTTTTACATTATATATAACTTGAAGTTTCTATCTAATTGTGACAAGTTGTATTTCAACAAGTGCACACTTTCATCTTTCTCGAATTTATTGTATATATTTCAGAGATACTGCTTTGTGGAGTCAGATTCATGACTAATTAGGTTGATCGCAGATTCATATTATACTTTCATTATAGCGATTTTAAGAGAAATTATTTTCCAAGAAAATGCTGATATTTGGTTACAAAACATTCGAAATAAGTCGGTTTTAAGGATGCTGCAGTTGAGTTATTAATAGAGTATGTTCTCTCTTTTATTTATTTTAATTAAATCATTGTCATTCTATTTTTTTAATTAAATCGTAATATTTTATTTATTTATTTTGTAATCTATTATAAAATAATGCTACTATCACATAATTTTGGGTCACATAATGCTCACATACACACACGCATACTATGTGTATGTGAGCTTTGCGTGACCCAAATTATGTGATAGTAGCATTGCTCTATTTATGTTATATCATGAATTATGTTATGTTATGATATATTATGGTACATTATTTTATTTTATTTTGTATTATATTATCTTATATTATACAAAGTAATATAAAATAATGTTATTATATTATGCTATATTTGTGTAAAACTAAGTAAATTAATGCTACTTAATTTATTTTAATTAGTATTGGGAAACTAAGTAATATTAACTAAGTAAATACTACTTAGTTATAAATTTAGTAGTGAAAACTAAGTAAATGCTACTTAGTTTACTTAGCTGATTTTAGTAAGGGAAAATTAAGTAAACTAAGGAAATTTATTTTTTTATTTTCTTTACTTTAGTTTGTATTATTTTCTGTTATTTTATTTTATTTATATGTTATTATATTTAATTTAATATAGATTAATATTTAATTTATGTATTTTAGTAATTAATATTATATAATAATACACTAACATAAGCCTCAATATCATATTATGAACATGCATGCACTGAAATTGCACAAATTAAAGTCAAATTGAAACTAAATATCACATATATATAAATCTAACCCAAATTCAAACTAAATAGTCAAATCAAACACATATAAACACATAATATGCAATATATATAATTCCAAATCAAACCCAAATTGAAAATATATATAGATGAAAGAGAGAGAATGAATACCTAGGTGGGATTGTCGGCGGCGACGGACGACGGGCGGCGGCTCCATCTTCTCCTTTCCTCTTATCCCTTTTTCAGCTTTCTGTTCACGTCTGCAGAAGATTAGAGTTGATTGTATTTAAAAGGATCAGCGACCGCCTTTGGCGACCGCATGTGGTCACCGATTTTAATTGACTTGACGGTCGAGCTGCTGAGGAAGTCAAACCGTTCTGCGACCACTATCTGCAACCGGGTGCGGTCGCAGACTTGAATTAATTTCCCCCGCTAACCCAGGAGCCAAAATTAAAGGCAGTAAATTCAATTTGGCGACCACTTAGCGACCGCACGGTGGTCGCTAATACCAAATAGCGACTACTTTGGATAACTATCGCTAATAGCGGTCGCTAAGTCTGATATTAGCGATCGAATACGGCGGTCGCAGATACTATTGGTCGCTGAAGGACCTTTTTCTTGTAGTGTTTGGGACAAATTTATGTTGGTTTATATTTTAATGATGACAAATATTATTGGATTTCTTTTATTTAGTGGACTTATGTTTTCTTAATTATTTGGGTTGTTTTAAATATGCTTGTATATGATAGTATTGGCCCAACTTGAAATAATGGTTCATTAAAAACTATTTCTCTAATTTGGTTTTGTTGAATAAGACTTGGGTTATTATTCTGTGTAATATTTTTTCTTATAGCTGGCCCAAATTGGTTCTGCAGAATATCTTGATAGTTTATATATGGTTTATTAATATTCTTTTTTGAAAAGAAGTATTCTATTTTGAAAAAGAGTCCTTTAAGGTACTGATATGCTAAGACTTGGTAAGAAACTCTATCAGGTATATTCTCTCCTTTATTTCAGCTAGTCTAATTTGACTAGGAGTCTATATAATTGATATTGAATATACAAAATCTGTTGGGTCTCAAATATTGTTGAAATCGTGTGATCCTTCAACTATGATAGAGATATTTTAGCTAACAATTTCTTATATCCGTTGTTGCTAATCAGAGGCAAAAGAGCCGTTATTCCACTATATATATATATATATATATATATATATATCTTGGTGGCTTTAACAGAGACACAAGCTTACTACTGGAAGTATAGATCAAACTGTATACAGAGACATTCTATTTTATCAAAGCTTCCAATTGTATTACAGCTAGCAAACCATTGTATTATCTTTCTAGCTGAAAATCATTGTAATCTCATTCTATGTAATCTGAGTTCAAGCATCGTGTAGCTTGACGGGTCCAGGTGTGTGCAGGTCTATTCAAAAACAACTTTAAGGTTGTAGAGGTGCAAAAATTGCAGAGGTGCAAAAGGGGCAGAGGTGTCCATTACGGGTGAAAGCTTTCGAACAAGGAGTCATTTTTATTGTATTTAATTGGGTCATTTAATTAATAAAAAGAGTCTCCAATACTAGTTGGTATTGGACGTGGATTAGGCTACTAGACTAGAGGATAGGAGTTGAACCACGTAAAAATCTTGGTGTCATTTACTGCTATGCACTTCACTTTTCTATTTGGTTAATTTCTAGATATTTTGTTTTATTAGTTTGAACATATACTAATCCAGACACTAAAGTAGACAGGTCTAGCTGTTTGATAATAATAGACGAAGAACATAAGCTAAAGCATACGCTAAAGCAGATAGGCGTAGCTGTCTGAATTAAACCTGTTGCAAAAAATTTTAAAAAAATTTCATCATTTATCACTTTTAGCTTAAACACCTATTCACCCCCCCTCCTCTAGGTGTGCTTATTTACAGAATTACATTTGGTATCAAAGCAAGGCTCTACTAATATTGATCTTTCCAGGTCGTAGGGAAAGATCCTATGGCACACCTCAATTTTCAAGAAGGTCAATCCACAAGCCGACCACCTCTATTGCTCGGAAGTGAGAACTTCAACTTTTGGAAGTTCAGAATGATGATCTATCTCAAGTGAGACCCATGGGAATGGTGGGTTGTTAAAAATGGACCTGTCATTCCAAGACATGATGATGGTAGACCAAAGAATCTCATGGAAATGGACCCGAACAAATCATATATGGTATCTTATGATTCCAAAGCCATGAACACGCTGCTGAGTGGTATGATTCAAGCTGAAATTGATAAGGTTTCTGAATGCACTACCACAAAAGAAAATTGGGATACAATCATTATGAGTCACAAGGGAACTATTAAGGTAAAAGAAGTCAAGCTAAGCATGTTGATGCAAGAATATGAACTTTTCAAGTTAGAGAAGAATGAATCTGTCAAAGAAGCTCAAGCTAGATTTCTCACTTTGATGAACTCTCAAAGTATGCTTGGCCGGAAAATTGATCAAAGGGAAATTCACAAAAAGATACTTAGAGTCATGCCCAAACGGTTCGCATCAAAGGTTATAACTCTTCAAGACTCAACCACAATCAGTACTATGGAAACTCTCACGTTATTTGGAGAGCTTGAAGAATTCGAAAATCAACTAAAACGGTATGATGAAGAAGATGAAGGACCTAAAAAGAAGACTTTAGCTCTTCAAGCTGAAAGCTACATAGAAGGTGATGATGAAGATTTTGATGAGAAAATAGCTATGATGACTCAGAAATTGAGAGAGCTGATTAGAAAGAAGTATAAATCAAAGTTCCAAGGCAAAACATTCAACAACAAGAAAGACTTCAAGCAAAAGCCACAAGAGGATACCTATTTTGAATGTGGAAGGCCCGGACATTTCAAAAGAGTCTGTTTCCAATTAAAAAGGAAGAACAATGCAAACAATTCAAAAGGAAAAGCATTAATGACATGGAGCGACGATGAATCCAATCATTAAGATCAAGATGATGAAACGGTTCAATTGTGCTTCACCGGATTAAGCAGTCACGAATCATCCGAGGTAAACTTTGAACTTGGTGATATTACTATTTTTGATTATCTTGTTCTAAAGAATGAAAATATTCGTATTAAAGAGAAAAATGCTCACTTAAAAAATTGGATAAATGATTTAATGAAAGAAGTGGAAACTTTGATTGAATAAAAATAAGAAATAGTTAAAGATTGCACATCTAGTGAAGTATCCAAGTTAAATGCTAAAATTGACTATCTTGATAACTATAATAAAATTTTGTATAATCGTGCAAACAGATTAAATGAAGAATTCAATGATCTTAAAAAAGGAAAATGATGTTTTAAAAGAAAGTTTAAAAATGAGAGATGTTTGTATTGATGCTTTTAATGATGGAAAAATAATAAATATGCAAAATAACAATGAGGAAGAAATAATATCTTTGAAAAAGGATCTTGCTAAATTTGTTCAAGGTGAAGAAAATTTAAATATCATGTTCGGTGCTCAAAGTTCAAGCCTAGATAAACAAGGAATTGGATATAATCCTGTTAAGAACATAAAAAGCCCTACTAATAAAATTAGAGTAATAAATAATAAACCAAGGAACAAGCCTCTTTATTGCTCACCTTATGTCACTTGTAAAAGATGTGGTTTAAAAGGATATTTTGATTCTAATTGCAATAAAATAAAAATAAAACAAGTTTGGTTAAAGAAAGGAGACTTAATTACTACTAACAATGTCGGACCCAAATAGATTTGGGTACCAAAACGATGAGCTACTTCTTTGTTTTGTAGGTGCGTTTAAAAGCTAAAGTACCATCACATAAATGGGTGCTAGACAGTGGATGTTCTAGACACATGACGGGTGATAGTACTAAATTCACCTTACTAGCTACTAAGAAGGGAGGAACTGTCACCTTTGGAGATGACACCACATGCCAAATCATCTGTAAAGGTAAAGTTGGAAATGGTAAGGTTTTCATTGACAATGTTCATCATGTGGAAGAATTAAAATATAATTTAATTAGTGTCAGTCAACTAATAGACAATGGACATAAAGTAATTTTTGAAAAAGATAAATGTGTTATTATTCATGCTTCTCAAAATGTTCCTTTAATAGCTCATAGAGAAGGTAATATTTATACAATTAACTTTGAAAATCAAAATGAAGATATTTGCTTAACTGATGTTCAAGATTATACTATTCTATGGCACAAAAGGTTAGGACATGTGCATATGGAGTTGATTGACAAGTTAGCTTCCAAGAACCTTGTCAAAGGATTGCCAAAGCTAAAATATGAGAAGACAGGTATTTGTAATTCTTGTTAGTTAGGTAAACAAGAAAGAAATTCCTTTACAAGCAAGAATCAGGTATCAACTTCTTTACCTCTTCAATTATTGCATCTTGATTTATTTAGACCTGAAAGATATGCTAGCTTAGGAAATAATCATTATGCTTTTTTTATTGTTGATGATTTTTCAAGATTTACATGGGTTTTATTTTTGAAAACTAAAGATCAAGCTTTTGCAGAATTTGAAAAACTTGTTAAGAATGTTGAAACAAAACACAACCTCAAGCTAATTGGTATACGGAGTGACTATGGTGGAGAATTTGAAAAAGACTTTATACCATATTGTAGTGAGAAAGGTGTTACACATGAGTTTTCTGCCCCAAGAACACCTCAACAAAATGGTGTGGCAGAACGCAAAAATCGTACTCTTCAAGAAACTGCAAGAACTTTACTTCAAGAAAGTAAACTGCCTAAAAGATTTTGGGCTGAGGCTGTAAGTACTTCATGTCACATTTTAAATAGAGTACTGATTAGACCTTTGTTATTGAAAACACCATATGAATTACTAAATAAGAAAATTCCTAATATTAATTATTTTAAAGTATTTGGTGCTAAATGTTTTGTTTTAAATACTAATGGTAATCTTAGAAAATTCGATGGAAAATCAACCGAAGCAATATTTCTTGGTTATTCTATGCATAGCAAGGTCTACAGGGTTTACAATCTTGATAAGTCAAAAGTTGAAGAATATGTGCATGTTATTTTTGATGAAATTGACGTTGATCTGTCAAAAAATGAAAGTGAGGTTTTTGCAGGAAATGGCTATCTGATTCGTGGAACTCAGACAGCTCAATCCGAACAGCATAAGCCGTCTGCATTAGAAGGAAAAACACATGGCCCAGTAAAATGGATAGACAAAATCAGACGGCCTGAGCCTTCTGTTTTAGAAGAAAACTCAGACATACAGACTCCTAAAACCAGACAGCTCGACCCGTCTGCATTAGAAGAAAAATTAGACGATCAGCCTGATGCAGAACTTGACATTCCAGATTCTAAACCTGAAGAGCAAATGACTGCAGCAAGGCTTCCTAGATCATCTAGAACATTGAGAAATCATCCACCTAACCTGATCATAGGTGATCTTGATACTTGGATGAACACAAGAAGAAAAGCAAGGAATTATTGCGCATTTTTGGCCTTTCTTTCACAAATAGAACCAAAGAATGCCAAGGAAGCAATTCAAGATGAAAATTAGTCTATTGCCATTAAGGAAAAATTAAACCAATTCGAAAGGTGTCAGGTATGGGATCTTGTTAAACCTCTTAAAGATGCTTCTATAATTGGTACAAAATGGATTTTCAAAAATAAACTTGATGAAAATGGCATAATCACTAGAAATAAGGCTAGATTCGATTGGTAGTTCGAGGCTATAATCAACAGGAGGGTATAGATTATGAAGAAAGCTTTGCCCCTGTTGCAAGGTTGGAAGCAATAAGAATTTTATTAGCCTATGAATGTTTTAGACAATTTAAATTATATCAAATGGATGTGAAAAGTGCCTTTTTAAATGGTTACTTGAATAAAGAAGTGTATGTTAAACAACCTCCTAGATTTGAACATGAAAAATATCCACACTATGTGTTTAAATTGAAAAAGGCTTTGTATGGATTAAAACAAGCTCCAAGAGCTTGGTATGAAAGATTAAGCAAGTTTTTATTAGATAATGGTTTTAATCGCGAAAAAATTGATTCTACTCTTTTTATTAAAACCAAAAATAAAGACTTATTAATTGTTCAAATTTATATGGATGATATAATTTTTGGAGGCACTACTAACTCTTTGTGTGAGTGGTTTTCCCAATGTATGCATAATGAGTTTAATATGATCCTTATGGGAGAGTTAAATTACTCCTTGGGGCTTCAAATCAAATAATAAAATGAAGGGATTCACATTCATCAATCGAAGTATGTAAAAGAGTTATTGAAGAGATTTGGTTTTGAAAATACCAAACCAAAGTCAGCACCAATGAGTACTACCATCAAGCTTACTGCAGATGCTACAGGTAAAGATGTTGAAGTAACAATGTATCGAGGTATGATTGGTTGTTTACTTTATTTAACTGCATCAAGACCGAATATTATGTATATTATATGCCTTTGTTTTATATTTCATGATCAATCAAAAGAATCTCATCTTAAAGCGATAAAAAGAATATTTAAATATTTATCTGGCACAATTAATATTGGCTTATGCTATCCTGTATCTCCAAGCTTTGAACTAATTAGATACTCAGATGCAGATTATGCAGGGTGCCAAGTTGATAGAAAAAGCACAAGTGGAGCTGGTGAATTTCTAGGTCAAAGACTTTGGGCTTGGCACAGCAAGAAACAAACATCTGTTACCTTATCTACTACGGAAGGTGAATATTTGGCGGCAGGTAGTTGTTGTTCACAAATTCTATGGATGATTCAAACATTACATGATTTTAATGTTATTTGTGAAAATGTGCCTATTATGTGTGACAATACTATTGGTATTGTTTTATCTAAAAATCTTGTGCTTCATTCTCGTACTAAGCATATTGAAGTAAGACATCATTTTTTGAGAGATATTGTTGCTAAAGGATTAATAAAATTAGTATTTGTCCCTACTGAACATCAATTGACGGACATTTTTACAAAACCTTTAAGTGAAGAACGTTTTTGTACCTTGAGAAGAGAACTTGGAATGTCTGTTGGTGCTTAATTTTTTAAATTAGTTCCATAATAATAATTTAAAAAAATAAAAAATAAAAAAATAAAATATATATATATATATATATAAATTATATAAATTTATTTTGCATTATGTGGTATTTTTTTTACTAATTAAATCATTTATTGAGATCACATGTTTAAATGTCATGTTTGAATATATATATATGTGTGTGTGTGTGTGTGTGTGTGTGTGTGTGTGTGTGTATGTGTTATTATTCGTTTCCTGATCTAAATTCAATAAAGGTACCTTAAGCATTTTATTACAAAAAGGGGACTTTTGGGATTTAATACATTTAGTGTTTGAGCGGGAATACAACTCTAAGTGTTTTTTCTGACCCGTTCAGGTATGTCTTCTTCTAACAACTTCTCATATTCCACATCTCTCTATCTCTCTATTTTTTTTACATGAGACCAAGGGTTTTATCCCTCTTTCAAACTCCTTCTTCTGTTATTCTATCTCTCCATATCCCTTCTTCCCTTTCACAAACTAGGGCTTTCAAAGAGACTCCTATGGCAAAAACTAGTGGAGGGCATACCGGAAAGGACGCAGTTCCAAGAGAAGACACCCATGACACCTCCTCATGAGCTACTAGACTGACGAATCGGCACATTAAGCGAGCCTCAACTGATTTGGGGGTATCTTCGAAGCAATCCATAAAAAGGAAGGGTTCTTCACTGTCAAAGGGGAAATCGACCGAACCCATCCCCATCTCTGATTCTCCTTCCTCTAACCCACTAGTTTCATCTCTTCCTCACTTAAATGGTACTCCTCTAATCTTTAGATCTGCTAGATATTCTCTGCGATTCAAGAATCTTATGATGAATAAAACTATTGCTTTTGGAAAATCTGTTGATCTAGCTATATTTCAACAAATTGGGGTCACGTCGTTATTTAAAAGTGTTAATCTCTCTGCTATGTTGTTTTCTCCCAAATCTGCATATCCAATTTTAATTAAATAATTTTAGGGGAATATGTCTGTCCAGGATGATGTAGTAAAAACTTTTGTTCAAAACAAAACCCTGGTTATTGATTCTGCTATATTGGGTTTTGTTCTTAATATTCCTTACTCTAGTTTTGTCCCTTTACACTCAAAGGTCCTTTAGAGTTTGAAAATTTGACTGTTCTTGAACAGTTAAGAATTGTGAAAGAGTGTTCTTCTGCTGAATTTATTGGATTGCATACTGTTGTTGAAACAACTCCTCTGAACAATGTTATTCACAAAATCATTCGAGCTAATTTAGTACCTAGGAATGGGGGTAGGTCCAACATGACTTTCCAAGATTTAATTCTTTCTGCTTTAATAATCTCTGGTGCTAAATTTAATTTTTCTTTGCTTATGATCAAGCATATGGACAGTTGTTTGACAAACAAAACCAAGTTCTTTCCTTATGGGGGTTTTATAACAAAAATTCTTGCACACTTTGGAATTTCTTTTGTCAATGAAGAAGTTGTGCAATTATCTGATAACATTGATGAATATGTCTTGTTGTAATCCAAATTAAAAGTTAATTCTGCTGGAATTTTATCTTGGGATGTTGAGAAATTACCCCCTCCACGTTCTATTCCTTCTACTTCAAATCCTAATACAAACTCTTCTCCTGCTCCTCAGTTTGATCTCCCCGAACCACCTGTTGTTGTTCCCCCTTCCATTACTCAATTTTTTGCTCAATTTTCTGCTCTTTATCAACTTATACAAGATACGGGATCTCGTTTTAACTTTGGACTTCAGTCTATTTCCAATCAAGTCACAGAGTTGAGAGAAAAAGTTGATACTAATTCCGAAAGGTTAGAAGTTTTGGTTTATCATCACAATGACTATGTGTTTAAACTTCAAGAGTTCGACAAGAAGCTTAATGAAGTTGTCTTTGAATCTTCCACTGATGGTGCTGCATAGCTACCTCTTTTTGATGATGCCAAAGGGGGAGAAGTTTAAGGGGATGATAAGGATTTTAAGTTTTTTTTTTTTAGGTTTTTGAGATAACAAATTTATGATATGATGACTATTTGATGTTATTTTGGATAATATTTGAATATCATATTTGGATAACTGTTGGTTATTTAGTTACTCATTATTTTGGATAATATTTGAATATCATATTTGGATAACAGGTTTTGAATGATTGTTTGGGAAAATCTGGTTTTGGTGGGGATATGTTATCAATATGCTATCTGTTGGATATCATATTTTGCTTATCTATTTGTGATCTATTGGATATCATATATGGCTTTATTATTTGTTTCCCTATCTGTTATGGCTATCTTTTATGCATAAATTTAGGGGGAGCATAAATTTAGGGGAACATATAAAAGGGGATAATATTTTGTCATCATCAAAAAGGGGGAGAATGTTAGTTTATATTTTAATGATGACAAATATTATTGGATTTCTATTATTTAGTGGACTTATGTTTTCTTAATTATTTGGGCTGTTTTAAAATATGCTTGTATATGACAGTATTGGCCCAACTTGAAATAATGGTTCATTGAATACTATTTCTCTAATTTGGGGTTGTTGAATAAGACTTGGGTTATTATTCTGTGTAATATTTTTTCTTATAGCTGGCCCAAATTGGTTCTGCAGAATATCTTGATAGTTTATATATGGTGTATTGATATTCTCTTTTGAAAAGAAGTATTCTGTTTTGAAAAAGGAGCCTTTAAGGTACTGATATACTGAGACTTGGTAAGAAACTCTATCAGGTATATTCTCTCCTTTATTTCAGCTAGTCTAATTTGACTAGGAGTCTATATAATTGATATTGAATATACAAAATCTGTTGGGTCTCAAATATTGCTGAAATCGTGTGATCCTTCAACTATGATAGAGATATTTTAGCTAATAATTTCTTATATCCGTTGTTGCTAATAAGAGGCAAAAGAGCCGTTATTCTGCAATATATATATGTATATATATCTCTCGCTTGGTGGCTTTAACAGTGACACAAGCTTACTACTGGAAGTATAGATCATATCAAAGGTTCCAATTTTATTACAACTAGCAAACCATTGTATTATCTTTCTAGCTAGAAATCATTGTAATATCATTCCTTGTAATCTGAGTTCAAGCATCGTGTAGCTTGACGGGTCCAGGTGTGGGCAGGTCTGTTCGAACACAACTTTCAAGTTTGCAGAGGTGCAAAAGTTGCAGAGGTACAAAGGGGGCAGAGGTGTCCATTGCGGGTGAAAGCTTTCGAACAAGGAGTCTTTTTTATTGTATTTAATTGCGTCATTTAATTAATAAAAAGATTCTCCAATACTAGTTGGTATTGGACGTGGATTAGGCTACTAGACTAGAGGATAGGGGCTGAACCACATAAGAATCTTGGTGTTATTTACTGTTGTGCACTTCTCTTTTCTGTTTGGTTAATTTATTGATATTTAGTTTTATTAGTTTAAAGATATACTAATCCAGACACTAAAGTAGACATGTCTAGCTGTCTAATAATAATAGATGAAGAACATAAGCTAAAGCAAATCCTAAAGCAGACAGGCATAGCTGTCTGAATTAAACCTATTGCAGAAAATTTCAAAAAGATATCATCGTTTATCACTTTTAGCTTAAACACCTATTCACTCCGCTCTAGGTGTGCTTATTTATAGAATTACACTTTAGTGTATGTTTGGGGTAGATTTAATATATTTTGTGGGGCTGATTTAGAATGTTCTATTGGACATGGTTGTAATCCTTTGATTAATACATTATAGTACATCTGTGGTAATGTAGAATGCTTGGATGACATATGATCTTAATGATAAATTTCTGTTTGTGGTACTGTAGCTTTGTGATAATGTAGAATGGTTGATATTTTGTTTAATTGGTTTGGTATGCAATGATACAGGGAATGAATTGTTTTAAATGCAGTTGTGTAATGAAAGAGTTCAGAACATGACATTTTCTTTTTTAAATTGTTTTGGAACTGTATGTGTTTAGGTCACAAAACAGGCTAGTGTTTTGGTCACAAAATAGGTCATGTGTTTTGGTAACAAAACAGGGCTTGTATTTTTTATCACAAAACAGGCCATGTGTTTTGGTCACAACTCAGGTCAAGTGTTTTGGTCAAAAGACAGGGCATGTGTTTTGGTCACAAAATAGGGCATGCTTTTTTTCACAAACAGGGCATATGTTTTGGTCACAAAATAGACCATTAAAAGGGTATGTATTCTTTTTATTTGCTCAAAATACATCACAAAAGTTGAGATAGAATGAATAGAAATTCATCACAATAAACAATACATTATAATTACTTCATAGTACATGGTACAGGAAGTTAGAATGCTAGTGAAGTCATGAAATGAAAACATAACTTCATTACATAGCTTTAAATGTTTACAAAGTCATGAAATGAAAACATAACTTCATTACATAGCTTTGAATGCTTAAAAATTCATGAAAACATAACTTAATAAAACTCAAGTCACCATCCATGACAATATCACATACAATTGCAATTTCTTATTTGCCTCTCCTACTCTAACAGATTCTAACTCCAAGATTAAGGCCTGCCTTTTCAAATTCTTTAACTTCACTTTCATCTTTCTTGTTTTGTTTCTCAGAAACTGGGCTCCATCTTCATTCCTTGAAACAGAACCCATTCCATTGCAACCACTACTATGAACTTCATTTTGAGAACTTATGTCCAACCATTGAAAAAATCCACAATATTTATTAACGTACTGTAAAAAGAAAACAACACCCAACCAAATTGAATCAAAAATACATTACTGACATTTACAAATTTATACCCATTTCACTGTAACCACTACCACGAACTTCATTTTGAGAATTTATGTCTAACCATTGAAAAAAATCCACAATATTTATTAACTTCCTATAAAATAAAAAAACACCCAACCAAATTGAATCCAAAATACATTACTGACATATACAAATTTATACCCATTTCACTGTAACCACTACCATAAACTTCATTTTGAAAACTTATGTCCAACTATTGAACAAATTCACAATATTTATTAAATTCCTGTAAAATAAAAAAAACATCCAACCAAATTGAATCCAAAATACATTACAATAATATACAATTTTATACCTAAACATTACTTACTGGGTAAAAACGACATCCATAGAACCTTATTCCCTTTGATTTGTTCTTTGTGGAGACACAAATGGATGCCGATAGACTGCAGAAACATTCTACCCTCTTTCGAGCAACCGACGAGGATATGCTATCTGAAGATGCCATTAACAACTTTTTAAGTGTTAAATGGTTTGAGAAGACGAAAACCCTAATTTTACCCTTTGATTTTGGCCAAATTAATCTCCTTGTCTAAACAAAGATCGAGATGGAACCCTAGTTTTCAGATCAAAGAATAAGTGAGCCCAGAACGAGGTTAGGTGGAATTTTAAACACATAATCATGGCTTCGTCGCTATTTGAAGAGATTTGTAGAAGCAGATCGAATTGCCTTCATTTGCCTCTCTCTGAACTTCGACTTCTGATATTAGCTTCATGCAATCTGTAATGGTCTAACAACTATTTTGTTTTGCCGCGTAAGCCACGTATCATTGGCCATGTCATTTTCTTCTTTTTTTTCCTTTTTTTTCACGTCTACGTTTGAATATATTTAACATCCGTGAGCCATAGTTGATAGACTGACCCAATTTTAAAATACTAATTAGTTCAATGGGGTAATCCGAAAAATTAAAAGTTCAATCGTGAAATAAGTAAAACTTGCCAACTACACTGGCTAAATTATTAGTTTTGCCCAAAAATTAGGCAATAGAGCATCCAAATCCAACTAGGAATCATCAAACTTTGACTCAGTTGCAAAAATAACCCGTCAACATTCTGCTCTTGGAAGTCCCAACATCTAAATTCAACTTATTTACCAAAATGCCACCACTTTCTCAAAAATTCCAGATTCGTCCCTGCTTTGCATTTTCCTACAAAATAACATAAATAGCTAATAAAATACACTAAAATTACTTAAAGATAGCAAAATACTAAATCTAAAAGTATCCAAATAATAGGTATAAAACCCACTTATCAGTTCTCTAACTCTAATCTCTTATTGAGCAAGTTTTCTAATCCTTGCTTCTCGTTGTTCAAATCTTAAACTGTTCTAGTCTTTAATTTCAAATATGGCATTCTAATTCTTTTGAAAGCACTACATTGATATACATTGTATATTCAGTTGTAAATTGTTATTGTTCTATCCTTGACTATAAATTATTGTTCAAACTTATGTTGTTGTCGAATTGTTAATTGGCCAGTGAACCTTTTTGATTCAATTAGTCCATAGTTGATGAGCGTTCTAAATCCTTAGAATTCCTGTTTAAGCTATTCTAAACAAAACTTCCTTTGGTGCGGATTCTAATGACAAAACTGAGATGAACAACCCTATTATAGGGGATTATACTACGCGAAAGTGTTAAGATGTTTATGCACAATACATTGTACGAAGGGCTGATCCCCCAGAGTACGAGATGGTGGTCCATATAGTATATAAGACTGTTAAAGGTTACGGTAGAGATACTTGTTAACCTAGGATATAGTTCATGGTCTTGTGACCCTCAGATGTACTTTTAGACTTGCTTTCCAATCTCGATTCAAAAGTTAAACTTTCTGTTAAGCTTTCCGTTCTCAATTACTTTTGACTGGTTTAAGAAGAAGTTATATTATTCAGTTGGAACCTATCTCTTAATTGTTCACATGCCCTTATTGCTATTATTATTCTTATGGGCAATTTTTTGCTCACCCTAGCATAAAAACATTGCAGCTAAAGTTGAAAGGACAGACGAGCCGTCCAAAAGTAAGAGCAAGGGCAAGATGAATAAATAATGAAGATCAGTTTAATTTTATTTGCCAAAGCTTGTGTAACGAGACTAGTTTATTGTTATGTTTTTATTTTTCGCAAATGATGTATTAAAGGTTAGAAGATCTGGGAATTATTTTGAGTTGTGTAACCCTTTAATGGGAGGATTATTTATTAAGTTTAACTTATGTTATTGTCCTTTATTTATGGGTAGATAGATGTGATTTTATTGGATAGTGAACACCAAATCTGTGGGATTGAAGTACCCGGATTTGGGGGGTATCACAATAACTAGTTCTCATCATTCTTCAATCAATTTAGCACAAACAGATTCTGAAATTTAGCATTAACGTTCAATCTGTGAATTTAACCTTTGAAAACTTAGCTAAATAGAATCATAGAACCTAAGCCCAAAATTTTTCAAAGCCATCAATTTTTTCAAAATTCTTCATTATAAATGAATCAATATCCCCTAAATAAATAATAAACAAAAACCTAAATCTTCCCTCCCCCCCCCCCCATGCTCAAACCTTACATTGTCCCCAATGTAAGAAAATCATGTAAAGAAGAAAATAATGACTAAATAACATGCAACTAACAAACTAAAAAGTAAAGGGATAGAAAAAATCAAATCTGAGATCTTGGATTGTCTCCCAAGCAACCTATTTTTTAATTATCGTTTGCTCGACAACAATCCTCTCGATTAATCAGAAGACTGATCCACCAAACTTAGCATCTCCACTTCTTCCATTTGATAGCCTTCGAAGAACGATTTCAGCCTATGACTGTTCACCTTGAAGACTTTCCCTGTTTTTAAATTATGTATATCTATAGCAACGTGAGGAAATACATTAGTAACAACAAATGGGCCTTCCCAATGAGATCGCAACTTACTGGGAAATAATTTCAGCCTGAAATTGTAGAGAATAACTTTTTGGCCAATGGTGAAATTTTGGCCAGGGTTAAGGGCAGCGCCGCATGCTTGTTCTGTAGTGTTACACGGCACCACAACGTCGGTTGCCAGAATAGTCTAGATTTGAGTTTTTACTTGTTCAGTTTGGGGAAATGTAAACGTAACCTAAATTAATGAACATAGAAATGTGTTAATCATATAATATGATGTTATAGCAGGTTATTAACAAATGTATGATGATTTTAAGTTGTGAATTAACAAGTTGTATATGAACTTAAACTCGTGGTCCGTGAGGTTTGGTAATGTGTTTAAGAGTTAAAACTTGTGGTATATGTAGGTGGAGATTTCAGATTTATGTTATGTGATTAATATAATCAGATTTAGAGCTAAGAGTTATAAAGTTAAGTGAAATGAAAAGTAAACCAATGAAGTTAGTTGCATTATAACTAATTGGCATTGTGATTCTAAATGATATATGTAGGATAATTGGAGAACGAGTTATAATTGTATAGCTAAAGCACAAGGCAAGTTTCTAAACCCTACTTTTACATTGTGCAAGTTCTTTAACCCAAATCTTTTTTTGAGCAAGTTTTCTAATCCTTGCTTCTCGTTATTCAAATCTTAAACTGTTCTAGTCTTTGATTTCAAATGAGGCTTTCTAATTCTTTTGAAAGAACTACATTGATATATAATGTTTATTCAGTTCTGAATTGTTGTTGTTCTATCTTTGACTATAAAAAATTGTTCAAACTTATGTTCTTATTGAATTGTTAATTGGCTAGTGAACCTTTTTGATTCGACTAGTCCATAGTTAACGAGCGTTCTAAAATTCTTGAACTTCTGTTAAGCTATTCCAAACCAAACTTCCTTTGGTACGGGTTCTTATATCAAAGTTGAGATGAACAACCCTATTATAGGGGCTTATATTACGCGATAACGTTAAAATGATTGTGCACAATACATTGTACGAAGGGCTGATCCGCCGAAGTACGAGACGATGGTTCATATAGTCTATAAGACTTTTAAAGGTTACAGTAGAGATACTTGTTAACCTAGGATTCAAAAGTCGAGTTTCCTATAAGAGCTTTATGTTCTTGATTATCACTGACAGGAAAGGTTATGTTATTCAGTTGAGTTTATTCATTGATAATTCGTATATTGTCATTTTTTATTGTTATTCTTGTGGGCAATTGTTTGCTCACCCTTGTTGATGAGTGGCTTTTATACCTATGAATCAAACACCTTTTAGGCTTAATGCTTTGCTAACTTTAAGTATTTTTAGTGTTATTTTACTTGTTTTTGTGTTAGTGTTGTAGGAAACGGCTTTCGAGGGTCAAAACATGAAAAATGGAGTTTAATGGCATTTTTGTAATTTCAATTACTGTTCACCAGTCGGGGCGAGGTTTTCTAGTACAAAAAGCTCGCCGGGGCGGGCTTGTCGGGACAAAATGCTGATTTTCAGAAGTTGATTCGGAAAAGGATTCTTAAGAGTTGATTTGGAGTAGGATCATCAGAGGGCTATAAAAGGAGTATTCACAAGGATTAGGGGAGATTCCATTCTATTAGATTAGATTAGATTAGATTAGAAAAATCCTAGTTTTCATTAGATTTGGAGATTGAAGCAATTGAGGGAGTGCGAAGAATTCATTGCAAGAGCTGAAGGGAAGACTCAAGGATTTCATCTACAGGTTTTATTCTCTTCTTTATCTTCTACTTTTCTTTCTTGAATGTTTATTCAGTTGTGGATTCTTGGTTTTAATTCAATAATTATGAACTAAATCTCTTGTTTAAGATTTCAATGGATCTTATTGTGTAGTTTATTTTAATATGCTTCTCTATTAATTATTGAGATTTATTATAGGGATTGTCTATTGTGATTTGGGCTTAATTGTTTAATTGTCTAGCTAGCAATTACTGTTATGATTTATATAAACTCGAGAGAGGGATTTTAGATTTAGATCTGATCATAATAGCATGTGATTGTGTTTTTCGTATGGCGTTGGAATTCATGATTTATGTCTAGAATAGAGATATACCTATAAATCGCATGTAATTTGATAAAGAACTTGGGTTTTACATCCTCTTTAATTGTAATTCACATAGAGATATAGTGAATTAATTAATTAGGGTGTTCTTCTTAATTCTATTATCTGTGGATTTAAGTTGATTTGAGTATGATGCATTGAGAGATGGTCATATTTATTTATGTGTTCTTGATTAACAATTCAGAATAATGAGCATAATTGATAAGAAGTGTATTAATTTAAATGAAGAAATAAGTGAAGTTGTGATCTTCAATCTCCGTAATTTTATTTTAAACTAGTGGTATTTAGTAGTAGTTTAATTATATATTGTTAATTCACAAACTTGAAATTATCTGTTTAAATAAGATTAAGTTGGTTATGGGTTAGTACTTGGTGGTTTTTATTAAATAATTCCTCGTGGGAACGATACTCTACTTTCACTTTATTACTTGTTGACCACGTATACTTGCATGTTGTGTGTAACTAGATTTTACCCAACAAGTTTTTGACGCCGTTGCCTGGGAATTATTTTAATAATTATTTTCCAATATTAATTTCAATCAAATTAGTCTTAATTTAAACATTTTTTTTATTTTAATTCTCTTCTTATATTTCTCTCTTTTCAGGTACCATGGATGAATTTGCTTATCAATGGCCATATACGAGAATGACTCAATCAAGGAAAACAGGGATTGATGGACTTAATGCACTTTCTGCATTGTCAGCACAGCTTGAGACACTTTCAAAGAGGTTGGATGTTCTTGCAGCCCAACGTATTCGAAGGATAGCAGTAGTTTGTAATTATTGTGCTGGCAACCATCCGAGTCATCAATGCACCGTCAGTTTTGGACTGAGACAATATGGTAGAGATTACCTCAACAACTATGCTTATCCCAATTATCATCAAGATTGGGGGTATCACCCAGATTCTTCATGGTGCTACAATTATGATGACCAATACTACGCTCCAAATCCAACATACACACCAGAATTCTCATGTCCAACTCCATTGCCACAAAAAGAAAAGTCAAATATGGAGGAATTCAAGTCAAAACTCATAGCAAACCAAGAGGAGATGAGGATGAGTCAGGAAATATCGAGCCAAAATTTTTAGAACCAGATGGAGCAACTCATCACTACCTCAACTAATGGTCCTCAATACATGGATTCCGAGACTGAAATAGAAAATTCAGGATTGGAGGAATTATTGTCCAAGTTCATAGCGTCAAATGAGGAGAAGAGGATTAATCAAGAGAGGTCAATTCAAAATCTTGAGAATCAGATAAAGCAAATGACCAAAGCCTTAAACAACCGTCCTCCAAACACTTTGCTTTATGACATGGAATCCGAAATTGATGGAGAGCCCGAACCAAATCTGCAACTGGATGAGCCACAAGATATCGAAAGAGAGGAGACAAGTAGGGATAAGAAAAAGGAGGTCGACAAAGATCTAATTGTCAATTCCAAAGAAGGCGAACCAATTTTATTAGTTCCCCAAGTGCCATCTCAACCAAAGATCAAGGATCCAATCAGTTTTGCAAAATCGTGCCCAATTGGTAGTCATGTCGTCAGCGAAGCTATTTATGACATGAGAGCTAGTACAACAATGGAGTCATGGTGGGATGAGAGAGAGAAGATAGATGAAGAACCCATTGTGTTTGACAAACTTCCGTGCCAAAATATGATCACAGACACAATGGAGATAACACCTAGTTATTTGCCCTTCTTAATGGAGATTATACCAAATAAGAGCATGCTAGGTGACTTTGATCCACTGGCCATTATTAATGGGAACCTCCCAAAGGATAATTTACTACTGATGGATGGAGGGTTCCTTAATTATCGAAGAGGAATTGGATAGCGTTGACTAGACAAAGTCAGGCTGAAAGACTCTAAACCAAGTGCTAACTTTGCGGCAACCCAGGAATTTTATATTTATTTTAGTCTATTTGCTTTACTAATAGGAAAATAAGTTGTTATATTTGGCGAGTTCGACTAATGGCCACTGTGACTATCCAGTCGGAGGTCTCGCTCCCCGGTGAGCGAGCGGCTGCCCAGCTCACTGGTGAGCTGGCGGAGGTTGCAAGGGGGCAGTACCCCCTGGAAGACAAGCACTTATGAGCTTAATTGCAGAGTGTCCATTTGTCAAATCCTCAAATTTTCAATTTTTAGGATTTATTTTCTTTATAAGTTTTCATGCTCATAATTCAAAGTGCTTACTCTATTCCATGTTGTCTTTCTTTGTTGTAGGCATTGGAGGTTCGATGGGTAGGCAAACGATTATGGAAAGGGAAGCAAAGCACTGGGACTGCACAGAAAGAGCTGATTTTTTTTAAAACCAGAGCTATGCCCGTCCCGGTGGCAAACACTATGTCAAAGCCTGCCCCAGCAAGCCTAAATCACACCCCGACGCCATCTTTTCTGCCGAATGCCACCCCGACGGGGTTCTTAAGTCAAAATCATGCCGCCCCAGCAGGCTACGCATTTTGCAGTTTTAAAATTCCCAATTTCAGTCGAGCCCTTTCCATTCCAAACACAAACTCTACAGACCTCACCATCGAAAAAACCTTCAAACATAATTTCCCAACCAAACTTTACCAAAGTTGTCCTCCCACTCATTATACACTTTGGATTTTAGAGATTCATCCCCAAATCGACCATCAATCAACACAAGCTAGGGTTTGCAAGTCTCTCTTCCTTCCGAGTAGCATCCAAGCAAAAAGGGATTGAATTGGGTCTGTGCAAACTCAAAAATCACCCCCAACTTGCAGCAACATACAATATCAATTCGGTACACTTAAATTGGGAATTGATTTTGGTTGAGATACCATACCACTGAGAGCACAGAAAGGACACCCAGGTGAAATTTCTTCAGCACCAACACGAGATTTTGATAGAAGGAAACTTATAAGTGCAATGGCCTCGGATAAATTTGACTACTTAGCAAATAAAGCCCTCGCTCATATCCTTCTATCGGACGAAGCCACATACATTCAACATGGTCACATTCAAGAAGTGGTTGTCCAAGTAATTGAACGGATTCATCAAATTGGGCAAGAATTTTTCCATCAACTTCATGAATTACATGGATTTGTCATTGAGTTGAATGAGTTATCTGCATATTGGAATGAATCCGAATGCCGCTCCAGTTTAGTTCTTTGAGTCTCAGCTGTTGTCGATTTATCCACCACCAAACATCGATGTGGAGGAGGTCGAGCACGACGCTTGACCATTCAGGGAAGTCCTTAACTTTTAATTCTTTCTATTTAAACAATGAGGACATTGTTCACTTTGAGTTTGGGGGTGGATCATATTGCATTACATAATTTTTTAGTTCACATACATTGCATTGGTCAATTATTTTTGCATATTGTAGGCATATTTCAGTTAAAAAAAAGTAAAAATTCAAAAATTCAAAAATCACAAAAATATTTCTTTTGCATTTAGTGTTTGTATATAGATTGTTTGCATGAATCTAAGCAATGGATTGGTATGAATTTAGCTCGGCCTATGTATAGATTGGTATTGCATGATTAACTTGAAAAATGTGATGATTGATAAAGAGTTTAAATTATAATCATAAGGAAAATCTGAGCATGTCTGAAACTTATGTAACTGGTTAGCACTTAAAGTTTAACTATTTTAATCAACATGGTTCAAGGGTTTCATAAATTGTTTCTAGAGGGAAATTCTTGGTTAAAATTTAAAGAAAGTAGTGAACAGGCAGTAAAAGTTAAAATTATGGCAAAAGCTTGAGTTTGGGGGAATCTATGAGGTATATATATGAAAAAGTTAATGAAAAAAATAAGAAATCCAGAAAACGAAAAAAAAGAGTCACTAAATACCTTGACTAGTTTGGTTTTGTGGCCATTGTTACTCGAACAAGTAAGCCTTAAGGGATGTTTTTACACCTAGAACCCTAAACCCATCTGATTTGGGAGTCGGTGGTCGAAAGTTCGCTACATGAGTAACATTTAAAAGCCTAAGAGAATCAGACATTGCACAGTCAGTTGTACACGCGGGATGGAGCGTAAAACACACTCGTGGTGGAAGAATAATAGTAGAAATAAACCTCGAAGGGACCCCTGAACTTGGTAATTGCTTAGTTTAGCCGAAATTGTTATGTTTACAAAGTAATTTAATTGGAACTAAAATTTTCCTTCTACAAAGTTTGTTATGAGATTATCTTGAACTGTGGTTGGTTAGAATGGTTAACGAGCACACACGCACAACATGAGTGATGACAGGTTTGGATTGACTGATTGGTTAAGTTATGGACTTTGACTTGATTGGATATATTATTTGAGTATCATATTAGTATCTTTGAAGCCTATTGCTAGACATCATACTCATTTATTGATGGGTTTGATACTCAGTTATTGATGGGTTTGTAGGCATATTAGGTAGTAGATCATACATATGCATTCATGTAGTTAGGTTAGTTTGTTTATTTTTATTTCTTTTGTGTTTTTTTTGCTTGAGGACAAGCAAAGTCTTGAGTTTGGGGGTATTTGATGAGTGGGTTTTATACCTACGAATCGAACACCTTTTAGGCTTAATTCTTTGTCAAATTTAAGTATTTTTAGTGTTATTTTACTTATTTTTGTGTTTGTGTTGTAGGAAACGGTTTCGGAGGTTCAAAACATGAAAAATAGAGCTTAATGGCATTTTGTAATTTTAGTTACTGTCCACCCATCGGGGTGGTGTTTTCTAGTACAAAAAGCCCGCCAAGGCGGGCTTGTCAGGAAAAAATGCTGATTTTCAGAAGTTGATTCAGAAAAGGATTCTTAAGAGTTGATTGGAGAAGGATCATCAGAGGGCTATAAAAGGAGTATTCAGAAGGATTAGGGGAGATTCCATTCTATTAGATTAGATTAGATTAGATTAGAAAAACTCTAGTTTTCATTAGATTTGGAGATTTAAGTAATTGAGGGAGCGCGAAAGATTCATTGCAGGAGCTGAAGGGGAGACTCAAGGATTTCATCTACAGATTCTATTCTCTTCTTTATCTTCTACTTTTGTTTCTTGAATGTTTATTCAGTTGTGGGTTCTTTGTTTTAATTCAATAATTATAAACTAAATCTCTTATTTAAGATTTCAATGGATCTTATTACGTAGTTTATTTTAATATGTTTCTCTATTGATTATTACGATTTATTTTAGAGATTGTCTATTGTGATTTGGGCTTAATTGTTTAATTGTCGAGCTAGCAATTACTATGATAATTTATATGAACTCGAGAGAGGGATTTTAGATTTAGATTTGATCATAATAGCATGTGATTGTGTTTTCTGCATGGCTTTGGAATTCATGATTTATGTCTAGGATAGAGATATACCTATACATCTCATGTAATCTGATAAAGAACTTGGGTTTTAAATACTCTTAAATTGTAATTCACATAGAGATATAGTGAATTAATTAATTACGGTGTTCTTCTTAATTCTATCATCTTTGGATTTAAGTTGATTTGAGTATGATGCATTGAGAGATGGTCCTATTTATTTATGTGTTCTTGATTAACAATTCAGAATAGTGAGCATAATTGATAAGAAGTGTATTAATTTAAATGAAGCAATAAGTGAAGTTGTGATCTTAAATCTCCGTAATCTTTTTTTAAACTAGTGATATTTAGTAGTAGTGTATTACTTGTTGACCACGTATACTTGCGTGTTGTGCGTAACTAGATTTTACCCAACACTTGCATGAAATATTGCTGCTAAAACTGAGAAACCTGATGAGCCGTCCATAAGTAAGGGCAAGGGTAAAATGAACAAATGATGACGAGTATTTTACTTGTATTTGATAAAGCTTGTGTATCGAGACTTATTTATTATTATGTTTTATTTTGGCAAATGATTGTAATAATTTAAGGTTAAATTGCCTGGGATTTACGTATTGATGATGTAACCCATTAATGGGAGTATTGTTTTTTAAGA
The DNA here is from genome assembly GCA_020205555.1 of Panax stipuleanatus. NCBI lineage: Eukaryota > Viridiplantae > Streptophyta > Magnoliopsida > Apiales > Araliaceae > Panax > Panax stipuleanatus. Next base: position 143,387,545 of record CM035115.1, on the reverse strand, counting down.
TTAATTATTTATCCTTTATTTATGGGTAGTTAGACATTATTATTTTGGACAGTGAGCATCAAATTTGTGGGAATTGGAGTACCTGAATTTGGTAGTGTCACAGAGATAGGCATTCATTCAAGTTTGGGGTGAAATATGGCATCAAAGAAAAAAATATTATTCTTCCTAGAGTTTATATCAAGTGTGTAGACACTTGAAATTTTGCATTTCTGTTAACTAACCTTGTAGAGGGCAAAAGTGACTTTTCACACTCCAGAGATAGACCTGGAGGATTAAATAATCAAACCAGACCCCCAGAGACAGCACTGGGAAATCATCAAACCAGACCCTCAGAGACAGCACCGGAAAATCATCAAATCAATATCACGAGTGACAGCAACGGGAATCATCAAGTCAACTTCAGAGACAGCCCTGACGACAGACGAAAGTCAACAACAGTCAAACCTCGGAGATAACCCCGAGAAAAACAATTGCAGCCAAGTCAAGCCCGGAACCGTGACACCCTCAAATCCGGGTACTTCAATTCCACGGGATTTGGTGCTCATTATCTAAATAAAATACAACTACTGCCCATAATAAGGAATGCAAAATAAATTATAAGATTAATTAAATAATAAAATTTTCCTTATCAAAAGGATTACAACCTTGTTCAAAATATCCCAGGGTTATCTAACCTTAACATAAACAATTTGCAAAAAATAAACATCATATAATAAAATCAAAGTTTTATTACACATCATAATCAGAATATAAACAAGTCTTCACTTGTTCATCTTACTATTGCCCTTACTAGTTGACGGTTCGTCAACTCTTTCAACTTTAGCTGTAAGGGTTATATAATGCAAGAGTGAGCAAACAAAAGCTTACTAGGAATAACAATAATAATAGTGATGACATATACTGAATAGCTTCAAATGATTCAAATAACATTTCTTTCATCAATAATAAAGAATTGAATATGGAATATAGAATTCATCTGAGGGTCGTAAGACCTTGAACTATGTCCTAGGTTCTAAATATTTCTATTTAAAACCTTTAACAGTCGTTAGACTATATGGACTCTTACTCGTACTTAGGGGGATCAGCCCTTCGTACCATGTATTGTGCACAAACATCTTAACGTTTTTGCATGGTAATCCCCTATTAAATAGGGTTATTCATCTTAGTATTTAATAACAAGTCCGCACCAAAGAAAGTTTGGTTTGGATAAGCTTCAAGGAGAAATTTAGAGTTCAACTATCATCAATTAAGGAGTAGTTGAATCGACTTACAATAATAATTCAACATTAAAGGATTACGAAATAACTTATGCTTTAGAACTAAACTTAAAGCAATTGAAAGATAAGATAGACCTTGCTTGAACAATTAAGTCAAGGTCACATTAACTCAATAATGAACTTTGTTAAGATATTTATTCAATATATAATTTATAGAGAATACAATACCTTGCATATGAATAACAAGTTCGAAATAAGAAACTTGCTCAAGTAAAGTTTGAGTTTAGAAAACTTACCTTAAGCGCAAGTTACAAGCTATAATTTACAATTTACAAATCACTTCCTCAATCGTCCTACACATTACATTACGTTTATAATACCAATTAGTTTCATAACCACTACATTTAACCGTTGAACTTCTTACTTAAGTTCAACTTAACAACGTGGTTTGTAAACTTAACTCGCTAACTAACGAAATAGGTGAGTCTAAATTCACAACATGCATATCACACGTGTATAACACTTTAAACTATCATAATCATACCCTATGATAACAATATTTAAGTTCACACATAACACGTTAATATGAGACATCAAATTGTCCTAGACATGTCAAAAATATGTTATCTTATTATTTTATACACTTAAAATGTCATCATATTAAGTTAGTTAATCATGTACTGTATAAAAACTACTCGGAACCCAAATAAATTTCTTGGACAGCCTACACTCCCGTTGGGGCGGGCGTTTTGCCATTGATATACCCGCTAGGGTGGGTCCCCCTGCTGGTGGGATTCCCGACTTGCGAACTGTGCAGAGAAAAAGCCAATTTGGCTTATTTTTTCGCACCAAATTCCGATTTTAACTAACACAATGCATATAAAACTTTATGAAAACAAAATCTTAAACTTCTAACATGTTTTTAACATACATAAATACCACAACACATAATCAAAACACTTAATTTCATGATTTTGAAGAAAACGCCACTTTTAAGCGTTCTTGAAAAAAATTAACACTATGACTTTGTTTTTAAACCAATCAAACAATTCAAAGCATGTTAATTTTGTTTCTTAATATATTATCATAATCTATAATCAATTTACATAACATATCACAATCAACCATAAATTTTGATAATTAAAGACTATTTTTTCCCAAAACTAATTCATTGTAAATTGCTATGAACAAGATTTCTTCATGTTCATCATATTTACATAAAACTAATTACTTAGACAACTAAATGAATCGTATATAAGCATGTTATAACACATATTAAACATATATGAATCATATTACACAAATTCTCATAAAAATCAAGTTACAGAGAACTTATAACTACTAAAACAATGAAGAACATAATTTAATAAGTTAGAATAGAGTTAGATTATACCCTTTGTTGTTTTAGGAGAAGAAGATGATGGTGTTTTGTTTTGATTTAGCAAGGCTTCCTCCCTTTTCTTCTTCTTCTTTCTTCTTCCTCTCTCTTTTCTCTCTAGCTCTCTTTTCTTTCTTTTCTTCTTTGTTTTAACTGATATATCTAACGTAGTATAATCTAACTGATATACATATATTATGTAGACACTCAAATATTTGTTTCCCTGTTACTAACACTATAGGAGGGCAAAATTGTCTGATCAAATCAACCCGGGTCTCAATACCGGGCCATCAACTAAACCCCGATCTCAATACCGGGCCATCAAATCAACCCCGGTCTCAATACCGGGCCATTAAATCAACCCCGATCTCAATACCGGCCCATCAACTCAACCCCGGTCTCAATACCGGGCCATCAACGAAACCCCGGGATTAATACCGGGTCATCAAATCAACCCTGATCTCAATATCGGGCCATCAATCAACCCCGGTCTCAATACCGGGCCATCAAATTAACCTCGATCTCAATACCGGACCATCAACTCAACCCCGGTATCAATACCGAGCCGTCAAATCAACCCCGGTCTCAATACCGGGCCATTAACTCAACCCCGATCTTAATACTCGGCCATCAACTCAACCCTGATCTCAATACCAGGCCATCAAATCAACCCTGATCTCAATACCAGGCCATTAAATCAACCCTGGTCTCAATACCTGTCCATCAAATCAACCTCAGTCTCAATACTGATCCATCAAATCAACCCCGGTCTCAATACCGGGCCATTAAATCAACTTTGGTATCAATATTGAGGCATCAACTCAACCCCGATCTCTTTACCGGGCCATCAACTCAGCCCCGGTCTCAATACCGGACTGTCAAATCAGCCCCGGTCTCAACCCGAGAGGTACAGGTCACTCCCGGTCTCAACCCGGGAAGTATAGGTCACCCCAGGTCTCAACCTGGGAAGTACATATCAGCCCCAGTCTTAACCCGAGAAGTACAGGTCAGCCCAAGTCTCAACCTAGGAAGTACAAATCAGCCCTAATCTAAACCTGGGAGGTACATGTCAGCCCCGATCTTAACCCGGGAGGTACAACTCAGCTCCTATCTCAACCTAGAAGGTACAGGTCAGCCCCGGTTTTAACTTGGGAGGTACAGGTCAGCCCCGATCTCAACCCGAGAAGTGCAGGTCAGCCCCGGTCTTAACCTGAGAGGTACAGGTCAGCCCCGGTCTCAACCCAGGAGGTACAGATCATCCCCGATCTCAACCTGAAAGGTACATGTAAGCCCCGGTCTCAACCCAAGAGGTACGGGTTAGCCCCGGTCTCAACCCGGGAGGTACAGGTCAGCCTCGGTCTCAGCCCAGAAGGTATAGGTCAGGCCGGTCTCAACCCGGGAGGCACAGGTTAGCCCTGGTCTCAACCTGGGTGGTACAGGTCAGCCCCGGTATCAACACGGGAAGTACAGGTCAGCTCCGGTCTTAACCCGGGAGGCACAAGTCAGCCCTGGTCTCAACTCGAGAGGCACAGGTCAGCCCCGGTCTCAACCCAGGAGGTACAGGTCAGCCCCGGTATCAACCTGTGAAGTACAGATCAGCCCCGATCTCAACTTGGGAGGTACTTGTCAGCCCCGATCTCAACCCGAGAGGTACAGCTCAGCCCTGTCTCAACCCGGAAGGTACATATCAGCCCCGGTCTCAACTCGGGAGGTACAGGTCAGCCCCGATCTCAACCCGGGAGGTATAGCTCTGCCCCAGACTCGACCAGGGAGGTACAAGTCAGCCCCGGCCTCAACCCAGGAGGTACATGTCAGCCCCAGTCTCAACCTGAGAGGTACAGGTCAGCCCCAGTCTCAGCCCGGGAGGTACAGGTCAGCCCAGTCTCAACACAGGAGGCACAGGTCAGCCCCGGTCTCATCCCGGGAGGTACAAGTCAGCCCCGAACTCAACCCGAGAAGTACAGGTCAGCTCCGGTCTCAACCCGGGATGTACAGCTCAGCCCCGGTCTCAACCTGGGAAGTACAGCTCAGCCCCGGTCTCAACCCAAAAAGTACAGCTTAGCCCCTGCCTCAACCCAAAATGTACAGGTCAGCCCCGGTCTCAACCCGAGAGGTATAGGTCAGCGCCGGTCTCAACCCGGGAGGTACAACTCAGCCCCTGACTCAACCCAAAAGGTATAGGTCAGCCCCGATCTCAACCCGGGAGGTACAGGTCAGCCCCGATCTCAACCCGGGAGGTACAGGTCAGCCCCGGTCTCAACCCGGGAAGTACAGATCAGCTTCGGTCTCAACTTGGGAGGTATAGGTCAACCCCGATCTTAACCCGGGAGGTACAGCTCAGCCCTGGTCTGAACTCGGGAGGTACAGTTCAGCCCTAGTCTCAACCCAGGAAGTACAGGTCATCCCCGGTCTCAACCCGGGAGGTACAGGTCAGCCCCGATCTCAACAAAGGAGGTACAGGTCAGCCCCGGTCTAAACCCGAGAAGTACAGATCAGCCCCGATCTCAACTTGGGAGGTACAGTTCAGCCCCGATCTTAACCTAGGAGGTACAGCTCAGCCCCGGTCTCAACCTAGTAGGTACAATTCTGCTCCAGTCTCAACCTAGAAAGTACAGGTCAGCCCCGGTCTCAACTTGGGATGTAAAGGTCAGCCCCGGTCTCAACCCAAGAAGTATAGGTTAGCCTCGATCTAAATCCGGGAAGTACAGGTCAGCCCCGGTCTTAACCTAAGAAGGATAGGTCAGCCCCGATCTCAACCCGGGAGGTATAGGTCATCCTCGGTCTCTACCCGGGAGGTCAGGTCAACTTCAAAAATAATCCTGAAGAATCACAACATCTCCAGAGAAAAACCTGGAGGGACCAAGTCAGTCTCAGAGACAACACTGAGGACAAACATAATCGAATGGGATCCAAATCTTGGAAACAACCCAAGGAAGTCAACTGAAGGCTATGCCAACACTGAAGGCAACCTCGGGAGCGGCAAAATGATCATTTTACCAACTCTAAGCTGATTCGGTCAAAATCAAGTTGAATTGATGCCACCAAGGTCAGAACGAACCAATAAAATAATCCTGAGTGCAAACATCGCAAGACAGCTCAACGGACAAACTGCGGGGAATCGAAGACCTGGTTATGAACCCGTCTTCTTGGACCTGGAAAATGTTTTATCCCATGTCATTGTGACACTCTCGGCGAGGGCTTTCTAGAAAGGTACAACACGCCTCAAACAGACGCTCCGATCAAAAGTTAAAAAGTTTCTAACCTGACATCGCATTACTCGGAGTGCATGTACTTCGATGCAATGGGACCCGTTACATGGACTTTGCCACTTGGAGCCACACCTCTACCTGCGACAGCAACAGGTAGAGTGGAGGCTCCAGGGTCTATATATATGAGTTCACCCCCAGCTCATTTAAAGAATTCAGAAACGCTCTAAACCCCTACCCGTTTAGTTTTCCAGCTATTTTCTTGTCTTCTAAACCAATTGTTTTTAACTCTAACACGTAGATATACCCACATACTACCACATATCATAAAATAACTGGTAGATTTGGACTTTTAAAGCCTACGATTTGGCAAAAAGCCCGTGTAGCAGTCCATTATGAGTATTGTTTTGACCAGAAAGTTATTATTACTTCTTCGTACTTTAATACACTTGTATATCAAGTTTTATTTTCTAAATATGCCCGGAACTCAGTTCCGTGGCCATTTTTGTCAACTTTTGGTACATTCTAGTACTTGAACGCATTTTCTGGCATTTCTACAACTCGGATTGACGATCCGTCGCTTCCAGCAGCTTTTATATACTTGCATCTTCGTATTGAGCAACTTCACCGGACTGGATTATCTTCCCAGTCTGGGTTTGGCTTTTTTTGTATATATTTGACTGTATATATACTAACTTTTCAATTCTGTCAAGCCCGGATATCAAATCCGCGGTAGTTTACTGCTTATATATATATATATATATGCATATATAATCAACATTCACCACACTGGGTTATCTTCCCAGTTTTGGTTTGACTACTTTTCTGTCTATATATATATATATATATTTATATTCCAGTTCAGCCTGGATCATTCTGTGGCCTTTTTACTGTTTTTGCACCATTCAACATACTAGGTTATCTTCCCAGTCCTGGTTTGACTACTTTTTTGTCTATATTTAACTATATATATATATATATATATTTACATTCCAGTTCGTCCTGGATTATTCTGTGGCCTTTTTATTATTTTTGCTCTATTCACCATACTGGGTTATCTTCCCAGTCCTGGTTTGACTAATTTTCTGTCTATATATATATATATACATATATATATTTACTTTCTAGTCCGGGCCTCGGAGTGAAAACCCACCGCCCTTTTTACGCTTATATATATATATATATATTTCAATTCTCTCAAAGCCTGAATCATTCTGTGGCTATTTACAGCTTTTATAAATATATATATATATATATATATATATATATATATATATATATATATATATATATATATATCAATTCCAGTTCGGGCACCGGTGTGAAAACCCATCGCCCTTTACATCTTTCTTATATATATAATTATATATATTGTTTTACTCAGTTTTATTAAATTTTTGCTTTACATATTCATTTGATATGAATCGGCACTAACATTTCTGTGGGCGAACTAGATTTCTTTAAATCTCGCCAACTCTATCTTTCAAACGGTTCAAAATAGGTCCAGACAGAACCGGAAAGCTAGAATGGCTGAGATTTATTTAAATCTAGCATTTTTCTAGTTTTAATTATAAAAGCTACCTCGCGGCCCTTATATCGCTATCTAGTGGGAACGAGATGCTTCGATAAGGTGCGAACCAGGATTTACTGATGAATCCTTGGTTCTGGCGATATTTGGATATATTTTTGTACAAATTTGAGTTGTGCAGGTTTATTGGCCTCCTTATATGAGCCTAGGAATCGTGGGATTCATGATCAAACAGATCAGAATTTGATTCCCACGATGGACAAACTCCACTTTACAAATGTACCCTGCCAGTTTTTTTGTAAAAATGTACATGCAAAAGACCTTAAAACGGTTATCCGTATTTAAGGTCTCAACATAGTGAAAATATAGTTTGTCGCGTCAGAGTCACTACGATGGCTGTCATGCCCATGAGAAGACCAACACTTGTATATATGTTGTGGTCGAGGATGCTTCGCAGCCGACAATCACCATTCAAATTGAGCTTTAAGGCTGAAAAGATAAAACTGAAGTATCGATGTGCTTCAATTCCTATGTTAGCGTAAAGGGTTTGAAAACCTTCTTTCAAAACATCATTTCAATAACCTTATCGAAAAAAGAAGCTTTTGCAAATCAAATCAAAGACTTTTTCCAAATCAAATCAAACCCTACGTATATAGGTTCAACGATGCATAGACATGCTTTGCAATCAAACATAGGCCCAATTTTCTTCTAGCATTCACACATACATTGCAGATTTAAAAGGGAAATATTGAAAAGATGCGGTATCATGTTTACATGGGATTTGTGGGGTGCCTAACACCTTCCTCACACTTAACCAAGCCCCGAACTAAAAACTTTGTTTTCAAAGATCAAGTTTGGACAGTGTCCAGCAATTGGGCCTCTTTCAAACAAAACTCGGTTGAGTTGGTACAACCATTTCAAATCTACCAACTGCCGACTCTATAAAACATTCAATCGTCGATATGATACATGTTGGTCTTTTCCTAAAAAACGCTTCAAAACTTTTTTCACAAATAAAAAGAGTAAAGGTAAAGATAACTTAGGGGAGAGAAAGATCCGGGTTGTGACCCGACCCGCGAATTTTTTCCCGATGTCGACATATTAGATATACATATAATACACATAAATATAAAATATATAACTGACAATACATTATATCTCTACTTAATACATATCAGTTACTAATTTTTTGAAAATCAAAAGCTACTATGGCTTGTTTGGCGAAACCCATTATTTTTTAAAAAATAGATTTTTAGAACTTAAAGCCTTGTTTGGTAAAACAAAATTAAAATAGGTTTAAGGGCTTTGTTTGGTAAAACTGATTTAAAACCCTTTTATTTTATTTTGATAAATTATTTTAGCACATAGTTTAAATGTTACACTTTATTTAATTAAATTTCAACCTTCAAATTTAATTAATTACAAGCTAACATTAATAAATTAATTAAAATTGCCACATAATACTAAATTGTCACACAATTATAATTACTCACTAATCATAATCTCATGTAATAATTACCACATAATATTCATCTAATTTAATTATTCTCAATTAAATTAGAACTACACCACACAATTACTTACACCTCAATTTAATATTAAATATTCATTTAATTAACATATTGCACTTAATTAAATTACTTCACAACAATCACATAAATTATTTATTTAACTCATTAATAAATTAATTAAAATATTTATTTAATTTAATAAATATTTACAATTAAACACATAAAATCTCATTCGGTACAATATTCCCTCCTTAAAAGGATTCTGTCCCTAGAATCACAATAAAAAACTCATTCGTCACATTCTTCCCCCCTTAAAAAGATTTTGTCCCCAAAATCGATATACAAATAATTACACAAATAATTGGGGATAGGTTTTCATCATTACATCCTCGAGTTCCCACGTAGCTTTTTCAGCACTGTGGTTCCCCCAGATTACTTTAATAGAAGGTATCACTTTATTTCTAAGTACTTGTTCTTTTCTATTAACTATTTGAACAGGAACTTCTTTATAAGTTAAGTCTTTATCAAACTTTAAATGTTCATACTCTATCACATGCTTGTAGTCGTGTTTGTAAGGTCGCAACACAGAAATATGAAAGACGTTATGGATATTATCTTGCTCCGGAGGTAACGCAATCTCATAAGCCACTTCGCCAACCCTTCGTAGTATCTCAAAAGGTCCAATAAATCGGGGACTCAGCTTTCCTTTCTTGCCAAATCGAATCTTTCTCTTCGAGGGAGATACTTTCAGGAAAACGAAGCTTCCCACGGCAAATTCTTGATTTTATCGATGATGATCGATATATTTCTTCTGTCTGTCTTGAGCAGCAACCAATCTCGTTCTGATTACCTTGACGATCTCAGCAATTTGTTGCACCAATTCTGGTCTCAATAGCTGTCGTTCACTGACCTCATCCTAGCACAATGGAGTCCTGCATTTCCTGCCGTACAATGCTTCGTAAGGCGGCATGCCAATACTCGCATGATAACTGTTGCTGTAAGCAAACTCCACCAACGATAGATGATCATCCCAGCTTCCTTTGAAGTCCATAACGCAAGCTCTAAGCATATCCTCTAGAGTCTGAATCGTTCTCTCGCTCTGGCCATCAGTCTGAGGATGGTACGCTGTACTCATTCGTAATTGCGTTCCCAAACATTCCTATAATTGTTTCCAGAAATTCAACGTGAAACGCGGATCTCTGTCGGACACAATTGATACTGGAACACCGTGTCTCGAAAAAATTTCCTTCACGTACAGCTTCGCTAACTGATCCAAGTTGTATTTAATCCTTATAGGTAAGAAATGTGCTGACTTCGTCAGTCGATCCACTATAACCTATACTGTATCATAGCCCTTCTGAGTCGTTGGTAGACCAACCACGAAATCCATTGTGATATGCTCTCACTTCTATTCTGGAAACTTCAGCAGTTGCAGTAATCCACTTGGTCTGTGGTGTTCTGCTTTGACTTTTTGGCACGTTAGACATTTTACAACGCATTCAGCCACGTCTCTCTTCATATTTGGCCACCAAAAATGCTGTCTGAGATCCTGGTACATCTTCGTACTTCTAGGGTGAATCGAATATCTTAAGCTGTGAGCTTCGCCCAAAATTTCCTCTTTGACGTCTAGTACTGACGGTACCCAGATTCTTCCTTTGAGTCGTAGCAGTCCTTCATTATCGATCTTGCACTTTATTTCTTTACCATTGGCTATTCTCTTCTGGATCTTCTCACATTCCTCATCACGAAGTTGTGCCTCTTTCACCGTGTCCACCAAGGTTGAACCGGTAGTTACTTGAAACAACTTCTCATCCGATTCCTTCGAACACTTAACTTCCAATTCCAACTTAGCCATCTCTTCTATTAACTGGTCCTGATCAGTTAATATATTTAACTTCTCCCGACCCTTCCTGCGTAAAGCGTCGACAATCACATTAGCTTTACCCGGATGGTAAAGAATCTCACAGTCGTAGACCTTAATAAGTTCCAACCATCTGTTTTGGCGCATGCTCAAATCTTTCTGTGTAAAGATATACTTCAGGCTCTTATGATCTGTGTATATCTCACACTTTTTCCCATATAGGTAGTGTCTCCATATCTTCAGAGCAAACACTACTGCCGCCAATTCCAAATCATGAGTCGGATACACTTTCTTATAGTCCTTCAGTTGACGTTATGTATAGGCAATGACTTTGCTGTTTTGCATCAGCACACAGCCTAATCCCTTATGTGAAGCATCGCTGTAAACAACGAAATTTCCTGTACTATCAGGCAATGACAACACAGGCGCAGTACTCAGCCTCTTCTTCAGTTCTTGGAAACTTTCCTCACACTTTTCCATCCAAATAAACTTAATCGTCTTACGAGTCAAATTTGTCAACGGAGTTGTGATTTTGGAAAAGTCTTGAATAAATCTGTAGTAACTTGCCAATCCCAAGAAACTCCTAACTTCAGACAGTGTCTTTGGCTGATCCCAATTTATCACAGCTTCAACCTTCGACGTATACACTGAAATCCCATCTTTGTCAATCACGTGGGCAAGAAATTGCACACGTTCTAACCAGAATTTGCATTTCGAGAATTTCGCGTATAGTTTCTCCCGTCTCAGCGATTCTAATGTCAACCTCAAATGTTCAGTGTGTTCCTCCTTAGTTTTGGAATAAACAAAAATGTCATCTATGAACACTACTACGAATTTATCTACGAATGGCTTAAACACCCTATTCATTAAGTCCATAAATGCCGCTGGTGCATTCGTTAGACCAAATGACATCACTAAGAACTCGTAATGCCCATACCGAGTTCTAAAAGCCGTCTTTGGTATATCTTCTCTTCTCACCTTTAACTGATGATACCCACTTCCCAAATCTATCTTTGAGAAGTATCTAGCACCCTTCAGTTGATCGAACAAGTCATCGATCCTAGGTAAAGGATACCTATTCTTGATGGTGACTTTGTTCAACTCTCTATAATCAATGCATAGCCGCATCGATCCATCCTTCTTCTTGACGAACAGTACTGGCGCTCCCCACGCTGAAACGCTCGGCTGAATATATGTCTTTTCTAGTAATTCTTGCAGTTTAACCATCAGCTCCTTCTTCTCGACTGGAGCCATTCTTTACGGGGCTTTCGAAATCGGAGCAGTCCCCGGTGCTAAGTCGATCACGAACTCTATCTCTCTATCTGGTGGAAGTCCTGGCAAATCGCTCGAAAATACGTCCACAAACTCCCTAACCACTGATATCTCTTCTATCTTCGGACTTTTCTTACGAGTATCCACTACGTAGGCTAAATACCCCACACAGCCTTGCTTCAATAACTTCTTGGCTTGCATAATCGTCAGACAACTTGCTTGTCTAGGCGATTTGCTACCATAAAATACTACCTTTGACGGAGTTGTAAGGTTTACCGATTTCTTCTAACAATCGATTACCGCCCCATAGTTGAACAACCAATCCATACCCAGTATGATATTAAACTCCCCAAGTTTAATCAGAATCAAATCTACCCTCAATTCTTGACCCTTAATGTCCAATCTATAGTTCTTGTAAACAAACCTAACAGGAATAACCTCCCTATTCACAATCTCTATGTTCAAGAGGTAAACTAATTCCTCTTTAGGTAAGTCTAAGGTCTTAGCAAATTCATCAGATATGAATGAACAAATAGCACCCGAATCAAATAATACGTAAGCATCTATACTATTGATCGGAATAATACCTGACACCACATCTTTTGACTGCATAGCATCCTGCACCGTCATATTGAATGTTCTGGCAGTGGGTCGAACCGCCTGCAGTGGTCCAGCGATAGTTAAAGTGTTGCCGCTGCCATTTCCTCCATTTTCTGTTGACCCTCCTGATGGCTTCCTCGGGAAACTTCGAGCCATGTGATCCTTAGATCCACATGTGTAGCAAGAACCTTTCTTTGGGTTCGGGCAATTCGGCCCAATGTGGCCTTCCTGACCACAGTTGAAGCATACCCGCCTCCCCTTCAGACACACTCTTTCTTCCCGCATGTCACACATGCTTCAATCCTTCTCTTCTGTTGGCTTCCCTATTGGCTCCCAGCAGATGCGTTGTCGCTCGACTTCCTTTTCAAGTTAATATCACCGCTACCACCAGCCTTGTTCTCTATCTTATTCTTCTTCTTCTTTTGATCCTGGTTGTATTTGGTCACCGCATCGCTTCCACCTTCAGCGAGGATGACCTTTTCCAATACCACAACAAACGTGTTCAGCTGGAACATGGAGACCTTGCTGTAGAGCCAGGGTTTAATCCATGCTCGAACCTTCTCGCCTTCCTCTTGTCAGTATTGACCTGGTACGTTGCAAACCTAGCCAGCTCGTTAAATTTTACGGCGTACTCCGGCATCGTCATCGCTCCCTGTTTTAGCTCTAGAAACTAAACCTCTATCTGGTTCTACGAGCTTATGGGAAAGTACATTTCAAAGAATATCTCTTTGAAATGGTCCCATGCTATCACACCCTCTCCTTCCCTAGTCTTGTTGGCCTACCACTAGAAACTAGCTTCCGACTTCAATATGAACGTCACGAAAGCCATCTTCTAGTCATCGTTTACTCTGGCCACATCGAAAACCTTTTCCATCTCCATTACCCACGTCTGGGCAGCTATCAGGTTCACCGATCCCTAGAATTCTGGAGGTTCAACTGATTTAAATTCCTTAAACATAGTGTTCTGAACTTGTGGCTGATTCGCAAGCGCTCCCGTCAATAGGTTCACCAACTGTTGAACTGAATTGGGATTCGTTCCGTCATTGTTGTTGTCGTTGTTGTTATTATTAGTCGAATCCTCTGGGTTTGACGTGTAGGTCTTCTTCTAGGAGGCATCTTTCTGTTAAGACATACTCTTATTAGATTCTTTACTCATTTCTTAAATATTCAAGTTCATACTTAAACATTTAAATAAATTAATTCACATTTGAACACATAGCACATCAATAAACTTCGTTATTTTTTTCATTCATAGCTTTAAAATATAAAATAGATAGCATCTCTACTATTTACATCATCTTTTCAGAACTGAATAAGTTACAGGCTTACATCATTATCTTATCCCATTATTATCTTAAATTCTGGGATTTACATTTATTTATATAAAAAGAAACACGTAATTAATGACTCTACTATCTAGGCATGTTAAGACGTCGCACAACCTCTCTACGTTCTTCTTCCATCACCCGAAACACTGTCCTGCGATCCACCATGTACCATAGTAAATCTTTGAACTGAGCTGGGTAATAAAAGACACGATCATGGGCCCTATCTATAGCCATATGGAAAGCATAGTCTGTCTCCCTCAGCTTAGCCTTCTTCACTTGAACCTCGTCTTCAGCTCGATCTACACGTTAAGTAGCCTTCAAGCTCGTTTCCTCTGCTCTAGCATGCTTCGCTGACTCCTCTTGGATGTCGTTCTTCAGCTTCGCTAGCTCGGCCAGTGCATCATCTTTTTCGCTCTACGCGTAGACTAGATCCCATTTCGTGTTTCCCAGCTCATCGTCCAGCTCTTGAATCATCTCATTTCTCTGTTGTATGGTAGTCCGACTCTCTTCTACCAGTTCCTCAAGCTCTCCGACTCGACCATGTAGCTCCACATTATGGTCGTAGATCTCTTCGTACATCTCAGCGCTAACAAAGTTAGGTGGAAATTCCTCTTCATGATCCTCCTGCTCCTCCTCTGACTCATCCTCGTCATCTCAGTCAAAGACTGGCTCATTCTCCTGACCAATTACGGTGATCAATGGAGATGTCTCTCTCTGAACCAACTGCTCCCAGACAACCTGGACGTCTCGGGGCTCCTCGTCCCTAGGCATTTGGGGTAACTCCTCCCTAGCCTGACTGAACTCTCCAACATTCGTCATCCTGACAACAAAATTTTAAAGTTTATTTATTACGTGATATCGATCGATACTATTCGCGTACATAAACGTAAACACAGAGCACGTAAGGTAGTTTATTATCTTTATCTATCATCACTATCTTTTCGATCTGCTACAAGGCTACTTCGTAAGGTTCCCCACCTAAGGTTCATAACCTAGACACTGCTCTGATACCAACCTGTGACACCCCCAAATCCAGGTACTTCAATTCCACGGGATTTGGTGCTCATTATCTAAATAAAATACAAATACTGCCCATAATAAGGAATGCAAAATAAATTACAACCTTAAATAAATAATAAAATCTTCCTCATCAAAAGGATTACAACCTTGTTCAAAATATCACAGGTTATCTAACCTTAACATAAACAATTTGCGAAAAATAAACATCACATAATAAAATCAAAGTTTTATTACACATCATAATCAGAATATAAACAATTCTTCACTTGTTCATCTTGCTCTTGCCCTTACTAGTTGACGGTTCGTCAACTCTTTCGACTTTAGCTGCAAGGGTTATATAATGCAAGAGTGATCAAACAAAAGCTCACTAGGAATAACAACAATAATAGTGATGACATATACTGAATAGGTTCAAATGACTCGAATACTATTTCTTTCATCAATAATAAAGAGTTGAATATGGAATATAGAATTCATCTGAGGGTCGTAAGACCTTGAACTATGTCCTAAATTATAAACAATTCTATTTAAAACTTTTAACAGTCATTATACTATATGGACTCTTACTCGTACTTAGGGGGATCAGCCCTTCGTACCATGTATTGTGCACAAACATCTTAACACTTTCGCATGGTAATCCCCTATTAAATAGGGTTGTTCATCTTAGTATTTAATAACAAGTCCGCACCAAAGAAAGTTTGGTTTGGATAAGCTTCAAGGGAAATTTAGAGTTCAACTATTATCAACTAAGGAGTAGTTGAATCGACTTACAATAGTAATTCAACATTAAAGGATTACGAAATAACTTATGCTTTAGAACTAAACTTAAAGCAATTGAAAGATAAGATAGACATTGCTTGAACAATTAAGTTAAGGTCACATTAACTCAATAATGAACTTTGATAAGATATTTATTCAATATATAATTTATAGAGAATACAATAACTTGCATATGAATAACAAGTTAGAAATAAGAAAGTTGCTCAAGTAAAGTCTGAGTTTAGAAAACTTGCCTTAAGCGCAAGCTACAATTTATAATTTACAAATCACTTCCTTAATCGTCCTACACATTACATTACATTTATAATACCGATTAGTTTCATAACCACTACGTTTAAACATTGAACTTCTTACTTAAGTTCAACTTAACAACGTGGTTTGTAAACTTAACTCGCTAACTAACCACATACGTGAGTTTAAACTCACAACATGTATATCACACGTGTATAACACTTTAAACTATCATAATCATACCCTATGATAATAATATCTAAGTTCACACATAACACGTTAATATGAGACTTCAAATTATCTTATACATATCAAAAATATGTTATCTTATTGTTTTATACGCTTAACATGTCATCACATTAAATTAGCTAATCATGTACTGCATAAAAACTACTCGGAACCCAAATAAAATTTCCGGACAGCCTACACACCTGCTGGGGCGGGTGTTTTTCCCTAGATAGACCCGCTGGGGCGGGTCCCCCTACTGGTGGGATTCCCTGCTCGCGAACTGTGCAGAGAAAAAGCCAATTTAACTTATTTCTTCGCACCAAATTCCGATTTTAACTAACACAATGCATATAAAACTTTATGAAAACAAAATCTTAAACTTCTAACATGTTTTTAACATACATAAACACCACAACACATAATCAAAACACTTAATTTCATGATTTTGAAGAAAACGCCACTTTTAAGCGTTCTTGAAGAAAATTAACAGTATGACTTTGTTTTTAAACCAATCAAACAATTCAAAGCATGTTAATTTTGTTTCTTAATATATTATCATAATCTATGATCAATTTACATAACATATCACAATCAACCATAAATTTTGATAATTAAAGACTATTTTTTCCCAAAACTAATTCATTGTAATTGCTATGAACAAGATTTCTTCATGTTCATCATATTTACATAAAACTAATTACTTAGACAACTAAATGAATCATATATAAGCATATTATAACACATATTAAACATATATGAATCATATTACACAAATTCTCATAAAAATCAAGTTACAAAGAACTTATAAC
This sequence comes from Panax stipuleanatus, assembly GCA_020205555.1. Classification (NCBI taxonomy): domain Eukaryota; kingdom Viridiplantae; phylum Streptophyta; class Magnoliopsida; order Apiales; family Araliaceae; genus Panax; species Panax stipuleanatus. Next base: position 143,370,576 of record CM035115.1, on the reverse strand, counting down.
TACTAAAACAATGAAGAACATAATTTAATAAGTTAGAATAGAGTTAGATTATACCCTTTGTTGTTTTAGGAGAAGAAGATGATGGTGTTTTGTTTTGATTTAGCAAGGCTTCCTCCCTTTTCTTCTTCTTCTTTCTTTTTCCTCTCTCTTTTCTCTCTAGCTCTCTGTTCTTTCTTTTCTTCTTTGTTTTAACTGATATATCTAACGTAATATAATCTAATTGATATATATATATATATTAGATATATATATATATATAATACACATAAATATAAAATATATAACTGACAATACATTATATCTCTACTTAATACATATCAGTTACTAATTTTTTGAAAATCAAAAGCCACTAGGGCTTGTTTGGCAAAACTCATTATTTTTAAAAAATAGATTTTTAGAACTTAAGGCCTTGTTTGGTAAAACAAAATTATAATAGGTTTAAGGGCCTTGTGTGGTAAAACTGATTTAAATCCCTTTTATTTTATTTTGATAAATCATTTTAACACATAGTTTAAATGTTACACTTTATTTAATTAAATCTCAACTTTCTAATTTAATTAAATACAAGCTAACATTCAAAAATTAATTAAAATTGCCACATAATTCTAAATTGTCACACAATTATAATTACTCACTAATCATAATCTCATGTAATAATTACCACATAATATTCATCTAATTTATTTATCTCAATTAAATTTGAACTACACCTCAAAATTGCTTACACAACAATTTAATATTAAATATTTATTTAATTAACATATTGCACTTAATTAAATTACTCCACAACAATCACAAAAATTATTTATTTAACTCAATAAATAAATAAATAAATAATTTATTTAATTCAATAAATATTTACAATTAAATATACAAAATCTCATTCGTTACACGAACCAACCCGAAAGGGCAAACTAATAATTTTTCCAACTCAACATCAAATCAGTTCAAATTACTGGAAGGAAGGTCACACAGAACCATCGCAGCAATCTCGAGTGAAAACTGCGCCAGACAACTCAACGGACTAACTACGAAGACTTGAAGATCTGGTTATGGACCCATCTTCTCATATTTAGAAAAGGTCAAACCCCATGTCATTGTGTAACTCTCGAAAAGGGCTTTCCTGTAAGGTATAGCATGCCTCTATCGGATTCCCGGAATGCAAGTTATGGAGGTTCAAGCGAACTCGTGTTGGTCAGAGTGCACGTATTTTGAGACAGCGGGGCCCACCAGGCCCGGCCACAGGTAGACCTGCAGCTGGCGCAGGTAGACCCACGGCAGATCGGGTCTATATATACCCCCTCCCCCCTTAGCTTATAGAAGAAGAAATAGAGAAAGAAAGGGCCGCGACGAGAGAAATAGAGGCTAGGATGGTCAAACGGAGGCTCTATCGTACTCCCCTTCTTTGTAAGCATTCATATATATATATATATATATATACTACAACATATCAAATTTTAACCAATGGAAAACGAGTATCGGGGCGCCAAAAGCCGTTCTAGAGCCGTTCTCGCGATATACTATAAGATTTCTCCAGATATGTCTTCTTCGCTTACTCTAATACGCATATAAGTGCTATATACATATATCTAGTGGCTTATATTTGTCAGATCTGAAGTTTTAACCGTTTATTTGTTGTAAATAGTCAATATTTGAGTTGTATTGACTAGATTTGTACTAGATCTAGACAAATCTAGCTTTTAATCGGTTTAAAAGTTGTAAAACTTGAACCTGGAAACTAGAATAACTAAGATCTGTACATATCTAGTTTTCCTTCTAGTTTTTCTTGTAAATATTTAGCAACCACATAACCCTAGATTTGTATCTAGAGAAAATTAGAAGCTATGAGCTACACGCGTATGGAGATTTAACTAATGAATCTTTCATTTAGCGCTGTCTAGTATAGTTTTACTTTTTATTGCAATATATTCATTAAGCGGGCTATTTATTTGATATTCTGTGAGCCTAGGAGCTACAGGATCTACAATCCAACCAATGGATCAAGATCCGGTTCCAATGATGGACCCGATTGAGTTGTACCGCCAACTTGTAAATTTTGTAATTGTAAATATAGGACCTTAAAACGGTTATCCGAATTTAAGGTCCCCGATATAATGAAAATCCTATGTGTGGTGTCCGAGCATACTTTGATGGTTTCGTACCCATAAGGAGCCCGACACTTATATATATATATATATATATATATATATATATATATATATATATATATATATATTGTCGATGATGCTTCGCATCTCGAGAATAAAATCAAAACAAGCCAAATATGGAATAAAATAGAAGTATCAAAGGGCTTCAATTCCTATGCGAGCGAAAGGGTTTGAAAACCACTTTTCAAAACATCATGTTTACATTTTTGCCTAAAAATGAACTTTTTAATAAATCAAACCCTTCGTATCTAGGTCCAACGAAGCACAACACTACTTTCAAATAAAGCACTTAGACTCAATTAACTGCAGCACACACACACACGCATATACACAATGATTAGGGAATGAAAAACGTGGTAACCGTGTTTCACGGAAGTTGGGGGGTGCCTAACACCTTCCCCCCGCTTAAGTAAGCCCCCGAACTCTATGAATATTGGTTTCCAAGACTAATTAAATAGATTCCAATAATTGGGCTATATTGTAAAATCTTTCAAAACTCGGTTGGGTTGGTACAACCATTTAACTCATACCAACTGGCGGCTCTAACTAATTCGGACCAATAAAATCAAATCTTTTCAAATCGTCGACATTTTATGTCGGTCTCTTTCTAAAAATCTCACCCTTAAAGCAAGACAAATCAAAATAGAGAACATAAAGGATAAGAAACATATAAGAAGAGGGATTAATTTTTTCAGTGGCGACTCTGCTGGGGAAGGTAGAGGGCTTAAGCCGCTTTTTCAAACTTTTCAAATTCCTTTATTTGTGCTTGTGTGTGAAATGAAGTCTTTTCATTAAATGGATGTGAATGTCTATTTACCACGCTTTATATTAGTGCTTCGCACAATGTCATCATTTTTCATGCAATGAGACGCGATGAATGTATGTTGTGTGTTCCTCCACCAAGAGGCGAACCCGTCGGTCACTGATTACTGGACTCCAGTGACGATTAAGTCCAAGTGAGGCTCAGGAAAGGTACCACTCAGATCTGCCCAATTGAAAGATCGGATTAACTTCCCATCTAGTAGATTGCGATGATCTGGGAACCTCCATGACGAAAAGCCCGTGAAAGTAAACCTAAGATAGGTTAGCCTCTGATAAACCAAACGCGAAGGGAATGCTCTTCATACCTTTCCCTTTCAATTCCATGTCAGATATTAAATGTTGTAAATATTAAATTCCCTGTCAAATATCAAATGTTGTAAATATCAATTCCTGTCAAATGTTGTAAATTGTAAATTCTGTTATATCTATATCAAATCCTGCCATGATATCCTGTCATCAAAACAACTGACATCTATTTTTTAGGGAAATATTAAAAAAACCCTAAACCTGACACATTGCATAGCTTGCATACTGCTTGTGTCTATCAAGACTAAACTACCTAGTTTTATTGTATGCAAGATGGTCCCACTACCAGATCCAAATCTAAAAAGGAAAAAAGCCTACCCACTAACATGGAGGAAAGTACCCAACAAGGGAAAGGCTTCGTGTCTCGAAAAGAATTCGAGGGACTCAGAAATCAAATAGCAGAATTAACTATTTTCTTGAAAGAACTGAGCAAAAGTACTCAGGGTCAACAAATACCCAATCAAACAGAGTCCTCCAGAAAAGGTGGCGGCAAAGGTACTGGCAAGAAAAAGGAAGCTCAGATACCTGAACCTCAATGAAAAAACCAACAAAACCCTTGAAATCATCAAAGAAGATCGAGAGACTGGGGATATCCGAAAGAAAGTCCAACAAATGGAAGAAACAATTCGGTCAATCAAAGGGACTGGATTCTACGGAAGTGTCAACTACTCAAACCTTTGAATTTTTCCCTGGGCTCGGTATCCAGACAAGTTCCAGATCCTGAATTTTGAAAAATATAATGGAATAGGAGATCCCTACACTCACTTGAAAGTATTCATTGGATAACTCGGATCCATTACAGAGGACGAGAGGCTAAGATTGCAATTATTTCAAAAAAGTCTGACCGGAGAGGCCAGAGCCTGGTATGCTCGACTTGACAATTCCAAAATCCATAGCTGGGAAGAGCTAGCTCATGCCTTCCTAAATCAATATAGCTTCCAGTCACAAATAGCTCTAGACAAATACCAGATTACCAAGGTTAAAAAGAAGAACAGTGAATCATTCAGAGAATATGCCCAAAGATGGAGACTTCTGGCTGCTCAAGTCATTCCATCAATAACAAAGACTGAGATGATAATGACATTCATCGACAAACAAGAAGCTCCATTCTATGAAAGGGTCTTAGCAGGCATAGGAAAACCATTCTCAAAGATGATCAAATATGTTGAAATGGCTGAGATGGGGCTAAAGTCTGGAAAGATTAAAGACCTTACTACTTTAGAAGTCGTGGCTGAGCACATTTAGGCTGGAAATTATGGGAATAATCATCAGAGAGTTCATAAAAAGAAAGAAGAGGATGTATCCTTGGTACTCCAAGGTCAAACTCAAAGAGGTAACCAAAACCTGCCCATTCAAAGGAAGCATTATTCCCCTTTTCAAACATATGTACAACCTTCAAATTCGACGTTCCAAAGAACTGGAGAGGCTAAACGTCGAAGGAAATTTACACCCTTAAGGGATTCACTTGAGAATATACTCAAGCTTCTGATAACACAGAAGAAAATTGTTCCACTCCTTCCCCCAGCCAATCCAAGTGGAAAGAATTTTAACCCAAGCAAGAAATGTGCTTACCATTCTAGGGCTCCAGGCCATGATACCCAAGAGTGTTGGTCTTTAAAACACAAGATTCAAGATTTGATAGATAGTGGTGAGATTGTGGTGACAAAACCAGAGCAGCCACATGTTCAAGATAACCCTTTGCCTTAACACAATGAGGAAGGAGTCAACATGATTAATATGGGGAATGGAGAAGGTTCCAAGTACCTCAAATATGTAGGGGATTCTCCACAAACATGCAAGGATAGCTCTGATAAATGGGACTATTCAGAATGTCGCTTCCTGATAGAACGAGAAACAAAGTCTATCAAGGATTAGGTTGGTTAACTGGTAGAATTGATGGTATACCATCACCAAGTGACGCGACAGTTGATAACTTAAGTCAACCAAAGGAGAACAAATCCTCCCATGCCCAAAATTCTTCCAATTGCAAGGAAGGATCACTATCGGTTCCATGAACACGAAACCTGGGCAGACAAAGTTGCCAGGGAAGAAAGAGTCCGAGCTCATAGAGAATTTGCTTTCAAAAGGAAGTTCACTTCTTTGAATCAGCTTATGGAAGAAATTCTCCAGATGTTGATAAATGAGGGAAAAGTAACACATCTATTACCTCCAGTGGACCCTCGATCAAGGAAGTTTAATCCTTCCAAAATATGTCAATACCATTCCAACACTCCTGGTCATGATACAGAAGAATGTTGGGGACTTTGTCACCTAATTCAGAACTTAATTGAAAGCGGTAAATTGCTAAAAGCAAGTCCAGATAATGGCTTTCCTAATGAAGAAGTCATATTTCCTCCTCTGGCATGGAGTCTGAAGAAGGTTGTAGCAGTTATTTCCTGTGAGAAGGACACAACAGTCATACCCCTGACAATTCAAGGACAAGGGAATAAAAGAGGAAGAATCCTTTGAAAGTGGTTGCACCAAAACCATTGATGTTGCCATTCAGATCGCAGTATCCTTGAATAGCCTAAAAATAGTCCCATGGAACTATGGGGAAAACGAAGGATCAACCTCAAAACATACGACCGCTACATCAAAGGAAAACCCGCTGTATCTACCTCAGCGAGTGATAAAGCCAGTCATCAATACCAAGGGTAAAGTGCCCAAGGAAAAGATTGAAGAATTCCTTAACAAAATGGGGCATAATGAAACCAAGGTTGTGCAAAGATTAAAAGAGGCACCCCGACAGATATCCATTCTGGATTTGTTCTTGTCTTTGGAAGATCATAGTAAAATCTTAATGCAAGTACTGGAAGAAGCGCATCTGCCAAAGGCAGTGGACACAGAAAAGTTATGTCACTTAATAGAGCACATTTTTAACAGCAATGTGATATCTTTCACTGATGGTGATATACCAGTGGAAAGAACTGGTCATTGCAAGTCATTGCATATAGCAGTGATGTCCTCAGGATATGTGATAGGGGGCGTATTGATCGATGAGGATCTTCCTTGAACATCTGTCTTTATAACACATTGGAAAGAATGAAAATCAGTCCAAATAGAATCCAGAGCAGCCATATAGTCATAAGCGCCTTCGATGGGTCTCGACGAAATGTTGTAGGAGAAATCGAACTCCCTATGGAGATTGGTCCACATACTTTCTACGTATCCTTCCAAGTGTTGAACATCACCACAGGATATAATTTACTGTTGGGAAGACCATGGATCCATATGGCAGGAGAAGTCTCATTCACCCTTCATTAATAAGTCAAATACATCATCAATAACAATCTGGCCACTGTTAATGCCGAACTAGAGTATCCAGTCTATGTACAAGATTATATGCCTATGATCAGCCTCAATGAAGGAGTTGATCCAGCCAGTTTTCAAGCCTTCGAAGTGAGCAATACTCATTATCGACCTATTGGGGCTCCAGCCTTGAAGCCAAGAATTTCTTCCGAAGTGATGTTCGTCGGTAAAAAATTGATATTTTTGGATTTTTGTTCCGGCAAAGGGTAAGGGAAAAATCTACAAGGGATCAAACATCCAGTTCAGATACCTAGACAGACAGGGAAGGCTGGATTAAGAAATTCATATGGATTAAATCACAAGAACCCGAACAAGTCCACCATTCTTCTACCAAATCTCACAGATGCCAAATTCGTGAAGCCAACAAGGAAAGTTCCTGCTTTTGTGTCAAGTATGCTGATTCCTCAGGTCAAACTGGCCAGTGAGAAAGGAATCCAGATCTTGTTAACGAAAACAAGGAAAGGAAAAAAAGGTTCCTACAAGAAGTGCAAGATCGATTTGCAAAGATGTATTTTCTAGCATATACTGAGGGTATGAACAAGGATATCCCAGATGATGACTATTTAGAAGATCAAATCCTAATCCATCGCATCAACAGGGATAAGGAGAACAGTTCAAAGGAATGTACTGACCCTGATGTGAATTCAGTCATGGTCATCATCAAAGAGGAAGAGGATAACAATGACCCCTTCCTTATCTTAGTCAACAAGAACCTGACCCTGGACAACTGGAGCAGCATTCCGTACATCAATCGTAAAGGGTAAAAGGTCAGAGAGTCCATCTGCCCTGAAGTGTAGATATTATATATTGCTTACTTTTGTTGCATAGTACTAGCAGTTACTTTTGGGATGCTTTCATTGATGCTTTATATGATTAAACAATGTCATATATTAAGTGAAAGCATTTTTTTTTAGGACTCCAAATTTGGATTTGTTTTGTGACGAACGAGAATTTTGTACATTTATTTGAATATTTATTGAAATAAAAAAATATTTTTGATGATTTAATTATTGAGTTAAATAATTAATTCATGAAATTATGGTAGATTAATTTAATTATATGTGTTACATTAATTAAATTAATGTGTAGTGATTTTATAGTTCAAAGTATAAATTTAATTGAGTTTATTTGATTAAATTAATTAATTAAATAAGCATATGTTACTCTAATTAATTTAATAACTAATTAGAGAATTAATGAATTGACATAATTAATAAATAAGAATATTAATTATGTGACAATGTGATTTAATGTGAGTTATCTTATTTTATTTAATTGATTTAAATAAAATTAATTGAATAATTAATAATATGGCAATTAACTATATAGTAAACTAGTTAATTAAAATAAATGAATAAGGAGACAAACAAACAAGGCCCTATAGGAAGTTGGGGGTCGGTTAATATAACTGACCACTATATTATACGTATAATCCTTATACGCTTATATTATATATCAGACTTATATGTTTTGAGAAGGAGAGAGAAAAGTTAGAAGCCTGTGAAGAAGGAATTGATAGAGATTGAGAGAGAGGAATTTGAGAAAAATCCTAAGTATTATCTTTGTATCATCTTCTTTACTAAAGGGTAATCTTTCTTTTAAGTTTTTAAAATCTAAATTTCTTAAAGTTCTTCATTACGTATTTTAAAAGTTTATGTGAAAATTGGGTTTCATAATTAAGTTATGATATGGTTCTATCTATATAGGTGTGTGATTATATCGTGTTTGATATTTGGTATGAATGATTTAAAATAATTAAAATTATATAATTTAATCTTAATTGGGTTTTTGAAAAATTACAGAGTTCTTTTACGTCTTTGTAAAATTTCTCTGTTAATAATTATTTTGGTAATTAAACCAAGGTATGATCATATATGTAACCGTATATGCTAGTATTATGTGTTGAATCATGTATACATTATTTACACTAATCACACCATGTAATTTTATTAATAATTGGGTTGTATGAAATACAGAGTATTGAATATGGGTGAATAACCCATATGGGTGAAATAAATGCTGTAATCATATGTTTTAATTAAAATTGACACATGATTATGATTGTATATGTTAAAACAAAGAGAATAGAATTAGAATGAACGGATTCGATGTTATAACGAATCTGTAATGAGAAATTTCATATTTTTTTATCAACTTGACAAAATTATAAAGAACAGTAAAATTAAATGTTTTAAATTGTGTAATTACGTGATTTAAAATGTTAGAAACATGCTAAAAGTGATTTATGATGTTCCTGTGAAGTTTATACTTCATGGGTAACACTACAAATCAGTGTATTGGTATAAATTGGGAGAAAATGGCCGAGTTCTGTGTTCTTCGCGAGATTTTGGAAATTCGTAGCCGTGCCAAAGGGTTAATGTCGCGCGGCCGTGCCTGTCTGGAAAATTCAAAATATATTCTAAGTGTTAAATTTTGAGTAATGTGTTTTAAATCTAATAAACATGAAGACATGTTATGTATGTGATACGATGTTAATACAAGATTAATAACTTAGGTTATGTGATTAATTAATAAGTTAATTAATCGACTTGAAACCATTATTTGAAAAAACTTAATAATGAGTTCGAAGAATACTGTCGTGAATCGATAATCATATCGAACCTGTGATTAATTGATATTGTGAATGTATTGATAGGTAAGAGTAATTAAAGAACGTGAGTTATAATTGTAACTTGCGCACGAGGCAAGTTTTCTAACTATACTCTTTAAATTGAGCAAGTTTTCTAAACTCAAATCTTTACATTTGAGCAAGTTTCTAAACCTTACTTTTATATTGAGCAAGTTATAGACTTAAATTCTATATCAAGTAAAATTCTTATTCTTGATTACTCAAGTTTAGAATTTCATATGAGATGTTATGTTTCTTTAAAAGTATCACTTCAGTAAACAATACTTATTCGATTGTATACCCGTGAGAAGTTATTATTCAAATTGAATATCTCATACTGTTGAATCCTTTAAGACTAGTGAACCCTTATTGATTCGACTAGTCCATAGTTTATGAGCGTTCTAAATTTCAAAACTACTATTGAGTTATCCAAACCAAACTTTATTTGGTGCGGACTCTGATGTCAAACTGAGATGAACAACCCTATTAAAGGGAAATTGATGATGCTTTAACCGTTGAGGTATTGTGCACAGTATCCGTACGAAGGGCTGATCTCCCTAAGTTCGAGAAGTAAAGTCCATAGTCTTATGACTGTTAAAGGTTAAAGGTTAATATACTTGACCTAGGACATAGTTCAAGGTCTTATGACCCTCAGATGTAATTTGATTCTCCATTATTATTCCTGATTCAAAAATTGAGCTTTCTGTTATTCAGATTTCTTTGATTTCACTCGTATGTTATTACTGTCATATTTTTATACTTGCGGGCATTCGTGCTCACTCTTGCATAATAAAATTGCAGCTAAGAATGAACGAAGTGATGAACCTTATAGTAGCAAGGGCAAAGGAAAAGTTAACAAGTGTTGAAGACTTGTAGTATTAATAAAATGTTAAAGTTCAAGACTTGTGTGTATTTATTAAGACTTATTTGTTTACGTTTCCGCAACAGAGATTTAAGGTTAAGTATAACCTGGGATTGATTATATATTTATTAATTCAGATGTTGTAAAGATGATAGATTATTTATCTATTTAATGAATTTTATTATTATGGGTAGATAGTCATATGATATTTGAACAGTGAACACCAAATTCTGTGGAAATTAAGATACCAAATTTGGGGGTGTCACAAGTTGGTATCAAAGCCATAGGTTATGAACCTTAGGTGGGGAAAAACCTTAGGATAGTAGCCTTCGAGAACATAGAAATGATAACTCTTGTTAAGTTCTAAGAAAGATAATAAAATTACCTTATGTGTTATGTGTTTATAACTATATACTTGCTCGAGTATCGATTAATATCACTTAATAACGAAGACTTAAAACTTATTTTGTCAGGATGTCAGATACTGGACGAGCTAGTCAACCCATGGATATTGTACCCCTAGAGACTAGAGATGAGGAGCCCCGAGACATACATACAGTCTGGGAGCAGTTAGTACAGCCAGAGCCATCTCTGTTGATCACAGTCATTGGTCGGGAGCATGAGCCAGAGATTGACTCAGAGGAGGACCCTGAGGAGTTTGAGATCCCGGCTGAGGCAGTCGAGGAGGAGGAAGAGGAAGACCTTGAGGAGTTCCCATCGAAGTCTGTCAGCGTTAATATGTACGATTTATTGTATGATCACAACATAGAGTTACGAGATACGATTCAGGAGTTGAGGGAGCAGACAGTAACTCAACGGTCTACCATTGAGCAGAAGGATGGTGAGGTTGAGACACTCCACAACCGTCTTGGACATGTGGAGTGGGATTTGGTTCATGAGAGGGGCCAAAGTGAGCAGAAGTCAGAGGAGATAAAAATGTTGAAGAATGAGATAAAAGAAAAATCAGAAAGACTCGCCATAGTAGAGGAAGCTTGGGTGAGCAATGCACGACGTGCAGATCTGGCAGAGGATGAGGCGCGTGCAAAGAAAGTTAATGTTGCAGAGACGTGCTACACATTTTTGAGGGCCATTGATGAGGCCCAAGACCGAGTTATGAGATATCCAATTCAGTTCGAGGGACTGCCTGGGTATATGTTAGATCGCAGGACTTTGTCCTGCATAATGGACGAGGAGCGTAGCGAAGCTGTCTGACGTCTTAGCAGGCCGTGATGGGGCAGTATGATTATGTGAATGCTTAACTGATAGTTAATAATGTAAATTATGATGTTATTATAAACAAAGGAATATTCTGATGATTTAAATCCTGAAGATCTGTTATCTCGGGATAGTTGATGTAAATGGCAGAAATGCTATCGTACTATGTTGAAAACTTTTGATTTTAATAAAATATCAAAGTTTATTTAAGATGATATGAGTTAAAGTGATTATGTTAAATATTTGAGTTAAGCCTTAAGTATTTAAGAGATTGAATAAAGATCTAATGAGCGTATATCTTAAAGGAAATATGCCGCCAAGAAGGAGACAAAATTGTCGACAAGCCCAAGAAGGGTCAACGAATATCAATAACAACAATGATGCCAATGCGAACCCCGTTTAGCAATTAGTAAATCTGTTAGCTGGAGCGATGAATAATCAGCCTCAAGCTCCACCAAACACCTCATTTAAAGACTTTAAGGCAGTGGGATCGCCGGAGTTTAAAGGCTCCACAAACCCGATAGAAGCTCAGACTTGGGTTATGGAGATGGAGAAAGTTTTTGAGGTCGCTCAAGTTAGAGAGGACCAGAAGACCGCCTACATGACATTCATGTTAAAATCAGAAGCCAGTTACTGGTGGCAGGCAAATAAGGTCAAGGGAGGAGAAGGTGTAATAACCTGGGAAAGTTTTAAGGAAATGTTTTTCGAGATGTACTTCCCGACCAGCTCCCAGAATCAAATGGAGGTGCAGTTTCTGGAGTTGAAATAGGGAAATATGTCTGTGCCCGACTACACGGCAAAGTTTAACGAATTGGCTAGGTTTGCCCAATATCAGGTGCATACTGACGAAAGAAAGGCTAGGTAATTTGAGCAGGGACTGAAACCCTGGTTGTATAGTAAAGTGTCAATGTTTCAATTGAACACTTTTGCCGGAGTTCTGAAGAAGGCCATCCTCGCTGAAGGTGGAAGCGAAGTGGTGACCAAGTACAATCAGGATCAGAAGAAGAAGAAGAATGATAGTGAAGGAAATAATAAGGCTAGTGGCAGTAACACGGGAGGAACTAATAATCATAAACGAAGGTGGAATGACAACCCGTCGTCCTTAAATCAACAAGGGAGTCAGAAGAAAAGGATAGAACCATGCCCAACCTATGGAAAGACTGACTTGGGAGTCTTTTGTAGGGATTTTGGCACATAAAAGCAGCGCAAATTAAAATTTTCTGAAACCCTAAAACAGGATCAATGCGAAAAACATATTAATTCAGAGGTTTAGATTTGTTTTACCGATTATTCAAGCCTGAACGGAGATGATGGAAATTCTAAAACTGCTTCGAATCTTCAATGCAATCGAAAGGAACTGCGTCTCTACGGTATCCACACGAACATCCCGCGAATCATCACACGATCTGCAGCAAGCAAAGGTGCGGTACTAGCCGCCAAGGATCTAGACTTTCTCAATTTTTCTCTCTAGTCTCTCTCTAAGAGCAGCTAGGATTTTTGATAATAATGAATGTCCTAAAAACGGCTGATATATCATATATATATATATATATATATATATATATATATATATAGCAGTTAAAGGAATTAACCAAAATCTAATCCAATTAAAAAAATAAAATCCGAATTTGTATATATATATATATATATTATATCTTAATTAAGTCTTACTTAATTAATATACATATATATACAAATTATCCTATTAATTTAAATTCGTAATTTAAATACTATCAATCATAGTGATATATTTAAATCCTTACAATTTAAATTAATTCCCTTTTAATTACGTTCTAAGTGTGTGACTCTATAGATTATTATTATGTTGGCAATAATTTTAAAATCATATTACAAAATTATAAACAATGAGCGGCATCTAGTAATGCATCTCTGCTACCCAAATAACAATAAGATTGGTGATTCGATACAACCTTTTCATGACCAATGTTTCAATATAATTTAATCCTTTTAACCTTGACATCCTAGATTAAACTCGAGGCATGGAATGTGTCATCGTCTTCATAATTTAATCTAAGTTTTCTTGATCGATGAGTAGACTATATTAAACAAATCACTATTTGAGCATGGCCATGCATTTCATAGTCCTACTCAATCAAGAGGCCTATGGATATCACCCCTAATATATAGGAGGGTTAAATTCCATCTAGATCACTCATATTCCTCACACGATCCATGATGTACCCAATAATCACCTTTATTATCCACCCTATTAAAGATGACCTTTGATGATATCAAAGTACATAAATTCCCGTGTAGTAATATAGTGATTTCAGGTCGAAGGATCATCACATCATTGTCACTATGAGAATTGCTTATGACACTTTGCATAATGCTCCACGTAGAATTCTCATGGTGGGTCTGTCCAGTACATTGTTCTCTAACATGTACCTATGCATTGACTCAATATCTCATATATTTATGACTAATGAGATTTGGCCAGCAGTCAATCCACATACTAGTCTCAATGTATCATTGTTGTCCCATTAACAATGACACTCGACTAGGGACATTTAAGAGTAATGATACTAATTGTAATTATATGATCTCATGTTCAAGTCACATACTTGAAGCCATAAATTTGTATCACTATTCTAAGGACTTTTATTATGTTAACATTTATATAACGCAGTACATAAAACCATAATCAAATAATTTATTTATTCAATTAAATATAATATCAAAAATGTTAAGCAATTACATCAAAGAATTGGCCTCTAGGGCATAAACTCTAACAGTCTCCCATTTGCACTAGAGCCAATCACTTATGAATCTAATACCCATGGAAGTAGTGTGACCTTCATGCTTATGCTGTGACAATGCTTTGGTCAGTGGATCTGCAACATTATCATCTGTTGGCACTCTGCTTATATGTACATCTCCTCTATCAATGATTTCACGAATTTGATGGTATCGCCTAAGTATATGCTTGGATCGTTGGTGAGATGTTCCTTAGCCTATGCAATGGCTCCATTATTGTAAGACCCCAACTTTTATGAATAAAGATTTAATTTTCTTTTTATATTATTTTGAAATAGTAAGGTGTTGATTTGATAAATACGAAAAGTTATGGGTGAAATGTGCAAATATTTTAAAATGAGCAAGTGGGTAAAAATATTCTTGTTGTCGGGGAATATTCGTTTGGTCGTGGAATATTCTTGTTGTCGGAGAATATTCGTACGACGACGCAGCTATTTGTGGGCCCCACAACGGAATAACTGTCGGATATAGAAAGCGACAGAAATAACCTTTTTATAAAATAACCGCGTAGTTGTTACAGTTAGTACTGTTGAAATACCCGGTGATAAAAGTACAGTAATACGCGGTGTTGCACGGTAGCACACGGTATTGCACAGTAATTCCAATTATTGATTCTTACGTGAGAAGTCATTACTCAATAATTGTTACAGTAATTACTCTTCAATATTTTATTATTGATTCGATAATTGCATAATATTTTATTGACTCAATAATTGTTGCATTAATATTTTATTGACTCAATAATTGCTACGTTGCTATTTTATATGATTGATTCAATAATGGCTACAGTTGATATTTTGGTATTATTGATTCAATAATTGTCACTGCACAGTATTTCACATTATCAACTCAATAATTCATATTATTTGAATAATATTATTAGATAGCATTATTGACAATGTCTAAGGAAATTCTGTCAAGGAGGGGTTATTTAATTGCGCGCCAGTAAGGAGAAGTCCTTATCGGAAGGCCCCCTCTTTCCTAGGAACGACCTAGTTGTCAATATTGTAGTTCTGTAATATTATTTATGAATAATTAATTATTGATTTATATGATAAGAAAATATTTATTTTGTGGATATAAAAGAAGGAATTAGCGCTGATGTGTTTTTATCTGTATTTTGGTGTGGAAAATCATCCGTTTATGGATTTCGGATAATTTATGTTTGGAATTTGAAAAAACTTCCTTCTACAAAGTTGTAGAGAATTAAATTTTCTATGAAAAGACATAGAATTTGTATTTTTCTGATAAAGGGGCTATTTATTATGAATTATTGAAGTTTCAAAAAATAAATATTTTTTTAATGGGTGGGCCCCACTTTTGTTGTTTTGTTGAAAAAATTCTGATTTTTCTAAAGAGCAGCCGGCGGCGGAAAATAAAAAAAATAATATATTATTTTATTACTTTAGTCTCCTTTGGCATCCTAAATTTTTTCTATAAATAGGATGCTTAGGTTAGAATTGAAAATCACACCAGAATCAGTAGTTTTCACTCTCTATAATATCGAGCGTATTTTTGTGAGTATTTAAATACTTTGAGTGTTACTATTCAGTGCAAGTTTCCTTCGGTATTATATCCAATACTCCAGTCAGAAGTACTGTTCTTTTGAGGTAAGGGATGTTATTTTCTTTCATAAATGATGTTATTCTTTTCAATATCATTATACCAAAATATTGGCATTGATTTTATTATGAAATTCTTATTTTTTCCGTCGGAGTTACTATTCACGTATACGGCACTATTCACGTATACGACACTATTCACGAAAAAATTAAATTTTCTTCTATTTGTCCAAATTGTTTGTTATAGTTACTATCTTTGATTGGATCTAAGTTTTGAGCTTCATTCTTGAATTTTGCTCCACAAAGTATTATTATGGAATATTCTTGAACTTTGATAAACTAAAATATGAATCCTTAATCTTATCTTTTATTTCACTGGATTCGTTATTTATATGGTTTTTCATCATCCTCAGTCTTAAGTGGTAATATAACTGAATATCTTTGGCCTGTAGAGCAAAGATGAATGATTACCTGATGAATATCTTTGGCCGTAGTGCAAAGATGATAGGTGTTGAGATGAACATGACCACTGATGATACAAATGAATATCTTTGGCCTGTAGTGCAAAGATGAATATTGATTCGAGATGTATATTGATTGATGTTACAAGGATAAAATATTGATGATGGACTTTTAAATCATAGAAGATAGTAGACTTCATTCTCTACTTAACTCTTCTAATGAATTGTTATTTCCGCTGCGAATATTGATCTAAAATTGGTTGTCCATTATATTTTATCTGATTTATTGAAGACTAACGATAATTTATTTTCCATTATCTTAGTCATAATATTCTTTACTGAGCTAGTTGAGCTCACCCTTTTCATCTGTTGTCCTCTTCAGGAAATGAGAATGTCGTAGGGACTAGTCGGGGGACATAGTGATGGTCCGAGTTAGAGCAGTAGTAGTCCTCACTATTTCTGATAAATAGTGTGATAATAATTGTAATGAGGACTTAGTTTGAATATTAATATTTTCTACATATTTGTATTGACACTCACAGTTGTGTGGTCGTATTTTACATGATCGTATGATATAAAGTTTGTATTTGAATTTTGTACCATGTATTTGGCGACTCAGAATGGGTTGGGTTGACTGGACCTATTCTGGGGGCGTCACAGTTATTATCACAGTATAGCTCAATCGGATCAACAATGGTTGGAACAACACCAAGTTCAGTGACGAACCTTTTAATCCATACAGCCTCCTTGGCCGCACTAGAAGCAGCAATATACTCAGCCTCTGTCGTAGAATTGGCTACTATCTCTTGCTTCGAACTTTTCCAGCTAACAACACCACCATTAAGGCAAAACACAAAACCTGACTGAGACTTATAGTCATATGTGTCAGTCTGGAAACTAGCATCTGTGTAACCCTTTACTACCAGTTTGTCTTCAGCTCCATATACCAAGAATGAATCCTTAGTCCTTTTCAGGTACTTGAGGATATTCTTGACTGCTATCCAGTGACCTTCACCTGGATTCGACTGGTATTTTCTCGTCATGCTCAAAGCATATGAGACATCCGAACGAGTACATATCATTGCATACATGATAGATCCAATTGTTGAAGCATAAGGGATCTTTCTCATACGCTCCTCATCATCATGTGATTTAGGACATTGGGCCTTAGAGATCTTAGCACCATGAGACATGGGTAAGTGTCCTCTTTTTGCCTCTTGCATGCTGAACCGTTTCAGCACTTTATCAATATATGTACTTTGACTTAGGCCGAGCATTTTTCTCAATCTATCTCGATAGATCTTGATACCTAAAATGTAGGTTGCATCGCCCAAACCTTTCATAGAGAAATATTTTCCTAACCATGTTTTTACAGCCTGTAAGGAAGGAATGTCATTCCCAATAATTAATATGTCGTCAACATATAATACCAGGAATACAATGTGACTCCCACTAACCTTCTTATATACACAAGGTTCATCTTCATTTTTTATAAAGCCAAACTCTTTGACTGCTTCATCAAATCGAAGATTCCAACTCTGAGAGGCTTGCTTCAATTCATAAATGGATCGCTGCAGCTTACATACCTTTCCAGCATCCTTTGGATTGGCAAAACCCTCAGGTTGTGTCATATACACATCCTCAAGGAGATTTCCGTTAAGGAAAGCAATTTTGACATCCATCTGCCAGATTTCGTAATCATAAAAGGCTGCAATAGCAAGTAAGATCCTGATGGATTTAACCATTACCATTGGAGAGAAGGTTTCATCATAGTCAACACCTTGAACTTGTTTGTTTGAAACTTTTTCTACCAGTCGGCCTTTATAGGTTTGTACATTACCATCCATATCGGTTTTCTTCTTGAAAACCCTCTTGCACCCGATTGGTTTTACCCCTTCGGGTGGATCAACCAAAGTCCATACTTGGTTAGTATACATGGAGTCCATCTCAGATTTCATGGCTTCAAGCCATCTCTCAGAATCTGGTCCATTCATAGCTTCTTGGTAGGAAGCAGGCTCATCATGATCTATGAGCATCACATCACCGTTTTGAGTCACAAGAAATCCATAATATCTCTCGAGCTCTTGGCGTGTCCTACCAGATCTACGAATGCCCTGTGTAATTTGAGCGGGTTCACTTTCCACAATATCTTGTGGTTACTGCTCATTTTCCAACTCAGGTTCAATGATATTTTGTGGTTCTCGAACTTCTTTGAGTTCTACTTTCCTTCCACTGTTTCCTTTAGAGACAAATTCTCTTTCTAAAAAAATACCAGTTCGAGCAACAAATACTTTGTTCTCAGAAGGTTTGTAGAAATAATACCCTTTTGTTTTCTTTGGGTATCCCACAAAATTACATTTGTCAGATTTGGGTCCGAGCTTGTCAGATGCCAGATGTTTTACAAATGCCTCGCAACCCCAAATCTTCATGAACGACATACTAGGACGTTTCCCAGTTCACATCTCATATGGTGTCTTTTGAACCGTCTTTGTAGGAACACGGTTAAGTGTGAATGCAGCTGTCTCAAGGGCATGACCCCAAAAGCTTAGTGGAAGATCTACATGACTTATCATCGATCGTACCATGTCCAACAAGGTGCAATTCCTCCTCTCAGACACACCATTCCATTGTGGTGTTCCAGGTGGAGTGAGCTGTGATATAATACCACACTCCTTTAGAAGGTCATCAAAGTCTTGGCTTAAGTATTCACCTTCTCGATTGGATCGAAGGGCTTTTATGCTTTTGCCAAATTAGTTTTGAACTTCATTCTTGAATTCCTTGAACTCTTCAAAGGATTCGGATTTATGTCTCATAAGATACACATATCTATATCCACTGAAGTCGTCAGTAAATGTAATGAAGTAATAAAACCCACCTCTTGCTAACGAACTCATGGGTCCGCATACATCACTATGTATAAATCCCAATACTTCGCTAGCCCGTTCACTGTGTCCAGTGAAAGGGGCTTTAGTCATCTTGCCTAATAAACAAGACTCGCATTTCTCATATGATTCAAAATCAAATGAATCCAAAAACGCATTATTATGGAGTTTGGATATGCGTTTCTCATTTATATGGCCTAAACGACAGTGCCAAAGATATGTCGGATTTGAATCATTTGATTTAAATCATTTTGTATTTATGTTATAGATAGGCATTTCTAAATTAAGAATATAAAAACCATTAAACAATTGTGCAACACTATAACATATTTCATTTAAGTAAAATGAACAACTATTGTTCTTTATTAAAAATGAAAAACCTTTCTTGTCCAAACAAGAAACAGAAATAATATTTTTGCTCATAGCAGGCACATAATAACAATCCTCTAATTCTAATACTAGCCCAGTGGGCAAAAATAAATGATAAGTTCCTACGGCTAGTGCAGCAACTTTTGCTCCATTCCCAACTCGTAGGTCAACCTCGCCTTTCGCCAAAGTCCTACTCCTTCGGAGTTCCTGCCCATTAACACAAATATGAGAACCACATCCAGTATCCAATACCCATGATGTAGAAGTGGACAAATTGACTTCTATAACATATATACCTGAATCAAAAGTCATACTTCCTTTCTTTTTCTTCAGTTCTTCCATATAAGCATGACAATTCCTCTTCCAGTGTCCAGGTTTTCCACAGAAGTGACAATCACCTTCTTTAGCCACCCCACCTTTAGGTTTTAAAGACTGTTTGGTTTTGGGATTGGGTTTGGCAGATTTAGATCCTATCTTCTTCTTTCCTTTCCCCATTCCCTTAGCATTCCCCTTTTGCACCATCATTATAGGAGCGGGTCCTGCCTTTTTTATGTTGTTCTCAGTAGTTCTTAACATGCTCAACAACTCAGTAAGTGGTTTTGCAATTTCATTCATGAGGTAATTCATAACAAATTGAGAGTAGCTGTTGTTCAAAGATTGCAAAACAAGATCAGTTTGGGCTTCCGGAGAAATCAAAAAACCCAACCTACCAAGGTACTCAATATACCCAATCATTTTCAGCACATGTGGACCAACTGGATCACGTTCACCCATCTTACAATGATACAACGCCTTGCTTGTATCATACTTCTCTTATCGAGCATGCCCTTCGAACAATTTCTTGAGATACTCTATCATC
Organism: Panax stipuleanatus; assembly: GCA_020205555.1. Classification (NCBI taxonomy): domain Eukaryota; kingdom Viridiplantae; phylum Streptophyta; class Magnoliopsida; order Apiales; family Araliaceae; genus Panax; species Panax stipuleanatus. The sequence continues at coordinate 143,350,354 of CM035115.1, read as the reverse complement.
TCATAAGCATCCATTAACTCATGTTGCTTCTGAAGCTCAGAGTTCATAGCTGCTAGCAGGAGACAACTCACGTCCAGAGCATCATCTTGATGCTTCTTGTAAGCATTATGCTCTACACGTGGTGCAGTGTTAGCTGGTACTGCAGGAATGGGCCCATCAAGAACATATAGCTTGCTCTCCTGTTTGAGGACAATCCTCAAGTTCCTATGCCAGTCTAGGAAATTAATTCCACTCAGTTTTACCTTCTCAAGGACTATCGTAGTGAAAGACTATTTGTGGTGTTGTTTGCCATTGATATCTACAATTTATAAGTGCAAAAATAATAAGTCAAATTGCAGAGTTTTAATATTATGTAATTGATAATAGTACATTCAAAATATACCTCCCACTATTTTATTCAAATTAATAGCCCTCTCCATTAATTCGGAAAGCATTTTCTATTAAATCTTTCTAGTGAGCCAAGATCCATATTTCATTATGCCTTAAGTTAGCTTTGGCTATTCTCTCAAAACATAATTATTTAGGTAGACAACCCTTTATCAATTATATCATATATAACTCTTAGATAGTTTGGTGAACAACATTTGTTTCTTGTTCATCTAATGCTACCTACCAAACTTTATGCCTCTAAGTCCACAATCCTATTGAGATAACTTAGTTAAGTCTGGCCCAATGTTTTTAACAATTTGGATATCACAATTATCCTATCGCATCTTACCAAGATAAATGGGGTACTTTCCTTTGGCAAACCTACATCCATCGGTCAAGGTCTTGATGAGTGTTATTCATTGGAAGGCATCTGATTTAGACTTAATAATTTTATGAGAGATTTTATTAATTAATTTAGATCTCACCAATTTTAATCTTATTAAACATGCACATTATTTATCATATCATATCGTATATAAGCATAAATAAAGTGCAAAATTAAATGTGTCACAGCTATGGCCCAACCTTATGTCAATCATTTCAAGCTAATGAAAAGATTGAAGGTCAGTCTAAGGTGGTAAAAAGTCTTCAAAATAGTAGCTTCCTTGGACCTTCCTCATGCATGTGTCTCCTCTCCATCATCATCTTGTCATCTTGATAGGTTACAATTGTACATTACATGACATAAAGAAACCTCGAGTTACATTCGAGGGGATTTAGATGAGAAGAGAATATTACATCAGAATTTATAGAAAGGCGCGACATGCAAGCCATATTTCAAAACCAAAAACCACTAACCTATGGGTCAAAAGGGCCATAACTGTGCACCATGCATATCACAATAAGCACATGACATAATTTATATAATTAAAAAAAATTATATATAAAATATTGGGGTCACGACCATCGTGCGCTACGACGGGGGGGTCCAATGGGGGGTCTCCCCCCTGTATTGTAGAATTTTTCATACGAATCTCTGAAACAGTTCCATAATCATATACAATCCGCCAACACAATAACATTACATCCAGAGCATATCATATATGTCCAGTTTCGATTAGTTATATTAAATCGAATCTTCATGTTTCTAATCCAATTAGAACACAAGTTGAATTGTTATTCCACCTTCTAGGATATGATTATTAGAACATCATATACATGCATATATATTACAGATTTCCAGAATACGCATTCATGCAGAATATCATATATTCAATTTTAGATCGGCAAACATGCATCAACATATATCATATATATTGAATACAATTAAAATGCATAATCTGAATTAATCGTTTCGCAAGTAGCTCTGATACCACTGTAGGGATTTCGGCATATAAACGCAGTGAAAATTAAAATTTTTCGAAACCCTAAAACAGGATCCATGCGAAAAATATATTAATTCAGAGGTTTAGATTTGTTTTACCGATTATTCAAGCCTGAACGGAGATGATGGAAATTTTGAAACTGCTTCGAATCTTCAACGCAATCCAAAGGAACTGCGTCTCTACTGTATCCACACGAACGTCCCGCGAATCGTCACACGATCTGCAGCAAGCAAAGGTGCAGTACTAGCCGCCAAGGATCTGTACATTCTCAATTTTTCTCTCTAATCTCTCTCTAAGAGCGGCTAGGGTTTTTGATAATAATGAATGCCCTAAAAACAGCTGATATTATATATATATATATATATATATATATATATATATATATATAACAGTTAAAGGAATTAACCAAAACCTAATCCAATTAGAAAAATAAAATCCGAATTTATAAATATATTATATCTTAATTAAGTCTTACTTAATTAATATACATATATATACAAATTATCCTATTAATTTAAATTCGTAATTTAAATACTATCAATCATATTGATATATTTAAATCCTTACAATTTAAATTAATTCCCTTTTAATTATGTTCTAAGTGTGTGACCCTATATGTTATTATTATGTTGGCAATAATTTTAAAATCATATTATAAAATTATAAACAGTGAGCGACATCTAGTAATGCATCTCTACTACCCAAATAATAATAAGATCGGTGATTCGATACAACCTTTTCGTGACCAATGTTTCAATGTAATTTAATCCTTTTAACCTTGACATCCTATATTAAACTCGAGGCATGGAATGTGTCATTCTCTTTGTAATTTAATCTAAGTTTTCTTGATCGATGAGTAGACTATATGAAACAAATCACTATTTAAGCATGAACATGCATTTCATAGTCCTACTCAATCAAAAGGCCTATAGATATCACCCCTAATATATAGGAGGGTTAAATTCCATCTAGATCACTCATATTCCTCACACGATCCATGATGTACCAAATAATCACCTTTATTGTCCACCCTATTAAAGGTGACCTTTAATGATATCAAAGTACATAAATTCTCGTGTAGTAATATAGTGATTTCAAGTCGGAGGATCATTACATCATTGTCACTATGAGAATTGCTTATGACACTTTGCATAATGCTCCACGTAGAATTCTCATGGTGGGTCTGTCCAGTACATTGTTCTCTAACATGTACCTATGCATTGACTCAATATCTCATATATTTATGACTAATGAGATTTGGCCAGCAGTCAATCCACATACTAGTCTCAATGTATCATTGTTGTCCCATTAACAATGACACTCGACTAGGGACATTTAAGAGTAATGATACTAATTGTAATTATATGATCTCATGTTCAAGTCACATACTTGAAGCCATAAATTTGTATCACTATTCTAAGGACTTTTATTTTGTTAACATTTATATAACGCAGTACATAAAACCATAATAAAATAATTTATTTATTCAATCAAATATAATATCAAAAATGTTAAGCAATTACATCAAAGAATTGGCCTCTAGGGCATAAACTCTAACATCTGTATGAAAGGAAAAAGAGTTTGCTACAATTGTGGCCAGGAAGGCCACATAGCACCTAACTGCCCTAACCCTAAGAAGGGCACCTGCTACACATTTGGGTCAAAGGATCACTTGGCTATAGACTGTCCCAAGAAGGTATCTGGAGGGGCAGTGTCAGGTGGAAATAAGGGAAATAATAGTGGAAATCCTCTTACAATTATCGGACCGACTTCGACAAATCGACCAACTGCAAGGACATTCAACATGACCGTACAGGATGTTGTGCAGTCTCGTGATGTGGTGTCAGGTATCATTCGATCAATAAAGTCAATATTATGTTTTATTTGATTTGGGTTCTACTTGTTCATTTATATCCGATGACTTTGCCAAGAACTTAGAACTGCATAAAGACGAATTAGAAATCCCTATGAACATCGAGATTGCGAATAGGGAAGTTATTCCTATTAGGTATATACACAAGAACTATAGAGTGGATATTAAGGGTAACGTTATGAATGTAGATCTTATTCCGATTAAACTTAGGGAATTTGACGTTATCCTAGGAATGGATTGGATATTCAATTATGGGGTCGTAATTGATTGCCAGAAGAAATGTATTAACCTTATGATCCCGTCAAAGGTTGTGTTTTATGGCAGCAAGTCGCCTAGGCAAGCTAGTTATTTGACGATGATGCAAGCCAAGAAGTTATTAAGATAAGGCTGTGTGGGGGTATTTAGCCTACATAGTCGATAGTCGTAAAGATAATCCAAAGTTAGAGGAAATACCAGTCGTAAGGGACTTCGTGGATGTGTTTCCGGACGATCTTCCAGGACTTCTGCCGGATAGGGAAATAGATTTCGTTATCGATTTGGTGCCAGGAACGGCTCCAATATCAAAAGCACCGTACCGGATGGCTTAGATAGAAATGAAGGAATTAATGGTTCAGCTACAAGAGTTACTGGACAAGAAATATATTGAACCAAGCGTATCACCGTGGGGAGCGCCGGTATTATTCGTGAAAAAGAAGGATGGGTCGATGCGCCTTTGCATCGATTATAGAGAATTGAACAAGGTTACCATTCAGAACAGGTATCTGTTGCCAAGGATTGATGATTTGTTTGACCAATTAAAGGGAGCAAGATATTTCTCAAAGATAGGCCTGAGAAGTGGTTATCATCAGCTGAAGGTGAGGCCAGAAGACGTTCCAAAGATAGCGTTCAGGACACGATATGGTCACTATAAATTCTTAGTTATGTCATTTGGTCTAACGAATGTGCCTGCAGTATTTATGGGCCTAATTAATGGAGTGTTCAAGCCATTTTTGGACAAATTTATGGTGGTCTTTATCGACGACATACTGGTGTATTCAAAAACCAAGGAAGAACATGTTGAGCATTTGAAGTTGACATTAGAGGTGTTGAGAAAAGAGAAGTTGTACGCCAAATTCTCAAAATGTGAATTCTGGATTAAAAGGGTTCAATTTCTCGGACATGTGATTGATAAGGACGCAATTTCAGTGGATCCCTCCAAAGTCGAAGCAGTGATGAATTGGGATCAGCCGAAAACACCATCGGAAGTAAGAAGTTTCCTTGGATTAGCAGGTTATTACAGAAGATTCATTCAGAATTTTTCCAAGATCGCCACTCCGCTAACGAATTTAACTAGGAAAGTTGTGAAATTCGTTAGGACGGAGAAGTGTGAAGAAAGTTTTCAGGAACTTAAGAAAAGGTTGAGTACAGCACCTGTGTTGTCCCTTCTGGATGACACAGGAAACTTTGTAGTATATAGTGATGCGTCGCATAAAGGGCTGGGCTGTGTGCTTATGCAAAATGGCAAAGTCATTGAGTACGCGTCACGACAATTGAAAGATATGAGAAGGGATATCCAACCCACTATTTAGAATTGAATGCGGTAGTATTTGCCTTAAAGATTTGGAGACACTATCTCTATGGGGAGAAGTGTGAAATATATACAGACCACAAGAGTCTGAAATATATTTTCGCCTAGAAGGATTTGAATATGCGTCAGAGAAGATGGCTGGAGTTAATTAAGGACTACGATTGTGGTATCTTATACCACCCGGGTAAAGCAAATGTTGTAGCCGACGCCTTAAGCAGAAAGGGTCGGGAGAAGTTGATGATGTTGATAACACAGGAAGAATTAATTTCAGCAATAGAAAAGCTGGAATTGGAAGTAGGATGTCCAATGGAGACTGATGAGAAGCTGTTCCAGATGCAAGCTGGTACAACTTTATTGGATAAGGTTAAGGAAGCTCAAATCCTGGATAAGGAATGTTAGGAAGTAAAGAAAAAGATATCTGAAGGGACTGAACTTAAATTTAAAATGGACAACGATGGATTGTTGAGGTTTGAAAACAGAGTTTGGGTACCACCAGTACCAGAAATCAATGAGGATATTCTGAGCGAGGCTCATAGTTCAAGGTATTCCATTCATCCCGGAAGTACCAAGATGTATCAGGATTTACAACAACACTTTTGGTGGCCAAATATGAAGAGGGACGTTGCCGATTGTGTTGCCAAGTGTCTGACTTGCCAAAGGGTCAAGGCAGAACATCAAAGACCAAGTGGTTTGTTACAACCTCTAGAGATCCCAGAATGGAAATGGGAACATATTACAATAGATTTTGTGGTTGGCCTTCCGACTACCCAGAAAGGCTACGACGCAGTATGGGTTATCGTTGACCGCTTAACAAAATTCGCACACTTTCTTCCGATCAGAATCAAATTTAACTTAGAACAATTGGCGAAGTTATACGTGAAAGAGATTGTTCCAAGGCACGGGGTGCCGGTGTCAATTATTTCTGACCGTGATCCGCTCTTCACATCGAATTTCTGGAAATGACTACAGGAATGCATGGGGACACAGTTGAGGATGAGTACAGCTTATCACCCTCAGACTGACGGGCAAAGTGAAAGAAATCCAGACATTATAGGATATGCTGAGAGCATGCATCATGGATTTTAAAGGCAATTGGGATGATCATTTACCGCTTGTAGAATTCGGTTATAATAATAGTTACCATGCTAGTATTGGTATGCCGCCTTACGAAGCGTTGTACGGCAGAAAGTGCAGAACTCCACTTTATTGGGATGAAGTTGGCGAGAGACAGTTGCTAGGTCCAGAATTAATACAACAAACAGCAGAAGTAGTTAAAGTAATTCGGACAAGATTAGTAGCGGCTCAGGATAGGCAAAAGAACTACGCCAATCCACACCGCAAGAATGTAGATTTGGAATCAGGTAGCTTTGTATTTTTGAAGGTCTCTCCCTGGAAAGGAAAGATCAGATTCGGTAAAAAGGGAAAATTAAGCCCAAGGTTTATTGGGCCCTTTGAGGTACTACGAAGAATTGAAGAAGTAGCCTATGAGGTAGCCTTACCTCCGGCGTTAGAGCATGTCCACAACGTCTTCCATGTGTCAGTCTTACGACCCTATAAACCAGATTACAAACATGTGATAGAATATGAACCCTTACAATTTGAGAAGGACTTATCTTATGAAGAAGTTCCTGTTCAAATTGTTGACAGGAAAGAACAAGTTCTCAGGAATAAAGTAATACCTTCTGTTAAGGTAATTTGGAGGAACCACAATGCTGAAAAAGCTACGTGGGAACTCGAGGAGAATATGATGAAGACTTATCCACACTTATTTTCTTGACTACGTGAACGCGATTCTGGGGACAGAATCTTTGTAAGGGAGGAGAATGTGACGGGACAAAATTATTAACCGAACCATGATTCTGAGGACAGAATCCTTTTAAGGGGGGAAAGATGTGACGAATGAGAATTTTGTACAGTTATTTGAATATTTATTAAAATAAATAAATATTTTTGATGATTTAATTATTGAGTTAAATAATTAATTCATGAAATTGTGGTAGATTAATTTAATTATATGTATTACATTAATTAAATTAATGTGTAGTGATTTTATAGTTCAAAGTATATATTTAATTGAGTTTATTTGATTAAATGAATTAATTAAATAAGCATATGTTACTCTAATTAATTTAATAACTAATTAGAGAATTAATGAATTGACATAATTAATAAATAAGAATATTAATTATGTGACAATGTGATTTAATGTGAGTTATCTTATTTTATTTAATTGATTTAAAAAAAATAAATTGAATAATTAATAATGTGACAATTAACTATATAGTAAACTAGTTAATTAAAATAAATGAATAAGGAGACAAACAAACAAGGCTTTATGGGAAGTTGGGGGTGGGTTAATATAACTGACCACTATATTATACGTATAATCCTTATACGCTTATATTATATATCAGACTTATATGTTTTGAGAAGGAGAGAAACTGAGAGAAAAGTTAGAAGTCTGTGAAGAAGGAATTGAGAGAGATTGAGAGACAGGAATTTGAGAAAAATCCTAAGTATTATCTTTGTATCATCTTCTTTACTAAAAGGTAATCTTTCTTTTAAGTTTTCAAAATCTAAATTTCTTAAAGTTCTTCATTACATATTTTTAAAGTTTCAGTGAAAATTGGGTTTCATAATTAAGTTATGATATGGTTATATCTATAGGGGTGTGTCATTATATTGTGTTTGATATTTGGTATGAATGATTTAAAATGATCAAAATTATATAATTTGGTCTTAATTGGATTTTTGAAAAATTACAGAGTTCTTTTACGTCTTTGTAAAATTTCTCTGTTAATAATTATTTTGGTAATTAAACCAAGATATGATCATATATGTAACCGTATATGTTAGTATTATGTGTTGAATCATGTATACATGATTTACACTAATCACACCATTTAATTTTGTTGATAATTGGGTTGTATGAAATACAGAGTATTGAATATGGGTGAATAACCCATATGGGTGAAATAAATGTTGTAATCATATCTTTTAATTACAATTGACACATGATTATGATTGTATATGTTAAAACAAAGAAAATAGAATTGGAATAAACGAATTCGGTATTATAACGAATCCGTAATGAGAAATTTCATATTTTTTATCAAACTTGACAAAATTATGAAGAACAGTAAAATTAAATGTTTTAGATTGTGTAATTACGTGATTTAAAATGTTAGAAACATGCTAAAAGTGATTTATGATGTTCTTATGAAGTTTATACTTCATGGGTAACATTACAAATCAGTGTATTGGTGTAAATTGGGAGAAAATGGCCGAGTTCTGTGTTCTTCACGAGATTCTGGAAATTCGTAGCCGCATGGCCGCGCCGTGCCAAAGGGTTAATGCCGCACGACCACGCTTGTCTGGAAAATTAAAAAAAATTTCTAAGTGTTAAATTTTGAGTAATGTGTTTTAAATCTAATAAACATAAAGACATGTTATGTATGTGATAAGATATTAATACAAGATTAATAACTTAGATTATGTGATTAATTAATAAGTTAATTAATTGACTTGAAACCAATATTTGAAAAACTTAATAATGAGTTCGAAGAACACTGTCGTGAATAGATAATCATATCGAACCTGTGATTAATTGATATTGTGAATGTATTGATAGGTAAGAGTAATTAAAGAACGTGAGTTATAATTGTAACTTGCGCACAAGGCAAGTTTCCTAACTATACTCTTTAAATTGAGCAAGTTTTCTAAACTCAAATCTTTACATTTGAGCAAGTTTCTAAACCTTACTTTTATATTGAGCAAGTTATAGACTTAAATTGTATAACAAGTAAAATTCTTATTCTTGATTACTCAAGTTCAGAATTTCATATGAGATGTTATGTTTCTTTTAAAAGTATCATTTTAGTATACAATACTTATTCGAATGTATACCCTTGAGAAGTTATTATTCAAATTGAATATCTTATACTGTTGAATCCTTTAAGACTAGTGAACCCTTATTGATTCGACTAGTCCATAGTTGATAAGCGTTCTAAATTCCAGAACTACTATTGAGTTATCCAAACCAAACTTTATTTGGTGCGGACTCTGATGTCAAACTGAGATGAACAACCCTATTAAAGTGAAATTGATGATGCTTTAAGCGTTGAGGTATTGTGCACAGTATCGGTACGAAGGGCTGATCTCCCTAAGTATGTGAAGTAAAGTCCATAGTCTTATGATTGTTAAAGGTTAAAGGTTAATATACTTGACCTAGGACATAGTTCAAGGTCTTATGACCCTCAGATGTAATTTGATTCTCGATTATTATTCCTGATTCAAAAGTTGAGCTTTCTGTTATTCAGATTTCTTTGATTTCACTCGCATATTATTACTGTCATATTTTTATACTTGCGGGCATTCGTGCTCACTCTTGCATAATAACATTGCAGCTAAGAATGAACGAAGTGATGAACCTTCTAGTAGCAAGGGCAAAGGAAAAGTTAACAAGTGTTGAAGACTTGTAGTATTAATAAAATGTTAAAGTTCAAGACTTGTGTGTATTTATTAAGACTTATTTGTTTATGTTTTCGCAACAGAGATTTAAGGTTAAGTATAACCTGGGATTGATTATGTATTTATTAATTCAGATGTTGTAAAGATGATGGATTATTTATCTATTTAATGAATTTTATTATTATGGGTAGATAGTCATATGATATTTGAATAGTGAATACCAAATCCTGTGGAAATTAAGATACTGGATTAGGGGTGTCACATGTTTAGCCTTGCTGATGAATTGCCAAGTCTCAACGGTGACTACAACTTTGATGTAGAACTGGAATTTAACTTAATGGAGATTGATCAAGAAGAGATCGATGACTATGAGGTGCTTGAGGAAATCAAGGAATGGGTCGAAGATAAACCCAAATCAAACCTCGATCAAACCACCGCATATCGAAACCTCAATAAATCCTAAAGAAATCCAAATAGGCAACGACCTTAAACCAAACCAAACCACAAACCTGATTGAACTCCTAACTCGGTTCCAGGATGTGTTTGCATGGTCACATGAAGACATGGTCAGCTTGTCCACTGATATTTTCATTCACCGACTGCCTATCAAAGAGTGATTTAAGCATGTCAAATAGAAACTCATGAGACTAAAGCCCGATTGGAGTCTGAAGGTTAAAGAAGAAATTGTCAAGCAATTTAAAGCAAACATTATCATGGTCTCAACCTACCCTGAATGTTTGTCCAATATAGTTCCTGTACCTAAACCCAGAGGGAAGGTACGAGTGTGCTTGGATTACCGGGATTTGAACAAATCCTATTTTAAAGATGACTTCCCAGTACCTTTCATCCACATACTGATAGACAACATGACGCAGTATGTCATGTATTCATTTGTCGACTTTTCACCGAATATCACCAAATTATGGTTGTCGAAGAAGATAGAGAGAAAATAGCCTTTATCACCCCTTGGTGAACCTTCTGTTATAGGCGATTGTCTTTCGGCCTTATCAATGCTGGTGCTACATATGAGCGAGCCATGATGGCCCTTTTTCATAATATAATGCATAAGGAGACAGAGGTTTATATGGATGATATCATCGTTAAATCCCGAAGGGAAGATGACCACATCGACCATCTCGAAAAGCTATTCAAAAGGTTTCCCAAATATAACTTGAAGCTGAATCCAGCCAAGTGTGCTTTCGGTGTCAAATCCAAAAAATTATTGGGATTTCTGGTAAGCAACAGAGGCATTGAGCTGGATTCTGCCAAGATTAAAGTCATCACTGAGATGCATGTACCCCAAACAGAAAAGGAAATACGGGGATTCCTTGAGAGAATCAATTTCATAAGCATATTTATCTCTCAACTCACAGCAACTTGTGAGCCCATCTTCAAGCTGTTGAGGAAAAATTCCATCAAAAAATGGAATGAAGATTGTCAAGAAGCTTTTCTCTCCATCAAGAAGCAACTAGTGGAAGCTCTTGTTTTGATACCGCCAAGGGACAAAATTCCTTTATTCATGTACATATCAGTCAATGCTAACGCTATGGGATGTATGCTGGGGCAGAAAGATGATAGAGGCAAGGAAAGAGCTATCTATTACCTCAGTAAAAGATTCAGCAGCGGTGAGGAAAAGTACACCTTGATTGAAAAGACTTGTTGTGCTTTGGCATTGGCCTCCATGAGATTACATCATTATCTTCATGGGCATACAACCTACCTCATATCCGACATGGATCCTCTAAAGTACATATTCAGCAAGCCAATGTTGAATTACCGATTGTCCAAATGGCCAACAATTCGATATCATCTACGTGACTCAAAAGTCCATCAAAGGTCAAGGAATTGCAGATCTATTGGCCGAAGCACCATCAGGGAATTTCAAACCCTTAGAAACTTATTTCCCAGATGATGGAATAATGACAATTCAGTAAAATCCTCGAAAAGATACCGGCCAATTCTGGAAACTGTACTTCTACAGAGCTGTAAACATAGAAGGTGCATGAGCAGGGGAAGTTCTTATTTCGATTATGGTAGAACAGTATCCCATGGTTATCAAACTATAATTTGTCAACACCAACAACACCGCCGAATATGAAGTTTGTATAATGAGATAGAAAGTGGCCCAATCCATGGGTATCCAACGGTTAGCAGTCTTTGGAGATTCCGAGTTGGTCATCAGACAAACCACCAGGGAGTATCATGATAGTAGTGTGCATATAAGCCAATCATGTATGATGATAAAGCACATACTTTGTAAACAATCTTATTTATTTATTAATAAAATATTCATTTAAGGAATTTAATTATCTACATGGTGCTGTTTTTAATAATATGTAAATAACCCATAGTTTTAAGCAATGCTTTTAGAATCATGATGAGATCATGCTAATGAGATCTAATTTATTAGAAAGCTTAAAAACTAAAATAGTCCCCAATTGTGGGATTACTAAAATGGGGATTAGTAAATCCGGATAGATTGGTACATATGTTGCTTGCTCATTGGATGAGGATGACTGATCTCATGGTCATTTGTGTGGAGACACTAAAGCAAGTATGTAGGTGCTTATTAGAGAATAAGTTCACTGAACGTGACTCGCTATGGAATACCTAATGGAGTTTTACTCGCATGTCAATAGGAATTCCTAATGTGATAGTAGTACAAGTGATCCTTGGACTTGAGAGCACTATAGTATCTTGTATGTAACAAATTATACTTTGACTTATTCCTTAAGGCCTTTTAAGGCATATATAGGGTATACTTGGGTATAATGAGTTGCATATGGAGATAATGTATGATCAATAAAGAATCTACCACCTCTAGTAAAAGAGGAGATATGTCCTATATGATTCGTTAAATGACAACCTAGGAATCCTTGGCCAAGGTAGAATGAAATTAGAAAGAGGTTTCTTATTTACATTATTTGGAGTTGTACGTTTTCTAATCGAAATATATATGATTAAATAAATTAAGACTTGACAGTAAATCCATGTCTTATATTTAATTGGGATATTGTATGGTGGAAGGATTGAATTGTACGGTAACTATTAACTCACGGGTTCTTTTATGATTAATGTTGAAATCTATATTATCTGGAAAGTCGTTGATCGCTAGGGAGGCTTATCCCTATTGTAGAATAAATGTTATTTATTTAAATAGATTATTAGTTTAATTAATTTATTTAACTAAGATTAGAATTGTTCTAATTGATTTATTCACAACCGGTTTAATATGGAGAACCTAAAGGGTCACACCATAAAAAGAAGAAGAATTATTTAAGAAAAAAATGGCATGATAGTAATAATGCATTAAGTGTAATTAATTTAATCTATGGTGATAGAATAAATTAAATAGTTTAATGTTTATTATTTAATATTTTATAAATATTAAATATAAATTAATAAGAGGAGTCTTATTAATATTATTATTATTATTATTTTAATTCTAAAGGAGTTTAGGAATTAATATAATATCCATACTCTCTCTCAATCCTAATAAGATTAGGATATAAATTAATTAAAAGTGTTTAATTAATTAATTAAATAAAACTCTATTCTAATTGGATTAGGAGGGTTAACCTAATATCTATATAAGAGAGTCTTATATCAGAAAGAAGGTACGTGAATTTTTCCAAAGGTTGGGAGTACACATATTCTATAAAGATAGAAACAAGGGTTAAGCCAATAACCCATCTTCCTGAGTTCTTCATCTTTCTTGGTGGATCACCGTTAGAGGCCAAACATTTGGGTGGCTGACATTGATCAAGGGAAGGAGCCACTACAGAGGAATCAAAGGAATATAAATTGTACCTGAGGAAGCTTGGATCTTCAAAGATATAATTCCGTCCTCTCCTTCTATGTATTGACTGATAATTGATGCACAAGAAAGATCATGGTTAAGGGTTTGTAAGAAAATTTTAAAATCTGATTTTTCATACCTTCCGCTGCGTTTATGTAATTTGATTGCATGCTTATGTTTCTAGCAAACCCAACAGTGGTATCTGAGCCAATCTTGTGCTAATTATCAGTTTATGTGATTTCATACATGTATGATATGCGATTAGATCGAGTTCTTGGGCAACAAAATCTTTTAAGATTCTGCGAAGCTGCGCAGCTGCGCCGGTGCAAGGCCTTCTTACTGCGCAGCTGCGCCGGTGTCTGTTCTTGGTTTTCATGCTGCGCAGCTGCGCCAGTTCCCTTTACATTCCTGGCACAGCTGCGCCACTGGATAGGAACTGGAAAATTTTTCTTTTGTTTTAATTAATTAAATAAATGGTTTATTTAATTAATAAAGGTTTAAAATAAATATGTTTATTTTATATGAAATATGATTTCAAAATTGCTAAAATTAAAGAGTTTAATTTGGAATTGTTTTTGAATGAAATAAAAGAGTTTATTTTTCCAAAAACAAAGTTTAGCAAACTTTTGTCCATTAACTGATATTAATACATATATGGAATGAATTTACTTTCATGAGATGAATAAGTTTTATTGATACGTATGATGATATGTATGTTAATAAAAGGGATTGATTATGGACTATGACCAATGTGATTGGATTGTATTTTGGATGAATGCTTGAATGTATGGATTTTATAAAATGGGGTCTGCGTACCTCGTCTTTTCTGGTTTTCTTCTTATTATAAATTCTATCTCTCTCCAATGTACTTTCCCTTGACTGTTGATCAAGGTTTTTATTTAAATGAAATAGTTTATGTAGTAGGATTAGTTAGAATTTTTGATGAACTGGAGATCAAGGAGTAAGGAGCACTTAAAAACCCATTTGTATGGAGCTCGGGTTTAAATTTAATCGTTACATTTAAATTTAAATTCTTGCACTCCTAGGTTTGACCTTTTTGGTTCACTTGGTGGCTCTAGTGAACCAAACTAGAATAAAAGTCCATAATTAATCCGGATAGAATATAGTATTCTATATTGCATGCTAAATATTATATATATTATATTTTATGCAAACATGCTTCGCATGTTTAATAAAATAACGCATATTTTATATATATATGTGCATGCGCGCTAAACAAGATAAGACAAATAATAACATACCCCTCAAAGAACCAAGATTAAGTCCGAAGCGTTCAAAGATATTTGGAATATCGAACATCGCCTTCTAGCATGATAAATTAATAGAGTATTAAATATTTAATATGAGCTTGTTGTGCTATCCACAAGGCGAGTATTGAGTATTTAAGATGTTAATTAATCACATTTGATGCTTATCAAGAAAATTGAACGATCTAGTCTTTTTGTGCTATCCACAAGGACGAACATTTTTCTTTTTTGAATTTATAGAAGTGCTAGGATGGACTTAACTTAAATCATTTTAGTTCGAATGTGCATACACATGACCATTATGATTTAAGAGACAAAATAAAAAGAATTACATGGTGATGTAATTGACAAGAGTTGTCTACTTATTTATTTGTATATCACTTGTTGTGCTATCCACAAGGTTATATACATTTGAAATGAGATCCTTATTCTCACTAGCAAATCTTTAATTAGATGTTGCCGAACTATATAAGTGAGGGTAATATAGTTTGATGAAAACAGTGGGAGATACCAATTTAAAATGAAGACCTAAATTTATTTTGGTATGCAAAGTTAATAAAATAAATATTTGCTAAAATATTATCTTTTTCACATGCAGAATTTTGAAAATGTCTAAATCACTAATCTCACTACGAAGCATACTTGATGCAAATAAGCTTACCGGGCCGAATTATGAGGACTGGCTAAGAAATTTGAGAATTGTTCTCACTGCTGAAAAGATTTCTTATGTCCTAAATTCAACTGTCCCTGAATCTATTTCAGAAACAGCCTCTGAAGAAGAGATTGCCACTTTCAATAAGTGGCAAGATGATGCATCTGTGGCTCAATGCATCATGCTCGCATCCATGAATAACGAGCTTCAGCGTCAGCACAAAAAAATGGATGCTCCTGCTATGCTGATTCACCTCAAGGAGTTGTATGGTGAACAGAGTAGGACTGCTAGATATGAGATATCTAAGGAGCTCTTCCGATCTCGGATGACCGAGGGTACTGCCGTCGAGACTCATGTCCTGAAAGTGATCAATTTGATTGAACGCCTTGGACAGCTTGGGTTCTTCATGGATGGGGAATTGAGTCAAGACTTGGTCTTGCAGTCACTCCCTGAGACCTTCTCGCAGTTTGTGATTAATTTTCACATGAATAAGCTAGATGTCAACTTGCTTGAGCTGCTTAACATGCTGAAAACTGCAGGTCACTTCTCATCCAAGAAGAACCATGTCTTGATGGTGGATTCTTCCAATAAAAGGAAGAGGCCCAAGGTGTCTTCTGAAAAGAAGAAATCCAAGAAGGCTAAGGGAAAGGGGAAAGAAAAGGAACAAAAGAAACCTGAACCAACTAAAGGAATGTGCTTTCATTGCAACGAGCCGGGACATTGGAAGAGGAACTGCAAGAAGTTTCTAGCAGAGAATAAGCTTGGAGAAGCTTCGACTTCCAATCAAGGTTTGTTTATGTTTGAAATTAATTTTTCTAAAAGTCATAATTCTACTTGGGTATTGGATTACGGCTGTGGGTCTCACATATGTAACACTGTGCAAGGACTGGTCAGAAGTAGAAAGCTAAACAATGAAGAGGTGATCCTATGAGTGGGGAATGGAGCAAAGGTTGCTGCATTAGCTGTAGGAACTTATTGTTTAGCAATGCCTTCGGGCAAGTCCATTTATCTTAATAACTGTTATTATGTTCCGAATATTATTAAAAGCATTATTTCAATTTCTGTATTGGATATAGAAGGTTTTGACGTTATTATAAAGAACAATGGTTGTTCTATTTATAAAGACGATGTTTTATATGGTATTGGAAATTTGCGAAATGAGCTTTATATACTTGACTTGCAAGAAAATATATTTCAAATTGAACAAACTAAGAAAAGGAAAAGAGATGGTATTAATTATACCTACATGTGGCACTGTAGACTCGGTTATATCAATGAAACAAGATTGTCCAAGTTGCATAAGGATGGGCTCCTAGAGCTATCCGATTATGAATCATATCCAACTTGTGAATCTTGTCTCATGGGTAAAATGACTAAATCTCCTTTTAGTGAAAAAGGAGAAAGAGTTACAGAGTTGTTGGCATTGATTCACATAGACGTTTGTGGACCTATGACAACAAGTGCACGGGGTGGGTATTCTTTTTTTATTACTTTCAATGATGATCACTCAAGATTTGGATATGTGTATTTAATGAAATACAAATCAGAATCATTTGAAAAGTTCAAAGAGTTCAGAAGTGAAGTAGAGAAACAAACGAGCAAGAGTATTAAGATACTTCGATCAGATCGAGGTGGAGAATACTTAAGAGGTGAGTTTCTCAATTGTCTCAAAGAAAATGGTATAATCTCACAATGGACTCCTCCAGGTACACCACAGTTAAATGGAGTATCTAAAAAGAGAAATCGAACACTGTTGGACATGGTTCGATCCATGATGAGTTTTACCGACCTTCCAATTTCCTTCTGGGGCTATGCCCTAGAAACGGCTGCATACCTACTTAACAAGGTACATACAAAATTCGCCCCAAAGACTCTATATGAGATGTGGAAAGGGAGAAAACCAAATCTTAAGCATGTTAAGACTTGGGGTTGTCCAGCTTATGTCAAAAAGTTTGAAAATGATAAGCTACAGATTAATTCGATAAGTGTAAATTTGTGGGATACCCTAAAGAAACCGTAGGGTATTATTTCTATCATCCAACTAATCAAAAGGTGTTTGTTGCAAAATATGCTGCCTTCTTGGAGAAAGAGTTTATCCATTAAGGGGCCAGTGGGAGTAAGATATATCTTGAAGAAGTTCAAGAACCACAAATTACCACGGATCAAAGGCAGGTACCTAACCAAGTAGAAGAACCTACTGTACCACACCCTGTTCGTAAATCTGGAAGAGTTCCGAAGATACCTGAGAGGTATGGATTCATTATAGAGGATGACGATGAGGTACACATTATGAATGATGATGATCCATTGAATTACGAACAGGCTATGAGTAATAAAGACTCAGGGAAATGGCTTGAAGCCATAAAATCCGAAATGGACTCCATGTATGAGAACAAAGTATGAACTTTGGTTTCACCACCTGAAGGCATTAAGCCTATTGGGTGTAAATGGGTTTTTAAGAGAAAGACTGGAGCATACGAAAAGGTAGAGACCTATAAGGCCCGACTGGTTGCAAAAGATTTCAAACAAATACAAGGAGTTGACTATGATGAAACATTCTCACCAGTAGCTATGCTCAAGTCCATTCGGATTTTACTTGCGATTGCAGCTTATAACGACTATGAGATCTGGCAGATGGACGTGAAAATGGCATTCCTCAATAGAAAACTTGAGGAGGATGTGTATATGACACAGCCAGAGAGATTTATTTCAAAAGTTGGAACAAATCAAGTTTGTAAGCTACAACGATCCATTTATGGGTTGAAGCAAACTTCTCGTAGATGGAACATTCATTTTGATGAGACAATCAAAGAGTTTGATTTTATCAAAAACGAGGATGAACCATGTGTATACAAGAAGGTTAGTGGAAGCGCAGTATCATTCCTTGTATTATATGTTGATGATATATTACTGATAGGGAATGACATTCCTATGTTACAATCAATTAAAATTTGGTTATCTAAAAACTTCTCCATGAAGGACTTAGGTGAAGCATCCTATATTTTGGGGATAAAGATCTATAGAGATAGATTTAAAAGGATGCTCGGCTTATCCTAAGGAACATACATTGATATGATGCTAAAGAGGTTTAGCATGGAAGATTCCAAAAGATGTCTCATGCCGATGAGCCATGGAATACATCCCTCCAAGAAACAGACCCCAAAGACACCTGAGGAGAAAGACTGTATGAGTAAGATCCCTTATGCTTCTGTAATAGGATCTATCATATACGATATGATATGTACTAGACCGGATGTTTCTCACGCACTTAGTGTAATGAGTAGATACCAGTCAAATCCAGGAGAAGAGCACTGAAAGGCAGTGAAGAATATCCTAAAGTACTTGAGAAGGACTAAAGATATTTTTCTTGTCTACGGTGGGTCTAAATTAAAACTTGAGGGATTCAAGGACTCAAGTTTTCAAACAGACCAAGATGACAGTAAATCTGTTTCAGGGTATGTGTTTACCTTGAACGGAGGTGCAGTGAGTTGGAAGAGTTCCAAGCAGCAAATAGTTGCTGATTCAGTGACAGAGGCAGAGTATATAGCTGCAAGTGAAGCTGCAAAGGAAGCTGTTTGGATGAAGAAGTTCATAACTGAATTTGGTGTGGTTCCTAGCATTGGAGAAGCAGTTCCCGTATACTGTGACAACATCGGAGCGGTTGCATAGGCTAAGGAACCCAGGTCTCATCAGAAATCCAAACATGTGTTGCGGCAATTTCACTTGATCAGAGAGATCATTGAAAGAGGAGACGTCACCTTGGAGCGTGTGGACTATCTAGACAACATTGTAGATCCATTTACTAAAGCTCTAACACAATAGCAGTTTGATCGTCACTTAGAAAAGATGGGTATGAAATACCATGGCGATTGGCTTTAGTGCAAGTGGGAGATTGATAGTAGTGTGCATACAAGCCAATTATGTATGATGATAAAGCGCATACTTTGTAAACAATCTTATTTATTTATTAATAAAATATTCATTTAAGGCATTTAATTATCTACATGGTGTTGTTTTTAATAATATGTAAATAACTCATAGTTTTAAGCAATGCTTTTAGAATCATGATGAGATCATGCTAATGAGATCTAAATTCTTAGAAAGCTTAAAAACTAAAATAGTTCCCAATTGTGGGATTACTATAATGGGGATTAGTAAATCCGGATAGATTGGTACATATGTTGCTTGCTCATTGGATGAGGATGACTGATCTCATGGTCATTTGTGTGGAGACACTAAAGCAAGTATGTAGGTGCTTATTGGAGAATAAGTTCACTGAACGTGACTCGCTATGGAATACCTAATGGAGTTTTACTCGCCTGTCAATAGGAATTCCTAATGTGATAGTAGTACAAGTGATTCTTGGACTTGAGATCATCATAGTATCTTGTATATAACAAATTATACTTTGACTTATTCCTTAAGGCCTTTAAGGCATATATAGGGTATGCTTGGGTATCATGAGTTGCATATGGAGATAATGTATGATCAATAAAGAATCTACCACCTCTAGTAAAAGAGGAGATATGTCCTATGTGATTCGTTAAATGACAACCTAGGAATCCTTGGCCAAGGTAGAATGAAATTAGAAAGAGGTTTCTTATTTGCATTATTTGGAGTTGTACGTTTTCTAATCGAAATATATATGATTAAATAAATTAAGACTTGACAGTAAATCCATGTCTTATATTTAATTGGGACATTGTATGGTGGAAGGATTGAATTGTACGGTAACTATTAACTCACGGGTTCTTTTACGATTAATGTTGAAATCTATATTATCTGGAAAGTCGTTGATCGCTAGGGAGGCTTATCCCTATTGTAGAATAAATGTTATTTATTTAAATAGATTATTAGTTTAATTAATTTATTTAACTAAGATTAGAATTGTTCTAATTGATTTATTCACAACCGGTTTAATATGGAGAACCTAAAGGGTCACACCATAAAAGGAAGAAGAATTATTTAAGAAAAAAATGGCATGATAGTAATAATGCATTAAGTGTAATTAATTTAATCTATGGTGATAAAATAAATTAAATAGCTTAATGTTTATTATTTAATATTTTAGAAATATTAAATATAAATTAATAAGAGGAGTCTTATTAATATTATTATTATTATTTTAATTCTAAAGGAGTTTAGGAATTAATATAATATCAGTACTCTCTCTCAATCCTAATAAGATTAAGGTATAAATTAATTAAAAGTGTTTAATTAATTAATTAAATAAAATCCTATTCTAATTGGATTAGGAGGGTTAACCTAATATCTATATAAGAGAGTCTTATATCAGAAAGAAGGTACGTGAATTTTTCCAAAGGTTGGGAGTACACATATTCTATAGAGATAGAAACAAGGGTTAAGCCAAGAACCTATCTTCCTGAGTTCTTCATCTTCTTTAGTGGGTCACCGTTAGAGGCCAAACTTTTGGGTGGCTGACATTGATCAAGGGAAAGAGCCACTATAGAGGAATCAAAGGAATCAAAGGAGTAGAACTTGTACCTGAGGAAGCTTGGATCTTCAAAGGTATAATTCCATCATCACCTTCTATGTATTGACTGATAATTGATGCACAAGAAAGATCATTGTTAAAGGTTTGTAAAAAAAAATTAAAATCTGATTTTTCATCCCTTCCGCTGCGTTTATGTAATTTGATTGCATGCTTATGTTTCTAGCAAACCCAACATATCAGACCAAGGAATTTCATTTGCTGCCCTATCATCGGCAGGTCGTCAAGATGGCTATGGAGTTCAAAGAAATAACCTTCATCCACATCCCTAAAAATAGAAATGATTTCGCGGATGCATTAGCAACACTTGCTTCCTTAATCCACGTATCCGATAGGAGAGGAATTCCTGATATCAAATTTGCAAGACAGAAGGCACCAGCCTATGGAAATTACATTGGAGAAGTATCAGAAGAACTGCCTCCCATCAAACAGCCCTGGTATCAGAACATTAAATATTATCTTTGAGATGGATCTATGCCCACTGGGGTAAGTCAAGCTGAAAGAAAGCGGATCCATAGAATTTCCATGAAGTTCTATTTGAGCTGAGATGCACTCTACAAAAGAAATACTGGAATAGGCCTGCTAAGGTGCCTAGGCAAAGACCAAGTCCAAAGACTTATAGATGAAGTCCATGATGTAGTATGTGGTCCACACATGAGCGGTCCTTTACTTGCCAAGAAGATATTAAGAACAGAGCATTACTGGATCTCCCTCAAAGCCGACTGTGACGATCACGTCAGGAGATGCTATCAATGCCAAATCCATAGAAATGCCATCCACGCTCCTCTAAATGAACTGCACAATATGAGTTCGTCATGGCCCTTTTCCATGTGGGGGATGGACGTGATCGGGCCAATAGATCCCAAAGCCAGCAATGGTCATCGGTTTATCTTCACCATGATCGACTACTTCACCAAATGGGTCAAAGCTGCTTCCTTTCCCAAAGTCACCAAGGAGGTAATCATTGGTTTCATCAGAAATAATGTAATCTGTAGATACGAACAACCAGAGGTGATCGTATCAGACAATGCTAAGAATCTGAATAACCAGATGATGAAGGAATTATGCAGCAAATTCCATATCAAACATCTTAATTCCGTCATCTATCGTCCCAAGATGAATGGTGTTAGCGAAGCAGCCAATAAGAATATCAAGAAGATCATACAAAAGATGTCCGCCAATCACAAAGAATGGCTTGACTTATTGCCTCTAACTCTGTTAGCCTACCGAATGTCAATGCGCACTTCTACTGGGACTATCCCTACTCATTGGTCTATGGCATGGAAGCAGTACTCCCTAGAGAAGTGGAAATGAAATCATTAAGAGTGGTGATAAATGCTCAGATAGAAGAAGACCAGTTGATACAAGCACGATACCACCAGTTATCTCTGATAGATGAGAAAAGAGCGGCAGCCATCTTCCATGGTCAGTTATACCAGCAAAGGATTGCGCGGTCCTACAACAAGAAGGTTCGATTTAGGTAATTCAAAGAAAATGACTTGGTGTTGAAAAAGATCCTCACCAATCAAGATGAAGCCAGAAGAAAATTCACCCCAAATTGGGAAGGCCCTTTCATCGTTAAGGAAGTGTTGACAGGAGGAGCCCTCAGATTGCAAGAAATGGACGGGGAAGAATTTTCCCAACTTATTAATTCAGACACCGTTAAAAGGTACTATATCTGAGTTACCTGTAAACCGCCATCCTGGTACTGAAAAGAAAAAGAAAAAAAGGAAAAAAATCAAATCAAATCAATTCAAGTCTTTACTACAAGGCCTGGACTACGAAAGACCTGATCTCCCCCATCCTCGGGAGTACGTAGGCAGCCATCTATGGTGCTGTCTAAGCTTCAAAAGAAAAGTCAAACACTTTACCTATACACTCAAATATCCAACTAAATACAGTCTCAAGACACCAAACCTTATATAAAACCCAAATCCTATAAAACCTCCCAGATCAACGAACCTTTCTGAGAGACCCTCCGACATCTCAATGTTAATCCATCAAGGAAGAGCTCGTGACACATCAAGTCATCAAGTCACAAAGAAAATGGCAATCATCAAGCAAAAATCAAGATATATGCAAAAGGGAAGTGAATCAAAATATATTTCCTTGCCATATAATATTGTTTAATATATACAACGTGTCCTGTACATGACAAAAATGGCTAACCTAGTCTATGCAGGAAAATGAAAGTTAGTCTATAAACCCACAGTCAAACGGGACAACAAATCCAACATAGCATCCCTCTCAGGAGATGGAGGCGCATCTTTAAGTTCCTGGCCTGCAGCCTCAATGCGAGCTAAAAGATCTACAGCCATCTGTAAGGTGCTACCATGATAATCCATAAATGCACTCATATATGCAGCAATGCCGCCTGTATAGGATTTGAGAGCCGTACTATCAGCAACAGAAGCATCCCTGGTAGCCCGGGCCTCAGCTCTCTCAACAACCGAAGCATCCTTGGAAGCCAAGCCTCATCTCTCTTAGCAAGGGCATCATCCCCGGCAAGAAATGGTCGTCCACACTAGGGCTCTAGCCTAATCTCTCTCAAAGGTCAAGAGTTGTATCACCTGCTCCAAAGACTTTACAGAATGTTGGGCAGCAGTAGCTGAAGAACTAGGAACATCGCTGATTAGGGCTGCTGTCAAACTAGCAAATAGCTCATCCTTGGTGGGAGAAATAGGATGCTCCATAGGCTCCTCCTCATCAAAATCGGTACTAGTCTCTGAATAAGCAACTATGGATGACGCAATATCTGCTTCCAGCCATACAGAATACTCCGAGGAACGACCTGGATGACTCAAGGAAAAATTAGCCCTCTCTCGATGGAGCCAATAATCATAAACTCTAGAAAAATCATCCTCTGATAAAGATGAGGTTGGTGACCACTGATCAAAAGATCCATCAAAAGAATAAGCATCTTGGTACTGGTCGAATTATCCCAAAATAGCCAAAGGATGATATGTAGTCACTCCTCGCAGACCAGCCAATGGCAAAAAGTCTATACCCGCTACATGGGTGACAAAGCTGTAAGGGGAGCTAAATCCTGAGCAATGAAAAATAGAGAAAGGATCCTCAATCATGGTCAAGAAGACAAACCAAGATGCTGTATCTACATAGTCAGCCGGTCAAAAAGAATAAGATGTAGATATCTCATGTGTCAAGTAATATCCATAGGGTCTGAAAATGTCGATCAGTCTCAAATGCATCATAAACCAGATGTATAACAACACTGCACTACCTCTGCAGAACCTAGTAGTATGGGTACAACAGAATGAGGCTGACATCAAGGTCTCCGCTAATATCATAGGTAGGATGGTATGACCCTCTTTGAGAGCACTAACTACTGTGATCAAGCCAATATCTAGATGGTCCATATACATCGACATGTATAGATAAGCCACGACTCACATTAATAAAGTATCTACCAGGGCAGCCCTCCACTCATCCTTGGTAATGGAAAAATCTCTTAAGTGCAGTAAATAGCTATCTAGCAATCCGAAATGGTCGATCAAGAAATCCAGGGAAACCACATGCCCTGAGGTAATCTCGTCTAAGACAACAGTGCATCGCAAACCGGTCAAGGTCATAAACTGCAGCCTCAACTCTCCAATAGCTACCCTGGCACAAGGCTAGTCCAGCGGGAAGTCTGTGATGCACTCATACTCCTCTAATGTAGGAGTCAACTCATAAGTCCTGAAGACCTATCTCTCAGGGATCCATCATGAAAACATGCCCTCCACAAAGCCAACTGGAACCTGGAGCGGCAGGAGGGCCATGGAATGTCCTAACAGGCGACCAACTGCCACTCGGTCCAAATGGGGCAGGCTATCATACCACAAACTCAAAGATGAGGCTATCAAAGTAGGAGGACTATGCTCGATCCTGGTCACGGTGGATGAAGACATCTGTAGAACTGTATTATGAGACCATCCAGGGGTCAATGCTAAACTTATCAATATACATGCATATCCATGACATATAATGCATACATAATGATAAATGACAATGATAAATGATAATATGATGCAATGAATAGAAAGTATTATACATACATTCCTAAATACATCATCATCTAATACATCATCTCTGTCTGAAAGCTAAAAATAAAAAGTACAGGGAAATGGGGAACATCTGCCTAATATCTAATAGAGGCCTATTAAAAGAGATAACGAGCCTATCAAAAGAAATCTATGATATCTATATCCAGCCGATCAACCTGCTGCAACTCCGCCTTAGTCACCGTATCTCTGCCAAACGGGATATCGGGTCAATACTGCGGAGGAACTACTCCAGTAAAGCTGTCAGAATATGGGCCACCTGAGGGGCCAGCGCTAGATTTGGAAGGATCAAAAGAATCTGCCTCAGAAGGATCTCTGCAAAAATGTCTGATGAAAAAATGTGCCCGGTCCAACCACTAGGTCAAGCTGGTAATCTACTCCAAATGAGTGGGCTTTCTGACACATGTAATCTAGTTTGTCATCATCACAAACTCGTGAACTATGTCCGCCAAGAACTGAGTGGTGCGGGTCTGAGCCCTAATAGTGTGAGAAGTCCACTAGCGATAGAATGCATCCTGAGTGTAAGGACCCTCTGACAATGTAAAGCCGTCCAACCCCGCCAGGGGAATCTTTGTGACCGGCTGAGATAAAGACCAATGACATCTAGTAGGAGGAAGATATGGAATATGAATCTCTCATGTAGTGCTCCTGATGGCACGCTCTCCCAAGTAGAGCTCCCAACTTCCCTCCGTCAAGAAAGGGATCCGACGGGTGGATAATATATACTCCATCCCAGTTAAAAAATCGTTCTCGAAACCAACTATCAAATGATCAGGGGTGTAAGGAACCTATGTAACGACATCGACGGTCAGCAACTCTAACTGTAAACGAGAATGGGTAAACCCCTCCGTCATAGGGACCTCGGCCAAGGTGGAATAATGTCAGCGTTGTCCCCGCGAGTAGGTCTCCAAACCTAAAGCAGTAACTGGGCGTAGGCAAGGGAGCCTCTTATATGCCCAAAACTGGAAATGCAAAGATCAAATATCCTCAGTGATAAATATTAACAACCCAAACGAGGGAAATTGAAAGATAAATGAGAAATTACTCACCAGTAGAAATGGGTAAAAGCCTAGCCAAGCCTCTGTCACGCCTTTTGAGTATAAGCGCATCCCTTGAAGGAAGTAGGCAAAGGTAAATGAGCCCCCAATAAAACTCTCTGATACGGTCCATATCCCGAGTAGAACTGACCAAAGTGAAAGAAATCGTCGAGGAGTTATCCACTAGGAAACAACCCCTGATGATAACCAAGAACAATCGCCGAAGGATGTGATCTCTATCACTCTGATCATCAGGCAGAGGCTCGGATAAAACGCCATTCACAGCATCAATACTCAAAGGACCAGAACGGACAGCCCAACCCTTGAAGGCCATAGCAGGAACTCTCAAGAGGGATCGAACAGCAACCGGTGCAATATTCGCCACCAAAGGCACCGGCTCCCCTACAAACTCCATCCCAGTGATGAACCGCCAATCCATCGGTGTCATCATCACCTCACAGTTCAGCAGATGGAGTGACTTGAGTATGGTGAAACCAACGCTCAGACAAAGCCCTGGCCTCAAAGCCATAAGAGTGGACAAAGGCCTGGTACTCCGGATGAAGGGTTCAGTACAAAGAGTAAATACTGACCAATTCCCCCTAGGCTGAGTAAAGCCGGGAACCTGCATCAAGTTCAAAATCAAGAACAAACCATTGCCCCAAAAGTGGAAAAAGAGAAAAAAAATGAAATAACAACTACTTTACCTCGTTCGCATGAAGATAAATAGACGGATGTCATGTCAAATCATCCAGCAGATCTGGAACTGTCACGCTAATAGCTGGAAGCTCCCGACGGGTTGTAGAAGAAGGAGGGACGGGATCCTCAACTGAAATATCCTCCTCCTCGTCTATAGCCTCCGTCCTATCAACCTGAATGGGACGAATCACTGACTTGATCAACCAGCGAGGTTGCCGGGCCGGACGAGGTAAAAGGACATCTGAAGTCGTCCTCCTAACACTTAAAGAAACCCAGTGATAACTGCTAAGTCTATCTGGGTCCATAACTTGAACAAAATCTCCAAATCGCCTCAAAAAGGATGAGGTACGCTTCAAAATTAAAGCCATTAAATTCAAATCATTGCATCATACATAGCCTATGTGAAAACATGCATTAGTTTAACATACTTGCCCAGTAGAGTTAAAATTACATGCATATAAAATGCCCAGACTCGTGAATTTTTTTTGCCAGAGTCTCCTTTGTAAAATTGACTATCCGCATGCACATAGGCATGATTAGGTGGCCATTCAGTAGCACACCAACCCAAAATCATGAGCATTTCATATATATGAAAAATATTAAAATCAAACTCACCATGGCAGCTAAATTACCATGTGTATTTTTATTTGAAAATCTATGTTCATTTGTCCTCAAATAGGATGAATACACTAACCAAAAGGGTGCAAATTGACTGCTCCAAAAATGAAATTTTTTTACACCGGAATGTTCAGCATAGTAAAATACACGTACTTACTAGGTCTGTTCTTTTTTATCAAGTTATCTATGCATACATATTTGATACATTGCATTTAAACTCATATTGCATGAAAACTAACGTTCTAACGGTCAAAACTTGAAAAGAAAGGATGTAAACGTTATCAGGGTTGTGCAGAACGTTTGTACGGTGACGGATTTCGCGAAAAGCAGCCCGAACTGAGTAGATCTGAGAGAGAAATTTTAGATTTTTCAATTTCTTCAAGTTAAAAAAGATTTTTCAAAAGGCCAGAGGGGTATAAATCCATCCGCTGTTTGCTGTGAGTCTATCTGCGGCAGCCGCAGGTAGACCTGTGGCAACTAGACCTGTTAAAAGAAGCCCGAGCCCACGAGCCAGCCTGGCCCGCCAACAAAAAATGGGCTATGTGCTTTATTATTGCAGCCTACGTAAAGTTTGGCCCGGCTCGCGGGTGGCCCGGCCTGCCCGTGAGTTATTTTTTTTAACAACAAAAACAATGCTGCTGTGAGGGTTGAACACAAGACCTTCAATTTATTAAATAAGAGTTTAATCTAATTGAGCTACAACAACTGCTTGTTTTAAATCCAATCTTCAAAATATTTTTTCTCCTTTGCGTTCAGGCTTTAGGATAACTTATACCAAAGTGATTGTTTTGTTTGCTTATTCTATAAATCTTGCCAGTGCCACCACGGTTTGAGTCAGTTAAAGGACTGATGATGAGCCAACAATAAATAAATAGTAATAATAATTTAAGAGTCAATTGAATGCAATACACGTACATCATCTATTTACAAGTCCTCGATCTCTAATTCTCTCTGAATTAATTTTGTCACAGTTGTGCATTCCACAAGCTTAGGATGGTTGTGTAACCAATCCATGACATGGCCACAACATTAATAAACCTCATGAATTATATTATTTTCACAACTTGTTTCCTTATACTTATATGAATATGAGACTCAGTTTATTAATTATTTATGTAATTTTTTTATTTATAAAAATTTTAAATTTTCTTATGAAAAAAAATATCAATTCCACAATGAGAATTGTATTTGTTAATTTTTGTCTTTTTCAATTACAAGAATCTCATCTTAAAATATCCTGATTAACGCCTATACAGTAGTACTAGTGTTATATTAGTAACTTCTTCCTAGAATATAAACATTTTTTAATCAAATTGAATATAAGTTATAATAATACGTCTTCTATTGAGCAACTACAATAAAAACAAATATACCTGAAGCTCTCAAATTATCTCCTTAAAAGATTTGATTTCATTCCTATATAACTAATTATATGCGCGCCACACACACACACACACACACACATATATATATATATATATATATATATATATATATATATATATATATATAAGTATTTAGAGAGAGTGGTGATGTGTAAATTTAATAAGAATTTAATTCATAGCTTTAAATTTTCAATGATGCAATATGTATATATTAGGAATAAGCCTTAAAACTCAGAGTCTAATGCAAGGACTTATAGTTTGTAGTTGAATACCATATATAAGAAGATAACCTACTCATTAAGATATGGATCTCTCTTTTTAATTATACCAAATGCGCCACTGGAGTTCCCCCAAACAAAACTATATGGTCTTTATTCTTCTACTTTGAGTTAGATTGAAAAATTGTGTAGCATGACTTTGCAAAAAAAAAAAAAGAAGGAAGAAGCTTGCGGGCTGGCCCGGCCTGATGAGTGAGTTTTATACCCACTCATAGGTATTCGTTATAGCTTGATTCTTGTTGTTTTTAAGTAAGTTTCCTATCATTTTTACTTGGTTTATACTCTTGTGTATAGGTAACAGAATGGATGCAAAAGTAGCGTAAGGAGATGTGGATGCTAAATTTGGGACTAATTGGGCTTAACCCAATTCGGCAATTGGACCAAGGGATCATGCTAAGCAAGTAATCAAATTATGAAGCCCACGGTTCGGTTGTCATGATATTGTCAAGTGGGTCCTCTAATTAAATGTTGCATGCAGTAAAATTGGAGAAAGCTCACTTCCTATTCCTATCAGCACGAAATGGGCAGCGTATGGGTATTTGAACAACATACCAAGTGAAGCTAAAGCATGTGGGTAAGATGTGGGCCACGGTTTGGATTCCTATCAGCTGGCAAATGATATGGGTAACGGATTTGACAAAAGAAATCAGCAACAAAGAGAGCATGCAAGGGAAAAGATGCAAGGCCGGACAGAATGATCCCCCGCTGGGCCAGGGAATGATGTAAGGAAACCCCCGCTGGGGCGGGGAGGCGCGCTCGAGCTGCTCAATTCTCCTTTGTTAGTCGGATTTGTTGCATGATAATGATAAGGTAGCAAATATAAACTATATGAGGGACATAAAGGTAGCATATTAAATAGGACTTGGACCTGCTGACGTGGTGGAGATATAATATATATAAAAATTGGGCTGGGCCCGATACAAGACCAAATGACAGCAGCTGGCACTCCTTTTCCTACATGGAATTTCGGCAGCAGATGGAGTCTTTTCCTAGCAGCTCACGGACTGGGCTATTAATATAAGGAGATAAGGAGGGCTGCAAGTATATTAGGAGAGGGACCCACGAGTATTAGGAAGAAAAAGTGGGCTGACTTGATAATAGGGACGGAGCAGCTTAATAGTATGGAATATATATAATATAGTTTTAGTATTTAATAAGGAGAACATCTTGACTCCTATTCCACTGAGGAGACCACGTGACTTGCTATATAAGAGAAAGGTACGAGCTTATATTTATAATAGATGATTAGCGAGAGCAGCTTGGGGGTTTCCTTTAGCATATATATACATTAGTATTAGTATAGTAGCTTTATTATTTTTATTATTCTATTAGATTATTATTAGTTAAGTCAATTAAATAAATAAATCCTAGTTGAAAGGAAATTTAGAGATTGAAGCACTTAAAAGTCATTGGAAATTCAGATCAAGAGCAAGAAGGAGGACGAATTTGCCGGCAATAGATTCAATTCCTTTCCTTAATTTTATTCTGATCTTTTAATATGTATTCAAGTGTTGATTCTTAGTTTTAATTCAATGACAATGAAATAATTCTTTGTTTGAGGTTACAATGGATCTTATTATGTAGTTTATTTTAATATGTTTCGCTATCAATTATTATGTTCTATCGTTGTGATTGTCTATTGTGATTTGGACTTAATTGTTTAATTAATTGACCATTAATTATCGTGATAATCTATATGAAATCGATTGAGAAGTATAGATTTAGATCTGGTCATAATAGCATGTGTTTGTGATTTATGCGTAGATGGAAATTATGATTCGTGTTTAGGATAGAGATATGTCTTTACGTCATATGTAATCTTATAGAGAACTTGTGATTAAATCATTTTTAATTGTAATTCACATAGAATTATAGTGGATTAGTCACTTAGGGTGTCTTGCTTAATTCTATCATCTGTGAATTTGAGTGAGTATCGTATGATGCATCGTGAGGTGGTTATATTTGCTTCCGTGTTCTTGATTAACAATTCAAATAGTGAATATAATTGATGAGAAGTATGTTAACTTAGATGAAGCAATATGTGAAGTTGTGATCTTAAATTTCCATAATCTTAATTTAACTAGTGGTGAATAATAGTAGTTTAATTATATATATTGATAATTCATTTGTTTGAATAAGATTGAGTTGGTTACGGGTTAGTACTTGGTGATTCTTATTAAATAATTTCTCGTGGGAACGATACTTTACTTTCACTTTATTACTTGTTGACCACGTATACTTGCGTGTTGTGCGTAACTAGATTTTACCCAACACGGCCAGGGCCACGGGCCTCACAATGCTAGCTCAAGAAAAGCTAGGCCATTTTGGCCCGACCCAAATTTGGCCAGGTCCGCTTTTAGCCCGTCCCGTTTGCCATGTCTAGCGGCAACCTAGGGTTGGTCACACCCCCACTAGCTCAATCAAATTTGAGTGACAGCGAGGCCCCCTAAGGCGAAAAAGTCAAATCACCAAAAAAGGTTCTACGCGATTGTGCGAAAAAGGCCTGAAACCCTGGAACAGGACGTCAAACTTCGAAGTCTAAAAATCTTCTGTAAATCATTGGTAACAGCTCCAGCGTAGCATCAGGGAAGGGTCCGGTGATGAAAACCATTGAAAATTGTTTCGACGAAGATCTGAGTACTTGACAATGTGAACCGTTGGCAACAACCCCAGCGTAGCATCGGGAGGGGTCCGGTGGCGTAAGCCGTTGAGAATTACTTCAGCGAAGACCAGAGTATCTGATGTTGCAAACCGTTGGCAACAACCCCGGCATAGCATTGGGAAAGGGCCGATGCTTTAAGCTGTTGAAAGCTTTTTCCGCCAAGATCAAGGAATTTGATATTACAAGTCATAAGCATCAACCCAGCATGGCATCCGAAAATCCTGGCAAGAACGACCGTGGAAAATTATCTTCATCGGGAAGGACCGATAATGGAATCTGTTATACAAAAAATCTCTAGCTGAGTGATCAAATCAGTTTAACAAACCATTGTAAACTACCATTCGAGTAGCCATCGAGGAGGTTCAGTGATGGTCAACCCTGTAAACTACCGTTCGAGTAGGCATTAAATCAGTTCAGTCGACCATTGTAAACTACCGTTCAAGTAGGCATCGAGGAGGTTTAGTGATGGTCAACCCTGCAAACTAGCGATCGAGTAGGCACCAAATCAGTTCAGTCGACCGTTGTAAACTACCATTCGAGTAGGATCGAGGAGGTTCGGTGAAGGTCAACCTTGTAAACTATCATTCGAGTAGGCATCAAATTAGTTCAGTCGACCATTGTAAACTGTCGTTCGAGTAGGCATCGAGGAGGTTCGGTGATGGCCAACCCTGTAAAATACCGTTCGAATAGGCATCAAATTATTTTAGCCGACCGTTGTAAACTACCGTTCGAGTAGGCATCGAGGAGGTTTGGTGATGGTCAAATCCTATAAACTACCATTCGAGTAGGCATCAAAACAGTTCAGTAATAGTCGACCGTTGTAAACTACTGTTTGAGTAGGCATCGAGGAGGTTTGATGATGGTCAAACCGTTGTAAACTATCGTTCGAGTAGGCATCAAGGATCCTATCCCCGGCAGAAATGTCAGTATCAATTGGATAGAAATCTAAACCGTTGGTGACAATTCCAGCGTAGCATCAGGAACCCCCAATGGGGTTACTCGTAAAAAGAGGAATATCCCCAGCGGAGGTAAAACCATAAAGCGTATCTGGAAAAGAGAGCGTTGGCAACAACCCCAACGTCAAATTCAGAAGGTACAGTGGTATTAACCATAAAAGTCATCCCAACAAAAAATAGAGAATGGGCGTTGATACAACCTGTGGCAGCTGACCCCATAGAGGCATATAGCATTCATGACATATCATACCATGCATTGCATTACATTTACATTATCATATTTTTAGTGTCTATTAATCTTTATTCTGTTCATTCCATTATATTGCATAAACATGATAAAGATGGGCATTTATAGACACTCGAAATTTCACATTCTTGTTAAATAACCTTACAGGAGGGCAAAAGCATCTTTACACACTATAGAGATAGCCCTGGAGGATTAAATAATCAAACCATACCTCCAGAGACAACACTGAAAAATTATCAAACCAGACCCCCGGAGACAGCACCGGGAAATCATAACACCAGACCCCCGGAGACAGCACCGGGAAATTATCAAATCAATATCCCCGAAGATAGCACTGGGAATCATCAAGTCAACTTCAGAGACAGCCCTGAAGACAGACGAAAGTTAACAGCAGTCAAACCCCGGAGATAGCCCCGAGAAAGATAGCTGCAGCCATGTCAAGCTCGGAACCAACCCAGAAGGGAAAAAGAGTAATTTTCTCAACTCAACAACCATCACAACAATCCCGAGTGAAAACTGTGCCAGACAGCTCAACGGACTGACTGCGAAGACTCAAAGATCTGGTCATGGAACTGTCTTCCTAGAATAGATAAAGGTCAAGCCCCATGTCATTTTGTAGCTCTCGGAAAGGGCTTTCCGGAAAGGTATAGCACGCCTCAATCCGATTCTCGAATTGTAAGTTATGAAGGTTCGAGCAAACAGTGTGTTGGTCGGAGTGTACGTACTTCGAGATAGTTGGGCCCACTAGGCCGGGCCCACCAGGCCCAGCAACATGTAGAATTACGATTGCCGCAGGTAGACCCACAATAGATCGAGTCTATATATACCCCCTCCCTCTTAGCTTATAGAAGAAGAGAGATAAAGAAATGGGCGAGAGAAATAGAGGCTAGGAGGGTCAAACAGAGGCTCTATCGTACTCCGATTCTTGTAAAACTTCCTTGTAAACGTTCATATATATATATATATATATATATATATATATATATACTACAATATATCCAATTTTAACCCTTGGAAAACGAGTATCGAGGCGCCAAAAGCCGTTCGAGAGCCGTTCTCGCGATATACTATAAGATTTCTGCAGATCTGTCTTCTTCGCTTACTCTAATACGTATATAAGCGCTATATACATATATCTAGTAGCTTATATTTGTCAGATCTAAAGTTTTAACCGTTCATTTCTTGTAAATAGTCAATATTTGAGCTATATTGACTAGATTTGTACTAGATCTAGCCAGATCTAGCTTTTAATTGGTTCAAAAGTTTTAAAACTTCAACCTGAAAGCTAGAATGGCTAACACGCGTATGGAGATTTGATTGATGAATATTTCATTTAGCGATATCTAGTATAGTTCAACTTTTTATTACAATATATTAATTATGCGCTGTTTATTTGATATTCTGTGAGCCTAGGAGCTACAGGATCTACGACCCAACCAATAGATCAAGATCCGATTCCAATGATGGACCCGGTTGAGTTGTACCGCCAGCTTGCAAATTTTGTATTGTAAATATAGGACCTTAAAACGGTTATCCGGATTTAAGATCCGCAAAATAATAAAAATCCTATGTGTGGTGTCTGGGCATACTTTGATGGCTTTCATGCCCATAAGGAGCCTGACACTTATATATATATATATATATATATATATATATATATATATATATGTATATATATATATATATTATTTTATAGAGGATGCTTGGCATCCCGAGAACAAAATCAAAACAAGCCAAATTTGGAATAAAATGGAAGTATGAAAGGGCTTTAATCCCTATGCGAGCGAAAGGGTTTGAAAACCATTTTTGAAAACATCATGTTTACATTCTTGCCTAAAAATAGAATTTTTAAAAACTCAAACCCTTCGTATATAGGTTCAACGAAGCACAACACTACTTTCAAATAAGGCACTTAGGCCCAATTAACTGCAATACACACACACATACACAATGATTAGGGAATGAAAAGCGCGGTAACCATGTTTCACGAAAGTCGAGGGGTGCCTAACACCTTCCCCCAGCTTAAGCAAGCCCCCAAACTCTATGAATCTCGGTTTCCAAGACCAATAAAATAGAGTCCAATAATTGGACCATATTGCAAAAATTTTCAAAACTTTGTTGAGTTAGTAC
This sequence comes from Panax stipuleanatus, assembly GCA_020205555.1. Lineage (NCBI taxonomy): Eukaryota > Viridiplantae > Streptophyta > Magnoliopsida > Apiales > Araliaceae > Panax > Panax stipuleanatus. The sequence goes on along the minus strand of CM035115.1, from coordinate 143,315,389 downwards.
AACCATTTAACTCATAGCAACTGGCGGCTCTGTCTAATTCGGATAAATAAAATCAAATCTTTTCAAATCGTCGACATTTTATGTCGGTCTCTTTCTAAAAATCTCACCCTTAAAGTAAGACAAATCAACATAGAAAACATAGAGTGTAAGAAACATATAGGAAGAGGGATTAATTTTTTCGGCGTCGACAAGGTGGTGGGTTGAGAATGAGCTTAAAAGCACTCCTTGATAAATACAAGAACGAGATGGAGTGTAAAATGAACTCGTTCAATAGAATGTGAGAAGGAGCATAAAACGCACTCGCGAAAGAAGAAAAGAAAAAGAAATGAAATTTATGAAATGTGTATCTAGGAAGGAAAACTAATCTAGAAAAGAACTCTATTTTCCTTAGTTTGGATGATGTTTGCCTTTGTTGAAATTGTTATTGTGATATATTCTTGGAGATGTTGATAATTCTCTTTTACTGAGTGTTCAATATAATATTGTCTAAGGTATGTGATGAGTAGATTTTATATCTATGAATTTGATATTTTTGGCTTAATTATTTCGCTTATTCTTAAGTGTTTTAGAATTATTTCATTTCTTTTTATTAGTTTTTTTGTTAGTAATTGATTCCAGTCTGTGTTAGTGTAAATGATGCAAATAATTGTAAGTTTAGCTTTAATATAAACTATAGGTGAAAAATATCAGTTGGCGTGAGTTTGGCAAATGGAAAATGAAGTAGCTGGACTTCAAGAGGTGCATACAAGCAAGAACAAGCTAAAGGAAACAAAAAGGACGATTACGAAAGTTGGAGTCGTGTCGCTCATTGGAGCAGGGCTACGACGCTTGGCTACACATGAGAAGAGTTGTAACACTCAGTACCTTGGGTCGCGGCGCTGGAGATATTCATGGTAGGCAAGTGAGCCACACGCGCCCGAAGTATTTTGAAGCTTAATTTATTATTTTGATTCCTAGTGGTAGCTGATGTTTGGTAAATTCTAGTTACGCACAACATGCAAGTATACATGGTCAACAAGTAATAAAGTGAAAGTAGAGTATCGTTCCCACGAGGAATTATTTAACTAGAATTACCAAGCACTAACTCTTAACCAAATTAATCTTATTTAAACGATTGATTTAATATTTTGAATAATAATTAATTAAACTAATACTAACTACCCCTATAATGAAACTAAAATATGAAGACTTGATACTATAATTTCACATATTGTTTCATTTAAATCAATACACTTCCCGTTAAATCAAATTAATTATCTCGGATTGTTAATCAAGAACACAAAGGTAAAATATGACCATCTCTCGATGCACTATACCCATATCAACTCAAATGTACAGATGATAGAATTAAGACGAACAGCCTAATTAACTAATCCACTATATCTCTATGTGAATTACAATTCAAGAGGGTTTAAGCACAAATTCTTTAGCGGATTACATGCGGTGTAAAGGTATATCTCTATGATAGGCACGAATCATGATTTCCATTGCCATATAGAAGTCACAAACACATGCTATTATGATTAGATCTAAACCCATAATCCGTTTCTCAATTTCATATGGATTATCATGGTAATTATTAGCTAGGAAATTAAACAATTAATAACAAACCATAATAGACGATCCAATAATAATGAATAAGACTAACACGGAAGCATATCAAATTAAACTACGCAACAAGATCCATTATAATCTCAAAATAGAGTTTAGCTCATGATAAAGTCAAAATCCATCATCCACAATTGTTTATACATTGAAAGATAAAAAGATAGAAGTAAAGGGAAGTTAGGAATTGAGATATGCAAATCTAAATTTCTCTTGCTCCAACTCTGAATCTCCAATAATCTTCAATTGCTTCAATCTTCAATTCTAATCTAAACTAGGGTTTTATCTAATCTAATCTAATCTAATGGAATGGAATTGTCCCTCCTCCTTGTGAATTCTCCTCCTTATATATACCTTTTTATGTGTCTTTTATCCCTTCTTAAAGTCCTTGAAAACCTCTACCCAAGCAATACTTCTCGGAATCAACTTATAAAATCACTTACTTTCTTCACGATAAGCTTGCCCCGGCGGGCTTTTTGTACTAGAGAACCTCGCCCCGACGAGTGAACAGTACTAGAAATTACGAAAATGCCATTAAGCTCCATGTTTTATGTTTTGACCCTCCAAAGCCATTTTTTACAACACAAAAACAAGTAACATGACACTAAAAATACTTAAAGTTAACAAAAGATTAAGCCTAAAAAATATCTGATTCGTAGATATAAAACTCACTAAACAGCTGATGCTTAATAATTGAAGTTAGGAGGGTTTCAAACTCCTAAATGTTGGCACTGTAATGATCACAAATTTGTAATAAGAAATATAGATATTTATTGAAGTAAATAAAATTTTTGATGAGAAGAATTTTTGGAAATAATTTGTTTGTTGTATTTATGTTACTCAAAGGTATGTGGGTTATTGATGTGATTTAGTGTGTAATTTTTGTGAGCTAATGGATTACGAATATAATTAATCTTGTTAAAAAGAAATTAAATTTAATATAGTTGATAAATGGTAAAATCAAAAGCCTAATTAAAATGGTAAGGTCCAAATGTAACGAATAAAATATTCTAGATATGAGGAGATTAAGTGTCTAATTTAATTTCTTAATAAACTCAGTTTGAATCCAAAGGTTGGTTTAACGGATAGATATATGGGATATTTGGGGTGTTAACCAATTAAGAAAAATAAGGAAATATTTTGACCAATTAAGAAAAATAAATAATAATAAAGCTGCAGATATATTAAACGTGGGGTGGGATTAATTGGGTTAATTTCTCAGCCATTTTCCTCTTCCAATAACAGTTAGTAACTGAAGGTATCATTATATACCTTATTTACATATGTTTATTCTATTTCAATTTTGCAAAGTATCAGTGTTTGTATAGAGAGAGTGACAGAGAGTGAAGTGGGTTGCAGTGAGGATTTGGGAAAAGCTGTGGGGGATAAAAAAGAAAGAAGTAGGGGTTTGAGCAAGTATTTTTCACAGTCTATCTAAGCTAAAGAAGATATCTGAGGTAAGAAATTAATTCCAAAACTTCTAATCTTAATTCCATAAGTTTTCTGTTAGAATTTATCTTGGTTGTTTAAGTTGCATAAAATCCAATTGTGTGATTTCAGTTGATAGATAAACTTTTAGATGGTCTGATAATTGAATACAAGTAGAACCAAATCAAATAAAATAGAATTTATGCATTTTTTGGTTATGGAATCAAGCTATATAATATTTTTGATTGATAAGTGTGCAGGAAAGGCAGGTGTTTCAATTTACTTCTTTTGCCATCACTTTGTTGCTGCAAGCAGAAAAAGAAGGATTTCTGGCTAGATTCCCAGCCCGCTTGTCTAGCAAGGGTTAAGCTGGCGCGCCCGTGCCAGGCCTCAGGCACACGCAGACTGGAATTTTTTTTTTTAAAACGGCTCTCACCCTTATTTCCTATATCTATTGTAACCGACCCCCTACCCTCTCATTATACACGATTTCTTACAAACTCCTACTCCTATATTCCTAAATCCACAACCCTAATTCTCCTTCCCTTCACAATCACTATCCAACCACTCCAAGTCCTAGCCCTAATCCTCATTCACTATTCTCATCCTTCTCGCATACAAGCACACTCGTCCCGTTTCCATTCCACAACTCATCACAGTGACTTTGTTAGGATTGGAGATTCACGGTTGCAGAGAGTTTCAAATCGCAAGTTTGGGGGAAATTTTGATAAATTGAGGGTTTGTTCATCCTACTTGGCAGAAAATCAGTTAGGGGTTTGTTCTTTAATTTGGCAATTAGGGTTTGTGAAATCAGGGCAGCCACACAAGTTTGGGGGTTGTTCTTCATCAGAATTCGTTATCTAGGGTTTCAAAAGGAAATTTTTCAGAAACTCTCATGGGTCCAAAACACTCTCGATCCTCCGCTTCCACTTTTGCAACCGGTTTGCCTGTTCACAGTGCCTCGAACGATGACATCACCGTCGAATTGACAAAATTCATTAATATCGAGGCCCAAATTGAGTACTATAGGATTGCGGCCAAATCAGTTTTCAAGGAGAGAGGCTTGAAGCCCACAAAGGAGGATGGGGACATGCGAGCCATGATCCGAGGGATGGGGTGGCAAGGTATTTGTGCAACGCCGCCGCCAGTGCCGTTGGCTTTAGTCCGAGAATTCTACACCAATGCAAAAATCACTCAGAGTGGCAAGTCTTTTGTGCGGGGCCAAACCATTGATTATCGCCCGGCTGCGATTCGTGAGGTTCTAAATTTGCCTTCAGTGCCGGCCGGACAAGTGAATTGGGTGGAGGCCGAGAGGTTTGGGACTGACTTGGATCAAGTGCTTCGTGACTTGTGTGCACCAAGAACAGCATGGAAAATCAAGAAAGATACCGTTAACGAGTACACCACGTTCCTTTCCTCCGGGATGAACAGATACGCTAAGGCATGGAATCTATTCCTCTGTGGCAGCCTTATGCCATCCCAGCACCAGCACGAGGTGATAGTAGAGAGAGCCATTATCCTGTGGGGAATTATTACGGGAAAGTACATTGATGTCGGCCATCTGATTCACTAGAGCATGATGAGGTTTATGAGAAGCAGTACCACAGGCTTCATTCTGCATGCATCCATAATAGCCCATCTCTGTGCTGAGGCAGGCCTTGAATGGCCCGATGAGCCGATCCAAATGCCAAATGGGGATGTCACTCACACCACTATCAAGAATTTTGTGGATTGGGCAGGAGGCAAAGCAGACTAGAGGGCAAAAAGTTTTATTGTGATAGTTCCTCCGCCAGTTCCCCCACCACAGCCGCAGCCAGCAGAGGGCATAACTCCTCCTCCAATCAGTGATATCCAGCAGGGTCACCAAATTCGTAGTATAGAGAGGAGGATCGATGCGCTGCAAGAGAGTTTTGCCGTGTTTGCTGATGGGCTGACTCGTGCCCTAGCTGAGGCCTTTGCACAGCAGGGGACAATGCTGGAGTGGCCTGTGTTCGCATTCGACTTGCCATACCCGCCGCTAGATACACCACCCGAGGAGGGTGGCCATACAGATCAGTAGGGGAGTTTCCTAACCCTTTACCTTCAATGGGGACATTAAATATGTTAAGTTTGGGGGTATTGGGTGTAGTTTGTAGTTATTGCATTTAGTTTTAATTTTTATATATTTGCATTTAGTTTTAATTGCCTAGTAGTTACATTTAGTTAATAGCATATTGCATGTTAGGTTGTGTATAATAGTTGCATTTTAATTGGTGTTAGCATTCTAGTTTGTGTTAGTTTAAAATTTTGCATAATATTTTTTCAGTTTTATTTCATTTTGTCGATTTAGTATGTGTTTAATTGCATTGCATTGCATAGTCCCGTTTGTTTAGCCTGTTGAATTTCGATCTGGCCGATGATGACACTGAGATATGATAGATGTGTGAACTCTGTAGTAGCTTAAGCTCAGTTATATTTTTATACATGTTGTAATCTAGACCTGTTGCTTAGATGTCACCGGGTAGCACAGTTTGTCTTTATTGGCTAGATTAGTGCATGCTTATCTTCTAAGGGGAAATTTTTTTGTTTTTAATTGCTAGAATTGTGTAATAAAAGCAGTAATGACCTTAACAACTCTAGAATACAAGTTTGAAGGAAATCTTTAGGTAGGCATGCTATGTGGGGAGATGAAGCGTATGACGCACTCCCCTATGAGAAAAGAAAAGAAAATAGAATGAAAAAGAAAAAGAAAAATATTTGTGAATAAACACGTCGGCTACGTCGAGTTCTGTGGCCTTTGATATTCGAGCAAGTAAGCCCTCGGGGTGTCTTTACACCCAGCTCCCTAAGGCCGTCTGGTCTGGGAGTCGTTGGTCGAAAGCTCGCTACACGGATATCATTGAAAAGCATAAGAGGGCTAGGCATTGCACGGTTGAATGTGTACACGGGAAAGTGCGAATATCGCCCTCGTGTGTGAATAAAAGCATAATAAGCCCTTGCTACACTTCAACTTGTATCTATGTATTGGTTTTGTCATTGTTTGGTCTTAATGAAAACAATTCTTGACTTAAAGCCTCAATTTTCCTTCCTTAGAAGTATAGCATGTGGAATCTTCGCCTCATTCAAGCTTGTTTATGACATTGCACACACATAAGGCATCTTAGTAACAGGTTGTGATTTACAGGTTATCTATCTATATAACTATTGCTTGAGCCAATTCATTGTTCAGTGTTCTTGTTATCTTTTTGAGGCGCATCTGATTGGAATTCATATTATGGTTGTTACTGTGGGGTTCATTTTCATGTAGTTAGTTGCATATCATGTAGTTGCATTTGTGTCTTTACTTGAGGGCAAGTAATATTTCAAGTTTGGGGGTATTTTATAAGTAGGTTTTATACCTACTTATTGGATGCCAACTTACTATGATTATGGCTTAAACTCAAGCACTTTAGTGTCTTTTAATGCATTTTATCTTTGTTTTGCATATTTTAGGCAGGAAACTCCATAGAGCAGGAAATAGCATGATAAAGGCATGGAATTGCATGAAAATGAGCATATGACATGAACTTGGCAACAAGGTTTGTGGAATGGCAGAAAGACGGACAAAATGGCATAAGGCTAGCAATAAGGCATGAGAGGACAGCTTGATGATGGATTGTGCATGAGAAAGCAAGCCTTGGAATGAGCAAGGGGGCCTCAAAGCAGCATTTGTGAAGGAGTTTGAAGCAGCAAGAAAGACTAAATAAAGCAAGACAGCAGCACACCGGAAATTGAAGTTACCAGCAAAGGAAAGTGGCACGCGCCAGGGAAGCAAGGGACCACAGCGCGTCCGCGCCGACTGGCGAAGCCAGAAGCTGACTCTGGACGCCCGCGCACCCGCGCCAGAAAAGAGTATTGAAGCCGCGCGACCGCGCCAATCAACATTTCTTGACTTTTCACTTTGTTTGCTCGGCTGATTGTTTGAGATATAAGGCTTATGTTGCTAGACACAAAGAGGACTCCTCTTATATTTAGACTACATTTTTACTTTGAAGTCTTGTTCTTACATTTTCTAGGTTTTAGGAACTAAGAAGAGTTTGAGAGCTTATCTCCTCCTCTCTTCTAGTTCAAGTAGATTTCTTGTTTAGGGTTCTCTTTGGGTGGACTTGTGTTCTGAACTTGAGTATTAAAGGCTTCTATCTGGAAGGAGAACCATCAAGATTTGCATTTCCATTCTCTTTTCTCTCTCTTTCATAGTTGTTTAAATGCTTGGTTTAAATCCCATAATGGTGGGTGGTTCAGTGATGAAGTAACTTCCATTATGGGATTCTAATGGATTCTATTTGCTAAATCTAGGGTTTTATGCCTCTTTGATATGTATGGATGAAAATGTATGGTTTGCCTAGCATGGTTGCTTTGTATGTTTAGATGCCTGATCAACATCTACTCTAATAGTTTATATGGACTTGAAAAATGAAGTGTAAACTTAGATTTTGCCATGCTAGCATATGTTTGTGAAACTTGCATTGGATGAGTTTTGTGATTCACTATCCGGATAGAAATATACCGCATTGCAATATGTAGTCTAATGGGGGCTTGCACTTAAATCGGTTTAGCTTGTAAATTGCATAGACATATAGTGGTTTAGGCTTTATCGATGTTCATGTGATTTCTATCTTAATTGTGGATATTATATGATATGGATTTGGTGTATTGAAAAATAGCCCTGTCTCACATTCGTGCTCCTGGCTAGCATTCCTATGTGATTATTCATATTTGACATGAGGTGTTGTTAACCTAGATGACGCAATAGATGAAGTTAGGATCCCATATTCCTCTAATTTGAACCCCTTGTCTGTTAATTTGTTAAGTTTATTTTACAACTAGTCTAGTTAATTAAAGAACACTTTAACATACGTTTGAGCAGACAAAGATAACCATAGGACTGTTGCATGATAGTGTAAGTCTGACTCCTTTCTCCGTGGGAACGATCTCGACTTATCGAATTATTACTTGTCGACTGTGTACACTTGCACGTGTTTTGTGCCCGTTTTTGTTAACACCGAAACGGCGCAACAAGATTTTGGCCTCGTTGTCGGGGAACGGTGTTAGTTTAGTACTATTGACATCAGTTTTCGTTAGATTTGGTTGACTTGAACAAATCTCTTATTATCTCATTTTTAACTTTATTTTTATTTGTGTTTCAGGTACTTGTGGATAGTTTATGCACACGCGAGCCTCAAATCCTGAGTTAGTGCCTCGACAAGAGCACATTAATGGTAGAGCGTGGAGAGCAAACATCAAAAATACCAATCCGCAAGTAGAACCTGAACCACCTCATCAAATGGCTTAAGAGCAGAGGGCCAATAATAGGGCCTTTTAGGACTACTCCATACCAAAAATCACCGATCTGCAGTCTAGTATAGTGGGGCCAGCAATAGCTGCAAATACTTTCGAGATAAAACCAGTGACCCTGCAGATGATTCAGAACAATCTCCAGTTTGGGGGTACACCTTCCGAAGATCCAAATAAGCATATCCTGAATTTCCTAGAGATATGCGACATATTTAAGTTCAACAACATTTCTGATGAGGCTGTAAAACTTAGATTATTCCCTTTCACCTTGAGGGATAAGGCAAAAAGTTGGTTGCACTCATTACCCTCAGGATCAATCACCACGTGGGAAGACTGTGCTCAGAAATTTCTAACCAAATTCTTCTCTATGGTTAAGACTGCTTCCATAAGGAGTGCTTTGAGTCAGTTTGCACAGCTCCAAGGGGAAACATTGTATGAAGCTTGGGAACGCTACAAGGAAATGCTAAGGAAGTGCCCGCACCATGGAATGCCTAAATGGATGGTGATAAACTCGTTTTATAATGGATTAGGGTGGCAGTCAAGGCCAATCATTGATGCCGCATCGGGAGGAGCTCTATGGACTAAAGACTTCCCGCAAGCCTATGAGTTGATTGAAACCATGGCGGCCAATGAGTATCAGAATCCAACAATGAAAATGGTTCAACCCAAAGTGGTAGGAGTATTGGATGTTGATGCAATCACATCATTGTCAGCCCAATTGGCTGCAATGAACAAGAAGATAGATTCTATGGCTGAGAATAGAGTTCAACAAGTTGCATTTGTTTGTGAGTTGTGTGCCGGAGCACACCCGACAGAGCAGTGTGCCATCACTACCGAGTCAGTACAGTTTGTCAGCAACTACCAAAAGCCACAGAATCAATTCCCAAACTCCTACCATCCCAACAATCGGAACCATCCTAACTTCAATTGGAGTAACAACCAGAATGCTCAACAGCCCCAACCCTACCAAAATACTCAATCATCCCAACCTCAAACATCTCAAACTTAATACCATGCAACACCACAACAAAATCAGTACCAACCTTCTCAACAACCACAACAACAAACACACCAAAATGCCCACAATACCCAATATCAACCCTACCAACAAAAATCGTAACCACAATAGTCACAGCATCAGTATGCCCCAAGACAGTCACACCCACCCGGATTTCAACAGTCACAACATCAGCATGCTGCAGCTCCTAGTCATCAATCAGAGGAGAGAGCTGAGATCGAAGAGATTAAGTTGTTAGTTAAGAGTCAAGCGGTATCTCTCAAGACTTTAGAGACTCAAAATGGCCAAATTGCCAATGCAGTCCTTAATAAACCGCAAGGGACTCTTCCTCGCAGTACAGAGTGAATCCGGGGAAAAGGGATGGCAAAGAACAATGCCAAGCTATCACCTTAAGGTCTGGGAAGCAGACTTTTAATCTGGAGGCTAGCGCGGCCGTGCCCCAGGAAGACCAAAACCTAGCGCGGGCGCGCCAAGGTGCAGAAAATTCTAAGACAGTTTTGACTGATGGGAATGATGCGGGTAATGAAGTTGAGGCAAAAAAAGAGGTAGCCACAGAGAAACCCAAGGTCCCACCACAAATTATCTACCCTCCTGTTCCTTACCCACAGAGATTGCAAAAGAAAAGAGAAGATAGACAGTTTGCCAAGTTTTTGGAGGTATTTAAAAAACTGCATATAAATATACCATTCGCAGAGGCATTAGAACAAATGCCAAGTTACGCGAAGTTCATGAAGGGTATTCTATCAAGGAAGAAATGATTAGAGGACTTTGAGACAGTGGCCTTGACAGAAGAGTGCAGTGCAGTATTGCAGCGTAAGCTACCTCCAAAGCTTAAGGACCCAGGCAGTTTCACAATACCATGCTCCATTGGGGAGTTGTCCTTCAACAAATGTCTGTGTGACTTAGGGGCAAGCATTAATCTAATGCCACTATCTGTGTTTACGAAACTGGGTTTGTCGGCTCCTAAGCCGACGAGCATATCTCTGCAATTAGCCGATAGATCCATTATTTACCCCAGAGGCATTGTTGAGGATGTGTTGGTGAAGGTTGAAAATTTCATTTTTCCTGCAGACTTTATAATTCTGGACTTTAAGGAAGATAAAAATATCCCAATTATTCTGGGGAGACCGTTTCTAGCCACAGGGAAATACCTAATAGATGTACAAAAGGGAGAACTGACTATGAGGGTTCAAGACCAAGAGGTGACATTTAATGTCTTTAAGGCTATGAAGTTTCCCACAGATGAGGAAGCGTGCTTCAAAATTGATACTGTCGACAAAATACTGCAGGAAGAATCTGAACACTTGCTAAATGTGGATCCGTTGGAGAGTGCTCTACTGGGAGACGCAGACATGGAAGAGACAGATGTGGTAGAATGCATCTAGATGTTAAATACAGTGCCGCACATATGTAAATTTAAAGTTCCCATCGAACCACTAGGACAAATGGGGGAGTCCTCAGAGCGACTAAAGCCTTCTCTAGAGGTGGCTCCCACACTTGACCTGAAACCTCTTCCAGACCATTTAAGATATGCCTATCTGGGAGAATCTTCTACATTGCCAGTTATCATTGCTGCTGCCTTATCATCCAACCAAGAGAATAAATTACTGAGAGTCCTTAGAGAGTATAAATCAGCGATTGGATGGACCATAGCTGACATCAAGGGGATCAGCCCCTCTTACTTCATGCATAAAATACTCTTAGAGGATGAGATCAAGCCTTCAGTAGAGCAGCAAAGAAGATTGAACCCAATCATGAAAGAGGTGGTCAAAAAGGAGATCCTTAAGTGGTTGGATGCGGGAATAATTTATCCAATATTAGATAGCCCCTGGGTGAGCCCCGTGTAGTGCGTCCCGAAGAAGGGAGGCATGACCGTCGTGAAAAATGAAAAGAGTGAGCTTATACCTACCAGGACAGTAACGGGTTGAAGTGTCTTCATGGACTACTGCAGACTAAATAAGGCTACAAGGAAAGATCATTTTCCCCTCCCGTTCATTGATCAGATGCTGGATAGGCTGGCAGGTCATGCATACTACTTCCTTCTGGATGGGTACTCAGGATACAATCAAATAGTAATAGCCCCAGAAGACCAAGAAAAGACTAGCTTTACTTGTCCGTATGGCACATTTGCATTTAGAAGGATGTCTTTGGGGTTGTGTAATGCCCCAGCTACATTTCAGAGGTGTATGATGGCTATTTTCTCTGATATGGTTGAGCACAATGTTGAGGTCTTCATGGATGATTTCTCAATTTTTAGAGACTCCTTTGACCTGTGTTTGGAGAATTTGGTAATGGTGTTAAAAAGGTGCATTGAAACGAATATCATTCTAAATTGGGAAAAGTGCCATTTTATGGTACAAGAAGGTATCATTTTGGGACATAATGTTTTGAAAAAAGGATTAGAGGTGGATAGGGCTAAATTGGAAACTATTGAGAACTTGCCTCCACCTACTTCTATAAAAGGTGTTCGTAGCTATTTGGGGCATGCAGGCTTCTACCGTCGATTTATAAAGGACTTCTCGAAGAATTCAAAGCCACTTTGCAGTTTATTAGAAAAAGATGTCCAATTTAAATTTGATGAGGAATGCATGACTGCATTTGAGCACTTGAAAAAGAAGTTGACTACGGCACCAGTTATTACAGCTCCGGATTGGGACCTTCCTTTTGAGCTGATGTGTGATGCAAGCAATTTTGCTGTGGGAGCTGTATTGGGCCAGCGTAGGGACAAGGTCTTTTATGTTATATATTATGCTAGCAAGACCCTTACTGATGCCCAGTTGAACTACACTACTACAGAAAAAGAGCTTTTAGAGGTGGTGTACGCATTCGACTAGTTTCGTGCTTATTTGATTGGGACTAGAGTGATTATGTACACCGACCATGAAGCGATCCGATATTTGATAGCAAAGAAAGATGCCAAGATTCGTCTGATCAGGTGGATACTTCTTTTACAAGAATTTGACTTAGAAATCAAGGATAGAAAAGGGACTGAGAACCAAGTTGCTGGCCACTTATCGCGATTAGAGAATTCGAGAAGGGATGCAAATGACAAAGTTATAATCAATGAGTCCTTCCCAGATGAGCAATTATTTGTGGTGAAAGGCGAAGTGCCATGGTTCGCAGATTATGCAAACTTCCTAGTAAGCAATATCGTCCCTTCTGACTTGACTAGGCATCAAAAGAAGAAGTTTCTACACGATGTGAAATGGTTTATTTGGGATGGACCGTACTTGTTCAAGCAGTGTACGGATCAAATGATTAGAAGGTGCATTCCATATAGCGAGATGGAGAGTATACTGCAGGATTGCCATGCATCAGTATATGGAGGTCATTATGGAGGTGAAAGGACAGCGGCCAGGGTTTTGCAAGCCGATTTTTATTGGCCGACTATCTTCAAGGATGCTTACAATTTTGTTCAAAAATGTGATAGATGTCAGAGGGTAGGAAATATATTGAAGAGAAATGAAATGCCCTTGAATACAATCCTCGAGGTAGAGATCTTCGATGTCTGGGGGATAGACTTTATGGGGCCTTTCGTTTCATTATGTGGGAACTTGTACATCCTTCTGGCAGTCGATTACATGTCTAAATGGGTGGAAGTGGTAGCTCTACCAACGAATGATGCTAGGGTGGTTCTGAGGTTTCTCCAAAAGAGCATTTTCACGAGGTTCGGGACTCCCAGGGCGATCATTAGCGATGAAGGTACCCATTTTTGCAATCGCCAGTTTACAGCTTTGTTGGCTAAATATGGGGTAAATCATCGCATAGCTAGAGCTTATCACCCCCAAACCAATGACCAAGCAGAAGTGTCAAATCGTGAGGTGAAGAGAATACTGGAAAAGGTTGTGAACCCCATGCGAAAAGATTGGTCACTGAAGCTGGATGATGCAGTATGGGCTTATAAGACTACCTACAAAACACCGCTGGGTATGTCGCCATTTCAGCTTGTGTATGGAAAGGCTTGTCACCTTCCCATGGATCTTGAACATAAAACCTATTGGGCAATCTATAAGCTGAATTTTGACTTAAAGGCTGCAGGGGAGAAATGCTTACTCCAACTCAATGAGTTGGACGAATTTCGATTACAGGCCTATGAAAATTCCAAATTGTACAAAGAAAAAGTGAAAAGGTGGCATGATCGCAAGATTATGGAAAGGACATTTGAGCCAGGGCAAGCAGTGCTGTTATTCAATTCCAGACTTAGACACTTCCCAGGAAAGCTCAAGTCAAGGTGGTCAAGACCTTTCACTGTAAAGACTATATATCCACACGGTGCAATAGAATTTTTTAATAAGGACCCAGATAAGCCCTTCAAGGTTAATAGACAGCGGCTGAAGCATTACTATGGTGGTGAGGTTGACAGACAGAAGGTCACCTCAATCCTTTCTACAACTTGATCAAAGCAGAGAAAGTCGAGCTACTGGACTATAAACAAGCACTCGATGGGAGGCACCCCATCATCTCTATCTCTCCCTCAAGTTTAATTCTTACATCACATTTCTCTATATCTCTCTCTTGTTTAATTCTTGTTACTAATCTCTGCATTTTCCTTCCCTTGTTTAATTCTAATCATTTGGTAAAGGATTGCCTATTTTTGAGCATTGTGCTGATAGGACGCTCGTTGCCTACATTTTTTAACATTAGGCATGTAGTGTGCATTCTTGGGGTTAGAAGCACTTTGTATATATTCATGGGGTTTAATCGATTATTGCTTACATTTTTGCAATTAGGCATAGTTGCACAGATTTTTGGAGCTTGAAGCTCATTGAACATATATTTGGCATGATTGCGTATTGCATATAAGCATATGGACATTTTTCTGGGAATTCACATAGAAATGATTCACATACATAGCATTGCGAGGGATTTGACAGTACATACATCTTACTTATGCATTTTTTTGGTTATGGAATCAAGCTATATAATATTTTTAATTGACAAGTGTGCAGGAAAGGCAGGTGTTTCAATTTGCTTCTTTTGCCATCACTTTGTTGCTGCTAGCAGAAAAAGAAGGATTTCTGGCCAGATTCCCAGCCCGCGCGACCGCGCATCTAGTAAGGGTTAAGCTGGCGCGCCCGCGCCAGGCCTCAGGCACACCCAGACTGGAATTTTTTTTATAAAAAAATGGCTCTCACCCTTTTTTCCTATATCTATTGTAATTGGCCCCCTCCCTTCTCATCATACACGATTTCTTACGAACTCCTACTCCTATCTTCCTAAATCCACAACCCTAATTCTCCTTCCCTTCACAATCACTATCCAACCACTCCAAGTCCTAGCCCTAATCCTCATTCACTATCCTCATCCTTCTCGCATACAAGCACACTTATCCCGTTTCCATTCCATAATTCATCACAGTGACTTTGTTAGTATTGGAGATTCACGGTTGTAGAGAGTTTCAAATCGCAAGTTTGGGGGAAATTTTGATAAATTGAGGGTTTGTTCATCCTACTTGGCAGAAAATCAGTTAGGGGTTTGTTCTTTAATTTGGCAATTAGGGTTTGTGAAATCAGTGGCAGCCACACAAGTTTGGGGGTTGTTCTTCATCAGAATTCATTATCTAGGTTTTCAAAAGGAAATTTTTCAGAAACTCTCATGGGTCCAAAACGCTCTCGATCCTCCGCTTCCGCTTTCGCAACCGGTTCGCCTGTTCACAGTGCCTCGGACGACACATCACCGTCGAATTGACAAAATTCATTAATATCGAGGCCCAAATTGAGTACTATAGGATTGCGGCCAAATTAGTTTTCAAGGAGAGAGGCTTGAAGCCCACAAAGGAGGATGGGGACATGCGAGCCATGATCCGAGGGATGGGGTGGTAAGGTATTTGTGCAATGCCGCCGCCAGTGCCGTTGGCTTTAGTCCGAGAATTCTACACCAACGCAAAAATCAATCAGAGTGGCAAGTCTTTTGTGTGGGGCCAAACCATTGATTATCGCCCGGCTGCGATTCGTGAGGTTCTAAATTTGCCTTCAGTGCCGGCTGGACAGGTGAATTGGGTGGAGGCCGAGAGGTTTGGGACTGACTTGGATCAAGTGCTTCACGACTTGTGTGCACCAAGAACAGCATGGAAAATCAAGAAAGATACTGTTAACGAGTACACCACGTTCCTTTCCTCCGGGATGAACAGATACGCTAAGGCATGGAATCTATTCCTCTATGGCAGCCTTATGCCATCCCAGCACCAGCATGAGGTGATAGTAGAGAGAGCCATCATCCTGTGGGGAATTTTTACGGGAAAGTACATTGATGTTGGCCATCTGATTCACTAGAGCATGCTGAGGTTTATGAGAGGCAGTACCACAGGCTCCATTCCGTATGCATCCATAATAGCCCATCTCTGTGCTGAGGCAGGCCTCGAATGGCCCGATGAGCAGATCCAAATGCCAAGTGGGGATGTCACTCACACCACTATCAAGAATTTTATGAATCGGGCTGGAGGCAAAGCAGACCCAAAGGGAAAAGGTTTTATTGTGACAGTACCTCCTCCAGTTCCACCACAGCAGCCGCAGCCAGCAAAGGGCGCAGCTCCTCCTCCAGTCAGTGACATCCAGTAGGGTCGCCAATTTCGTCGTATAGAGAGGAGGATCGATGCGCTGCATAAGAGTTTTGCCATGTTTGAGCAAGTAAGCCCTCGGGGTGTCTCTACACCCAGCTCCCTAAGGCCGTCTGGTCTGGGAGTCGTTGGTCGAAAGCTCGCTACACGGATATCATTGAAAAGCATAAGAGGGCTAGGCATTGCACGGTTGAATGTGTACACGGGAAAGTGAGAATATCGCCCTTGTGTGTGAATAAAAGCATAATAAGCCCTTGCTGCACTTCAACTTGTATCTATGTATTGGTTTTGTCATTGTTTGGTCTTAATGAAAAAAATTCTTGACTTAAAGCCTCAATTTTCCTTCCTTAGAAGTATAGCATGTGGAATCTTCGCCTCATTCAAGCTTGTTTATGACATTGCACACACACAAGGCATCTTAGTAACAGGTTGTGATTTACAGGTTATCTATCTATATAACTATTGCTTGAGCCAATTCATTGTTCAGTGTTCTTGTTATCTTTTTGAGGCGCATCTGATTGGAATTCATATTATGGTTGTTACTGTGGGATTCATTTTCATGTACTTAGTTGCATATCATGTAGTTGCATTTGTGTCTTTACTTGAGGGCAAGTAATATTTCAAGTTTGGGGGTATTTTATAAGTAGGTTTTATACCTACTTATTGGATGCCAACTTACTATGATTATGGCTTAAACTCAAGCACTTTAGTGTCTTTTAATGCATTTTATCTTTGTTTTGCATATTTTAGGCAGGAAACTCCATAGAGCAGGAAATAACATGATAAAGGCATGGAATTGCATGAAAATGAGCATATGACATGAACTTGGCAACAAGGTTTGTGGAATGGCAGAAAGACGGACAAAATGGCATAAGGCTAGCAATAAGGCATGAGAGGACAGCTTGATGATGGATTGTGCATGAGAAAGCAAGCCTTGGAATGAGCAAGGGGGCCTCAAAGCAGCATTTGTGAAGGAGTTTGAAGCAGCAAGAAAGACTAAATAAAGCAAGACAGCAGCACACCGGAAATTGAAGTTACCAGCAAAGGAAAGTGGCACGCGCCAGGGAAGCAAGGGACCACAGCGCGTCCGCGCCGACTGGCGAAGCCAGAAGCTGACTCTGGACGCCCGCGCACCCGCGCCAGAAAAGAGTATTGAAGCCGCGCGACCGCGCCAATCAACATTTCTTGACTTTTCACTTTGTTTGCTCGGCTGATTGTTTGAGATATAAGGCTTATGTTGCTAGACACAAAGAGGACTCCTCTTATATTTAGACTACATTTTTACTTTGAAGTCTTGTTCTTACATTTTCTAGGTTTTAGGAACTAAGAAGAGTTTGAGAGCTTATCTCCTCCTCTCTTCTAGTTCAAGTAGATTTCTTGTTTAGGGTTCTCTTTGGGTGGACTTGTGTTCTGAACTTGAGTATTAAAGGCTTCTATCTGGAAGGAGAACCATCAAGATTTGCATTTCCATTCTCTTTTCTCTCTCTTTCATAGTTGTTTAAATGCTTGGTTTAAATCCCATAATGGTGGGTGGTTCAGTGATGAACTAATTTCCATTATGGGATTCTAATGGATTCTATTTGCTAAATCTAGGGTTTTATGCCTCTTTGATATGTATGGATGAAAATGTATGGTTTGCCTAGCATGGTTGCCTTGTATGTTTAGATGCCTGATCAACATCTACTCTAATAGTTTATATGGACTTGAAAAATGAAGTGTAAACTTAGATTTTGTCATACTAGCATATGTTTGTGAAACTTGCATTGGATGAGTTTTGTGATTCGCTATCCGGATAGAAATATACCGCATGGGGCTTGCACTTAAACCAGTTTAGCTTGTAAATTGCATAGACATAGAGTGGTTTAGGCTTTATCGATGTTCATGTGATTTCTATCTTAATTGTGGATATTATATGATATGGATTTGGTGTATTGAAAAATAGCCCTGTCTCACATTCGTGCTCCTGGCTAGCATTCCTATGTGATTATTCATGTTTGACATGAGGTGTTGTTAACCTAGATGACGCAATAGATGAAGTTAGGATCCCATATTCCTCTAATTTGAACCCCTTGTCTGTTAATTTGTTAAGTTTATTTTACAACCAGTCTAGTTAATTAAAGAACACTTTGACATACGTTTGAGCAGACAAAGATAACCATAGGACTGTTGCATGATAGTGTAAGTCTGACTCCTTTCTCCGTGGGAACGATCTCGACTTATCGAATTATTACTTGTCGACCGTGTACACTTGCACGTGTTTTGTGCTTGTTTTTGTTAACACCGAAACGGCACAACAAAGGACTTTTCCAGATTTTTGGGTACGGAGCTCAACTTTTACTAGACATAGACCGAAGGAACAAACTTAGAGACAGTGGGACCCACGGGATCTAGCCGTAGGTACACTTTTTGCTGGTCCTGGGTCCTTTAAACCTGCAGCAACAGCTCATTAAGAAAAAAGAAGAAGAAGAAGTTAGAGAGAAAAGCTAATTCTAGATAGAGAAACCTTCGGGTTTGATACTATAACACTAGTTTTAACTTATTTTCATCTCATATATTGTGTATCTCATCCGCATAGTGGTAGAGCATAATTTGGTGATCCGGGAGGCATGTTTACGCTTCCCCTAATGTGAAAAAACCTTATTTTGGTCACTTTCTTTGTAAATGTTGTTCTAAATACTAGATTTGTGTTGTATCTTTTTTAAATCTAGTTAGACTTGTTGTTTTACTTATATTTTGTGCAGTAGTTGGTAGATCTAGAGTTTATACCGATTATTTTGCGCATATATAGTTGTAAATCAAGTCCGGAGACTAGATCTACCTAGATCTAAGCTGGATCTAGCCCTTTGGATGGTTATGGAGCATGAAGCTCTAACCTTTATGCTAGATCGATTTAGATCCATGGTAGATCTAGATGTTTAAATGCTTGATCGATTTTGCATACATGGCAGTTATTGCATTGTATTTGTGTTTGGTTTTGTTTTGTTGCTTGAGGACAAGCAACGATTTAAGTTTGGGGGTATTTGATAAGTGGTTTTATAACCGCTTATTTAGATATCAACTAACTTCAATTGTTGTTTAAACTCATTCGTTATCTTAGCTTTTCATGCATTTTTGGTTTACTTGTGTATGTTTCTTGATTGGAACTCTTTTGGTGTTATGCAATGCTAAATGGGATGTTGAGGATGCTAAATGGATCAAACATGGGAATGATGGAAGCATGGAGCAGAGAAGTCAGCAACAGCAGAAAGCTAAGCAAAACAGCAGCCTGCAACAGAGCGCGGCTGTGCCTGATTCAAGGCTTAAAGGCGCGCGGCCGCGCTAGTTCAAGCTTGACCAGATTTTGACTTTTCATTTAATTGGAGCTTTGCTTGGAGAAAGGGGCACTCGACATGAAGGGTGTATATTAGGGCATAAATTCATTATTTTTCGAGAGATTCCTCCCCCTTGGGAGCTCTAGCTTATTTTGTTCTTCTATTTTCTTTAATATTGACTAGATTAGGTTAGATTAGAGTAGAACCCTAAAGTAGATTAGGTCTGAAGATTGAAGTAATTGGAAGACATTGAAGACAAACTTGGAGCAAGAGAACAGATTTGCAATTCTTATTCATAGTTTCTCTTTGATTCATATTTGTATTCTTCTAATGATTATTCAAATTGTGGATGATGGATTTGATTCAGATATGAATTATACTCTATTTTGAGATTGCAATAGAATCTATTGAGTAGTTTATGTTGATACACTTCATTGTTAGTCTTATTTATTGTTATTGGTTTGTTTATTAAGATTCATGCTTAATTGCTTAGTTGATTGGCCATCGATTACTGTGATAATCCATATGAACTTGAAAGACGAAGTATGGGTTTAGATCTGATCTTAATAGCTTGTGTTTGTATGTTCTACATGGTGTTGGAATGTATGATTTGTGCCTAGGATAGACATACCGAAGCACCGGTTGTAGTCAATGGAGAATTTGTGCTTAAACCCTAATTATTTGTAAATCACAATGACATATAGTGGTTTAGGTAATGTGGGTGTTCATGCGTATTTTATCAATTGTGGATTATGTGATATAGATTTAGTACATCAAAAGATGGCTTTGTCTCACTTTTATTTTCTCGACTAGCAATCATTATTAATTAATTTGGCTTAATAGGAAGTATTTTGATTTGAATGAATCAATAGGGGAAATTGTAATTTCATATCTTCTTTATCTAGTTTATTCTAGGGTTATTTAGTATTAGTTCAATTACTTATTTTTAATTGAAAATATTAAATCATTAGTTTAGATAAGATTGAAATGGTTATGGGCTAGTGCTTGGTGAGCTTTATTAGTTAATTCTCCGTGGGAACGATACTTTACTTACTTTTTATTACTTGTTGACCGTGTATACTTGCACGCATATATTGATCGGTAAAACGACCAACAGTGTTCTCCTTTAGCGTTCTCTGCATAAAGCCTTTGTAATTTCCTCAAATCCTTGTCCAATCTCCATGTTTCTATCCTCTCCAAGTGTTTTTAATCTCCTTGAAGTCTCCCAAACGTATCAGCCCAAAGAAACCTTGTTAAACTCAACTTCTGAAACATAGCAAAAATTCCTTTCCCAGCTAAGCTTGCCCCGTCGGATTCACTACACTATACAAGCTCGCCCCGACGAGTTCAGTTACCATCTTCACCTAGGTGGGTTCATTTACATTAAGGGAACTTGCCCCAGTGGATTCATCAATCCAGAATTTACAGAAATGCCACTAAGCTCAATTTTTCCTGTTTAGACACTCTGAAGCCGTTACCTACAAAATAAACACAACAAGAAGTAAAAATGACACTAAAAATACTTAAGTGAGTAAAGAATTAAGCTTAAGAGAAGTCAAATTCATAGGTATTTTTGGTTGATTTTGCAATCAATGAATACGTGTAAGTATACACGGTCAACAAGTAATTTAATGATAAAAAAAAGTATCGTTCCCACTAGAAAATAGATTAATATTTATCGATTATCAACTACAATTCAATTTATCCTACTTTAAACTACGAAATATTGTTTGAGATATGAAAATTTAAATTAACAAAATTAATAAATAAGATCAAAGTTCACAAGATTAACTGCAGATTTAACAGGTTAGGATTACAACTTCCCTTGGTATTTCATTTAAATCAATTTGCTTCGCATTTAATTTAGTTAATTAATACGAATTGTTATCCAAGAATTCTTTATAGTATTCACGTACTTCTTTCAAAGATTCGTGAACAAATCCTCCTAAATCCGATCTTTAAGACACAGAATTACAAGGAACACCCTAGTCAATTAACTCAATATATTCCTGTGCGAATCAAGTTGATTAAGGTTTTACGCACAATTTCTTTCAAAGGATACAAAAGACAAATATGTATATTCCTATCCTACATGCTTATCATATTAATCATATTCAGATTATATGAAAAAATATTATTATATCAAGATCTAAATCTATATTCCATCTTCGAATTTTATATAGATTATTACGATAATTGTTGGCCAAATAATTAATCAATAACTACAAGATATAATAAACGATTCAATAAAAACCAACTTTCATTCAATGGGAAGGTTTAATTTAAACTACATACCAAGTTCTGTTGTAATCTTAATTAAAATTTAGTTCATGATAAAGAAAAATATCATCCAGATTAATAATAAGAACATCCCATATAATTACAAAGAATAAGAATTAGAGAAAAGATTAGAAGAACTTATCAAATTGATCCTAATCCTGCACTTGATCTTTAGACTATGAAATCTCCTTCGTGTTCTCTTTGTTGTTCTCTCTACAATTCTCTTGATAAAATTCTTGATACGTCTTTTTTGAAGTCTTTTTGTATTTGTATTGGTCCAAACCCTCATCAACATTCCTATTTGGCTTTAAAATCCAACTTAGCAGCAAAACACCAACATTGGGCGTGTATTAGCGCACTAGGCGCTACGAATAACACAATCCAAGCGCACTAGGCGCTAGACTAGGACCAAGTATTTACAAAAATGTCACTCAGCTCCAATTTTAATGATTTTTAATTCTTTTCTTCTCCCAAATGACCGATTTATCCCTCCAGCTCCATCCTACAAGAAATAAACACAAAAGCCAATAAAATGATACTAAAAATACTCAAAGGTAATAATAATTAAGCTTAACATTACCAGATTCGTGGGTATGAAACTCACTCATCAAATACCCCCAAACTTAATCAATTGCTTGTCCTCAAGCAATGCAATCATGCAAATGCAACCTACCTACATGCCTATGAATCAAGTAACTAACTAGCATAACATCCAATACCAAGCCTCAAAGATAACATATAATATTCAAACAAAATTATCCAACCAATGCCAAAATTTTAACTCTAACCACTTCATCAATTAGACATGTCATCACCCATGTTGTGTGTGTGTGTGTGTGAAAATAGACTATTTTGATCAATCACAACTCAAATCACCCACATAATTAACTTCTTAGAATGAAAGTTCAGTTTCACTTAACTCTATTAGTAAATACATCTAATCAGACTATCGCAAAAAAATTCTAAGCAAAGGGGTATCAACAAGGTTTATTACATTATACTTTATTATTTCACAGATATGTGCAATATCTAATTTATTAGGCTTTTCAGAGCTACCCATATATCAAGCTTTCGACCAATGACTCCCAAACCAATTGGCTTTAGGGCACTAGGTGTTAAGACACCCCTACGGATCTAATCACTTAAGTAGCAAAGGCCACAAAACTAAACGACTCAAGTGATTATTATTATTTTATTATTTGACTTGTGCAATCCTCAACTCTCTTAGGCTTTTTAAAGTTACCCTTTTAGCAAACTTTCAACCAACGATTCCCAAACCAGATGGATTTAGAGCACTGGGTGTAGAGACACCCCTAGGGCTTACTTGTCCGAGTAACAAATGCCACAAAGTTGAACTAAGTCAGCTTTTTTAATTTTTAATTTTTCTTTTTAATATATATATATATATATATATATATATATATACACCTCAATGCACCCACAAACTTAGTTTCTTACTTATCCTCGTCTTTATAGATGCTTTACTAACTTTGTCAAATTTTATCCCCAAATTTTCTACCAGAAGTAGATTATGTAAAGATTTGAATTTCGATTGAGCAAATAGTCAATAAAGTGTGTTCCTTGGTAGCCTAAATTTCAGAAAACTATAATTAATTTCACAATCAAAGTCTTCACTTAAACATCAGTTTTTAAATTTTATTAAAGTAAAACTATCAATCCAGTCTTTTCATTGGCCAAAATTAGATACTATATCATTTATCACTTGATTCATGCAACTAAATGCCAAACACAACCTAAATGCACTTCTATCATGAAACATACCCTAAAATGCTTAAATAAACATGCAACTATCAGAATGCACCCCCAAAATTAATATAGACAATGCCCTCATTGTATAAAGATTAAAAAGTTAGGCGCTAAGGACTTCCCTGAAAGATCAATGCTTTACTCCTCATCAGCCTCATCAACTTCATCTTCATTAGCATCAACCTTGGGAGCTAAGTCATTTTGTGGGTACACAGACAAAGGTGCAGGTGATGGGAACTGGTATAGAGCTGTCGCTGGATTCATTCTACCAAACAAGTCTTTCAGAGGCCTGGTAACTTGTAAACTGTTTTTTGTTAAACTTGCCCGTAGCTCCTGAACTTTCTCCTCTATGCCTTTTTCGAAGTCATATGCTTGTGTGTGCCAAGTTCTTGCTAAACGAATAGTATTCAAAACCCTAAAGATGCCAAAAGTATCTTTATAGCACAATATCAAACACTTGGTGTGCAATGTTCTGAACACCCTTTGAAAATCTCTCCCCCAAACTTATTTTGCACCAAATTTTTAGAAAGCACTACATGATGTTCTAATAGAAGTATATGAACCACATTGGATGATTGATGCTTAAAGCAAAATCTATGCTTGCTATGAAGAAGGCTAGCCAAGAGTGTTGTGGGGAGATGAAGTATATGGGTAGGAGATGAAGATTATGCTTTTGAATTGGAGTGGGGAGTGGAAATCATGCGGTTTTGGAAGGAATAGAAGAGAGTGTTAGATGAATTAGGAGAGAAAAGAGAGTTGGATTTGGGTTAGGAGATAAAGAAAATGTTTACTTCGGGTGTGCAAGGAGTTTTTCCTAACTGAGGGTTTTTTTCCTTTATGTACTGCTGAGCGCACTAGGTGCTATATTTTGTATAGGCTAGGTGCACTAGGCGCTAGTGCCTACAGGTAGTTGGGCTTGTGATAGGGCGCACTAGGCGCTTGACTGGGTGCACTAGGCGTTTGACTGTGTAAATTTCTAACATCCTTCAAAAAAAAATTTGCCTGCAATCCAAATAACCCCATATCAAATCTCAATTTGCAGATAGCATTTTAATTAATGCAAGAACTACTAAGGTATCAATGAATACTATAAACTTAAACTAACTATACTACGAAAATAATTTGATTGAATTAAAAATTAACAGAAAATGATTTGAAATCTGGGTTGCCTCCCAGTTAGCGCTTAGTTTAACGTCCTTAGTTCGACTTTTTCTTCTCTGTCTCTTTATCTAATTCCCCTTCGATAATTGAGTAACTCTCCATCCATCAGTGATAATGTAACTTTTGAGAGCTTCCCATCAGTAAGAGCCATCGATTCAAATTCACCTAGCTAAATCTTTATAGGTAGATTCACTTTTAAAAGCTTCAAATAACTAAGCGTTTTCCCAATTGTATCTGTGAACGAATTGTTGCATTGAAGCTTTTCGAAAACAAATAGTTCTTCATCTCTCTTCCCTTTCTCATCCCATCAAGGCATCAATTTTAAGCTAGCTTCCATGTCACATAGAGCTTTATCAAAAAAATGACTACCAATTAGGCACGAGATTGCAAATCTAGCCAGATCCTTTAACTTTGGTAGAGAAGATACATGGGCAATATCAAAATCAGCTCATCCGCGTTGAGACTCATTGATGGATCTTCTCTTGCATCACTTTCTTGCTCCCCACTTGTCTCCTCCCTTTTGACATCCTCATCGTTTGGCACGTCCAGTTCCAGATTTAGCGCAGACAATCCATCAATCTCGGGAACCATGTCGCTTGACACTTCACCTTGAGGGCGATTGATGATGGCGTTGAACAATTGTCCCACCTGGTTCTCAAGATTTTTAATCGACATCTCTTGACTATTCGTCTGCTCCTCAATCAAAACCATGAACTTGGAAAGAAGTCCCTCCAAGTTTGACATCCTTTCTTCTTCATGATTATGAGCCGAATCCTAAAATTCTGGAGTGTATGATTGGCTTGGAGGAAAGTTTTGGACTTGATTATTATGACTCCATGAAAAATATGGATGATTCCCCCAACTATAATGATACTTGTCGGGATAGTCATCGAAGTTACCACCATACTGTACCGACTCGAAACTAATGGTGCATTGATGACTCGGATGGTTTCCAGGATAATAATCACATAATACCGCTACACTTTGAATAGGTTGTGCTGCTAGAGTGTCAATCTTCCTCGAAAGTGTCTCAAATTGAGCTGAAAATTCATCGAGTCCATAATTCCCTGCCACCCTTGGCTGAGTAATTCTCGAATAAAGCCATTGGTAATCAAATTTAGCCATAGTACCTGAAAAGGAATTAACTATAGAGAAATAAAATAAAAATTAAAAAAATATTTAAATTAAGATTAATTTGATTGAAATTAATAATGACAAAATATTAAACTAATTTCCCTAGTAACGGTCAAAAACTTGTTGGATGATTTTGCAATCAATGAATCGTGCAAGTATATACGCTTAACAAGTAATACAATGATAAGAAAAGTATTGTTCCCACGAAGAAATATATTAATATTTATCGATTACCAACTCCAATTCAATTTATCCTACTTTAAACAACGAAATATTGTTTGAGATATGAAAATTTTAAATTAACAAAATTAACAAATAAGATCAAAGTTCACAAGATTAAATGTAGATTTAACAGGTTAGGATTACAACTTCCCTTGGTATTTCATTTAAATCAATTTGCTTCCCATTTAATTTAATTAATTAATACGAATTATTATCTAAGAATTCTTGGTAGTATTCATGCACTTCTTCCAAACATACGTAAACAAATCCTCCTAAATACAATCTTTAACACACAGAATTACAAGGAACACCCTAGTCAATCAACTCACTATATTCCTATGTGAATCAAGTTAATTAGGATTTTACGCATAAATTCTTTCAAATGATACAAAAGACACGTAGGTATATTCCTATCCTACATGCTAATCATATTAACCATATTCAGATTATATGAACAAATGTTATTATATCAAGATCTAAATGTATACTCCATCTTCCAATTTTATATAAATTATCATAGTAATTGTTGGCCAAATAATTAATTAATAAGTACAAGATATAATAAACGATTCGATAAAAACCAACTTTCATTTAATGGGAAGGTTTAATTTAAACTAAATACCAAGTTCCGTTGCAATCTTAATTAAAATTTAGTTCATGATAAAGAAAAACATCATCCAGATTAAAAATCCAAACATCCCAGATAATTACAAAGAATAAGAATTAGAGAAAAGATTATAAGAACTTGTTAG
Source organism: Panax stipuleanatus (assembly GCA_020205555.1). Classification (NCBI taxonomy): domain Eukaryota; kingdom Viridiplantae; phylum Streptophyta; class Magnoliopsida; order Apiales; family Araliaceae; genus Panax; species Panax stipuleanatus. The sequence continues at coordinate 143,288,842 of CM035115.1, read as the reverse complement.
ATTGCTCCTAATCCTCCACTTGATCTTTAGCATCTAAAATCTCCTTCGTGTTTTCTTTGTTGTTCTCTCTGCAATTCTGTTGATAAAATCCTTGATATGTCTTTTCCAATTTGTATTGGTCCAAACCCTCATCAAAAATTTTATTTGGCTTCAAAATCCAACTTAGCAGCAAAACACCAACATTGGGAGTGTACTAGCGCACTGGGCGCTACGAATAACACAATCCAAGCGCACTAGGCGCTAAACTAGGACCAAGTATTTACACAATTCTAAGCGCACTTGGTAGAGGCTTTGGCTGGAGAGGCCCCTTTTTCTAATTTTGATATAGAGACTGCCCTCGAGGGCCAACCTAGAGCGTCGTGTTCGTGTTCTTACTTTTGAGCGGGATCAGACCCGAGCACTTATGCACACCGCCCTGGCTGGTAGGGATATCACGTTTGTTGAGAGAGATGCGGCTGTTGCTGCCAGGGATGCAGTCATTGCTAATAGGGATGTTTACATGTCATATGTGGATGCATTTACGAACGAGGCCAAGGCTATTGTGGATCTCCAAGATGGGATAGTGTGCACCGCATTATCTTTCTTGAGGAGCATTGATATGATAGAGCAGGAGCTCAGATCTGCCCCTCCGACTGTGAAGATTGCTGGCTACCTGGAGCTCTTATCTCGCATCACCTCTTACTTATAGAATATTTTTTGTCCCATTTTTTGAACAGACTATATCAGTTTATCATTTATCATAGAAAAACATTTGTATATTGAAACAGTTTATATAGGTATGTATATTTATAGATCGATCCACTTCCCTTTTTGGATATACCGTTGCATGTTCTTGTTTGTTGCCTCTACTGCCCTATTTATTTTCAGTCTGTAGATTACTGAATTGAGATTCTTAATTTTGAATTTGCCACACAACTCCATCATCATTGCGTTATTTAGATTTTTGGCATTATCTGATACTAAAAATTTTTTGGCTACCCATATCGGCATATAATGATGTTTCGGATAAATCCGATGATAATTTCTTATGTAACTTTGGGGAACGAAGCCCCTTCTACCCATTTAGTGAAATAAGCGATCATAGTAAATATAAATCAATGCTCGTTGGTAACCTTGGGCTCGATAGACCTGATTACGTCCATCCCCCACATAGAGAATGGTCATGGCATGGTCATACAATGTAACTCGTTAGGAGGAGCGTGGATATCATTGGTGATGAATGGGTTTTATACCTACAATTTTGACACCTTTTAGACTTGATTCTTTGTTAACTTCAAGTATTTTTAGTGTCATTATAATTATTTTTATGTTTGTGTTGTAGGAAACGATTTTGAAGGGTCAAAACATGAAAAATGGATCTTAATGGCATTTTTGTAATTTCTGGAACTGTTCATGCGCCGGGGCGGATTTTTCTAGTTCAAAAACTCGTCGGGGCGAATTTGTCGTGAAAAGTGCTGATTTTCAGAAGTTGATTCGGGAATGGAATTAGTTTAATAATTTTTACCAATATTAATTTCAATCAAATTAGTCTTAATTTAAATAATTTTTTATTTTATTTTTAATCTCTTCCTATTTTTCTCTCTTTTCAGGTACCATGGATGACTTTAATTATCAATGGCCGTATACGAGCATGCTTCAGCCAAAGGACACAGGGATTGATGGACTCAATGTAATTTAAGCATTATCAACATAACTTGAGACACTTTTGAAGAGGTTGGACGCTTGTGCAGCTCAACGTATTCGAAGGAAAGCAGTAGTTTGCAATTATTGTGTTGGTAATCATCTGAGTCATCAATGCACCTTCATATTCGGGCTGGTACAGTATGGTGGTGATTATCGAAACCAATACGAATATCCTAAAAATTATCATCAAGGTTGGGGGTATCACCCAGATTTTTCAGGGAGTTATAATCATCAAGATCAATCCTATACTCCATGTCCAATATATTCACCTAAATTTTCATGTCCACCTCTATTGTAACAGCAAGAAAATTCAAAGGAATTTATGTCTATAATCATAGTAGACCAAGAGGAGACGAAGATGGAAATATCAGGCCAAAATCTTAAGAATCAGATGGAACAACTCATCAATGCCTCAACCAATAGTCCTGAATACATAGATTCTGAGACTGAAATAGAAAATTCAAGATTGGAGGAAATATTGCCCAAGTTCATAGCATCGAATGAGGAGAAGATTATTAATCAAGAGAGGTCAATTCGAAAAGTTGAGAACCAGATAGAGCAAATGATCAAAGCCTTAAACAACTGTCCTCAAAACAATTGGCTCTATGACATGGATTCTAAGACTGAGGGAGAGCCAGAACCAAATCTGCAACTAGATGAGTCATAAGATATCGAAAGAGATGAGACAAGTAGGGGCCAGGAAAAGGAGGTCGGTGAAGATCCAACTGTGAGTTACAATGAAGATGATCCGATTTTGTTAGTGCCCTAATAGCCTTCTCCACCAAAGTTCGAGTCTCCAGTTAGATTTGTAAAACCATGCTCGCTTGGTAGTCATGTCGTCGGCAAAGGTCCTTGTGACAAAAGAGCTAGTACAATTTTGAAACTATGGTGGGATGAGGAAGAGAAGATAGAAGAAGTGCCCATTGTGTTTGACAAGCTTCCATTCCCCAATCTAATCACAAACACAATGGAAGAAGCATTTAGTTATTGAACGTTTTCAATGGAGAATATATCTATAAAAATCAAGCTAGGTGACTTTGATGCTATGACCATCACTATTGGGAACCTCCTAAATAACACATTGCTACTGATGGATGGAGGGTTCCTCAATTATCGAAGAGGAATTGGATAGCGTTGACCAGACAAAGTCAAGCTGAAAGACTGTAAATCAAGCGCTAACTGGGAGGCAACCTAGGAATTTTTATATTTATTTGCTTTATAAATAGGAAATAAGTTGTTATATTTGGCGGGTTCGACTAATGGCCACTACGACTATCCTTCGCGGCTGCCCAACTCGCCGGTGAGCTGGCGAATGTTGCAAGGGGGTAGCGTCCCCTGGAAGCCAAGCAATTATGAGCTTAATTGAAGTGTGATATCCCAAATATTAATAATATTTCTTTTAAGGGAAAATATTAAATGATTGAATAAATGTTAGAGATTTAACCTAATTTATAATTAAGGAAAAGTGAAAAGAGTGGATTAAATTTTTTATTTTATCTACGTGCTATAAAGAGCTTATAGGGTATAAAATGATTGTGAAGAGAGACTTTTAAGATAAAAGGTTCTAACTAAGAATGTATGAGACATTATGAATATTACTCATTCGTAATAAAAAGAAAGTAATATGAGGAATTAAATAAATTTTATGAGACATAGTAAATAAATGTATTGTTAAAAATATACATTTATTATTCAAAATAAAAAGGGAAGCCAACATGGCTTACTTGTGAAACATTCTTGACATAAATCTACCTATGAGATCAATGAAATATTTATATTATATTATAATTAATTTCATTCAAAAAGTATTATTTAGTGACGAATAAAAAAATTGGTGTACTACCATGAGTATTTGAATTACATAGAGTCGTCATGAGGTTATGCTAACTATTTTACTAGCATAAACAAGTGTTGTGGATAAAAATCCATGTATATTAGTATGTAATATGAGTCCATATTAAATATTGAACCATATCCATTTTTCTAGGTGTGCTTGTAAATAATTTAGTGTTATGAACCCTTGCCTTACTTAAAAAGGAGTAATGAGAATTTTTTGATAATAATTATGTGCAATATGTAATCATAGAATTAATTAATGCAATGAATTTGTATCCTGGATGGATTGCGAATAGGAATCGGGAGTGGTCTAATGATTCATGGTGAATCAATTTAAAGTATGAATTAAAAGGAATTAATAATTATCCAATTTAAGTGAATAGAGATTAAATACGATTCTCTAGATTCAGTACTGAACTATAGAAGGACTGATAATATAGAGGAATAAAGGTAGTGGACTATTAATTTAGCTGAGTCCAACCGAGTAGTGTTTCTAGCCCAAATTTATGGAGGTGGCAATTAAGCTATTAGAGCCCCACGAATTTTTTTCCAAATGGTAGTGGAAAAACCCAATGATGCTAGGAAGTCTTATTAAACCATCAGGTTCGAGTCAGTGAGCCCAAGGGGGGAAATCAGCTTGGTGAGTTGCTGTTCACTTGTGATATTAGAATTATATATATACAGATTTTAGTTGGTTGCTTGTTCTCAGCCGAGCTAAACCAAGGGTCTACAGCGACCCTATGTTACTTTATATTAAATTAATCCCATGTGGGCTGAAATGATTTCCTGCAGTATGGCTAGCAAGGAGTTGGTAAGAAACTTTTTACCAAACCTTTATTAACCAACGGTTGATTCAGTTAGAACCAGTCCAAAGATCTAAGTAATGACCAATGATTAGACACAATGTCTCCCTGTAAATAGAGACCCTGATACACTTTACAGAGCTTGCTGAAATTATTAGTTCTAATAAAGAGGGGGATACTGTGTGTTTAGAATTAAAGAACCAAGAGGAACTCTTGAAGTTCGGTGAGTAGAGGAGATGGGAGGGAAGAAGCAAGCCAATATCTTACATTGGTATCTTAGCAGTAAAAGGAAGCGTCGAGAGGTACACATTCATTCGACCCTAAATCGTTAACTAAATCTGCTATAATTAATTTTAGCAAACGAAGTTAACAGTCAGTGAGAAGTTTCTAAACTATCCATAAACAACATTTAAGAGTTGTTCCTTAACTTAGTTAAGGTCCATATTGAGTACTACTTAGTTTTCATGCTTAAAGGTCATGAAATGTAAGCTTTATAGTATTATCTAACACTTGAATAAAGAAAGGCCGCACCTGAACCTTGTAGGCAAGATTCAATAGCTATAACATGGCGTTAGTAAGCTACACAATCTAAAAGAAACCAAGTCTAAATTGTTTTGGAGCATTGGACTTGTTAAAAATTATGTTTTAGGCCAAAAGTGGTCTGTTTTGGGTAATTTTTAGTACCTGAATTTGTAAGACTGTAATGGGCTTATATAAAGTTACTAATACATGCTATAAATGATTCCCAAACATGGCTAAGGCAAAAGCTAACAAGAAGACTAAGTTCTTGTGCATCTTATATGCTTATAGTGAGCTTTAATAGGCCAAATTTGGCTAGGCCACTAAATAAAGTGAAGTGATGATAAAAGTAACCTTAGGCAACTAAAATACACATGCCTAGACTGTCCAAGTAGACAAAATTGAAAGAAATTTAAAGAGTGTCAAAATCCATTTAGGGGAAAAGTGCTAAATTGTCCAATTTGAGCCTCAATTAAAGTAAGCCTAACTGATATGAATGAGGAACCTAAACCCTTATTAAAATATCTTGGTATGTGGTTTAGAAATAGAGCCAGATGGTAGAGGCAAAAGCTTAACCAAGAAATTCAAGTAAATCATCAAAGTAGGCTTTACTCAATTCTGCTACAGTTGGATAGTAGAGTGAAAATCGTAGAGTGAACTCTGCAATTGTAGAGTGAGCTCTGCAATTATAGAGTAAATTATGCAAATCGTAGAGTGAACTCTGAAATCTTAGAATGAACTTTGCAATCGTAGAGTGAATTATGCAAATCGTAGAGTGAATTATGCAAATCGTAGAGTGAACTCTGCAATTGTAGAGTGAACTCTAAAAATCGTAGACCGACTCTCGTAATCGAAGAGTGAAAATCGTGAAGTGAAAATAGTAGAATAAAAATGGGTAAAAACCCTAGTTTGTGCCCAGTTTTGGTTAACTTCCATAACTGAATTCAAGGAACCAAACTCATGGAAAAATACTATGATATATGATCTAAATGCTCGCATAAACATGAGATCTAATGGGCTAAACCATAAAGTCCAAAAACATCGTCAACGTGGTCTTAAAATTCACTTATGCTGAAGTTGGTAGTAGAATAGGTAGTAGAGTGGAAATGTAAAACACCCATTTTGAAACACTATCTTGAGAAGCCATAAGAGGTTGTTTCAGTTGACTAACTATGGAATAAAATACTATGATGTATGGTCTAAAAGATTGTTCAAGACTTGGAAGTCAAAAGTTCATTACAAAGATTCATAAAAATCCCCAAAGTACCCTAGAAAATTATATTTTCTATTTTTGAACTACGATGGAATAATAGGATTTTGTCCTTGGAAATGTCATAACATAACTTAAGTGTATAAATGACCAATGATTGGTATCATGTTATGTGTGGACCAAAATGAGTGTATTTGAGAATGTATAGAAACTAAGTATATAATGTATACCATGTGTGTATGATCACAAAGTGATGAACGAAGGCTATATGCATAATCTAAGTCTAAGGAACTTAGATGAGTAATGTTTAACCAAGTGTGGTATGTTGTAGTGGTGTGATACACACACAGAGTAAACTACAAGTGCGATAAGCTAGCACATGTGGTAATGAAGGAAAATAAAACTGAGTTATATAAGTAACGAAGTTGAATATAAAGATCGTATAAGGACAATATAAGTTAAAGTATGTTACTAAAGTAAGGTTAAACATGAGATCAAGTATTAATTTTGTTTATTATCAATCTCACACATCGTGTAGGTCAAGCAAAGGAACACGAAAGGTTAAATGGTAAAATGCTGGTACAAACAAGTTTTCAGAACTTATTTTTATATGTGAACTTGTTAATTGTAATGTGTACATATTTCCTGCATTATAAGTACTTCTTGTGAAAAATTTGGGATGCGCACTATGAGCTATACTGTGATATAAATCTATTGAATCAAGTTAATGATTAATGTGGATTGAGTTATAGAAACTTACTATATTCGTGATATGAGGTATGTGATAAGCATGAAGTAGGTATAATTGTTGATTACGAGCATTATGATGCCTGAATAAATGCAAACTTTGAGAAATATGAATTATGTATAAACTGTGAAGCATGAATAATTTAAATTGTGTTTAAAATGCTAAATATGTGTTATGTGATAACTGTTAAACTTGTTGGGCAACGTAGTTGCTCACCCTTTCTATAAACAATTATTTTCAGCTAAACTAGAGCGGATCGAAGGATTCAGAATAGACAAAGAAAAAAGGGAGAAGTACTTATTGAAGTTGTTCGTATAGCTCTAGCTATATTAGATAACGTTCATATGACATATTATAATTGCATAGTTAAAGAACATTGTATCGAAGAATAGTTAAGTCGAGTTATGAGATCGTGGATACTTAAAAATAAATATATCCAAGTGAAAATATTATTTATAACTTGAAATGTTTCTGTTAAATTAATATGATTTAAAAGTGTAATACCAGGTGGTAAAGGTAATTCTGGAATAAAAATAATTATTGTATTAAATACCAAGCAAGGTTGTATTCATTATTTTATGAATAAAGGTTATAATTATTCAGGTGAAGGTTGTATCGTGATGCACGAGGTCCGAGGTAACAGGTACCCGGATTTGGGGGCATTACAGTGTCCATTTGTCAAATCCTCAAATTTTCAATTTGTAGAATTTATTTGCTTTATAAGTTTTCATACTTATGATCCAAAGTGTTTACTCTAGTCCATGTTGTCTCTCATCATTGCAGGCATTGGAGGTTCAATGGGTAGGCAGCAAGACATGGAAAGGGAAGCTAAGTATTGGGATTGCATAGAAATCGAGGGAAAAATTTTCAGAACAGAGCTATACTCGCCTCGACGGAAATTTCATGCCTAGAAACTACGCCCCGGCAGAGACCCCTCTGCCAAAAATAGCCCCAGCGAATTTCAACTGCGCCCCGGCGCCATGCTTTCTGCCAATCTCTGCCCTGGCGGAGTTTCAAGAACAAATAAACTCTCCCCGACGAGGTTACAAAAAAAATGTATCTCTTGCCATTCCAACTTCCCGGTGAAACCCCTTCCCACCAAATTTAGTCCCCATAAACTTTTTCCAACCAATTTCCTCAACTCTCTCCCGTTGCTAACCCTCAGTACCATCACACCTCTCCTATCTCTCAACTAAATTCATTAAGTTTCACACACCTCCCCACACCTTTCTCGTTCGAACTCAGTACACCCAAATTCACAAACACTACCCTGCTCTCAACAAGCTCTAACTTTCATCCTTCTATTGGACGAAACCATATACATACAACATGCTCACATTCACGAAGTGGTTGTCCAAGTACTTGCGCGGAGTCATGAAATTTGGTATATTGGGTAAGAATTTCTTCATCAAATGCACGGATTTGTCATTGACTTGAATCAGTTCCTGAGCCTTAGCCATTGCCGATTTATCCACCACCAGACATCGATAATGCGAAGGTCGAGCCCGACACTTGACCATTCAAGGAAGTTCGTAGTTTTAATTCTTTCTATTTAAACAATGAGGACATTGTTCACTTTAAGTTTAGGGGTGGATCATATTGCATTACATAGTTGTTTAGTTCACATACATTGCATTAGTTGGTTAGTTTTGCATAGTTTTGCAAATTATAGGCATATTTCACTTTTTAAAAAATAAAGTAAAAATTAATAAAATCACAAAAAATATTTTCTTTTGCATTTTATATTTACGTATAGAATGTTGCACGAATCTAGGCAATAGGTTGGTTTGAAATTAGATCAGCCTATGATAAGATGGGTATTGCATGTTAACTTGAACAGTGTGATAATTGATGATGAGTTCTAATTTAATCATGATGATAATCTAATCCTGTCTGAAACCTATGTAACTGGTTAGCACTTAAGGTTTAACTACTTTAATCAACTTGGTTCAAGGGTTTCATAATTTATTTCTAAGGGAAAATCTTGGTTAAAATTTAATGAGATATGTGACCTAGCAGTAAAGGTTAAAATAGCTAAAAACTTAAGTTTGGGGGAATCTATGGGGTATATATATAAAAAAATTAAAAATTGATGAAAAAGGGAAAAATATAGAAAATCCAGAAGAAAAAAATATGAATAAACACATTGACTAGTTCGGTTCTGTAGCCTTTGTTAATCGAATAAGTAAGCCCTAGGGTATGTCTTTACACCTAGCGCCCTAAGACCATTTGGTTTGGGAGTCGTTGGTCGAAAGTTCTCTAAATGGGAAACATTGAAAAGCCTAAGAGAATCAGACATTGCACGGTCAGCTGTACACGCGGGATGGAGCGTAAAACGCACTCGTGGTAGAAGAATAAAAGTAGAAATAAACCTCGTAGTGACCCTTGGACTTGGTAATTTCTTAGTTTTAACTGATATTGTCATGTTTATAGATTAATTGAATTGGAACTAAAATTTTCCTTCAAAGAAGTTTGTTATGTGATTATCTTAAACTGTGGTTAGTTGAACGACTAACGAGCACACACGCATAACATGGGTGATGATAGGTTTGGATTGAATGATTGGTTGAGTTATGGAGTTTGACTTGATTGGATATACTATTTGAGTATCGTAGTGGTATCTTTGAGGCCTGTTGCTAGACATCATATTGATTTGTTGCTGGGTTCGTAGGTATGTTACGGAGTAGATCATGCATATGCGTTCATGTAGATATGTTAGTTTGTTTATTTTTATTTCTTTTGTGTTATTGCTTGAATATAAGCAAAGTCTTGAGTTTGAGGTATTTGATGAGTGGGTTTTATACCTACAATTCGGACACCTTTTAGAATTGATTCTTTATTAACTTCAAGTATATTTAGTGTCATTTTACTTGTTTTTGTGTTTGTGTTGTAGGAAACGGCTTCGGAGGGTCAAAACATCAAAAATGGAACTTAATGGCATTTTTGTAATTTCTTGAACTGTTCATGCGCCGGGGCGGATTTCTCTAGTATAAAAACTCGTCGGGGCGAAGTTGTCGGGAAAAGTGCTAATTTTCAAAAATTAATTCGGGAAAGGATTCTGAAGAGTTCATTTGGAAAAGGATCATTAGAGGACTATAAAAGGAGGAGAATACACAAGGATTAGGGGATTCTATTCCATTCCATTCCATTAGATTAGATTAGATAAAACCCTAGTTTAGATTAGAGTTAAGGATTGAAGCAATTAAAGATCATTGGAGGTTCATCTTGGAAGCAATGGAGTTCAGATTTGCATAACTCAAATCCTAAATTCTCTTCTTATCTCTTTATATCTTTCAATGTTTATTCAATTGTGGATTATGAATTTCACTTCATTCATGAGAAAAACACTATTTTGAGATTATAATGGAACTTGTTGTGTAGTTTACTTTGATATGCTTCCGTGTTAGTCTTATTAATTATTATTAGATCGTCTATTATGGTTTGTGATTAATTGCTTAATTGCCTAGCTAACAATTATCATGACAATCCATATAAAATTGAGAAATGGATTATGAGTTTATATCTAATCATAATAGCATGTGTTTGTGACTTCTACATGGCGTTGGAAATTATGATTTGTGCCTAGGATAGAGATATACCTATGTACCACAGGTAATCTATTGAGAACTTGTGCTTAAACCCTTTTTAATTATAATTAACATAGAGATATAGTGGATTAGTTAATTAGGGTGTTCTTATTAATTCTATCATCTGTGGATTTAATCTGATATGGATATGGTGCATTGAGAAATGGTCATATTTTTCCTTTGTGTTTTTGATTAACAATCCGAGATAATTAATTTGATTTAATGGAAAGTGTATTAATTTAAATAAAATAATAGGTGAAATTGTAGTCTCAAGTCTTTATAATCTAGTTTCATTCTAGGGGTAGTTAGTATTAGTTTAATTATATATTTTAATTCACAAACTTGAAATTATTTGTTTAAATAAGATTAAGTTGGTAACGGGTTAGTACTTGGTAAGTTTTATTAAATAATTCCTCGTGGGAATGATACTCTACTTTCACTTTATTACTTGTTGACCATGTATACTTGCGTATCGTGCGTAAGTAGATTTTACTCAACAATTGGCGTGTATTTGATAGTTATAACATTGTTTGGTGTGATCATCACAATCAACTTTGAAGGATATCCAATAATGACCAGTCCTCAAAATATTTTTTGCTTGCTCATATGGGGTCTACATACTCCACCTTGTACTTCGTCCATGAGTCTCTAGGCCTGTTCTTTATCTAGGCATCTCAAAAATCCCATACCGACATCCCATTTGTACAAGGTGCCTCCGCTCAAGTATACTTTCATGGCCATTTTCTAAAGTCACCGTCTTTTAGTTCGATTAGCCCTAACGGGGAGAGAACCATCCCACAAATATTCTTCTATATCATGAAACCATGGTTGCCTGAGTGGAGCCATCTCATTTGACACTTCCCCGATATAGTTCTCGTATGCCAGAGCGCTTTGTATTGTGACTTCGATGACCGGGGTGCCTATGATTTTTGATGCACGAATCAAGGATGCTAACGTGGCTAGTGTGTTTGCAAAATCATTTCTATTTCTTGGAATGTTCCTGAAAGCGATGTCTTCGAACTCCTTGGCCATTTTGAGAATACATTGATGATAAGGCAACAAGTGGAGCTCTTTAGTGTTATACATCCCCATAGACTGTCGGATGACTAGTTATGGGTCTCCGAAAATAGTTAACCGCTTAATTCTTAAACTCCGGACCAATTTTAATCCCAATATACATCCTTCGTATTCAGCTATATTCTTGAAGTTGTTGAATTCTAGCTTGACTGTTGCGGGGTATTGTTCACCGATCCAAGATACTAGAACTACTCCAGCTCTAACTCCTTCCGTGTTTACTGTTCCATCGAACAATACCCTCCAGAATGGGCCTTCGTCATCATGTTTTGCTCGTTGAATAGCCATTTTCCCCTCATCTTGGAAGTAGGTCTCTAAAGGTCCAATTCCCTTGAAGGGGCCTCTGATAACTGATCGGCAATCCCTTGTCCCTTCATAGCCTTTTGGCTTACATACACAATGTCAAAATGTTGGAGGATCAATTGCCATCTTGATAACCTACAGTTTAAGATGGGTCTTTCAAATATATACTTTAGGGGATCCATTCTGGAAATTAGATAATTCGTGTGCTCGTGCAGGTAGTGCTGCAATCGCATAGCAGCCCAAGCTAATGCGCAATAACTTTTCTCTATCAGCTTGTTATTTTTTTAACAACTATCGAACCTTTTGTTGAGGTAGTAAATGGCTTTTTCCTTGCCCATGTCATCCTTCTACCCCAGCATGCATCCCAAGGTGCTGGCATTAACAGTTATGTACATAAATAAGAGGACACCATCCCTCGGTGGTACCAACACATGAGCTTAAACTAACTACTGATTAATTGCTTAGAAGACACTTTGACGCCCATTATTCCAATTTTTGGATGCATTCTTTCTCAATAACTTAAAGATTGGTTCGCATGTTGTAATTAACTAGGATATGAACCGACTTATAAAGTTGATCCTCCCCAGAAATCCTTGTATCTCTTTCTCAGTTTACGATGTCGGCATTTCTGTGGTAGCCTTTATCTTTACATGGTCTATTTCAATACCCTGGTTGCTAACAAGAAATCCTAACAACTTTCCTGACTTGACGCCAAAAGCACATTTCTTAGGATTCAACTTCAAATTGTACTTACGCAATCAGTTGAATAACTTCTTGAGATGGGCAACATGTTCCCCCTCCTTCTTAGATTTCACAATGATGTCGTCCACATATACTTCGATTTCTTTACGCATCATATCATGAACTAAAGTCATCATCGCTCTTTGGTAGGCGGCGCTATCATTGGTGAGGCCGAAGGCTAAGCGCCTGTAGCAGAATGTGACCCACGGGGTAATGAATGTCGTCTTTTCTCGGTCCTCTGGAACCATAATTTGATGACAGCAAGCAAGGCAATCAATGAATGAATACATCTCAAACTGGGTAGTGTTGTCGATGAGGATGTGGATGACGGGAACTGGAAAATCATCCTTGAGACTGGCTTTGTTTAGATATATATATAATCTACACATATTCAAACTTTCCCTCTTGGCTGAGGCACGGGAACCACATTAAAGAGCCACTCGGGATATGTGGAGACCATGATGATGTCAGCTTTAAACTGCTTAACGATTTCTTCCTTGACTTTCAGGCTCCACTCGAGTTTTAACCTCCTTAACTTTTGCTTAACCGGCCTGAACCCCTCCTTGATTGATAGTCGATGAACGACTATGTCTGTTGATAGTCCGATCATATCTCCATGCGACCAGGCAAATACATCTTCTTATTGGGTCAACAACTCGATTATCTTATTCTTCTAGTTTGGGGTAAGGTCTGTGTCTATCTGGAGTTCTTTGGGATTATCAGGGGTTCCAATGTCTATGGTAGTGGTATGCTCGAGGTTAGGTTTAGGCTTGTTTTCGGTACATCCTTTGATTTCCTCAGGCACCTCTTCGTCATCCGCCTCTTCCTGTTCGATTCCCATCAAGTAGAAATCCAATTCTATATCAAAGTCGTAATTATTGATCAAATTTAGCGAATCATCAATAGGTCTATGATCATTTAAATCGGAATGCCTGACAATAAAATGTAAATATTCATTATATAAAAATTATTTTATGATACAAGCATTTTCATTGAATAGGTGATAAACTTAACATAGATATGCATAAAGTAAAAGAGAGCTGAATAGATAAAACACCCATGCTGCCTGGGTTAGGGACCAATCTTTCCAATTTTACCCTCTACTAGTGATCTGAGGCTGGATTATCCAATTGTTGAGGGACATATTGCTATCTGTTGCATAGATAGAGGACACCTCTCAATCCATGATACCCTCAATGATAGTTGCCACTTATCCATTTTTTACATGGGCACGGTCCTTCGGGATGTTTAAACTGGTCCAATCGATGAATGACACTATCCCCAAGCCGTCTATCTGACCGGCTTCTTTCACATTCTCCCCTTCATCTTTGGGAGACTTATGCTGACTTTGGGATACGCAAAATTGATGTTCAAATTATTGTTGAATTTCTTTGAAAAATTCCTCCCTCATTGATTTCTCTCTGTCATTGGGGGTTGAAAAATCCTCGGTAACTCTTAATTCATTAGCTGGTGTGTCAACTTTGGGTATCAGAACTTTTAATATGTGAGGGGGAACCCTTTTCCCGGACACCCTAGCACTGGCGAGTTTGGGCTTTAGTGTGAAGATGGTTGCCAGCTAGGGTGGTACTCTTTTGTGAGGGTTCTTCTGCTTCAACCCACCATAATATCCTAGCCCTGCTATCCCTAACTAAGTGGGTATTTGAATGGGATCACTTAATCCCTGGCCTTCTCTTCCCAGTTCCTGACCAGGTCAAAATTTCCTTGTCACCATCTCCTTGGCTATTGAAATCATCTTGGATGACACATTTGGCTTCAATGTAGGAGACCCTAGAGAGTTGTATTAAGCAGTGCTTATCTCAAAAGCTTGGAAACTGGCTGGTTCAATGGCTTCTTCCAGGTTAATCATGGGGATATCTCCTCCGAGATGCGAAAGATATATTGGTTCTAAAGAGACAGTTACCAAATTCCCTTGGATAACATACTTGAGTTGTTGATGCATTGTGGAGGGTACTGCCCCTGCCATATGAATCCATCGCCTTCCGAGCAGTAAATTGTAACCGATGGTGATATCCAAGACTTGAAAGGAAATATTGAACGTATAAGGGTCTATCTTCATCGACAGCTCAATTTGTCCGACCGTATCCCTCATTATTTCGTCAAATGCCTTGACCACGATGTGACTACTTCGGATCTGGTTGGGGCTGATATTTATCCTTTCTAACGTGTCGTAAGGGCAAATATTCAAGGTTGACCCTCCATCAATCAACACGCCTCCCAGCACATATCCCGAGGAAACAACTGTGATATGCAGGGGTTTTCTATGCCCCATTCCTTCAGCAGGAATATCATCATCTGTGAACAAGATTACATTATTTTCTAAGATGTGGCCAATCAGGTGGCTGAATTTCTCTGTGTCCAAATTTTAGGCAGATGGGCTTCTTTCAAGACCCGGACCAATACCTTCCGATGTTCCTCCGATGCCAATATTAAGTTAAGTATGGAGATTTGAGTTGGTGCTTCTTTGAGCCTTCTCACAATCTTGAATTCATTATATTTCATCTTTTTTTGGAGAAATTCCCTTTAACTTTTTTTCTGATACTTCTTCAATCACCTTTCTTACTACTTTGGTCCTTCGCTTAGGCGGGAGCATAGGATTGTTCTTTGGAAAAGTAGTTGTGCAGTCTGAGGTTCCTTCCACTTCAGTCCCGTAATTCCACGTAATCGACTTTAAGCTCATAATGGGATATTGGGATCTGGCTGGTACCACCACAGGCTCAGATGTAGGTATCTCTAGAGGGGTCTTCTTTTCTGCCACCCCTGGGATCATCAGGGGACTAACTCGTATTCCCTTATTCTGGTGATCATTGTTATCACTTCGTCTAACTCTTCCATCTTGGGCGGATAAGCCATCCTTTTCATCGCATTTTCCCCAACAGTGATTATCTCGATGTCACTTGCTATTCTGAGCTCCCTATTTTTGATGAAGTTCTGAATTTGATGCTGAAGGGCCCAACACTCCTCTGTAGCATAGCCGAGCGAATTAGAATGATAAAGGCATATTTTTGTAGGATCATAACTTTTAGCACCAGGGATGGAGGGTGGCAACGACTCGGTAATCTTTCCCTTGTTGATTAATAAGTGTAGTGCATTTTCGTTCGATCGACCTAATGGAGTAAACCTTCTACTCCTAGTCAGCTCCCAATTTATTCTCTCTTTGATCAATGATCTTGTTCCTCTGGTGAACTTTTCTATCCACTTTCCCTGCTCCTTTAATCTGGCTTAGTCCTTCTCGGTGATGGGTAGAATTATGGGAGGAATGGTTGTTGCTTGAGCCTTATTCACGCCTCCGATATGGGTGATTAGCTATTGCATGAGCTGATGCTGATACACGATCAAATTGGCCAACTGGCTTACCTGGAGTTTAATCAATTCTAGATCCCGACTGATTGGGAGGCTTCTTTTCAGATGTTCTATACTAGACTACTGCAGATACCCATCAATTCTTCTCAGATACTTGCGGTTCAGTTCCTTCTCCTGATTTTCTTTACTGATCATATTCACACCTTCACCATTATGTTGCGGTAGTGGGTTGTCCTGGACATGGGGTTGAATGGCCTTTTTACCATACTCTCACCACTTTCTATCAAATTTTAAATTTTATGCTTCAGGGACAAACAATGCTACGTATCATGGCCTGAGGATTCAGAGTGGTAAGTGCATTTCTTGCTAGGGTCATATCTTTTTCCTTCGGAATATATTGGTGGAGCGAGTTTGGTAATCTTTCCCTGGGCTAATAATAGAGCCAGTACATTCTCAAGGGAATCCTCTAAAGGGGTAAACTCATGAGCACATCTATTCTCCACATTCTTCGATTATCCTTGATTCTGGTGAGAAAAGCTGGTTGTTACAGGGGATTATTTCCTCGCATCCGTATAGGTGGGTTGTTGGCCTTCTAACACCAGGGAAACATCTTCTTCATTTTTCTTATTATGACCCCTCCGGGGTGCATTCCCATAATTACCAACCAGGATGTGTTCAACCACAGCTTCTAATGCAGTGAGGTCTTTGATCTTTCCCGTTTTCAACCCTATATCAACCATTTCTCCATGCTTTATCATCTCAGAGAAGGGTTTGTCGATGCTAGCCAACACTCTTTCATAATAAAGCGATTCTTGAATATCGATGAAAGTTATGACCATTTCGTTTTTGTTCGTGGGAGGACTCACCTGAGTCGCCATTCTCTTCCTTCTCTGAGCATATTCCCCGAAAGATTCAGTGGGTTATTTTCTGATTTTGGTTATCTGATACCGGTCCGAGGCCATCTAAGATTGGAAACTGTATTGGTTCAGAAAGGTATGGGCTAACTCTTCCCATCTATAAATTTTGGTGTTATCCAGCCTGGCATACCAGGTCCTGGCTACCCCTGCCAAACTTTTCTAAAATATTTGCATCCTTAAACTCTCGTCTTTAGCATAGGACCCGAGCTTGCCGACGTACACCTTCAAAAGAGTGTACGGGTCTTCTAATCCATTGTACTTCTCAAAATCCAGGACTTGGAATTTCTTGGGGTATTTGGCCCCATGAAAGATGCATAGATCGAAATAATTGACACTGCCGTGAGTTCCCATCCCTTTCATTGACCGAATGTCTTCTTCTATTCGCTTCACTTTCTTAATTACTTCAGAACCTCTATCCCCTGGGATATTGAATTCTTTCGTTTAACTCTTCTCTGTATCGTCTTTGGTAGTTTTACTACCCAATTGGAATGTGTTGGCTGGGATTTGTGTATCGTTGGTCTGGCTTCCCCCTTAACTGGAGGATTCTGGTTGTTTCATCTTGCATTGTCCTCTTAACAGGTTAGTCATTTTGGCAATCTGCTTTTTGAAAGTCTCAAACTCTTCTCGGGAGACAAGAATAGATTTGGAGGAGGACTTTTCAGCCATTTTTCCTGGTGAGGTTCGAATCTTTCGCGTCCGGAGTTGGGTTCTGGAACCAATCTACATATACAATAGTACCTACTTTAGTTTTGATACACATGGAAAGTATGGATTTATGCTATGCATTTTTATTTTAGGTTTGAGGTTTTTTAATCTTTTCCTGCAAAATCGGGGTTAGTTGTTTTGATGACAGGATAGGAAGATATAGGATGACATTTCAGATGGATGACATTTATTCATGTAAAGGAGTAACAGGGTATGAAAAGACTTCTCGTATCATTGGGTTTATCTTAGGCGGACCTACCCTAGGGTTACTTTCGGGCTTTTCGACATGAAGGTCCCTAGATCTTTGCAACCTACTCGATGGGAATGAATCCGATCATTCAATTGGAGCAGATCTGTGTGGTGCCTTTCCTGAGCCTCGCAAGGAAACACCCCATGAGTACAGTAATCAACAACTGACAGGTTCGCCTCCTGAAGGAGGAATCACACAACATACATTCATCATGCCTTACCGCATGCATATGATGACATTGTGAGGGGCACTAATATATAAACCATTCGAAAATACAGGGCATTCACACACATATAAACCATTCACACGATATGCAAATAATAAAGGAAACACCAAGATTAAACGCAATTTAAGCCCTCTTTGTCCCCAGTAGAGTCGCCATTTGTCTATGTCAGAAAAAATATTTTCCTAAATTATCATTATGTTTACCCTTTTTCATTTCGCTATTTTCATTAATTTATTTAAAAAGGGATATTTTAGGAAAAGAGAGACAAAAATGCCAAAAAAGTTTACAAAGGTTTATTTTAATGATTGAGCCGAATTAGATAGAGTCGTCAGTTGGTATAATTTTAAATGGATGTACCAACTCATCTAGATTTTTGAGGTTTTAGCAATATGGCCCAATATGTGACTCCGTAAAATTTTTATTGAACCTGAGATTCATAGAGTTTGAGGGCTTTCTTAAGCTATAGGAAGGTACTAGGCACCCCCCAACTTCCGTGAAAACACGGTTACCGCATCTTGTTGTTTCCCTAAATGTGAACTGTGTGAAGTGTGTAAAGTGTGTGTGTGTGTATGTTTTTGAGAAAGCCTTTGATGCATTTTTGAATTGTGTTAAGTGAGTTGATTTTAGAAGTTGTTCTAAGCATGGTTTTAGCCTAGGAGCACAGTTATTTGCTTTTAATTGGAAAAAAAAAATGCCTTTTTGAGATGAGGCTTTGGGAGAAACATGGGGTTTTTGATCTTACATTGTCGCTTGATTTTATTCTTAAGTCTAACTCGAAGCAATTTGGATTTTATAAAATCCTTGTTATTTTGATTTGAAAAATCATTTTGGTGATAAATGTGAAATAACGCATAAAAGGGTCGGGCCACCTGTGGGTATAAAAGTCATCTAAGTAGGCCCGAGCACCTACAATCACAGTTTTCACTATTGCGGGGCCTTAAATCCATTCTCTCGAGATAAGGCCCTCGAAGTCGTTTTAAGGCCCTAAATTATATATACAATGATTGGATAATATTTTAACAATCGAAATCGCATCCATCGTGGGAATCGAGGCAAGATTTGATTTTGGGATCTTCGACTCCAACATTCCTAGGCTCACATCACAAAATATTAAAACATAAATAAAAGAAAGAGATCTAAAAGTGGGCACCCGAGACCCTATCCTTTAGATTACTATATCAAAGGCAACATTCGAGGGACTATATGTATTGACGAGATCTATAGAAAAGGATTTAGAATCTAGGATACCAATTCGTAGATCTAAGATGCCTAAGATCCGTACAATGACACAATCGGGATTTAAATGTAAATAAATATAAAAATGTATCCTAAATATCGTTATTAGGTGATTCGATTATTAGAATCTCTAGCGCGATTAGTTAGGACCTCCTCTCCACTAGATATGGATCTAGGATTTTGTGGAGTGCTCAAAATCGATTGAAAACATTGAAAATGGAAAGATTTAACATAGATCCAAGCTAATCTAGCATGAAGGTTCAAGCTTTGAAACCTTGGAACCGGTTAAGGGCTAGATCTAGGGTAGTTATAGTGAAAAGATTCAAACTTTGATAACTTTAAAGGAAAAAATATCGGTAAAAAAATTTGGATCTATGAGAATACGGTGGATCTACACTATAAATGGAGAGAGATGAAAACTTTGATAAATTATTCGTGAAACAACCGGTAAAACTACTTAGAACTACAAGAAATCAAATCTATACAGTAAATGGAAAAATATGCAAGCTTTTAAACATCAAATGAATAAAACATAATAGATCTAATAGATCTACATTGAAAAATATGAGAAAGATCGGATCTTTCACCTTGAAAATGGAGGAAAAAGTTTCCCAGACCTTGAATCTAAGAGATCCTACTCATTATTGGATGATTCCTACACAAGTTTCTATATTTAAGTGAGATCTATACAATATTCTCTCTAATTCTTGAACCTTTGTCTCTCTAAAAGTCGGATGTTCTCTCTCTAAAATGCACCCCTTTTTCAAAAATGAGCTGAAAATGATCATGTCAGGAATATGCATGAGAATGTTATTCCTTTATATATAAGATTTGATGATGAAATTAACAAATGAACATGCAAATATGTCTGCATTTATAAAAGTTGTAAAGTCTTTAATATATGATAGACAATATGGACAAGGACTTTGACGTAAAAGATCAAATATATTATGTTGATCTGATATGAATAAATAGCTTTGTAAAGTCCTTCAAAAGATCATAATGTACAAGGACTTTGAATAGAAAGATCAAACTTGTTAGGTTGATCTTATAAAGTGTAATAGAGAGGCTTGTCTGATCAAAAAGCACTGCCCCAACCATCATAGTCTGCTAAACGAGTTAAGGCTGAATCATAGTCTATCGAGGTAGAATCGTAGACCACTCGGAATCGTAGAAGCTGTCTGTCGAAGGCCTGCCGAGCTAAAACACGAATCGTAGGCTTCACTCGAAATCGTGGAGTCTACAATTTGTAACCAATTAGAATCGTAGTCTAACAAGCCAGCCAAGAGATTGAAAAAAGTCAAGGCAGAAAACATAGTCTGTCAACTGAGCCACTCTCAGAATGGTAGACTACAGCAGAATCGTAGTCTGCAGAACCAGAGCCAAATCATAGTCAGTCGAGTGCTCACAATGCTAAGGTAGAATTGTAGAGCACTCTAAAATTCTCAACAGATGAGCAATCATAAAGTATATACATAGCTCTCATCCTCTGATTAGAGTAATCAAGTTTCAGAATGCAGTCTACTTGAAGAGTATCAGAAAGCATTCTCTAAATGGCCTGTAAACAAACAGAAGATCGAAGCACCAACTCTATTAGCAAGGCTGATTGAGAAGTGAAGAGCCATTTAGGAGTCTTCTACAAGCGCTAATCAGAAGAAAACGATCGTAGTATTGGCCACAATGATCATAGTGTTTGCCAACTAGTAGCAGAATCTGATAAAGCACCTACAGAGATAATGGCAAACCTACAGAGGACAGACAAAAAGGATTGTCTACGCTCAGCCTCACTATGAATAATGATCAAGAGATCACAGGGAAAAAAATAAGGGAAGCTGAGTATAATTAATCAAAAGAGTCATGTAAATCAAAGGGTCAAAGCAGTCAACCAATTTATCAATTCCTGAAGCAAGGTAAAACAAGCAGGATCATAGAACAGATTGCAAGAGCTAAGTGCCAGATGGTACAACATTATCAAATTATAGAGCACTCTCAAAATCGTAGAGTTATCAAAGTCAAGTCACCTTGCAATTTCCACAGACAAACTACGACCAAGTATACGAACCTCAACATCAAAATCGTAGAGTTCATTAGTCTAATTATTGAGACTTAGAAATGTCTAATAATGAAGAGTAATATAAGAACGTTGAAAATTGAAGATCCCGATGTACTCACCAACATCCTTGGTTTATATCAAGGAAACAAAAGGAAAGAGAAAGTTGACTACCAACTAGTCTGCTAGAAGTGACATCTCAGATATGTTAGGTGAAAAAGTAGACTGATGTGTCAGGAAAGTCAAAAAAGAGCTGTCACATCAACCTAATATGTCTACATCAAAGAACTCAAAATATTCAAAGCTTTTCAAAAAGCTCTCAATGGCTATATTCCAACGGGAAGATGATGGATGAACCTAGAAAGAGCTGAAGCTTCAAAGAGAAAAAGTTGTTGACTCGAGATGAAGTGAGTCATATAGTGCTTAACAGAGAAAAAGTCTCAGTGAGAGTGAGACTACCACAGAATGAGTGAAGCACATCTAATGAGAGTCTTACACTACTAAAGCTTCACTCAATACAAAGGAGTATGCCAACAGAGTGACATCCATTTTGAGAGCCAGAAGGCCAAGAAGACAAGAACTACGTCTTACCATGAACACTCTAAACTGAAAGGAAGAAGACGCAGAGCCGAATCTGTACACAAGACAACTAGTGTTCAAAGGCTTCTAAGTACCAGAAGAAGTAGAACTATTATGCAAGACTTAGCAGTACCTCAGTGGTGATAGTGTGCTATATTGAATATTCGATGAAGTCAAGCATCAACAACAAAGATCAGCAGCACCAAGAAGATGAATCAGACTACTAAGTATACAAGGATGTCAAGCTACATGTACATCTTAGCAGTCCATCAGTTGTGATCAAGTATCAATGTTAAATGCCATACGATCACAAGGAGCTGCTAAGTACCAGAAGATGAACAAGCTAAATTTCATCTTAGCAGCTCAACAACAACAATAAACAACCTTCCAAACATCTAGGGCCTGAGGGGTTCTTATCTTTGTGACTAAACCAAAGTCAAGTTTGCTGGGCTTGCTGAGTACCAGAGGGTACAAGAGATTCTAAGTTTATTAGGCTTAGTCTATAGTTTCCAAGGCTGTTAATCTTGAAGAGTTCTTAGTGAACTAGAGTTCCAAGCCTGCTGGTCTTAAAGGAATCTTAGTGATTCGAAGTCGATAAAATCCTTAGTGGTATCCCTGCTTGTTGAAGCAGAAGAGTAGAGTAGGAGCATTTAGTCTCTGAACCACTTAAAACCTCTGATGTCATTTACTTTATGTCATTTACATTCTGTACTATAACTTCCATATCTACTTATAACTAATCTAACATTAGAACTGTGTTTAATGCTATATCCTTGAAGGGGATCTTAACCTATTCCGCTGTGCATAAATTGATTCTACTATTCATTATCTGTTAATCACTTAGCAAATAAAAGAAGAGAAAAAGTTTTAAAGGATCTATTCAACCCCCCCTTTCTAGATCTCTTGTGTGCCCATGGGAACTAACAGATCATTTATAGAGCAGCCTAAGAAGTTGTAGGTATAGCTATGATTGACCTATGGTGGGTCCCACCTACTCGATTCTTGTGTTGTAATCTCATTTTTTATGTTGTGCGCTGAAATATTTGTAACTGTCAATCTGAGAATAGCTGGGAGACGTGCCATACCATTCCGAAAAGCTTGTGTTGAGAGCTTCACAATAACATAAGGACTAGCCATTTCTGGATCCGGGAAGACAGGACAAAGTGATAAATGGTTCCTCTTGTAGACGTCAAACAGTTAACTGCCATGCCTTACTTAGCTTCTTGCCTTGCACTGCTCGTGGTATTCTCTGTGTACTTTAATCAGAGATCTGAAATCCTCTATTCGGATACCTCGTCCTCTGGTTGAAATGAGTCTTTTTCCCTCCTTCCAGGGTTAGTACAGATATGCAGAAATTCAGGTGTCTACATTATTCAAAATATTCATGAGACTGTTAAGTACTTGAAAATGTCTCCATCTCATCTTCATAAATTTGGTGAGATTGTGAAAATTTTGCAATTATTATCTTTAAAAAGGATGATCTTAGATGTCCCCACTAGGTGGAACTCCACATATGTCATGCTAGAGTTTGCTTTTCAATTCAAGGATGTGTTCCCATTGTACAAAGAGAGAGACCTTCAGTATAACTCTTTGCCTAGTAGGGAAGATTGGGGCAGGGCTGAGAAGGTTATTAAATTTTTGGAAGTGTTTAATAATGCAACAAATGTGTTTTCTGGCTGTGAATATCCTACTTCCAATATTTTTTTACTTGAGATTTGGAAAATCAATGAGATGTTGAATGAAACTATTGTTGATAATTGTGAATATATGAAAAAAAATGGCTTATAAGATGAAAGTGAAGTAAGATAAATATTGGGGACAATGCAACTTACTGATGGCTATTGCATATATATCTTAGATCCAAGATATAAGATGCAATTATTTATATTTTGTTTCCCAAAGATGTGTGTTAGTGAGTTTAAATCAAAGAGGAACTTAACACGTGTTCAAAATGCTTTGTAAGAACTGTTTGATGAATATTTGGCACTTTATAATGCAGAACAAGTTGTTAATAGTCAATGTGAAACTTCAAGTGCTAGGAATATTGCCAAACTAGTGTTTTCTGTTGGTGGATCTAAGAGTAAGACCGAAAGTAGAGCAGAGTTTGATACTTGGGCTCAAAACATGAACATTGCATCCCCTTGTTTGGAGTCTGATTTAGATATTTACTTGGAAGAAGGGAGGTTGGTTTGTAATGTTTATGATAATTTTGATGCTTTAAAATGGTGGAAGGCAAACACTTTAAAATTCAAGGATTTTTCTAGGATGGCAAGAGATATATTGTCCATACATATGAGTACTGTGGCATCTAAATCAACATTTAGTGATGGGGGAGGGGCTCTTTGAAGCCTGACATAGTTCAGGCTTTGATTTGTACAGGTGATTGGTTGCGGGCTGAATATAGGATTAAGAAAAAGTTGATTGTAAGTATTAATTTGTTTAGATTTTTTTCCATAAATAAATACATATGAAAATAATATCATAGATTAGTATTAATTGTTTGAAAATGTAGGCTGATGAAGATTTAATGCAGGAGGTGAGCTTGGAGACTGAAGTGCTGATGCAGTGAAGAAATTGATGATATATTATTCATACTGTGATACATTGTTGTTTACATTTCAGTTTTTAAATTGAAATGCTAAACTATTTACTTTGTTTACTATTGAACTATTGGACTTAGATTGTTGGACTTTGGTTATTTTGTTTGGAACTTTGGATTTCCTTTTGAGCATTTTGGAATTTGGTTTATGAAATGGTGATAAACTACTAACTTCAGTGCTTGAGTTTGAAATTTGGAGTTTAAATATTTGTCTTGCAGCCTTGAGTTGATAATGCACAACCAGTAAGGAAACTAGTTTTGTGTAAAGTCTGAAAAAAGATAAGTTTTTTATCGTTTTTATTTTGACATTTTCTTTTATTTTTTACAAGTAAGTTTTCAACTTGTTTCTAACACATCTTCTATATTTGCAGGATTGAAGCTTGGACTTTGGGCCTTAAATAATTGATTTGCAGAATTGCAGATTTGTAGTCATGACTCAATGATTAATTAAGGAAACTAGCTTGGTGAAAATCTGAAAAAAGGGTAAGTTTCTTATCTTTTGTATTTTGCCATTTTATTTCATCATTTAAATGCCTTCATCATTCTAAACCATCACATCTAGAAGATTGTCGGTAGTTAGTGAGGATTTTGAACGTGATTGACCCATTTGATGATAGTAGTATTTTATTTTGTTACTTCTTTGGTGCTCAGGTTTGTTTTCTTCCTAAGTTCAGCTGGTGTTACTCCATCATCTGCTAAATCGTTTGATGCTAATGTTACTGGGTGCATTTCTTTTATTATAAGTGATGAATTAGAGCTCCCTTTTGAAGGAATACTTGATTATTGCAAGGTATGCACGTTAATGTCAATCTCTTGATGTATTCTCCCTATTCCCCTGGCTTGAAATAGTTTGATTTAATTACTGAGGCATTCACTTTTCTCATACAATGCATATAAGTTTATTTATTTCTTCTAGTGATGTTGTGCAGCCAGGTTTTCTTTTAACCATTCTTACAAAGTTTAGTGTTGCCCAACTCAGAGAAATGCAAATGAATTTAGCTAAGGTTTTTTATCTACATAAGTTGTAGTTACTGACTGTATTTGCAGTAATACTGCAGTTCATGTGTCAGCAGTAAATGGTTACTAGTTATATGTTTGAGAATTCCTGCATATTTTTTTTAGAGTTAATTCTCATTGTTTGTCAACATTTTTTTTCTATAGTTATTATTTGTGTTTACTTTTTGTGAAAATGAAACCACTTGAAGATTGATTGATTATGTTCTTTTGATTCCAGTACTCGAGGTAGTTCTTATATTCTCATCCAGCTCAACCAATGGGTCCAAAGGACTTGGTGTGACAACTTGAATTTTTAGAGAATTATTTAAATAAGAATTTAATAAATAAAATTCTTATTATAAGATGTTTTGAGTTTGAGTATGTGTATATATGTGTTATATATTGTGAAATATGTGATTTGGTATGAAGAGAATTATATATTCATGTATTGGGGAAAAAGAGGTTTAATAGTTAATTAAACTATTGAAAAAATTAAATGAAATTGTTATGAAAAGGAAATTAACTGAGTAATATTAGTTAATTTGATTAAGTTAAAATTATATTATGAGAGAATATAATTTAATTATTATTGTGACGATAAAAATTATTATGAATTAAGTTTCATAAATAATGTGAGTGATTCACTTAATTAAAATAGTGAATTAATGCGCATATATTTGTTTTAATAAATGGGAGATTAATATATATATTACATATAAATGTAATATGTTAATGTAGTAAGATTGTGAGTTTCGTAAATAGTTAAAATATTTATTAAATAAAATAAATATTTTAGCTGGAATATTTATGAAATGAAATAAACATTTGACGGGAATGGCTATGGGATAATTATTAAAGTGTGATAATATTGATGGAATGAAAAATATTATAATTTAATTAAATAATTAAATTAGAGAGATTGTGATTTGTTAAATAAAATTAGAGTTATATTGGCTAAGTGTGACATTTGTGAACCATATAATAAGTGAATGATTAAAATAAATTAAAAAGGGTTATATAGCGTGCTAGTCAAACAAAGTGCTATGATCCTTAGTGGGTTGTAACTACTGAGACCCATGTTTATTTTAACGGAACCCATGTTTCATCAGTTTATTTTCTTACGCTTATTTTTGTTAAGCCTAAGAACAGAGAAAATAGAGAAAACTTGAGAGTTGAGAGAGAAGAGAAATTTTGTGAATTTGAGAAGAATCTTGGAAGAATCAAGAAAGAAGAAGAAGGGTGATCAAAGCTTATTAATCATATACTATTCTTAGAATTGAAGGTAATAATCTAGCCCTAGAACTCTAGTTTAGGTTTTCTTGAGTTTTTCATCAAAAATGGATTTTTATTATTAATTTGTTAAGGAATCTATAAAATAGGTTCGTGGGTATGTATAATTTAGTCTATGTGTTTATAAATGAGTTTTCAGTAATCAAATCCATGAAAACATGTTAAAGATGAAGAATTTGAGTTTTGGTTGAATATGTACATTTTGGCTTATGTTGGAGTCAAAATTGATGGTTAATTCATGGATATAACCTTAAATTGATAGTAGGTGTTGTTAATACATTGAAAAACGAAAACAACGAAAGTTAAATGGATTGATTTGGTTAAGAATCGAGTTCCTAGTGGTTGATCACGCTAAACATGTTAAACATGAAAAACAAAGTATAAACTTTGAGTTTGGGTCAAGATGTTGGTTTTTAATGTTCAAAGAATTGATTGAAATTCTGGGATAATGTATTTCTATGAATAACGAATCTGTAGAATCAAAAACGGACTAATTTGGATGTGTATAGCTTGAGTTATAAAGATTGAAAGGAGAAAGGGTCAAGGAAATCGCGAACTGCAGAATCTGGGCAACCCATTCTGCTCTTGGGCACTGCAACGCTGCCCCCAAGGCTATTTGGGGCGCCGCGGCGCCGAAATAGTAGTCAGGCAGGACTATTTTAACCTCCTGTAATAAAACGAGCATAACATTTTCATACGAACTCCGATTGAGATGATTCAAGATGATCCGGAACGAGAAAGAGTAGACCTACAACTTTTATTCCAAAAGATTTTAAATTTGAGGTCGTTAGCAGGGTCGAAAATGGACATCTTTGGGACAGATGTGTATTCAGAGGTAATTGGAGGGTGATGGACATGCACGTATGCAAGTGAAGTGCTTCCGACGATAAAAGATATTGTTCTAAGTTATAAAACATGAATATTATGAAATATAATGTTGCTTAGCATTAATCAATGTTGTAATGACAACTATATTGACTTAACCAAACGTTAAGTGTTGATTAAAAGAGAAGTATAAAGAAATATAAAACGAAGGTTAACTTAATTAATGTTAACAAACATTATACATCTAATGTGATGTAAAGACGAGGTTTAAGACTTAACTAAATGTTAAGTGTATTAAAGTGGAATGTAATGAGAAGTAAAATGAAGTTTAACGTAAATAAATTGAATGGACAATAAGGAGCTCTAACAGGACATAACCACATAAATTGAACATTGTGTATCAAACCTAAAGAAGATGATAGTAGATCGTAAAGTAAAATTACTTAAATGATTACTAAGTGTTGCTATGTGACTAATAAATGATGTCCATGATTATATATTGTGTAGGATACGTGAGGTGTAGATAGCTATAAGCTGTTAATCGGTTCTTGTAATCTACAAACCAGGAAAGTCTTTCAGTTCCTATTTGCTATGTGAACTGTTTTAAATCTATATTGCAAAGAGCATGATGTATTATATATGTTGTAAGTATGAAACGTTAAAGTCAATTTATGACTACGTTGATTGAGTAAAGAATCTTGATTGAGTAAGGAACTCAATCTTTATACTTGTTATGTGAACTACAGTATGTATGATTATGAGATGTATGTTGAGCATGTTATTATGTGCTACGTGATGCATGAAAACTGTTAGATTTGTTGGGCTATTGAGCTCAACCTTGCAAATAACCATTTTTTTGCAGGCTAAGGATTCAAGGTAACACTATGTGCTACTTGAATGACGTGGATCAGATATAATGCACGAAGATTAAATATTTTAGCTAAAGTTGTTATTCCTTTAAACCATGTTTAATATTCTAGAGATGTACTTAATGGTTTATGATGTTTATTTTATATTGAGTTGTAAGGTTTGAGTTGATTGAAGTATAAAGGATACTGAATTAGGATGTAAGGTTTTATATAATAACTTTGATGAAGTGAATCATGAAAATAATTTTGATTCAAAGATACGTGAATGATAAAGGTTGTGATTCAGGGAAGTTAATAAAGAAAGAAGATAAATAAGTTTAAATTATTCCTTATTTTATAAATTTTAGCATCGAATAATGATGTAAAGTTAGAATAAAGATGTATTGATAACGATCGAGGTTAAGAGTTGAATTGTATGAATTTTCGGATCGTTACACTTGGCTCGGAGAATCGTGTGTTTTTATCCTCCCATTTACTGATTTTTCTTTCCATAGTGATTTATTATGTTTTTTTATTAATGCTTTTTGAGTGTTACATTATTACACTTTTGCAGGACCCATTATGGAGCAGCATTTTGAATTTTAATTGGAGGGGGTGGGCACAGTATGGTATGCTGCAACTTTTCTCTTGTATAAAACTACTTTTATTATTTGCTTTTTTGTTCCAGAGTTTTAAAACTGTAATGAAAATTCTTAATTGTCAGATTTTGGAGCAGCAATGGTACATCTGCAAACTCAACAAGTTTCAGTACATAAGAAGCCAATTAATGTAGTTGAGACCTTTGGATACATGGAACCAGAGTACATAATGTTAGTTCCTAGAGGCACAATAGTTATCTAGAAGGGGGGGTTGAATAGATATTTTAAAACTTTTTCCTTTTCAAAATACTTTATCAGATTTGTTAAGCACAGCAGAATATGATTTGTTTGCTTCCCTTTTAGGTAAACCAAGTTTAAAGGTGATAAGCAGTTTATAGCAGTTTATAACAGATATAGCAGTTATAGCAGATATCAGACACAGTGATTTTAAGTGGTTCAGAGCACACAAGGCTCCTAGTCCACTCTTCTACTCCACGATTAGGAAATCCACTAAGGATGTCTTTACACTTCTTTGAATCACTTAGATTCCTTCAAGACAAATAGTCTTGGAACTTCTTAGTTCACTTAGAACTCTTCAAGTCTAGCAGACTTGGTATACACTTGATTGAGATTTAAGTTCTTGTGTTGTGCTACTCAGTTGCTATTAAGCATAAGTTCTAAAGAACTTAGTAGCTGTGCAAGCTTTTCTTCAAATCGTAGAGTATGGACGTTAAGTGTTCTTGAGCTTTTTAGTTCTTGCTTGCTTGTCGCTGAATCTCTGTCTGATTTTCTTATGAAGGAGCCTTTGAAATATTTCCGTTAAAGGCATCCGTTGCAGCATTACATGTGTAGACACTCAAAATTTCCTTTCCCTGTTACTAACACTGTAGGAGGGCAATAATGTCCATCAACTCAACCCCGGTCGCAATACCGGGCAATCAACATAACACCGGTCTCAATACCAGGCCATTAGTTCAACCCTGGTCTCAATACCGGGCCATCAATTCAACCCCGATCTCAATACCGGGCCATCAGTTCAACCCCAGTCCCCGATCTCAATACTGGGTTATCAACTAAACCCCAGTGTCAATACCGGGACATCAATTCAGCCTCGGCCTCAACCCGGGAAGTACAGATCAGTCCCGGTCTCAACCCGGGAAGTACAGGTCAGCCACAGTCTCAACCCGAGAAGTACAGGTCAGCCCCGGTCTTAACCCGGGAGGTACAAATCAGCCCCGGTCTTAACCCAGGAAGTACAGGTCAGCCCCGATCTCAACCCGAGAGGTACAGATCAGCCCCGGTCTTAACCCGGGAGGTACAGATCAGCCCATGTCTAAACGCGGGAAAGCCCCGGTCTCAACTCGGGAGGTACAAATCAGCTCCGGTCTCAACCTGGAAAGTACAAGTCAGCCACGGTCTCAACCCGGGAAGTACAAATCAGCCCCGGTCTCAATTCGGGAAGTACAGGTCAGCCCCAGTCTCAACCCGGGAGGTACAGATCAGCCCCGGTCTCAACCCAAAAAGTACAGGTCAGCCCCGGTCTTAACCTTGGAGGTACAGATCAGCCCCGGTCTCAACTCGGGAAGTACAGATCAGCCCCAGTCTCAACCTGGGAGGTACAGATCAGCCCCGATCTCAACCTGAGAAGTACAAGTCAGCCCCAGTCTCAACCCGAGAGGTACAAGTCAGCCCCGATCTCAACCTGGGAGGTACAGATCAGCCCCGGTCTCAACCCGGGAAGTCAGATCAACTTCAGAAACAATCCTGTAGCATCACAACATCTCCAGAGGAAAATCTGGAGTGACCAAATCAGCCTTAGAGACAATACTGAGGACAAACAGACTCGAATGAGATCCAAATCCTAGAAACAACCCCTGGAAGTCAACCGAAGGCTATGGCGACAGTAAAGTATTTATTTGGGCAATATTTTGATGGAATTTGATCTTGGCCAATGATAAGTGGGTGGTTAATGTTTTTAACTCTTGGAAAAATGATGAGCATGCGTAGTCTATATTTTGACTTATTAGTTGGTTTCACAATACTTGCAAAAATTTTGAAAATTTTTACACATATCCAGTTGTTTAGATAGTTGGGATTGAATTTTTTTTGACTAAATACTTATGAAGGATACATTGCATCTTAAGAGACCTTATTTGAGCATCAGTCAAAGTGAAAATTAGGCACTCACATAAGTTTGGAAAAAATATTGGGGTATTTTTGAAAAAAATTGGAACCTTCCCGAGTTGAATAATTGAAGCATATGGTGGGTCGAGATGGAGCGTAAAACGCACTCCCCATAAACACAGGCACGAGATAGAGCGTAAAACGCACTCGGTTTAATGGAAAAGAAAAGTGAGATGGAGCGTAAAAAGCACTCACTAAAAAAAAAAGAAAAAAAAACAAGAAGATATATTTTTAAAATACTTGGGAAGGGTTCATATGTGCTTAAATATTTAAATATCCGGTTGATCCTCAAGAAAAATTTGTGTTTTGTCTATATTAGCAGTGATTGATGTATTTAGAAGTTTTGAGAGTTGTTTTTGAAAATCTTTTATGACTATTGGTTGATCTTCTTATTTAAATCATGACTAGTTGAATATTTGGATGCACACACGCACTTAAAGGATCACGAGTAGATGTGGAACTGATGAAAATTATTGAAATTCTTAGACATGACATTGTTTTGAAATTTTCTGTGGGTTATCATTTGTTGTAACCTTTGAGGCCGCTGTTCAAATTCATATTGACTAATTGCCTGAGTGGATCATTGCTAGAGAATGAATATGTCTAATTTGTGTGTTTGCTTGAGAACAAGCAAAGTCTCAAGTTTGGAGGTATTTGATGAGTGAGTTTTATGTCTGCTCATCGGTATTCGTTATAGCTTGATTCTCATTGTTTTTAAGTAATTTTCCTATTATTTTACTGGGTTTTATATTATTGTGTGTAAGAAATGGATTGAATGCAAAAAGAGTTTAAAAGGACAATTTTCAGCACAATTGAAGGGCCTTCTACTTACATCCCATGGGTGCAGCAGCTCAAGAAATTAGAAGCAAAGATGCAAAATAGAATACTGGGACATGCAAAGCAATCCGGATGGACAGTGCTTGGCTCCGCTGGGGCGGGGCAGTTGGCAAGAGAACCCCCCGCTGGGGTGGGGAGGCGGCAGAAATTATGCCGACTCCTTTTCCTTGGCCGAGTGGGACACGCAACAAGTAGAGATGTGATTGTGGGCTGCAACTAGATGATATATATAGAGAAAGGATACTAGCCACGAAATAAGCAATACACGTGGTGGGCCATGCATGCAAGTATTCATGCAACACACTTGGGCAAGCAGCTGGTAGCTTTTCCTTGTCTTAGAGGGTGACGTAATGCAGCTGGAATTCCTGTGCTGACTTGGATGGTGCAATACATGAATAGTGGGCTGGAGATAATATGGGGACGTGACCTGTTAACAAAAGGAGGCTGGTGGATATATATATATATATATATATATATATATATATATATATTAGATAGTTTAGGAGTAGATGACGTGGGATTCAATTAGCATAGCTTAGGGTATATAATATAGTTTTATTATTAAACTAGATAATTAGAGTTGCTGGTGACTCTTAGTCCAAGTAGGACTTGGACGGATTTGTGGGCTAGCAGCAGGATTATAAAAGGCGAAGCAGCAGCTTAGTTTTGGGGATTATTATTAATATAGTTTTAGTTTTATTATTAGATTATTATATTATTAATATAGTATTAGTTTTATTTTAGTTTTTAATTAAAATAATAAATCCTAGTTGAAAGGGTATTTTAATATATTTCTCTATTAATTGTTGTGATTTATCGTTGTGAATTGTCTATTGTGATTTGGAATTAATTGCTTAATTGCCTAGCTAACAATTACCGTGATAATCTATATGAAATTGATTGAGGAGTATAGATTTAGATCTGATAATAATAGCATGTGTTTGTGATTTCTGCATAGATGAAAATTAAGATTCGTGTTTAGGATAGAGCTATTCCTTTACGCCATATGTAATCTTATAGAGAACTTGTGATTAAATCCTTTTTAATTGTAATTCACATAGAAATATAGTGGATTAGTTAATTAGGGTGTCTTGCTTAATTCTATCATCTGTAGATTTGAGTGAGTATGGTATGATGCATCGAGAGGTGGTTATATTTATTTTCGTGTTCTTGATTAACAATTCAGAATAGAGAGAATAATTGATGAGAAGTATGTTAACTTAAATAAAGCAATAAGTGAAGTTGTGATCTTAAATATCCGTAATCTTAATTAACTAGGGGTAATTAGTGGTAATTAGAAGTAGTTTAATTATATAATTTGAAATTCATTCGTTTAAATAAGATTAAGTTGGTTACGGGTTAGTACTTGGTGAATCTAGTTACGCACAACACGCAAGTATACGTGGTCAACAAGTAATAAAGTGAAAGTAGAGTATCGTTCCCACGATGAATTATTTAATAAGATTCACCAAGTACTAACCCGTAACCAACTCAATCTTATTTAAACGAATGAATTTCAAATTATATAATTAAACTACTTCTAATTACCACTAATTACCCCTAGTTAATTAAGATTACGGAGATTTAAGATCACAACTTCACTTATTGCTTTATTTAAGTTAACACACTCCTCATCAATTATTCTCACTATTCTGAATTGTTAATCAAGAACACAAAAATGAATATAACCACCTCCTGATGCATCATACCATACTCACTCAAATTCACAGATGATAGAATTAAGAAAGACAACCAACCTCTGTTTTGCAGGATAAGATTAAAAAATCACAAAAACACATCATGGCATGCATCCTATCCCTACCTAACCAGGAAATTGACACGCCTACGTTTTGTTGTAGGTGAAAAATTGGTCCTGTCACTAGATCTAAGTTTAAGAAGGCACTAAGTCCATCCACGGACATGACTTCCAGTGCTCAACCAGAATCCACCCCTGTCTCTAGGGAAGAGTTTGAAGGACTAAAAAATCTGATAGCTAAATTGGCAAATTTCCTTAGAGAACAAAGGAAGGCTCTTAAAGGGAAGCAAGCCCAAGCTCACACAGAACCAGGAACACCTGGTGGTAGTGGTGATAGTCAAGAGACCGAAAAAAGTTGAAACTCAGATTTCTGGACCACAAAATCAGGACATTACCAACAAAACCCCTAAAATCACCGTCCTTACCAAAGAATAGGAAGCTGGTGACATTATAAAGAAAGTACAGCAGATGGAAGAAACCATCCGGTCTATCAAAGGGACTGGGGCCTTTGGCAGTGTCAATTATTCAGACCTCTATATCTTTCCTGGGGCTCGTTATCCCAAAAAATTTAAAACTCCTGATTTTGAGAAATACGATGGATTAGGAGATCCCTACACCCACCTGAAGGTATTCATTGGAGAACTCGGATCCTATGCAGAGGACGAGAAACTTCAAATGCAGTTATTCTAGAAGAGTCTGACTGGAGAGGCTAGAGCCTGGTACGCCCGTCTAGACAACTCTAAAAATTCAAAGTTGGGAAGAGTTAGCCCATTCCTTCCTCAATCAATACAGCTTCCAATATCATCTGGCTCTAGACAAATACTAGATTACAAAAATTAAGAAACAAAACACTGAATCATTCAGAGAATATGCCCAACATTGGAGGCTGGTTGCAGCACAAGTCACCCTAGCTATAACTGAATCTGAGGTAGTCATGACCTTCATCGACATTCAAGAAGCTCCATATTATGAGAAGGTCCTAGCAGGCATAGGAAAACCATTCTCTGAAATGATCAAACATGGCGAGAGGGCAGAAATGGGGCTCAAGTCCGAAAAGATAAATGATCTAACCGCCCTCGAAGCTGTCGCTGAATATATACAGTCTGAAAATTATGGGAGTAATCCCCGGAGGGTACACAAAAAGAAAGATGAAGAAGTGTCCTTAGTATTACAAGGACAGAATCAAAGAGGCGAGTCAAACAGTATGCCCATTCAAAAGATGAACTTTACCCCTTTTCAAGCTTCAGTATAGCCTTCAAACCTTCCATTTCAGAAAAATATGGAGGTCAGGCGTTGAAGAACTTTCACCCCTTTAGGGGATTCACTCGAGAATGTGCTAAAACTGTTGACGGCACAGAAGAAGATTGTCCAACTCCTTTCGCCAACCAACACTGGTGGACGGAATTTTGACCCAAGCAAGAAGTGTGCTTACCATTTCGGATTCCCGAGCCATGACACTCAAGACTGTTGGTCTCTCAAGCACAAAGTCCAAGACTTGATTGACAATGGAGAGATTGTGGTGACCAAACCAGAACAACCACACGTACAAGACAATCCCCTCCCTCAGCACAAAGAGGAGAGTGTCAACATGATCAGTACAGAAAATGGAGGAATATCCAAGTACCTCCGATATGTCAGAGAATCAGCTCAATCCAGCAACAACAGCCTAGACAGTTGGGAAGTCTCAGAAAGGCAATTCCTGATAGAGTAAGAGATAAGGTGTATCAAAGAACAAATTGAATAGTTAGCAGAACAGATCGTATACCAACATCAGATCACCAGATAGTGATAGTAGTGTGCATACAAGCCAATCATGTATAATGATAAAGCACATACTTTGTAAATAATTTTATTTATTTATTAATAAAATATTCATTTAAGGCATTTAATTATCTACACGGTGCTGTTTTTATAATGTGTAAATAACCCATAGTTTTAAGCAATGATTTTAGAATCATGATGAGATCATGCTAATGAGATCTAAATTCTTAGAAACCATAAAAACTAAAATAGTTCCCAATTATGGGATTACTAAAATGGAAATTAGTAAATCCGGATAGATTGGTACATATGTTGCTTGCTCATTGGATGAGGATGACTGATCTCATGGTCATTTGTGGAGACACTAAAGCAAGTATGTAGGTGCTTATTGAAGAATAAGTTCACTGAACGTGACTCGCTATGGAATACCTAATGGAGTTTTACTTGCCTGTTAATAGAAATTCCTAATGTGATAGTAGTACAAGTGATCCTTGAACTTGAGATCATCATAGTATCTTGTATGTAACAAATTATACTTTGACTTATTTCTCAAGGCCTTTTAAGGCATATATAGGTTATGCTTGGATATAATGAGTTACATATGGAGATAATGTATGATCAATAAAGAATCTACCACCTCTAGTAAAAGAGGAGATATGTCCTATGTGATTCGTTAAATGACAACCCAGGAATCCTTGGCCAAAGTAGAATGAAATTAGAAAGAGGTTTCTAATTTGCATTATTTGGAGTTGTGCGTTTTCTAATCGAAATACATATGATTAAATAAATTAAGACTTGACAGTAAATCCTTGTCTTATATTTAATTGGGACATTGTATGGTGGAAGAATTAAATTGTACGGTAACTATTAACTCACAGGTTCTTTTATGATTAATGTTGAAATCTATATTATCTGGAAAGTCGTTGATCGCTAGGGAGGCTTATCCCTATTGTAGAATAAATATTATTTATTTAAATAGATTATTAGTTTAATTTGTTTATTTAAATAAGATTAGAATTGTTCTAATTGATTTATTCACAACTGGTTTAATATGGAGAACCTAAAGGGTCACACCATAAAAAGAAGAAGAATTATTTAAGAAGAAAATGACATGATAGTAATAATACATTAAGTATAATTAATTTAATATATGGTGATAGAATAAATTAAATAGCTTAATGTTTATTATTTAATATTTTAAAAATATTAAATATAAATTAATAAGAGAAGTCTTATTAATATTATTATTATTATTATTATTATTTTAATTCTAAAGGAGTTTATGAATTAATATAATATCAGTACTCTCTCTCAATCCTAATAAGATTAGGATATAAATTAATTAAAAGTGTTTAATTAATTAATTAAATAAAAAACCTATTCTAATTGGATTAGAAGGGTTAACCTAATATCTATATAAGAGAGTCTTATATCAGAAATAAGGTACGTGAATTTTTTTCAAAGGTTGGGAGTACACATATTCTATAGAGATAGAAAAAAGGGTTAAGCCAATAATCCATCTTCCTAAGTTCTTCATCTTCCTTGGTGGATCACCGTTAAAGGCCAAACATTTTGGTGGCTGACATTGATCAAGGAAAGGAGCCACTACAGAGGAATCAAAGGAATCGAAGGAGTAGAACTTGTACCTGAGGAAGCTTGGATCTTTAAAGGTATAATTCCATGTTCTCTCTTTTCTGTTATTGATAACTAGCACAAAGCATGATCATGGTTATGGGTTTGTATAAATTTTTAAAAACCTATGTTTCGCGCTTCCGCCCTATTTATGTGATTTGATTGCATGATTGCGTTACGTACAGACCCAACAGTGGTATCAGAGCCTAACTTTGTGCTAATTATCAATTATATAATTTCATGTATGAATTGATGTATGATGGGATCAGATTTTCTGGACAAAAACTGATTTCTGGTGATTCTGCCGACGAACGGCGCAGCTGCCCAGTTTATTCCAGGCGCAGCTGCGCCGGTCTGCAAAATCCGGTGTTCCAGGCTTCCTGCGCAGCTGCGCAGCAGCCCAGTACATTCTTGGCGCAGCTGCGCCGGTACCTAGACAGACCCTGAAAATTAATTTTATTTAATTAAGTAAACTGTTTATTTAATTAATGAAGTTTTAAAATAAAGATGTTTATTTTATCTGAAATATATTTTCAGATTGCTAAAATTAAAGGAGTTTAATTTGAATTTATTTTTTATTAAAATAAAAGAGTTTCTTTTGTTTCAAAAAATAAAATTTAGCAAAATTTTTGTCCATTAAATGACATCGATCTATATATGGAATAGCTTTATAATTCATGAGATGAATGGAAATTTATTGATGCATATGGTGATGTGTATGATAATAAATGGGGTTGATTATGAACTATGACCAATGTGATTGAATTTTATTTTGGATGAATGCTTGAATGAATGGGTTTTATAAAATAGGGTCTGCGTACCTCGTCTTCTCTAGTTTTATTCTCGATGTAAATTCTATCTCCTTCCTATGTACTTCCCCTTGACTGCTGATCAAGGTTTCTATTTAATTATAGTTTATGTAATAGAAATAGTTAGAATTATCTTGAAGAAATTGGAGACCAAGGAGCAAGGAGCGTGTGAAGACCCGTTTGTATGGAGCTCGGGTTTAAATATAATAGTTATATTTAAATTTAAATTCTTGCACTCCTAGGTTTGACCTTTTGGTTCACTTGGTGGCTCTAGTGAACCAAACTAGAATAAAAGTCCATAATCAATCCGGGTAGAATATAGTATTATATATTGCATGCTAAATATTATATATATTATATTTTATGCAAACATGCTTTGCATGTTTAATAAAATGACGCGTATTATATATATATATATATATATATATATATATATATATATATATGTGTGTGTGTGTATGTGTGTATGTGTGTGTGTGTGTGTGTGTGTGTGTGCATGCACACTTAACAAGATGAGACAAATAATAACAAACCCCTCAAAGAAATAATATTAAGTCCGAAGCGTTCAAATGATATTTGGAATATCGAACGTCGCCTTCTAGCATGATTAATTGATAGAGTATTAAATATTTAATATGAGCTTGTTGTGCTATCCACAAGGCGAGTATTGAGTATTTAAGATGTTAATTAATCACATTTGATGCTTATTCCGAAAATTGAACGATCTAATCTTGTTGTGCTATCCACAAGGACGAACATTTTTCTTTTTTGAATTTATGAAAGTGCTAGGCTGGACTGAACTTAAATCATTTTAGTTCGGATGTGCACACACTTGACCATTATGATTTAAGAGGCAAAATAAAAAGAATTACATGGTGATGTAATTGACAAGAGTTGTCTACCTATTTATTTGTATATCGCTTGTTGTGCTATCCACAAGGTTATATACATTTGAAATGGGATCCTTAATCTCACTAGCAAATCTTTAATTAGATGTTGCCGAACTATATAAGTGAGGGTAATATAGTTTGATGAAAATAGTGGGAGATACCAATTTAAAATAAAGACCTAAATTTATTTTGGTATGCAAAGTTAATAAAATGAATGTTTGCTAAAATGTTGTCTTCTCACATGCAGAATTTTAAAAATGTAAAAATCACTAATCTCACTACGAAGCATACTTGATGCAAATAAGCTTACCGGGCCGAATTATGAGGACTGGCTAAGAAATCTGAGAATTGTTCTCACTGCTGAAAAGATTTCTTATGTCCTAAATTCAACTATCCCTGAATCTGTTTCGGAAACATCCTCTGAGGAAGAGATTGCCACTTTCAATAAATGGCAAGATGATGCATTTGTGGCTCAATGCATCATGCTCGCATCCATGAATAACGAGCTTCAGCGTCAGCACGTAAATATGGATGCTCCTGCTATGCTGCTTGACCTCAAGAAGTTGTATGGTGAACAAAGTAGGACTGCTAGATATGATATATCTAAGGAGCTCTTTCGATCTCGGATGATCGAGGGCACTGCCATCGAGACTCATGTTCTGAAGGTAATCAATTTGATTGAACGCCTTGGACAGCTTGGGTTCGTCATAGATGGGGAGTTGAGTCAAGACTTGGTGTTGCAGTCACTCCTTGAGACCTTCTCGCAGTTTGTGGTTAATTTTCACATGAATAAGCTAGATGTCAGCTTGCCTGAGCTGCTTAACATGTTGAAAACTGCAGAAGGTCACTTCTCATCCAAGAAGAACCATGTCTTGATGGTGGATTCTTCCAATAAAAGGAAGAGGCCCAAGGTGTCTTCTGAAAAGAAGAAATCCAAGAAGGCTAAGGGAAAGGGGAAAGAAAAGGAATAAAAGAAACCTGAACCAGCTAAAGGAATGTGCTTTCATTGCAACGAGCCGGGATATTGGAAAAGGAACTGCAAGAAGTATCTAGCAGAGAAGAAGCTTGGAGAAGCTTCGACTTCTAATCAAGGTTTGTTTATGATTGAAATTAATTTTTTTGAAAGTCATAATTCTACTTGGGTATTGGATACCGGTTGTGGGTCTCACATATGTAACACTGTGCAGGGACTGGTCAGAAGTAGAAAGCTGAACAATAAAGAGGTGATCCTACGAGTGGGGAATGGAGCAAAGATTGCTGCATTAGCTGTAGGAACTTATTGTTTAGCAATGCCTTCGGGCAAGTCCATTTATCTTAATAACTGTTATTATGTTCTGAATATTATTAAAAACATTATTTCAATTTCTGTATTGGATATGGAAGGTTTTGACGTTATTATAAAGAACAATGGTTGTTCTATTTATAAAGATGATGTTTTATATAGTATTGAAAATTTACAAAATGGACTTTATATACTTAACTTGTAAGAAAATATATTTCAAATTGAACAAACTAAGAAAAGGAAAAGAAATGATATTAATTATACCTATATGTGGCACTGTAGACTCGGTCATATCAATGAAACAAGATTATCTAAGTTGCATAAGGATGGGGTCCTAGAGCTATCCGATTATGAATCATATCCAACTTGTGAATCTTGTCTCATAGGTAAAATGACTAAATCTCCTTTTAGTGGAAAAGGAGAAAGAGTTATAGAGTTGTTGGCATTGATTCACACAGACGTTTGTGGACCTATGACAACAAGTGCACGGGGAGGGTATTCTTATTTTATTACTTTCACTGATGATCACTCAAGATTTGGATATGTGTATTTGATGAAATACAAATCAGAATCATTTGAAAAGTTCAAAGAGTTCAGAAGTGAAATAGAGAAACAAACGGGCAAGAGTATTAAGATACTTCGATCAGATCGAGGTGGAGAATACTTAAGCGGTGAGTTTCTTAATTGTCTCAAAGAAAATGGTATAATCTCACAATGGACTCCTCCAGGTACACCACAGTTAAATGGAGTATCTGAAAGGAGAAATCGAACACTGTTGGACATGGTTCGATCTATGATGAGTTTTACCGACCTTCTAATTTCTTTTTGGGGATATGCCCTAGAAACGGCTGCATACTTACTTAACAAAGTACCTACCAAATCCGCCCCAAAAACTCCATATGAGATGTGGAAGGGGAGGAAACCAAATCTTAAGCATGTTAAGACTTGGGGTAGTCCAGCTTATGTCCAAAAGTTTGAAAATGATAAGCTACAGACTAAATTTGATAAGTGTAGATTTATGGGATACCCTAAAGAAACTTTAGGGTATTATTTCTATCATCCAATTGATCAAAAGGTGTTTGTTGCAAAACATGCTGCCTTCTTGGAAAAGGAGTTTATCCATGAAGGGGTCAGTGGGAGTAAGATATACTTGAAGAAGTTCAAGAACCACAAATTACCACGGATCAAAGTTAGGTACCTAACCAAGTAGAAGAACCTACTGTACCACACCCTGTTCGTAAATCTGGAAGAGTACCAAAGATACCTGAGAGGTATGGATTCGTTATAGAGGATGACGATGAGGTACACATTATGCATGATGATGATCCATTGAATTACGAACAGGCTATGAGTAATAAAGACTCAGGAAAATGGCTTGAAGCTATGAAATCTGAAATGGACTCCATGTATGAGAACAAATTATGGACTTTGGTTTCACCACCTGAAGGCATTAAGCCTATTGGGTGTAAATGGATTTTTAAGAGAAAGACTGGAGTAGACGGGAAGGTAGAGGCCTATAAGGCCCGACTAGTTGTAAAAGGTTTCAAACAAAGACAAGGAGTTGACTATGATGAAACCTTCTCACCAGTAGCCATGCTCAAGTCCATTCGAATTTTACTTGCGATTGCAACTTATAACGACTATGAGATCTGGCAGATGGACGTGAAAATGGCCTTACTCAATGGGAAACTTGAGGAGGATGTGTATATGACACAGCCAGAGGGATTTATTTTAAAAGTTGGAACAAATCAAGTCTGTAAGCTACAACGATCCATTTATGGGTTGAAGCAAGCTTCTCGTAGATGGAACATTCGTTTTGATGAGACAATCAAAGAGTTTGATTTTATCAAAAACGAGGATGAACCATGTGTATACAAGAAGGTTAGTGGGAGCGCAGTATCATTCCTTGTATTATATGTTGATGATATATTACTGATAGGGAATGGCATTCCTATGTTACAATCAATTAAAATTCGGTTATCTAAAAACTTCTCCATGAAGGACTTGGGTGAAGCATCCTATATTTTGGGGATAAAGATCTATAAAGATAGATCTAAAAAGATGCTCGGCTTATCCAAAGGAACGTACATTAATACGATGCTAAAGAGGTTTAGCATGGAAGATTCCAAAAGAGGTCTCATGCCGATGAGCCATGGAATACATTTCTCCAAGAAACAGGCCCCAAAGACACCTGAGGAGAGAGACCGTATGAGTAAGATCCCTTATGCTTCTGCAATAGGATCTATCATGTACGGTATAATATGTACTAGACCGGATGTTGCTCACGCACTTAGTGTAACGAGCAGATACCAGTCGAATCCAGGAAAAGCGCATTGGAAGGCAGTGAAAATTATCCTAAAGTACTTGAGAAGGACTAAAGATATTTTTTTTGTCTACGGTGGGTCTGAATTAAAACTCGAGGGATTCACGGACTCAAGTTTTCAAACAGACCAAGATGATAGTAAATCTATTTCAGGGTATGTGTTTACCTTGAATGGAGGCGTAGTGAGTTGGAAGAGTTTCAAGCAGCAAACAGTTGCTGATTCAGTGACAGAGGCAGAGTATATAGCTGCAAGTGAAGCTGCAAAGGAAGCTGTTTGGATGAAGAAGTTCATAACTGAACTTGGTGTGGTTCCTAGCATTGGAGAAGCAGTTCCCGTATACTGTGACAATACCGGAGCGGTTGCACAGGCTAAGGAACCCAGGTCTCATCAGAAATCCAAACACGTGTTGCGACGATTTAATTTGATCAAGGAGATCATTGAAAGAGGAGACGTCACCTTGGAGCGTGTGGACTCTCAAGACAACATTGCAGATCCATTTACTAAAGCTCTAACACAACAGCAGTTCGATCGTCACGTAGAGAAGATGGGTATGAGATACTATAGCGATTGACTTTAGTGCAAGTGGGAGATTGATAGTAGTGTGCATACAAGCCAATCATGTATGATGATAAAACACATACTTTGTAAATAATTTTATTTATTTATTAATAAAATATTCATTTAAGGCATTTAATTATCTACACGGTGCTGTTTTTATAATATGTAAATAACCCATAGTTTTAAGCAATGATTTTAGAATCATGATGAGATCATGCTAATGAGATCTAAATTCTTAGAAACCATAAAAACTAAAATAGTTCCCAATTATGGGATTACTAAAATGGAAATTAGTAAATCCGGATAGATTGGTACATATGTTGCTTGCTCATTGGATGAGGATGACTGATCTCATGGTCATTTGTGGAGACACTAAAGCAAGTATGTAGGTGCTTATTGAAGAATAAGTTCACTGAACGTGACTCGCTATGGAATACCTAATGGAGTTTTACTTGCCTGTTAATAGAAATTCCTAATGTGATAGTAGTACAAGTGATCCTTGAACTTGAGATCATCATAGTATCTTGTATGTAACAAATTATACTTTGACTTATTTCTCAAGGCCTTTTAAGGCATATATAGGTTATGCTTGGATATAATGAGTTACATATGGAGATAATGTATGATCAATAAAGAATCTACCACCTCTAGTAAAAGAGGAGATATGTCCTATGTGATTCGTTAAATGACAACCCAGGAATCCTCGGCCAAGGTAGAATGAAATTAGAAAGAGGTTTCTAATTTGCATTATTTGGAGTTGTGCATTTTTTAATATGGAGAACCTAA
This sequence comes from Panax stipuleanatus, assembly GCA_020205555.1. Classification (NCBI taxonomy): domain Eukaryota; kingdom Viridiplantae; phylum Streptophyta; class Magnoliopsida; order Apiales; family Araliaceae; genus Panax; species Panax stipuleanatus. The sequence continues at coordinate 143,245,078 of CM035115.1, read as the reverse complement.
AGGGTCATACCATAAAAGGAAGAAGAATTATTTAAGAAGAAAATGGCATGATAGTAATAATGCATTAAGTATAATTAATTTAATCTATGGTGATAGAACAAATTAAATAGCTTAATGTTTATTATTTAATATTTTAGAAATATTAAATATAAATTAATAAGAGGAGTCTTATTAATATTAATATTATTATTATTATTTTAATTCTAAAGGAGTTTAGGAATTAATATAATATTAGTACTCTCTCTCAATCCTAATAAGATTAGGATATAAATTAATTAAAAGTGTTTAATTAATTAATTAAATAAAAAACCTATTCTAATTGGATTAGGAGGGTTAACCTAATATCAATATAAGAGAGTCTTATATCAGAAATAAGGTACGTGAATTTTTTCAAAGGTTGGGAGTACACATATTCTATAGAGATAGAAACAAGGGTTAAGCCAATAACCCATCTTCCTAAGTTCTTCATCTTCCTTGGTGGATCACCATTAGAGGCCAAACATTTGGGTGGCTGACATTGATCAAGGGAAGGAGCCACTACAGAGGAATCAAAGGAATCGAAGGAGTAGAACTTGTACCTGAGGAAGCTTGGATCTTCAAAGGTATAATTCCATGTTCTCTCTTTTCTGTTATTGATAACTAGCACAAAGCATGATCATGGTTATGGGTTTGTATAAAATTTTAAAATCCTATGTTTCGCGCTTCCGCCCTATTTATGTGGTTTAATTACATGATTGTGTTACGTACAAACCCAACAGATAGATGATCAACCAGGCCAACCTGTCTGATGCCGATCGTCCTCCCACATCGGAGATCCCACTTCCAGGAAGGATCACTACTAGTCTCATGAGCATGAACCATGGGCCGACAAAATGGTTAAAGGAGAAAATTGCCAAGATGGCATAAAGTTCTTATTTCCAAGGAATTTCACCAACTTGAACCAGCCAATGGAAGAAATCCTCCAGATGTTAATCAATAAGGGAATGGTCGCAGATTTATTATCTCTATTAAACCCTCGATCTAAGAAATTCAAGCCTGATCAAATTTGTCAGTACCACTCCAATGCACCCGGCCATGACACTGAGGATTGCTGGGCAGTTCGTAACCTGATTCAGAATATGATTGAAAGTGGTGAATTGATAAGAGAAAATTGGGATTATGGCCTCCCAGATGAAGACACTCTCTTTATTCCCACCGCGTGGAATCAGGATACAGTGGATGTTGTTTCCTATGATAAGGAGCCATCCCTCACACCCTTAGTAATGCCAGGGAAAGGGTTCCAAGAAACACAAAACCCTGTGAAGGTGGTCGCACCCGAGCCTTTAATCTTGCTCTTTAGACCTCAATATCCAGTTATTAGTCTGAAGAGGGTCCTGATAAGTGGTTTTAAGACCACTTATTCAGATATTTTCCAACTCATTCGGTTGCTTAAACTCAAGTAATCCTACGAGTTTAATGTGTTTTTCCCTTGTTTTATGTTTTTTAGGTTAAGGAACTCTCTTGGCAATTATTGAGCGTTAAATGGTCAAAGATCACTTCAATGTGGCAAAGCGCTGAAAAGAGCTTAAGGCTAGATGATGGCATAGAATGATGATAAAATAGAACGAGGCTACGAGGCTAAAAGCTATGCAAGGAGGCAAGAAGTGCATGTAGAGTAAGCAAGAAAGCCTATGCAGATGCCAGCCTTAAACCATTAGCCATGTCCAATAAACTGCAGCAGTAAAAACAAAGTTCAGAAAATTCTCTAGAGCCGCGCGATCGCGCCTGGAATAGGCTTGGGGCACGCGCAGTCGCGCCAACCCCTAGCTTGACCAAATTTGACTTTTCACTTGAACGTGGCTTGGCTTGAGAATGAGATATAAGGGGGGCTCGGTTTAGACAGAGAAACAATCATATATTGGCCCTAAGCCCTAGTTCCTCTCTTTTCTTCCTTTACATCTTGTTTAGTCTAGATTAGAAGTAGATTAGAGAGTAGATTAGTGCTAGTTTAGTGTTAGTTAGTTAGATTCTATGGTTTTGTTAGTATGTGAAGATTGAAGCAAGTAATAGCATCAAGATCCAAGCTTGGAGAAGACACAAGATTTGCATTTCTCTATCTCTTACTCTCCTTATATTAAATTGTATTCGGATGATGTTTATCTAACTTGTGGATAATATATTCAAGTTATTTATGAATTAGTTTATATTTTGGGGTTTCAATGGAACCCAACACATAGTTTGTATTGATTGCTCTCTCTTTCCTATTATTATAAATTGGTTATCATAACTTGTGCTTTTAGATTGATTTCTTGTGAAACTGTATGAACTTGACAAATGGGTTATAGGTTTAGACCTAGTTATGATATCATGCGAAAGTTAGAGATTCTTGCGGGTAATCTATGAGATTATGTGACGTGTGGCTCATTCATTGTCCTAAAGAGTTGATAATTTGTTAGTGTTTAGGATAGAAATATACCTAAATGCCGTATGCAATCATTTGAGAATCTTATCGTAATGACTTCCTATGCGAAAGTTGGTAATTGATAGAGTAGTTAACGAGATTTCCCGTGACATGTGTCTTGTTAATTGTTCTGGATATTAGTTGCTTAATAGTGTGTAGGATAAACATATACCTGCATGCCGCATTAGGAAGATTCATAGTTGTCCATCGAAAGAGGCTATTATGTAATCGTGTTTTCTCGGTTGTCAATTCTCGGTGCTTATTATTCTAAGTGAGAGAGTTAAGAGATTCGAACGAAGTGTTGGGGGAAATTGTAATCCCAGGTCTTCATTATATGAATTTACCCTAGGATTAGTTATTGCATGTTTTAATTCTTGTCTAGTTTAACTTAGCTTTAATAATTCATTCTCCTTCTCACCCATTTAAATAAGATTGAGATGATTATGAGCTAGTGCTGTGGCGACCTATTATCTGTTAATTCTCTATGGGAACGATATCTGTACTTACACTTTATTACTCGTTGGCCGCGTATACTTGCGCGTTAATTGTGTCATCTAAATTGGACCAACAGGTCCCATGGAACTACGAGAATAACGAAGGTTCCACCTCAAATAACATTGCCACAGTACCAAAGGATAATCCATTGTACCTGCCTCAGCGGATAATCAAACCATCCTCAAAGCCAAAGAAAAAGTGGCTGAAGAGAAAATCGAAGAGTTCCTCAACAAAATGGGACACAATGAAATCAAAATAGTGCAAAGCTTGAAAGATGCACCTGTAGACACTCGAAATTTCCTTTCCCTGTTACTAACACTGTAGGAGGGACAAATTGTATTTTTCAAATCAACCCCAATCTCAATATCGGGCCATCAAATCAACCCCGATCTCCAATCGGGCCGTCAGATCAACCCCAATATCAATATCAGGCCCTCAAATCAACCTCAATCTCAATATCGAGCGGTCAGATCAACCCCAATCTCAATATCGGGCTGTTAAATCAACCCCGATCTTTAATTGTGCCGTCAGATCAACCCCGATCTCAATATCGGGCCGTTAAATTAACCCCAATCTCCAATCAGGCCTTCAGATCAATCCCGATCTCAATATCAGGCCGTCAGATCAACCCCAATCTCAATTTCAGGACATCAGATCAACCCCGATCTCAATCGGGAAAATGCAGGTCATCCCCGGTCTCAACCCGGGAAGTCAAGGTAACTTCAGGAACAAACCTGAAGCTCCACAACACCTCCAAGAGAAAACTTGGAATGACCAAATCAACTTCAGGGACAACATTGAGGACAAACAAACTTGAATGGGATCCAAGTCTTGGAAACAACTCCCGAAAGTCAACCAAAGGCCATGCCAACACTGAAGGCAACCCCAGGAGGGGAAAATGGTTATTTTATCAACCCTAAGCCAATTCGGTCGAATTCAAGTTGAATTGATGCCACCAAGGTCAGAACGAACCATAACGATGATCCCGAGTGCAAACAGCGCAAGACATCTCAACGGATAAACTACGGATAATCGAAGACCTGGTTATGAACCTATCTTCTTAGACCCAAAAAATGTTTTATCCCATGTCATTGTGACACTCTCGACGAGGGCTTTCCGAAAAGGTATAGCACGCCTCAAACGGACGCTCTAATCAAAAGTTAGAAAGTTTCGACTTTGACCTCGCGTTGCTCGGAGTGCACGTACTTCGAGATGATTCAACTAGACACGTGGGCCCCACCAAGGGAGCCGCAGCTCTACCAACAGCAGCAACAAGTAGAGCTGAGGCTCCCTGGTCTATATATATGAGGTGACCCTCCATCATTTGAAAACAAAAAAAAAACGCTTTGAACCTCTGCATGTTTGGTTTTCTGTCCAATTTCTTATCTTCTAAACCCAAATATTTTCACTCTAACAAGTAGATATACCCACATACTACCACATATCAAAAAATAACCGGTAGATTTGGACGTTAAAGGCCTACGATTTGTCAAAAAGCCTGTGTAGCAGTCCATTGTAAGTATTTTTACGATCAGAAAGTTCTTCTTACTTCTTCGTACTTTTATACACTTGCACGTTAAGTTTCGTTTTCTAAAAATTCCTGAAACTTAGTTATGTGGCCGTTTTTGCCAGCTTTTTGTACATTTTTGTACATAAACGCATTTTCTGGCATTTCTACAACTCGGATTGACGATTCGTCAGCTATAACAGCTTCAGTGCACTAGCACCTTCGTTTTAAGCAACTTCGCCGGACTGGGTTTGGCTTTTTTTGTATATATTTAACTGTATATATACTAACTTTTCAATTCTGTCAAACCCGAATGTCAAATCCGAGGTAGTTTACTATTTATATATATATATATATATATATATATGCATATATAAGCAACTTTCACCACCACTAGGTTCTCTTCCCAGTCTTGTTTGACTACATTTCTGTCTATATATATATATATATATATTTTAATTCGGCCTAGATTATTCTGTGGCCTTTTTACTACTTTTATATATAAATATGCATATATAAGCAGCCTTCACCACCACTGAGTTCTCTTCCCAATCTTGGTTGACTACGTTTCTGTACATTTACATTTCAGTTCGGCCAGGATTATTCTGTGGTCTTTTTACTTCTTTTATATATAAATATGCATATATAAGCAGCCTTTACCACTACTGGGTTCTCTTTCCAGTCTTGGTTGACTACATTTCTGTCAATATATATATATATATATATATATATATATATATATATATATATATATATATTTCAATTTTAGTCCGGGCACAAGCGTGAAAACCCATCGCCCTTTTTACTGCATTTTTATATATATTTCAATTCTGTCCAGCCTAAATTATTTCGTGACTTTTATACAGCTTTTATAAATATATATATATATATATATATATATATATATTTCAATTCCAGTCCGGGCAACGGTGTGAAAACCCATCGCCTTTTACAGTTTTCGAATATATAATTGTATATATATTTCTTTACTCGTTTTTATTAAATTGTTGTTTTAAATATTCATTTTATATGAATCAACACTGACATATCTGCGGGTGAACTAGATTTATTTAAATCTCGCCAATTCTAGCTTTCAAACAATTCAAAATCGGTACAGACAAAACCGGGAAGCTAGAATAACTGAGATTTACTTAAATCTAGTTATTTTTCTAGTTTCAGTTGAAAAGCAACCTCACGGCCCTTAGATCGCTATCTAGTGGGAACGAGACGCTTCGGTTAGCGCTAGCCAGGATTTACTGATGGGCCTTGGCCATTATAGCGTTTGGATATATTTCTATATAAATTTGAACTGTTCAGGTTTATTGGCTACTCATATGTGAGCCTAGGAATCGTGTGGGAGTCACGATCAAATCGATCAGAATATGATTTCCACGATGGACAAACTCCACTTTACGAATGTACCCTGCCAATTTTTCTATAAAAATATACATACAAAAGACCTTAAAATGGTTATCCGGATTTAAGGTCTCAACATAGTGAAAATATAGTTTGTCGAGTCAGAGTCCCTCTGATGGCTATCATGCCCATGAGGAGACCGACACTTATATATATGTTGTAGTCGAGGATGCTTCGCAGCCCAATAAATCACCATGCAAATGCAAGCCTTAAGGCTAAAAAGATAAAAAAATGGAAGTATCAACAAGCTTCAATTCCTATGTTAGCTTAAGGGTTTGATAAACCAGCTTTCAAAACATCATTTTTAATTCAATCAAAAGAAAAGCTTTTGCAAATCAAATTAAACACTTTTGCCAATCAAACCAAAGAATTTTTCCAAATCAAATCAAACCCTTCGTATATAGGTTCAAACAAAGCAAAGCAGTACTTTCAATCAATCAATCAAATAAAGGCCCAATTTTCAGACAGCATTCACATACGCATTTTAGTTTTAAGGGAAATATTGAAAAGATGTGGTACCGTATTTACACGGGAGTCGTTGGGTGCCTAACACCTTCCCCACACTTAACTAAGCCCCCGAGCTCAAAACTTTGTTTTCAAAGATCAAGTTTCGACAACGTCCAGCAATTGGGCCTCTTTCAAACAAAACTCGGTTGAGTTGGTACAACCATTTCAAATCTACCAACTAGCGACTCTGTAAAACAGACAAATCGTCGACATGATACATGTTGGCCTTTTCCTAAAAAAACCCTTCAAAACCTTTTTTTCACAATAAAAAGAGTGAGGGTAGAGATAACTTAGGAAGAGAGAAAGATCCGGGTTGTGACTCGACCCACAGATTTTTTCCCGACGTCGACAGGTGGCGACTCTGCTGGGGATTGTAGAGGGCTTAGGCCGCTTTCAAATCTTTTTAAACATTTCCCTTCAAAACTATGAATGTGTGAATTCTGTGTCTCCACATTAATGAATGCGTGAATGCTACGTCTGTGCATTGAATGAATGTGAATGATTGCTTTCCTGATTTTTTAGTGTTTCGCACCCATATTAGTGTTTCACACCCATATTAGTGCTTCGCACAAATTGTCATCATATGTATAACGGTGAGGCACGATGTATGTGACTGTATGTTGTATTCCTCTCACAAGGAGGCAAAACCTATCGGTGATAAGTAATGTCTCTGGGGATTGGCTAAGTCTTTGGGGCTCATGAAAATGCACCACCCAGATTCGCTCCCCTCTAGTAGATTGCGATGATCTGGGGACCTTCATACCAAAAAGCCATGCAAGAGTAACCTAAGATAGGTCAGCCTCTGATTAACCAAATCTGACGGGAAGCTTCTTCATGCCTTCCTCTTTTAATTCAATGTCTAGTTTTCAATTCCAGTGTAAATACATCTTGTCATCCTATCATCAAAACAACTGACCTCTGTTTTGTAGGATAAAATTAAAAACCGCATCATGCATCCTTTCCCTACCTATCTTAGGAAATTGACAAGCCTGCATTTTGGTGTAGGTGAAAAATTGGTCCTGTCACTAGATCTAAGTCTAAAAAAGTACTAAGTCCATCCACGGACATGGCTTCAAGTGCTCAAACAGAATCCACCCCTGTCTCTAGGGAGGAGTTTGAAGGACTGAAAAGGCAAATAGCTGAACTAGCTGGTTTTCTAAGAGAACAAAGCAGGGCATTTAAAGGGAAACAAGCCCAAACTCACACAGAACCAGGAGCACCTGGTGGTAGTAGTGGTAGTTAAAATACCGAAAAGGCCGAGACTCAGACTCCTGGACCACAGAATCAGGACACAACCAACAAAACTTTTGAAATCACCACCTTCAGCAAAGAACAGGAAGCTGGTGAAATTCTCAAGAAAGTACAACAAATGGAAGAAACTCTCCGGTCTATCAAAGGAACTGGGGTATTCGACAGTGTTCATTACTTCGACCTCTGTATTTTTCCCAGGGCTCATTATCCTGAAAAATTTAGAACTCCTGATTTCGAGAAATACGATGGATTGGGAGACCCCTATACCCATCTGAAAGTATTCATCGGAGAACTCGAATCCTATGCAGAGGACGAGAAACTTCGAATGTAACTATTCCAAAAAAGTTTGACTAGAAAAGCCAGAGCCTGGTATGCCCGTCTGGACAACTCTAAGATTCACAGCTGGGAAGAGCTAGCCCATGCCTTCCTCAGTTAATACTGCTTCCAATCTTAGTTGGCTCTAGATAGATTCCAAATAACCAAAATCAAGAAAAAGAACATTGAATCATTCAGAGAGTATGCCCAACGATGGAGACGGGTCACAGCATAAGTCACCCCAGCCATGACTGAGTCTGAGATAGTCATAACCTTCATCGACATCCAAGAAGCTCCATATTATGAGAGGGTCCTAGTAGGCATAGGAAAACCATTCTCTGAAATGATCAAGCACGGTGAAATGGCAGAAATGGGGCTCAAGTCCGGGAAGATAAAAGATCTGACCGCCCTCAAAGCTGTTGCTGAAAATATCTAGTCCGAAAATTATGGGAGTAATCCCCGGAGAGTACACAAAAAGAAAGATGAAGAAGTGTCCTTAGTATTACAAGGACAAAATCCAAGGGGCGAGGCAAACAGTATGCCCATTCAAAAGAGGAACAATACCCCTTTCCAAGCTGCAGCACAACCTTCAAACCCTCCATTCCAGAAAAATATGGAGGTCAGGCGTAGAAGAACTTTCACCCCTCTAAGGGATTCACTCGAGAATGTATTCAAACTTCTAACAACTTAGAAGAAGATTGTACAACTCCTTCCACCAACCAACACTGGTGGACGGATCTTTGACCCAAGCAAGAAATATGATTATCATTTTGGATCTCCAGGCCATGACACACAAGACTGTTGGTCTCTCAAGCAAAAGATCCAAGACTTAATTGACAACGGAGAGATTGTGGTAACAAAACCAGAACAACCACACGTCCAAGACAATCCTCTCCCACAACATAAAGATGAGAATGTCAATATGATTAGCTCCACAAATGGAGAAGGATCCAAGTACCTCCATTATATGGGAGAATCAAATCCATCCAGTAACAACACCCCAAACAGTTGGGAGGTCTCAAAAAGAATGTTCCTAATAGAGCAGGAAATAAATTCTATCAAGGAACAAATCAAACAATTGGCATAACTGGTCGTCTACCAACATCAGATCACCAGGCAAATGATAAAACAGGCCAATCAATCTAACGTCGATCGTCCTCCCACACTGGAGATCAATCCCAGGAGGGATCATAACCAGTCTCATGAGCATGAGCCTTGGACCGACAAAATGGTTAAAGATGAGAATGTCCACACTGATAAAAAATTCCTATTTCAAAGGAACTTCACCAACCTAAACCAGTCGATGGAAGAAATCCTCCAGATGTTAATCAACGAGGGAATGGTTGCAGACTTGTTACCTTCATTGAACCCTCGGGCCAGAAAATTCAATCCTTATCAAATATGTCAGTACTATTCCAATTCACCCGGCCATGATACCGAGGATTGCTGGGCACTTCGTAACCTGATTCAAGATATGATTGAAAATGGTGACCTGATAAGAGGAAATCAAATTCTTAATCTCCTCGATAATGACACTCTCTGGATCCCCACTGTATGGAACCAGAACACAGTGACTGTCATATCCTGCGATAGGGAGTCGACCCTCACACCCTTACTGTGAAGGTGGCCGCACCTGAGCCTTTAATCTTTCCCTTTAGACCCCAGTATCCAATTATCAGTTTGAAAAGGGTCCCATGGAACTACGAGAACGATGAATGGTCCACCTCAAACAACATTGCCATTGTACCAAAGGATAATCCCTTATACCTGCCTCAACGAGTGATCAAATCAGTCATCAAAGCCAAAGCAAAGGTGGATGATGAGAAAATTGAAGAGTTCCTCAACAAAATGGGACAAAATGAAATCAAGGTGGTTCAAGGCTTGAAAGATGCACCCAAGCAAATGTCCATCCTAGACTTAGTCTTATCCTCAGTGGATCATCGCATCATTCTAGTAAAAGTACTAGAAGAACCCCATCTGCCACATACCGTAGATGCCGAGAAATTATGTCATGTGGTGGAACACATTTTCAACAATAATGAGATATCTTTCACTGATGATGGTATCCCTGCAGACGGAACGGGCCATCATAAGTCCCTGCACATAGCTGTGATGTCTTCCAGGTATGTGATCGGAAGTGTGCTCAAAGATGGAGGATCATCCCTCAACATCTGTCCCTACGATACCTTGGAAATAATGAAGATTAACCCGAACCGGATCAAAACCAGTCATGTGGTCATCCAGGCTTTCGATGAATCTCATCGATAAGCCATGGGAGAGATAGAACTACCCTTGGAGATTGGCCCACACACTTTCTATGTGTCCTTTCAAGTGCTCAACATAGCTACTGGATATAACTTATTGTTGGGCAGGCCCTGGATCCACATGGCAGGGGCAGTGCCATCCACCCTCCATCAACAACTCAAATACATTATCAACGGCAACCTCATCACTGTCGATGCCGAATCAGAATACCCTGTCTGCATACAAGGAGATATGCCAGTAATTAGCCTGGATGCAGGGATTGAGCCTGCAAGTTTTCAAGCCCTGGAGGTTAGTGATACGCAGTATATACCTATCGGGGCACCGGCTCTGAAGCCTAAGGTCTCCACCGAAGTAATGACAGTTGGCCAGGAAATGGTATCTTTAGGTTTCCAACCTGGAGAAGGGTTAGGAAAGAATCAGTAAGGTATCAAGAGCCCGATACAAATCCCGAGTCAGACTGGGATAGCCGAATTGGGATTTTCATCCAAGGCAAATTACAGGAACCCACACAAGCATCCTAAGGCGCATGCTTCCACCATATTGCTGCCAAACCTCACTAATACCGGATGGGTAAAACCAATGAGGAAGATCCCTACTGTGGTATCAGCCATGTTATTTCCTTCAATCATACCTGTCGAGGAAAGTAAAGCCCTCAAGCATAAGGCAGATAGCGAAAAGGGAAAAGAAAAGATCATGTACGAAGGACGAGACCCATTAGCTAACATGTGGGTCATCATAAACTACGAGGGTATGAATGATGAGATCCCAGACAGCGAAGACGAGGATCATATTCAAATTCCTCGCCTCAAGATGGAAAAAGGGGGCAGTTCAACGAAAAACCCCGACCCTACTATAAAGGATGTCTCAGTCGTCATCCAAGACGAGACAGATAATCATAAATCCCTGATCCTCCCGGTTCATGAGGATCTAACCTTGGATAACTGCAACAGTGTCCCTTGCCTCGGTCTAAAAGGGTAAAGGGGCAGAGAGAGTCAATCTGCCCTTTAATCATGCTTTCATTTACTGCTTACTTTTAATTGCACAGCTATAGCAGCAACTTTGTCGTGCTTTGCAGAATGCTATGTATATTTAAGCAGTTGTATATATCTAAGATGAAAGCCTTTTTGTTTTCAGGACTCAAGCGTTGGATGTGTTTGTCTCTGCTGATGAGATGCCAACCTGTCAAAGTGACTATGACTTTGATGTAGAACTAAACTTCGACTTAATGGATATTGATCAAGAGGAGGAAGATGACTATGAGGTGCCCGAGGAGATCAAAGAATGGGTCGAATATAAACCCAAACCAAACCTCGACCAAACCACCACTATCAATATAGGAAGCTCCAAAAACATCAAAGAAATCCAGATAGGTTTAGACGTCACACCAGATCAAAAGGCCGACCACATCGAACTCCTAACACAGTTCCACGATGTATTTGCATGGTCACATGAAGACATGATTGGCGTCTCTACTGACATAGTCATCCATCAAATGCCCATCAAAGACGGGTTCAAGCCAGTCAAACAAAAGCTCAGGCGATTAAAACCTGAATGGAGTCTAAAAGTCAAAGAAGAAGTTGTTAAACAATTCAAAGCCGGGATTATCATGGTATCAACCTACCCAGAGTGGCTTTCAAACATAGTTCCCGTGCCTAAGCCCGGAGGAAAGGTACGAGTATGTATAGATTACAGGGACTTGAACAAGACCTGCCTTAAGGACAATTTCCTGGTACCTTTCATCCACATCCTGATTGACAATACTGCGCAGTATTGCATTTATTCCTTCGTAGATTACTTTACTGGTTACCATCAAATCATGGTTGCTAAAGAGGACCAAGAGAAAATAGCTTTCATCACTCCTTCGGGAATGTTCTGCTAGAAACGACTATCCTTCGGCCTCATCAATGTCGGAGCCACGTATCAGCGAGCCATGACGGCCCTGTTTCATGACATGATGCACAAAGAGATAGAAGTTTATGTGGATGAAATCATTATTAAATCCTAGAGGGAGGATGATCACATCGACCATCTCAGGAAGCTATTCAACAGGTTGCGCAAGTAAAACCTCAAGCTGAATCCCGCCAAATATGATTTTGGCGTCCAAGCAGGTAAGCTGCTAGGATTCCTGGTGAGTAATCGAGGCATCGAACTAGACCCTGCCAAGATCAAAGCCATCACTGAGATGCCAGTACCTCGAACAGAGAAGGAGATACGTGGGTTTCTAAGATGGATCAACTTCATAAGCCGATTCATTTCCTAGCACACAGCAACCTGTGAGCCCATATTCAAGTTACTAAGGAAGAATTCCTCCACCAAATGGAATGAGGATTGTCAACAAGCCTTCCTTGCCATCAAGAAGCAGCTAATCAAAGCACCAGTATTGATACCTCCGAGGGATGGAGTTCCCTTGTTCATGTACCTGTCCGTCAATGCCAATGTAATGGGCTACATGCTAGGACAGAAAGATGATAGTAGCAAAGAAAGAGCCATCTACTACATCAGCAATGGTAAGCAGAAATACACCCTGATCGAGAAAATATGTTGTACATTAGCATGGGCCGCCATGAGGTTACAGCATTACCTTCATTGTGATGCCACCAGAATAGGTCTAATCCAACCAACCCATTCTGGGTCGCCAAATATATGGTACAGAATCCAAATACAAACCTTTATATCACACGGTCGTGCAAAATACGACCACACAGCTGTGAGTGTCAATACAAATATGTAGAAAATATAAACATTCAAACTAAGTCCTCATTACAATTATTATCACACTATTTTATAAAAATAGTGAGGACAACTACTGCTCTAACTCGGACCATCACTCTGTCCTCTGACTAGTCCCTGCGACATTCTCATTTCCTGAAGAGGACAATAGATGAAAAGGGTGAGCTCAACTAGCCCAGTAAAGAATATTATGACTAAGATAATAAAGAACAATTTATCGTTAGTCTTCAACAAATCAGATAAAATATTATGGACAACAAGTTTTAGATCAACAACTGCAGCTGAAGTAACAATGCATCAGAAGAGTTAAGTAGAAAATGATGTCTACTATCTTCTATGATTTAAAAATCCATAATAAATATTTTATCCCTGCAATATCAATCAATATATGTCTTGAATCAAATATTCATCTTTGCACTACAAGCCAAAGATATTCATTTGCATCACCAGTTGGTCATGTTCATCGCAACACCTGTTATCATTGCACTACGGGCCAAAGATATTCATCAGGTAATCATTCATCTTTGCACTACAGGTCAAAGATATTCATCAAATAATCATCCATCTTTGCACTACAGGCCAACGATATTCATTTGTATCACCATTTAGGACTGAAGATGGTGAAAAATATTTTAAAGAACGAATCCAGTGAGATAAAGAACAAAAATTTAGGATTCGTAGTTTAGTTTATCCAAGTTCAAAAATACTCCATAATAATCGATTGTGGAGCAAAATTCAAGAATTAAGTTCAAAACTTGGATTCAATCAAAGATAGGACCCATAATAGCCAACTTGGACAAATAGAAGAAAATTTAATTTTTTTCGTAAATAGTACCGTATTCGTGAATAGTGTCGTATACGTGAATAGTGTCGTATACGTGAATAGTAACCCCGACAAAAAAGGTAAAAATTTCATAATAAAATTCATACCAATATTTCGATGACATGATATTGAAAGCAATAACATCATTTACAGAAAAAAATAACATCCCTTACCTCAAAAGAATAGTACTTCTGGCTGGAATATCGGATATAATACTGAAGGAAACTTGTACTGTATAGAAACACTCGAAGTATTTAAATACTCACAAGAATACGCTCGATATTATAGAGAGAGAAACTTCTGATTCTGGTGTGATTTTCAAATTCTAACCTAAGCACCCTATTTATAGGAAAATGCTTAGAACGCCAAAGCAGAAAATTTAATAAATTAATAATATAAATTTTTCTACGCATCAACTCTTGGAATCTTCAATTTTCAGCATTCTACACACAAGTGGGGCCCACATTCTAGAAAAACATGTTTTAAATATTTTTTGCAACAAAATCAATTCAGATCCAATTTCTGAAACTTCAACAATTCATAATAAATAGCCCTTTTATCAGAAAAATACGAATCTTATGTCCATCCCATAGGAAATTTAATTCTCTACAACTTTGTAGAAGAAAGTTTTTTCAAATCCCAAACAGAAAATGACCGAAATCTACATACGGATGATTTTTCACACCTCCATTCCAACAAAATACTGATAAAAAATATCAGCACTAATTCCTTCATTTATATCCACATTAAATAAATATCTCCTTATTATTTTTTATCAATAATTAATTATTCACAAATAATATTACAGAACCACAATATTGACAACCAGGTCGTTCCCAAGAAAGAGGGGGCCTTCCGATAAGGATTTTTCCTTACTGGCGCGCAATTAAATAACTCCTCATAGACAGAACTTCCTTAGACATTGCCAATAATGCTATCTAATAATATTATTCAAATAATATGAATTATTGATCTGATAATGTAAAATACTATGTAGTAAAAATTATTAAAACAACAATAATATAAAATACTGTGCAATACCGTGTGCTACTATGCAACAACGCGTATTACTTTACTTTAACCACCGGGTATTTTAATAGTGTTAACGGTAACAACTACGCCATCGTACGAATATTCCCCGACAAATGGTTGCGCCGTTATTTCTTCATCCGACTGTTTTCCGTTATGGGGCCCACAAATGGCTGCGCCGTCGTACGAATATTCCCCGGCAGCAAGAATATTCCACGACCAAACAAATATTTCCCGACAACAATGAATATTTTATAACCACTTGCTTATTTTGAAATATTTGCGCATTTTACCCATAACTTATCACATTAATCAAATCAACCCCTTACTATTTCAAAATAATATATAGAGAAAATTCAATTTTTTATTCATCTTACATTCATAGGCACACGACCTACCTCATATCCCGCATGGATCCACTCAAATATGTATTCAACAAACCAATGTTGAACTGTCGACTATCTAAATGGCAGTTGATCCTACAGCAGTTCGACATTGTCTACGTGACTTAGAAGTCAATCAAGGGAAAGGCATTACAGATCAATTAGCTGAAGCACCTTCAGGAGGGTTCGAGCCCCTGGAGACTTATTTCCCAGATGATGGAATCATGACAATTCAACAACTCCAACAAGAGAATACAGTCCAACCATGAAAAATGTATTTCGACGGAGCAGTAAACATGGAAGGTGCCGGAGCTGGGGCAGTCTTTATCTCTGGTACAGGAGAACAATATCCTGTGGTTATCGAACTTCAATTTGGCAACACCAACAACACGGCCGAGTATGAAGGCTGTATAATGGGGTTGAAACTAGCTCAATCCATGGGTATCAAAAACCTACTGGTCTTTGGAGACATTGAGTTGGTCATCAGACAAACCATCGGGGCATATCACACCAAAGAGCTGCATTTGTTGTCCTATCATCGGCAGGTCGTCAAAATATCTATGGAGTTTGAAGACATAACCTTCATCCATATTCCTCGGGGTAGGAATGACTTCGCTGATGCATTGGCAACCTTGACGTCCTTAATTCGCATATCCAATAGGAGTGGGATAGCCTGCATCAAATTCACAGTTCAGAAAGCCCCAACATACGAGAATTACATTGGAGAAGTATCAGATGAAATACTTCCTGTCAAGCAGCCTTGGTATCAAGACATCAAGGAATATCTCTGAGATGGATATACACCCGCTGGGCTAAGCCAATTTGTGCGAAAGCTGATTCACAAGATAGCTATGAAGTTCTATCTAAGCGGAGATACACTCTACAAAAGAGATGCTGGAATAGGCTTGTTAAGATGCCTTAATAAAGATCAAGCCCAGAGACTGATGGATGAAGTCCACGGTGGAGTTTGTGGTCCACACATGAGCGGTTATCTGCTGGCCAAGAAGATATTAAGAACTCGGCATTATTAGATCTCTCTCAAAGCTGACTGCGACAATCACATCAGGAGATGCTTTCAATGCTAAGTACATGGAAATGCCATACACGCTCCTCCGAATGAGCTACATAACATGAGTTTACCATGGCCTTTCTCCATCTGGGGAATGGACGTGATTGGTCCAGTAGAACCAAAAGCCATCAAGGGTCATCGATTCATCCTCACCATGATCGATTACTTCACCAAATGAGTTGAAGCAGCCTCTTTTCCCAAAGTCATCAAAGAGGTCGTAATTGGTTTCGTCAAAAACAATGCCGCCTGTCAGTATGGACAACCGGAGGTGATCATATCAGATAACACCAAGAACTTGAACAATTAGATGATGATAGAACTGTGTAGTAAGTTCCACATCAAGCATCTCAATTCCGTCATTTATCGGCCCAAGATGAATGGTGCTGTCAAAGCGGCCAACAAGAACATCAAAAAGATCATGCAGAAAATGTCCACCAATCACAAAGAATGTCCTGACTTGCTGCCTCTCACCCTGTTAGTATACAGGACATCAATGCGCACCTCTACTGGGGCTACCCCCTATTGATTGGTCTATGGCATAGAAGCAGTCCTCCCCATAGAAGTAGAGATGGAGTCCTTGCGAGTGTTAATCGACGCTCAGATGGACGAAGATCAATAGTTGCAAGACCGATATCACCAACTGTCCCTGATAGATGAAAAGAGGGCTACAACCATTTTCCACGGGCAGTTATATCAGCAAATGATTGCTCGATCCTGCAACAAGAAGGTTCGAATACAGTAATTCAAAGAAAATGACTTGGTGCTGAAGAAAATCCTGGCCAATCAAGATGAAGCCAAAGGAAAGTTCACCCCAAATTGGAAAGGCCCTTTCATTGTCAAAGAGGTGTTGACGGGAGAAGCTATTAGATTACAAGAAATGGACGAGAACGAATTTCCCCAACTCATCAATTCAAACACCGTGAAAAGGTACTATGTCTGAAGCACATGCATACCCGCATCCGGGTCCTACGAATCAAATCAGGTTCGGTTTTTCACTAGAAAGCCGGAACTACGAATGACCTGATCTCCCTCAACCCGGAAGTACGTAGGCAGCCATTTTTGGTGCGGTCAAAACAAAATAAAAATTAAAACTCACCAAACCAAAATCAAAACCCAAAAAAAATACTTTTCAAACCTCTCTCACACAAAAGCCTGAACTACGAATGACCTGATCTCCCTTAACCCGAGAGTACGTAGGCAGCCATTTTGGTGTGGTAAAAACAAAATAAAAATTCAAAACTCATCAAACCAAAATCAAAACCCAAGACAAATACTTTTCAAACCTCTCTCACACAAAAACCAGAACTACGAATGACCTGATCTCCCTCAACCCGAGAGTACGTAGGCAGCCATTTACGGCGTGGTTTGACCTTCAAGAAAAAATAAAAAACCAATAAAAAAACTAATTTCAAGACACCAAAATCCTATAAAACCTAATAGCTATCAAGTTGCCATGATCTAAAGGCCCATCTGAGATATTCTCTAACATCTCAACTGTCAGTCTATCAAGGAGAAGCTCAGGATACATCAACAATAGCGAGTCATGAAAGAAGTGGTAATCACTCAGCAATGACCATACATCTCCAAACAGGGAAGTGAATCAAAAATATATTTCTCTGATATATAAAACTGTTTGATATATACATAATGCCCTGTACATGACAAAGATGGTTGATCTAGTCTGTGCAGGAAAAATAAAGCTAGTCTATGGACCCAAGGATAAGCGGGCCAGCAATGCCACCATGGAATCTCTCTCTGAAGATGGAGGAGCAGCTGCTAATGCAATACCCTCAGCCTCCATAAGGCTCAAAACCTCCACAGTCATCTGCAGTGTGGCACTGTGGTCGTCAATATATGTACTCATCTCGGTAACCAGGCCGTGGGTATAAGATCGAAGAGCAGTAATGTCAGCAATATGAAAATCACGGGAAGCTATAACCTCATACTTCTCCGTAAAAGCTGCATCTTTAGCAATCAAAGTATCCTAGATCTCAGCAAAGGCTGCATCTCTGGTTGAGCGGATCTCATCCCTCTCCATAATAGCTGCATCTCTAGCAGATCGAAGCTCCTCTCTCTCTATCAAGCCAGTATCCTGAGCGACTCAAAGCGCGTCTCTCTCAGCTAAAGCTATATCTCTGCCAAACAAGGCGGTCAACATCTGCACTATAGCTGAATCTCTCTCAAAGGTCATCCTAAATAGCGAGTCCGCCAAAGCTGGATCTGTCTCTATAGGAAGAGTTGGTGGGTCGCTAACCAAAACAGCTATCAAACCCATGAATAAATCATCCTCGGTAGGAGACTCAGGATCCTCCATAGGCTCATCCTCATCTTAATCTACAATAAAAACTGAAGGAACAAGTGTAGCTGCTGCCATATCTGCCTCCAACCATGCTGAGTACTCTGGAGAACGGTCCGGATGGCTACTGGAGAACTCAACCTTCCCTCTGTGAGTCCAATACTCATATACTCAAACCAAATCGGTAGATGACATAGACGAATTTAACACCCTCTTATCAGCAGACCCCTCAAATCTGTGCAGACTCTGGAACTGATCAAACTGGCTCATAACAGCCAAGGGATGATAAGTAGTCACACCCCTCAATCCCGCTAGGGGCAGGTAATCCATATCAGGTGCATGGGTGATGAAACTATTTGGGGAGGCTAACCTTGAGCAAGGCAAAATCAAGAACGGATGCTCAATATCTGACAAAAATGTAGACCATGTCTCTGCATTGGTACTCCGCCGGCTGAAAGGAGTAGGACATAGCTATATCATAGGAAAAATAATACCTATGATGCCAAAAAGATCCAATCAATCGGATATGGGACATCAGCCATATGGACATTAAGACCGAATTGCCTTTGAAGAACCCCTCCGGGTGGGTAATAAGTGGTTGATCGCAGCGTCTCAGCCAATATCATCGGGATAATGGTACTACCCTGTCTAAGGGCCCGGACAATTTCTACCAATCCCACATCCAGGTGATCCAAGCGCAGTGGCATGTAGACGTATGCCACGATGCACATCAGCAGAATATCTATCCTGGCCAGATGCCACGCCTCTGCTGAAATAATAAAATCCCCAACATGTCGATCGTAGCTATGAAGCTCACCAAAATGATCGATCAAGAGTCAAACGAGATCACACGCCCAGATACGATCTCATCCGCTACTACCCTCTGGCGAAGACCGAACATCCGCAGGAATGGTCTCCGCATATCACTAACAGCAGTGCAGGCGCACGGCAAGTCCATAACCAAACTGGTAAGCCGCTCATACTCCTCCAGAGTCGGAGTCAGCTCATGCTATCCAAATCTAAAGACCTGTCACTCAGGTATCCAGCATGATAAAATGCCATCAACAAATCCATATGGCACCTGAAAATCTATGAGGGCCAACGAATGCCCCAATATCTGGTCAACTGTCCCTCTGGCTGAGAAGGGCAGGCTCTCGTACCACGACCTCAATGATGAAGTCACCTCAGACTGTGGCAAGTGCTCGATACGGCTAATCGCAGATGATGTCATCTGTGTCACCGCACCACAAGACCATCCAGGGGTTAAATCTGAACTCATCTGTTTAAATGCATATATATGATATAATACATACATAATGACAAATATAAATATGATGCGATAGATAAAAAATATCATGAGCATATACAACAAGCTATCTACTACGGGCATCATCCCTGTCTGATAATACAAAGCTAAATGAAAAGTACAGGAAAATAGGGCACCAGCACCCAACTACTAACAATGGTTTATCAAAATGGGGCACAGCCGCCCAAAAGCCAAAATAGTGGCCGACCAAAAGTTATAGCTACAATAGCTATCCAAAAAGATCCAAGATATTTACGCTCAGGTGGTTAACCTGCTCCATGTCCTCGGAGGACACAAAACCGTTGTCATCAGGTATATCTGGGCGGTACAAGGGAGGATCTGCCCCTGCAAAGCTGCTGGAAAATGCACCTGAAGAGGGGCCCACTCCTGAGCTAGACGGGTCAATAGAAGATGCCTCTGACGGATCTTTGCCAAGATGCCTGATAAATAGGTGAGCTCTCTCCAGCTGCTGGGTCAATCATGTGATCTGGTCCAAATGAGTGGGCTCCCTGAGGCAAGCTATCCAGTCTGTCATCATCACAGGCCCTGACACCATGTCTACCATAAATTGGGTAGCCGAGTCTGAGCTCCAATAGTGCGAGGACTCCACCAGCTGCTGAATGCCTCCTGGCTATAAGGACCCTCTGATAAGGTAAAGCCATTTATGCCCTCCATAGGAATCTCTGTCAGTGGCATGATCAACGGCCAATGATGCCAACCAGGAGGAACAATGGAAATGTAGATCTCACCCGTAATACTTCTAATGGCACGCTCTCCTAAATAGAGCTCCTGACCTCCTTCTGTCAAAATTGGGGCTCTACGGGTCGACAAAGCAAACTCTCGACCAGTGGGAAAGCCTCCCTCAAATCTGACGGTCAAAAACTCGGATGTATACAGCACCCAAGAGATCGATCCAGCCGTCAAAAGCTCTAACTGTAGGCGAGCATGAGTAAATCCCTCAGCAACAGGGTCCTCCATCAAAGTGGAGTGATGCCAACGTCGTCCTCAAGGATAGGTCTCCAGACCTAAAGCAGTGGCAGGCCATAGGCAAGGAAGCCACTCAAATACCCAGAACTGACCATGTCAATATCAAAAGTCCTCAGTGATCAAGACTGACAAGTATAAATACTAAAATCAAAAAGATACAAGAAAGATGTACTCACCAACAGAAATGAGTAAACCCTAACCAAGCCTCCGTATAACCCTCTGAAAGCATACGCATGCCCCAGAGTAAATAGGCAAAGGTGTAGGAACCCCAATCAAAGTCACTGGTGTGCTGTCGCAGACAACCAAAAATAAACCTTACTGCGAAAAATAATTATGTAGTAGTGCAAGTAAGAGTCGATCCCACAGAGACTGATTAATCTATTTTTATATACTTTGTATTCCAAAAGAAGGGGTTTTTGAATATTTTTAATTAAAACAAACTAATGTGTAAAATATTGTAACAAATTAAATCAAGAGAACAAACCTTGGGTTAAGTCAACTTTTACCTTAGAAACATACACTGATCATTGACTCAAGCATACACAATTAATATCTTGAATATTCATCGTTAGAATTAATTCCATGTATTTCCTTAATTTTAGTTAGATAGAAACAAGCGATCTAAATAACCCTAACTACTAAACAACTTCAGACAAGCGCTAAAAGTTTAATTTAATAGGAGCTTTAAGAATTAGAAAAACCGATGAAGCTAAACAACACAAGCACAAGCGGTTGTATTTAATTTAGTTGAATATTTTTCCTAAGATATAATAATCTCGTGATCTGCAGTCAATTATTAATCTTAGTTGCTTCGCAAATTAGAGTGACCAAACAATTACGGATTCGATATCTAATTTAGTAGTAGATTTCAATGAATAATAAACTAGTGTGCACTCTAGAATTTAATCAAATCAATCATATAATTTAAGCACAGAAAAATAATCAATACTCAAAATAATAATTGAACAATTAAAATTAAATAGATCTCACAGTGTAATTAATCCAAGGCTTCCGTCTCCTTAATCCAAGAACAAGAGTTTAGCCACACATGGCTATTGAATCACCAAGAAATATAGAGAGAAAAATATATTTTTATTTTATAGATGAGATACTATATGAAAGTATGAGGCCCCTTATTTATAACATTAAAATAGCAGCCTTTTCCTATGCCCTAACTGCTATCTTTACTCCCGAATCCAAGTTGATGAAGGAAATCAGCATTGGTGTTACCGTAGGTACTCCAGCCGCATGATTTTCTTATTTTGTAGTTGCTTCCTTATTTCGCCAGCTGCTAGGACTCCTTTCAATTGACATGCACGTGAGCTGCTTTGTAATTCACATGCTTGGATTCAATTGTAAGCTGCTGATTTCTTTTATTTCGTGAGCTACTCCATTCATAAAATCGTGGCCCACATGTGAAATAGAAGGCTGCCCCATTCATTCCTTCTCCAATTCGTGAGTTGCTAGCAACTTGGATGAGAGCTGCTGATTTTTGTGGGCCCCCTATATCATTCCATGCAAGCAGCATATAAACCGTGGCCCACTAGGAATTTGGCAAGATAAGTATGATTGCATGTTCAGTTCGTGACCCACATGAATTGCTTATATAGATGCTACCGTAAGCCCATTCCTTTGCAAGGCTTTATTAAGTGAGGTGCTCCTTAATATTCTGAACCAAAGGCTGGCTGCTCCTTCGTGGCCTTCTTTTTGTGGGCTGTTACTTCGCAAGCTGCCTGGATTTGTGATGACTTGCTAGCAACTTGGGCTTGAGCTTCCTTGCATGCATGAGCTACCCCTTTCAACTTAAATGCCCAATTAAAATCCATTTGCATGCAATTTATTTCCAAAATTCCATAACCTTACCTAAAATAAAAATATAAGAACAATGAATGTATTTAGGTACAAAATAAATATTAAAGAATAAGTATTAAGGGAATAAAATATAACATATTTCATCCTTATCAAATTCCCCCACACTTATCTTTTGCTCGTCCTCGGGCAAAATAAAAATAAACTATAATACAAAATTCAACTAAACAAATTTTGACAAACTCGAGCCACGAGTTAATATGAACTCCAACATTGACCTTAAAGTTTCAAAATAATAACTTTGGGAAATTTCAAAACAATGTATTATCCAACCCAACTTTACTTACCAATCTTACTTTATTATCAACCCTTTGTGTGTGTGTGTATATCCACCTGTATCAAACTAGTCAGACTACAGAAAAATTTATGAAATCGAAGCCTTAAAGGAGAAAGATAAACTCAACCACTTGTTTTCTCACGAATCTCAGTTAAACCAACAAATAACATCGAAGGATCAAAAGGCTTTTCTTTCTTTCTTATTTTTTTTTCTTTTTTTTTTTATTTATTTGGTAAGTGCATTTTATGCTTCATCTTACCCGCGAGTGCGTTTTACGCTCCCTCTCGCATGTCACGTGTTTATGAGTGAGTGCGTTTTACGCTCCATCTCATCCCACCACATGAATCCTTTCTTTTTTCTTTTAATATTTTTTTTCTTTCAATCTTGCAAAATTTTTGCCTAAATCATTTCCCTTTTCTTAAACAATACCTTATATCAACTTCAAGTGGTGATCAAACAATTGAGAGAGTTCAAAGTTTCTTCCCTAGACATTCAACCAGATAAATTTCTTCCAAGTCAAAACTGGTTCAAACAAATGGATATGTGCTTAATAGTGAAGGGTCTCAAATAAAGTAGTGATCAACAAAGAAAATCAAATTTAGATTACCCAATGTCTATCAGTCCTCCCATAAGTTATTACAAAGAAATCAAGATTTTTATCATTGGTCAAAGATCAAAGTCCACCTTAACCTATTGCTCAAGTGAGACATTCTAACACTACTCCATTTTCGTAGGAAACACGATTGCACTTAGCATGTGCAACAAGCCTTTAAACCCCAAGGTTAGCCCAAGTGGACGAGTTTTGTCTCGTGAGGGTTTGCAGTGAATGTACCCACAAAATTCAAAATAAATATAATAAAAAAAATAAAAAATTTGGAAAACATCTAAATGCTTCCCTGAAAACATCTAAATGCTTCCCCCCACACTTAAAACTTACATTGTCCCTAATGTAAAGTAAAATGCAAAGAAAAGTAGAGAGATACTCCCCTATGGGTTGCCTCCCATGCAGCGCCTTTGTTTATGGTCGTTAGCTCGACTCGATATTGCCTTTGAGTTAATCTGTATAAACCGGATCCTCAAGATCCATATTCTCCACCTTATCTTCTTGGAAACCCTCATGAAAATATTTGAGTCGATGACCATTCACCTTGAACACTTTAGAAGTTGCTAAGCTTTTGATTTCAACTGCTCCATGCGGGAAAACATTAGTAATAACAAAAGGTCCATTCCAAAGAGAACGTAACTTACCTGGAAATAAACGAAGCCGTGATTGGTAGAGAAGAACTTTTTGACCAATTTGAAATTCTTTCCTAGATATCCTTTTGTCATGAAAAGCTTTCGTTTTTTCCTTGTAAATCCGTGCACTTTCATACGCGTCATTACGAATTTCCTCTAACTCTTGTAGTTGCAACTTCCGGTGTTCTCCACTTTCATCCATATTCATATTGAAGTTCTTAATAGCCCAATAAGCCTTATGTTCCAACTCAACGGGTAGGTGACATGGCTTCCCAAACACTAATCTATAAGGTGACATACCAATGGGTGTCTTGAATGCAGTTCGGTAAGCCCATAAAGCATCATTTAAGCGCAGACTCCAATCTTTCCTACTTGGGTTAACCGTCTTTTCAATGATTGCCTTGATTTCTCTGTTTGACACCTCTGCTTGTCCATTGGTCTGCGGGTGATAAGCAGTTGACACCTTATGAGTCACATGGTACTTCCTCAACAATGCTCCCACTGTTCGATTGCAAAAGTGAGTTCCTCGATCACTGATTAGAGCTCTTGGAAAGCCAAACCTAGAAAAAATGTTAGACTGAATAAAATCTGAAACCACTTTAGAATCGTTAGTCCTGGTGGCTTTGGCTTCCACCCATTTCGAAACATAATCAACAGCGAGTAAGATATAAGTACAACCGAAAGAGACAGGAAACGGTCCCATGAAATCGATTCCCCAAACATCAAAAATTTCACAATATAATATGGGGGTTTGCAACATCTCATTTCGTTGGGAAATATTACCTGTCTTTTGACAATTATAGCATGACTTACAAAACAGATATGAATCTTTGAAAAGAGATGGCCAAAAGAAACCACATTCTAATACTTTCCTTGCTGTTCTCTTGGTTCCAAAGTGACCTCCACAAGCATAAGTATGACAAAAAGTAAGAATCGACGCAATTTCACCTTCAGGGATGCATCTTCGTATCACTTGGTCGGCACAGTGCTTCCATAAGTAAGGATCATCCCATACATAGTGCTTGGCATCACTTTTGATTTTATCTTTTTGAGCTTTAGACAAACTAGAAGGTAAGATGTTAGTAGCCAAATAATTCACAATATTTGCATACCATGGCATGGTTGTGCTTGCAGAAAATAATTGTGCATCGGGAAACTCTTCTTTCAGTTGAAGTTCATCATGCACATTCACTAAGCGACTCAAGTGATCCGCAACACTATTTTCCGCTCCCTTTTTGTCCTTAATTTCCAAGTCAAATTCACTCAAGAGAAGTATCCATCTTATCAATCTTGGTTTTGCCTCTTTCTTTGTCATTAAGTAACGAAGAGCTGCATGATCAGAATATACAATGACTTTAGTACCAAGCAAATAAGATCGAAATTTTTCTAAAGCAAAAACAACAGCTAAAAGCTCTTTTTCTGTAGTAGAGTAGTTTCGTTGGGCATTATTCAAAGTTCTCGACGCATAATAAATGGCATGTGATGCTCTTCTGATTCTTTGGCCCAAAACAGCGCCTACGGCGTAGTCACTTGCATCGCACATTATCTCAAAAGGCATGGTCCAATCAGGTTGTTGAATAACTGGAGTGGATGTCAGTGATTCCTTCAATTTATCAAACGCCTTGCGACATTTCTCATCAAATTCAAACTCGGCATCCTTTTGTAGTAGATTGCATAGGGGTGATGCTATTTGGGAAAAGTCCTTGATAAATCTCCTATAAAAACCTGCATGTCCAAGAAAAGAACGAACTTCCCGAACACTAGTGGGATATGAAAGAGATTGTATAATGTTAACTTTAGCTTTATCTACTTCAATTCCTTTAGATGAAACAACATGACCCAAAACTATACCTTGTTCAACCATAAAATGACATTTTTCAGAGTTTAAGACAAGGTTAGTTTCTATGCATCTTTGAAGAATAAGAGTAAGGTTTTGCAAACATTTATCAAATGAGTCTCCATAAACTGTAAAATCATCCATAAAAACTTCCATGATATGCTCAATGTAATCTGAAAATATGCTAACCATACACCTCTGAAAAGTGGCCGGAGCGTTGCAAAGTCCGAAGGCCATGCGGCGATATGCGAAGGTACCAAACGGGCATGTGAAAGTAGTCTTCTCTTGGTCTTCTGGGGCAATTGCAATTTGGAAGTAACCTGAATAACCATCAAGAAAACAATAATAAGAATGACCAGCTAATCGTTCAAGCATTTGATCAATAAAAGGTAATGGAAAATGGTCCTTGCGGGTTACAGCATTCAATTTTCTATAATCTATACAAACCCGCCACCCATTTTGAACTCGGGTGGGAACCAACTCGTCATTTTGATTTTTCACCACAGTTATTCCAGTCTTCTTAGGAACCACTTGAACTGGGCTAACCCAACTGCTATCTGAAATAGGGTAGATCACTCCGACATCAAGAAGTTTGAGAATTTCTTTCTTCACGACATCCATCATAGGAGGGTTCAATCTCCTTTGTGGTTGACGGGAAGGTTTCACTTCATCCTCCAGCAAGATCCGATGCATGCATGTGGAAGGGCTTATTCCTTTAATATCAGCTATCGTCCATCCAATGGCCTTCTTATGCTCCTTTAGAACATGCATGAGTTTCTCTTCTTGTGATGCACCAAGTGTATTGGATATAATCACTGGTAATGTTTTTCCCTCTCCAAGGAATACATATTTGAGATGACTAGGAAGATCTTTCAAATCGGGAACTGGTGCCTGCACAACAGAGGGTAAAGACCTTTCATTAGAAATCGGCAATTCAACGTAACAGATGTTACCTGATTTTGGAATGTCATCCAAAGCTGTTATAGTTGATTGCAACTCGGTGCTCAAGGTCAAAGTCGCACTTCCTTCATCAATGTCTTTACTAAGTGCAATTTCCAATTCATCCTTCCCATTGAGTTCAAAGATTTCCTGTGCTAAAGAGTCAATCACATCAACCGAATAAACATAATTATCATCAGTGGGATAACGCATGGCATCATAAATATTGAACTTAACAATTTCGCCATCAAATTCCATTGAAAGTGTACCACTATGAACATCTATTTTAGTCTTTGATGTCTTTAAAAATGGTCTTCCTAGCAAAATAGGAGCATTTTGGTCACCGTTTTCCATATCAAGCACATAAAAATCAGTAGGAAAGATCAAATTATTGACTCGCACAAGAACATCCTCAATTACACCTTTGGGATAAACATTAGATCTGTCAGCTAGCTGTATTACAATACCAGTTTTATTCAAAGGTTCAAGTGATAGATTAGTATATATAGAATATGGCATAACATTTATCGAGGCTCCTAAGTCTAACATGGCTTTTTCAATTTTAGCGCTACCTATCGTGCACGGAATAGTGAACATACCCGGATCTGGGCACTTAGTAGGTAGCTTTCTTTGAATGACTGCGGAAACATTTTCTCCTACCTTCACCTTTTCATATTTTTTCATTTCCTGTTTCCTCTTATGTGTACATAATTCTTTCAAAAATTTAGCATAACGAGGTACTTGTTTAATAGCATCTAACAATGGAATATTTACCTCGCATTTACGAAAAGTTTCATACAAATCTGAATTTTTTTCGTATTTTCTATTTTCTGTTAAAGCAAGAGGGAAAGGAGGTACCGATTTATATTCAGAGAGAGGAGGAAATTTACGCTTAGGTTCATCCTTGTCATTCAGAACACTGCTGTCTGCTTCGTCTTTTTTCTTACCTGCCTTGTTTTGATCTTGTGGTGTAGGCATTGTCTTTTCTGGAACTTCTATCTCCTTACCATTTCTCAAAGTGATTGCACTTGCATTTTCTTTTGGGTTCACCACTGTTTGGGAGGGTAATTTTCCTGAACTTTGTGCCTCCAATCGACTAATCGCGGTCGCCATTTGTCCCACTTGCGTACCCAAAGTCTGAATACTTGCCCTTGTTTCCTGTTGAAAATTTAAAGTGTTAGTGGCAAGTGTTTTAACAATATCTTCTAAAGACATACTAGGGTTAGAAGTTTGGCCCTGTTGTTGTCTGTTGGGATACGATGGTTTGTACTGCTGATGATTTGGAAAATTTTGAGGTGCTGGTTGACTTGCTTGTGGGTTCCCGTAGCTAAAGTTAGGATGATCCCTCCATCCAGGATTATATGTATTTGAAAAAGGATCATATTTCCTTTGTGGTTGCCCAGGAAATCCTCCTGCTGCATTTGCCTGCTCAACGGATTCTTCTTGAAGAGTTGGGCATGCACCTGTCGGATGTCCTACTACCGCACAAATCCCGCAAGCTTTTACCTGATGTATGTTACCTGCACCCATTTGACGAACAAGAGAAGTTAAACTTGCAAGTTGTTGTTCAATAGCAGAAATTTGTACCTCATTAGCATTCCTAGATGCAGAATCAAGTCTAGTGCCAAATTGTTGAGAGTTGGCTGCCATATTTGCAATTAGATTTCTTGCAGCCTCGGGAGTCTTATCCACCAACGCTCCGCCACTAGCAGCGTCAATCATGCTTCTCTCGGTACAATTGAGACCTTCATAAAAATACTGGATGAGAAGCTGATCACTGATTTGGTGATGAGGGCAACTAGCACATAATCTCTTGAAACGTTCCCAATACTCATGTAGGGATTCTCCGTTGTTCTGCCTCACACCACAAATTGACTTTCGAATATTGGCTGCCCTTGAAGCTGGAAAATATTTCTCTAGAAATAATCTTTTAATCTCTTCCCATGTGGTGATACTTCCGGAGGGTAGATAGTAAAGCCAATCCTTAGCTGAATCTTTCAGAGAAAATGGGAAGGCTCTTAGCTTGATCTGTTCTTCGGTTACTCCGGTAGGTTTCATACTCGTGCATACCACATGGAATTCCTTCAAGTGTTTATGGGGATCTTCACCTGCCAAACCATGAAAAGAAGGTAGAAGATGTATTAATCCAGATTTCAATTCAAAGTGAGTATTAGTATCAAGATTAGGAAAAGTTATGCATAAGGGTTGTTGGTTCAAATCAGGAGCCGAAAGCTCTTTCAGTGTTCGATTTGCTGCCATGGCTTCCAGTTCTGCACGATTTTCCCGAGCTTCCTTCCTTAATCTGCGGCAAGTTCTCTCTATCTCTGGATCAAACTTTAAATCACCTTGATTAGTAGATCGAGTTTCAGGCATAAACAATCAAGGAAATTCAAATTACCTATAAAAAAAAAATTAAAAATAAAATAAGAATTACAAAAAAAATAAAAATATAATAAACTAAAATCAGTCCCCGGCAACGGCGCCAAAATTTGGTGTGCTGTCGCAGACAACCAAAAATAAACCTTACTGCGAAAAATAATTATGTAGTAGTGCAAGTAAGAGTCGATCCCACAGAGACTGATTAATCTATTTTTATATACTTTGTATTCCAAAAGAAGGGGTTTTTGAATATTTTTAATTAAAACAAACTAATGTGTAAAATATTGTAACAAATTAAATCAAGAGAACAAACCTTGGGTTAAGTCAACTTTTACCTTAGAAACATACACTGATCATTGACTCAAGCATACACAATTAATATCTTGAATATTCATCGTTAGAATTAATTCCATGTATTTCCTTAATTTTAGTTAGATAGAAACAAGCGATCTAAATAACCCTAACTACTAAACAACTTCAGACAAGCGCTAAAAGTTTAATTTAATAGGAGCTTTAAGAATTAGAAAAACCGATGAAGCTAAACAACACAAGCACAAGCGGTTGTATTTAATTTAGTTGAATATTTTTCCTAAGATATAATAATCTCGTGATCTGCAGTCAATTATTAATCTTAGTTGCTTCGCAAATTAGAGTGACCAAACAATTACGGATTCGATATCTAATTTAGTAGTAGATTTCAATGAATAATAAACTAGTGTGCACTCTAGAATTTAATCAAATCAATCATATAATTTAAGCACAGAAAAATAATCAATACTCAAAATAATAATTGAACAATTAAAATTAAATAGATCTCACAGTGTAATTAATCCAAGGCTTCCGTCTCCTTAATCCAAGAACAAGAGTTTAGCCACACATGGCTATTGAATCACCAAGAAATATAGAGAGAAAAATATATTTTTATTTTATAGATGAGATACTATATGAAAGTATGAGGCCCCTTATTTATAACATTAAAATAGCAGCCTTTTCCTATGCCCTAACTGCTATCTTTACTCCCGAATCCAAGTTGATGAAGGAAATCAGCATTGGTGTTACCGTAGGTACTCCAGCCGCATGATTTTCTTATTTTGTAGTTGCTTCCTTATTTCGCCAGCTGCTAGGACTCCTTTCAATTGACATGCACGTGAGCTGCTTTGTAATTCACATGCTTGGATTCAATTGTAAGCTGCTGATTTCTTTTATTTCGTGAGCTACTCCATTCATAAAATCGTGGCCCACATGTGAAATAGAAGGCTGCCCCATTCATTCCTTCTCCAATTCGTGAGTTGCTAGCAACTTGGATGAGAGCTGCTGATTTTTGTGGGCCCCCTATATCATTCCATGCAAGCAGCATATAAACCGTGGCCCACTAGGAATTTGGCAAGATAAGTATGATTGCATGTTCAGTTCGTGACCCACATGAATTGCTTATATAGATGCTACCGTAAGCCCATTCCTTTGCAAGGCTTTATTAAGTGAGGTGCTCCTTAATATTCTGAACCAAAGGCTGGCTGCTCCTTCGTGGCCTTCTTTTTGTGGGCTGTTACTTCGCAAGCTGCCTGGATTTGTGATGACTTGCTAGCAACTTGGGCTTGAGCTTCCTTGCATGCATGAGCTACCCCTTTCAACTTAAATGCCCAATTAAAATCCATTTGCATGCAATTTATTTCCAAAATTCCATAACCTTACCTAAAATAAAAATATAAGAACAATGAATGTATTTAGGTACAAAATAAATATTAAAGAATAAGTATTAAGGGAATAAAATATAACATATTTCATCCTTATCAGTCACTGAGGCACTCTACATGCCGGGTAGTGCTAATTAGGGCAAAGGACACAGTAGATAAGTTGTCCATCACGAAACAACCCCTGATGATCACTAAAAATAATCGCCTCAGAATGCGATCTCTAACCCTCCGATCATCAAGTGGAGGCTCCAACAAAGCCCCATTCTGGGCATCTATACTCAAGGGACCAGATCGGACCGTCCGACCCTTAAGCACCATTGCAGGAACTCCTAGCAGGGACCGAACAGCAGTGGGCGTAACGTCAGCCACGACAGGCACTGGCTCGCCCTCAAACTCAATGCAGGTGATGAACCTCCAATCCATAGGGGTCACCATCACCTCACAGTCCAGCCAATAAAGGGACTGATTCTGGTGGAACCAGCACTCAGATAAAGCCCTCATATACCCCTAGGGGCAACGGCGGGGAAGAATGGATAAGAAAGCCTAAAACCCCCAGACATCAATGATATTCCTGTAATCCTCGTGCAAAGTATGATACAGGGAGTGCACATTAAACCAAATCCCTCGAGGCTGCGTAAAGCCGGGAACCTGCATCAAAAACTAACCCATGTCAAAAAACCTATGCCCCGAGAATGGTAAAAGAAAGAAAGAGAATCCAGGAAGAGAAAAACTTCAAGTCACCTCATTGGCGTGAAGAAACCTCGATGGATGGCGACTCAAGTCGCCCAGCAGCTCCTGGGTAGGCAAAACAATGCCTGAAACCTCTGCACGTGGAGCCTGAGCTAAAGCTGGAGCAGCAAAAGCAGCCTGCTCATCATCAATATTAATCGGCAGTTCATCCTGAGCTGGACAAATCACCGACTCTGCCAATCTGTGTGGCGGTCTAGCCAGACGTGGCTGAGGAATAATAGAAGCCCTCCTACGTCTGACCCTTAAAACGACTCTGCTGGCACTGCCCGGTCTATCACGGTCCATCACCTATATAATGTCTCTAAATCACCTCAGAAAGGGTGTGGTAAGCCTAAAACGTATGGCTTATTATTTTAAATCAGTACTCTATGCATCTCTACGTCTTAAAACATGCATGGGTCAGTCAAAAATCCCCAGTAGAGTCAAAATTACATGTTTATTAAATACTCGGGTTTTGAAAAAATTTCGCCAGAGTCTCCTTTGTAAAATGAACTGTCTGCATGCACAAAGGCATGACTACGTGGCCATTCAGTAGCACACCTTCTCAAAAATAAGAACAGTTCATATTTATGAAATAAAATCAAAAGTAAACTCACATGGTAGCCCAAATTACCATGGGCATTTTTAGTTGAAAATCTAGGCTCAATAGGCCTTAAGAAGGATGAGTAAACTGATCAAAAAGAGCAAAAATTGACTGTCTTAGAATCTGAATTTTCTTACATCCAAACGTGCATTACAGTAAGATATGCATACATATGTAGTCAGAAAACTATTAACAGGTCATATAGGTATACATTTTTTGCGTCTAAAAGCCCCCTACGTGGTTCACATGCTTTCAACGGTCAAAACTGGTAAAAAAAGGACGTAGAACGTTACCTGCGATGCGCTGAACGCGTAAGAACTGACAAAATCAGAAAAAAGCTGCCCAAGCTCCGAGATCTGAAAAAGAAGATCGAAATCCGTTTGAAACTCAAAATGAAAATGTTTCAAATTAGCTCCCGCTGCCCAATCTAGTTCCGCTGTTGGTTCAGCCCCAGCGAAGTATGGGGTACAGACCGAATCCAGTTCAGCCATTGGCTTAGCCCCAGTGAAGTATCGGGTACAGACTGAATCCAGTTCAGCCGTTGGTTAAACCCCAGCGAATTATCGGGTACAGACCAAATCCAGTTCAGTCGTTGGCTTAACCCCAGAGAAGTATCGAGTACAAACCGAATCCAGTTCAGCCGTTGGCTCAACCCCAGCGAAGTATTGGGTATAGACCGAATCCAGTTCAGCCGTTGGTTCAATTCCAGCGAAGATTTGGGTACAGACCGAATCCAATTCAGCCGTGGGTTCAATCCTAGCGAAGTTTCGGGTACAGACCGAATCTAGTTCAGCAGTTGGCTCAACCCCAGGGGAGTTTCGGGTACAGACCGAGTTCAATTTAGCCGTTGGTTTAGCCCCAGCGAAGTATCGGGTACAGACCAAATCCAGTTCAGCCGTTGGTTCAATCCCAACAAAGTATCAGGTACAGACCGAATCCAATTCAGCCGTTGGTTCAGCCCCAGCGAATTATCGGGTACAGACCGAATCCAGTTCAGCTGTTGGTTTAGCCCCAGCGAAGTATCGAGTACAAACAGAATCCAGTTCAGCCGTGGGTTCAGCTCCAGCGAAGTATCGAATACAGACCGAATCCAGTTTAGCCGTTGGCTCAACCCCAGTGAAGTTTTGGGTACAGATTGAGTTCAATTCAGCAGTTGGTTCAGCCCCATCGAAGTATCGGGTACAGACCGGGTTTAATTTAGCAGTTGGTTCAACCCCAGCGAAGTTTTGGGTACAGACCGAGTTCAATTTAGCCGTTGGTTCAGCCCTAGTGAAGTTTTGGGTACAGACCGAGTCCAGTTCAGTGGTTGGTTCAACCCCAACAAAATTTCGGGTACAGACCGAGTCCAGTTCAGTCGTTGGTTCAATCCCAGCGAAGTTTCGGGTACAGATCGGGTTTAGTTCAGCCGTTGGTTCAACCCCAGTGAAGTTTCGAGTACCAACCGGATCCAGTTCACCAGTTGGTTCAGCCCCAGCAACGTTTTAGCCGTTGGAGCGTGAAGCATCGGAAGTGATCCAATGACAAAAGCCATATAATAGTCCATCCCCGATGATGGAATCTGTTATACACATCCTCAAAATGAGCACCAAGAAGAATTGGTGATTCAACCGCCTATTGCAAAATAACGGCGTAAACTCTCATCAGGATGGATATTGGAAGCATTCATTAAGGAGACTCGATAATCGAGAAGTGTCCCTAGCAGAGGAGCCTTTAGAAATGTGCAATAGCACCAGCCGAAAGGAAATCAGTCCTGCAAAGAGTACCGTCGGACAAGAAAACCATTGGTCTCAAACCAAGGTAGCATCAATAGTATCATCCCCATCTAAATAATTGAAGCTATCGCAGAGAACGTCATCCCCAGCAGAGCAAGACGAGAACAATCTGTGATAGCTCATCTCTGACAAGCACGTCAGTGGTTCCCCTACCAGTAGTCGTCTGATAATGTCCGCCCTAAGCTATCATGAGTGACGTCATCCCCAGTAGAAAATGATGAAAAATAGTTCGTGGTAGCCTATTAACATCATCCC
Organism: Panax stipuleanatus; assembly: GCA_020205555.1. Classification (NCBI taxonomy): domain Eukaryota; kingdom Viridiplantae; phylum Streptophyta; class Magnoliopsida; order Apiales; family Araliaceae; genus Panax; species Panax stipuleanatus. Next base: position 143,210,668 of record CM035115.1, on the reverse strand, counting down.
CAACAAAAACTAACGCAATCCATTAGTGATAACCCCACCTCCTCAAAGGTATCTAATACTCCTTACATACCATATCCGGCATTGCATCCCCTTTGCCTTTGCATTTCAAGTGTCTAGCAATCCTTATCCTGCTCATTCCATTACATTGCATGAGCATGACAAAGAGGGGCATCTGTAGACACTCAAAATTTCCTTTTCTTGTTATTAACACTATAGGAGGGCCAAATTGTATTTTTTTCAAATCAACCCCGATCTCAATATCGGGCCATCAAATCAACCCCGATCTCTAATTGGGCCGTCAGATCAACCCCGATATCAATATTGGGCAATCAAATCAACCCCGATCTCAATATCAGACTGTCAGATCAACCCCGATCTCAATATCGGATCGTCAAATTAACCTCGATCTCCAATCGGGCCGTCAGATCAACCCTGATCTCAATATCGGGTCGTTGAATCAACTCTGATCTCAATATCAGGATGTCAGATTAACCCCGATCTTATTATCGGGTCATCAGGTCATCAGGTCAGCCCCGGTCTCAATCGGGAAAATATAGGTCATCCCCGGTCTCAACCCAGGAAGTCAAGGCAACTTTAGGAACAAACCTAAAGCTCCACAACACCTCTAGGAGAAAACCTGGAACAACCAAATCAACTTCAAGGACAACATTGAGGACAAACAAACTCGAATGGGATCCAAGTCTTAGAAACAACTCCCAGAAGTCAACCAAAGGCCATGCCAACACTACAGGCAACCCCGGGAAGGGCAAAATGGTTATTTTACAACCCCTAAGTTGATTCAGTCAAATTCAAGTTGAATTGATGCCACCAAGGTTAGAACAAACCATAACGATGATTTCGAGTGCAAACAGCACAAGATAACTCAACGGACAAACTGCAGGGAATCGAAGACCTGGTTATGAAACCATCTTCTTGGACCCGAAAAACATTTTATACCATGTCATTGTGACACTCTCGGCAAGGGATTTCCAAAAAGTTATAGCACACCTCAAAAGGACGCTCCGATCAAAAGTTAGAAAGTTTTGACTTCGACCTCGCGTTGCTCGGAGTGCACGTACTTCGAGATGACTCAACCGATCATGTGGGCCCCACTCGGGGAGTTGCACCTCTACTTGTGGCAGCAGTAGGCAGAGCTGAGGCTCCCTGGTCTATATATATGAGGTGACCCCCCCCCCCCCCCTCATTTGAAAAAGAAAAAAACACTTCGAACCTCTGCCCGTTTGGCTTTCTGTCCAATATTTTATCTTCCAAACCCAAATATTTCCACTCTAACACGTAGATATACCCACATACTACCACATATCAAAAAAAAACCGGTAGATTCGGACGTTAAAGTTCTATAATTTGGCAAAAAGCCCGTGTAGCAGTCCGTTGTAAGTATTTTTACGATCAGAAAGTTATTCTTACTTCTTCGTACTTTTATACACTTGCACGTTAAATTTCGTTTTCTAAAAATGCCTGGAACTTAGTTCCGTGGCCGGTTTTATCAACTTTTTATACATTTTTGTACATAAACGCATTTTCTAGTATCTGTACAACTCGGATTGACGATCCGTCAGCTCTAACAGCTTCAGTGCACTAGCACCTTCGTTTTAAGCAACTTCTCTAGACTGGGTTATCTTCCCAGTCCGTGTTTAACTTTTTTTGTATATATTAAACTATATATATACTAACTTTTTAATTCTATCAAGCTCGGATGTCAAATCTGAGGTAGTTTACTGCTTTTATATATATTTATGCATATATAAGCAACTTTCACCACCACTGGGTTCCCTTCCCAGTCTTGATTGACTACATTTCTGTCTCTATATATATATTTATATTTCAGTTCGGCCTGGATTATTCTGTGGCCTTTTTACAACTTTTATATATAAATATGCATATATAAGCAGCCTTCACCACCACTGAATTCTCTTCGCAGTCTTGGTTGACTACGTTTCTGTACATTTACATTTCAGTTCGGCCTGGATTATTTTGTGGGCTTTTTACTGCTTTTATATATAAATATGCATATATAAGAAGCCTTCACCACCACTGGGTTCTCTTCCCAGTCTTGGTTGACTACTTTTCTGTCTATATATATATATATATATATATATATATATATTTCAATTTCAGTCCAGGCACAGGCATGAAAACCTATCGCCCTTTTTATTGCATTTTTATATATATTTCAATTTTGTCCAGCCTGGATCATTTCTTGTCTTTTATACAGCTTTTATAAATATATATATATATATATATATATATTAATTTTAGTCCGGGCACCGGTGTGAAAACCCATCGCCCTTTACGGCTTTCGAATATATAATTGTATATATATTGCTTTACTCGTTTTTATTAAATTGTTGTTTTAAATATTCATTTTATATGAATCAGCACTGACATATCTGCGGGCGAACAAGATTTATTTAAATCTCGCCAATTCTAGCTTTTAAACGATTCAAAATCAGTACAGACGGAACCGGGAAGCTAGAATGGCTAAAATTTACTTAAATCTAGTTATTTTTCTAGTTTCAGTTGAAAAGCAACCTCGCGGCCCTTAGATCGCTATCTAGTGGGAACGAGACTCTTCGGTTAGCGCTAGCCTAGATTTATTAATGGATCGTTGGCCATTATAGCGTTTGGATATATTTCTATATAAATTTGAACTGTGCAGGTTTATTGGTTACTCATATGTGAGCCTAGGAATCGTGGGATTCACGATCAAATCGATCGGAATCTGATTCCCACGATGGACAAACTCCACTTTACAAATGTACCCTGCCAGTTTTTCTATAAAAATGTACATACAAAAGACCTTAAAACGGTTATCCGGATTTATGGTCTCAACATAGTGAAAATATAGTTTGTCGTGTCAGAGTCCCTCCGATAGCTATCATGCCCATGAGGAGACCGACACTTGTATATATGTTGTAGTCGAGGATGCTTCGCAGCCCAATAAATCACCATGCAAATGCAAGCCTTAAGGCTGAAAAGATAAAAAATGGAAGTATCAACAGGCTTCAATTCCTATATTAGCGTAAGGGTTTGATAAACCAGCTTTTAAAACATCATTTTCAATTCAATCAAAAGAAAAGCTTTTGCAAATCAAATTAAACACTTTTGCCAATCAAATCAAAGACTTTTTGCAAATCAAATCAAACCCTTCGTATATAGGTTCAAATGAAGCAAAGCACTACTTTCAATCAATCAATCAAATATAGGCCCAATTTTCAAACAACATTCACATACGCATTTTAGTTTTAAGGGAAATATTGAAAAGATGTGGTACCGTATTTACACGAGAGTCGTTGGGTGCCTAACACCTTTCCCACACTTAACTAAGCTCCCGAGCTCAAAACTTTATTTTCAAAGATCAAGTTTCGACAGCGTCCAGCAATTGGGCCTCTTTCAAACAAAACTCGATTGAGTTGGTACAACCATTTCAAATCTACCAACTGGCGACTCTATAAAACGGAAAAATCGTCGACATGATACATGTTGGCCTTTTCCTAAAAAACCCTTCAAAACCTTTTTTCGCAATAAAAAGAGTGAGGGTAGAGATAACTTAAGAAAAGAGAAAGATCCGGGTTGTGACCCGAGCGGATTTTTTTCCGACGTTGACAGCACCCAAGCAGATGTCCATCCTAGATTTGGTCTTATCATCGGTGGATCATTGCAATAGTCTGGTGAAAGTACTGGAAGAAGCCCATCTGCCAAAGGCAGTGGATTTTGAGAAATTTCGTCACGTGGTAGAACATATTTTCAACAGCAATGTGATATCTTTCACTGAAGATGATATCCCCGCAGAAGGGACGGGCCATCGTAAGTCCATGCATATAGTTGTAATGTCTTCCGGGTATGTGATCGGAGGTGTGCTCTTAGATGAAGGATCATCCCTCAACATCTATCCCTACGATACTTTGGAGAGAATGAAGATCAACCCGAACCGGATCAAAACCAATCATGTGGTCATTCGAGCTTTTGATGGATCTCGCCGACAAGCTATGGGAGAAATAGAGCTTCCTCTAGAGATTAGTCCGCACACTTTCTATGTGTCCTTTCAGGTGCTCAACATCACCACTGGATACAACTTGTTACTGGGCAGGCCATGGATCCACATGGCAGGGGCAGTGCCATCTACCCTCCATCAGCAGCTCAAATACATTATCAACAGCAACCTAATCACGGTCAATGTCGAACCAGAATACCCTATATACCTACAGGGAGACATGTCGGTGATCAGCCTTGATGCAGGGATTGAACCTGCAAGTTTTCAAGCTCTAAAAGTAAGTGATACTCAGTATCTACCTATCGGAGCACCAGCCTTAAAGCCTAAAGTCTCCACTGAGGTGATGACAGTGGGTCAGGAAATGGTATCTTTGGGTTTCTAACCTGGAAAAGGGTTAGGGAAGAATCAGCAAGGTATCAAGAGTCCAGTACAAATCCCGAGTCAAACTGGGAGAGCTGGATTGGGATATTCATCTGGGTCAAATCACAGGAACCCACACAAGCATCCTAAGGCTCATGCTTCCACAATTGTACTGCCAAACCTTACGGGTGTCGGATGGTTGAAACCCATGAAAAAAATCCCAGCTGTGGTATCAACCATGTTATTTCCTCCCATTATACCAGCAAGTGAGAGAACAACTCCCAGATCCGAGGTGGATAGCAAAAAGGGAAAAGAAAAGATTATGTACAAAGGACGAGACCCATTTGCTAATATGCGGGTTATCATAAACTACGAGGGTATGAATGATGAGATCCTAGATAGCGACGACGAGGATCAGATTCAAATTCCTCACATCAAGAAGGAAACGGGGGGCAGTTTAAAGAAAAACCCCGGCCTTATGGTAAAGGATGTCTCAGTCATTATCCGAGACGAGGCAGATGAGCAGAATTCCTCAATCCTCCCTATTCATAAGGATCTTACTCTGGATAACTGGAGCAGTGTCCCTTGCCTCAGTCAAAAAGGGTAAAAAGGCAGAGAGTCCGTATGCCCTATAACATGCTTTCATGTACTACTCACTTTTGATTACATAGCTATAGCAGTAACTTTTGTCATACTTTGCCAAATTCTTTGTATATTTAATCAGCTGCATATATTAAGGTGTAAGCATTTTTTGTTTTTAGGACTCCAGAGTTGGGTTTGTTTGTCACTACTGATGAGATGCCAACCTGTCAAAGTGACTACAACTTTGATATAGAACTGAACTTCGACTTAATGGATATTGATCAAGAGGAGGAAGATGACTATGAGGTGCCCGAGGAGATCAAATAATGGGTCGAAGACAAACCCAAACCAAACCTCGACCAAACCACCACTATCAACATAGGAACCTCTGAAAACATCAAAGAAATCCAGATAGGCTTAGACCTCACACCAGATCAAAAAGTTGACCTGATCGAACTCCTAACACAATTCCAGGATGTGTTTGCATGGTCACATGAAGACATGATCGGCTTGTCTACTGATATTGTCATCCATCGAATGCCCATCAAAGATGGATTCAAGCTAGTCAAACAAAAGCTCAGGCGATTGAAACCTGAATGGAGTCTGAAAGTCAAAGAAGAAGTCGTTAAATAATTCAAAGCCGAAATCATCATGGTATTAACATACCCAGAGTGGTTGTCAAACATAGTCCCCGTGCCAAAGCCCGGAGGGAAAGTGAAAGTATGCATGGATTATTAGGATTTGAACAAAGCCTGCCTCAAGGATAATTTTCCCGTACCTTTTATCCACATCCTAATCGATAATACGGCGCAGTACGACATGTATTCTTTCGTAGATTTCTTTGCTGGTTACCATCAGATCATGGTTGCTGAAGAGGACAGGGAGAAGACAGCTTTCATCACTCCTTGGGGAACCTTCTGCTATAAGCGACTGTCCTTCGGCCTCATCAATGCCGGAGCCACATACCAACGAGCCATGATGGCCCTATTTCATGACATGATACACAAAAAAATAGAGGTCTATGTGGATGACATCATCATTAAATCCTGAAGGGATGAAGATCACCTAGACCATCTCAGGAAGCTGTTCAATAGATTGCGTAAGTACAACCTCAAGCTGAATCCAGCTAAATGTGCTTTTGGCGTCAAATCAGGCAAGTTGTTGGGATTCTTGGTGAGTAATCAAGGCATTGAGCTAGACCATGCCAAGATCAAAGACATCACTAAAATTCCAGTACCTCGAACATCGAAGGAAATACGTGGGTTTCTGGGCAGAATCAACTTTATAAGCTGCTTTATTTCCCAACTCACAACAACACGTGAACCCATATTCAAGCTACTATGGAAGAATTCCTCCATCAAATGGAATGAAGATTGTTAGCAAGCCTTCCTCGCCATCAAGAAGCAGCTGATCGAAGCACCAGTTTTGGTACCTCCGAGGGACGGAGTTCCCTTGTTCATGTATCTGTCTGTCAATGCCAATGCAATGGGTTGCATGCTAGGACAGAAAGATGATAGTAACAAGGAGAGAGCCTCTACTACATCAGTAAAAGATTCAGCAATGGTGAACAAAAGTACACCCTGATCGAGAAGACATGTTGTGCATTAGCATGGGCCGCCATGAGGTTGCAACACTATTTGCATGGGCACACGACCTACCTCATATCTCACATGGATCCCCTTAAGTACGTCTTCAACAAGCCAATATTGAATTATCGACTGTTCAAATGGCAGTTGATCCTACAACAGTTCGACATTGTCTACGTGACTCAGAAGTTCATCAAGGGTCAAGGCATTGCAGATCAATTAGCCAAAGCACCTGCAGGAGGGTTCGAGCCCCTGGAGACCTATTTCCCAAATGATGGGATCATGAAAATTCAATAACTCCAACAAGAGAATACAGTCCAACCAAGGAAAATGTATTTCGATGGAGCAGTAAACATGGAAGGTGCCGGAGCTGGGGCAATCCTTATCTCTGGTACAGGAGAACAATATCCTGTGGCTACCAAACTTTAATTTGGCAACACCAACAACACAGCCGAATATGAAGGCTGCATAATGGGGTTGAAACTAGCCCAATCCATGGGTATCAAACATTTACTGGTCTTTGGAGACTCTGAGTTGGTCATCAGACAAACCACTAGGGCATATCACACCAAAGAACTGCATTTGCTGCCCTATCATCAGCAGGTCGTCAAAATATCCCTGAAGTTTGAAGACATAACCTTCAGCCATATTCCTCGGGGTAAAAATGACTTCGCTGATGCATTGGCGATGTTGGCTTCATTGATCCGCATATCCGATAGAAGTGGGATTCCCTGCATCAAATTCACAATTTAGAAAGCCCCGATATACGAGAATTACATTGGAGACATATCAGATGAGATACCTCCTGTCAATCAGCCTTGTTATCAAAACATCAAGGAATATCTCTGAAACAGATTTACACCCTTTGGGGCAAGCCAATCCGAACGAAAGCGGATTCACAAGATGGCTATGAAGTTCTATCTGAGCGGAGATGCACTATACAAAAGGGATACTGGAATAGGCCTGTTAAGATGCCTTGATAAAGAGCAAGCCCAGAGATTGATGGATGAAATCCACCGTGGAGTCTGTGGTCCGCACATGAGCGGTCATCTGCTGGCCAAAAAGATATTAAGAACAGGACATTACTGGATCTCGCTCAAAGCTGACTATGATGATCATGTCAGGAGATGTTTTCAATGCCAAGTACTTGGAAATACCATACATGCTTCTCCAAATGAGCTACACAACATGAGTTCACCATGGCCTTTCTCCATGTGGGGAATGGATGTGATCGGTCTAGTAGAACCAAAAGCCAGTAATGGTCATCGATTCATCTTCACCATGATCGATTACTTAACCAAATGGGTTGAAGTAGCCTCTTTTCCCAAAGTCACCAAAGAGGTCATTATTGGTTTCATCAAAAACAATGTCGTCTGTCGATATGGACAACCGGAGGTGATCGTATCAGACAACGCCAAGAACTTGAACAATCAAATGATGAGAGAACTATGTAGTAAGTTCCACATCAAGAATCTTAACTCCGTCATCTATCGACCCAAGATGAATGGTGTTGTCGAAGCATCCAACAAAAATATCAAGAAGGTCATGCAGAAAATGTTCGTCAATCATAAAGAATGGCATGGCCTGCTACCTCTAACCCTGTTAGCATACAGGACATCAATGCACACCTCTACTAGGGCTACCCCCTATTCATTGGTCTATGGCATAAAAGCAGTCCTTCCCATAGAAGTAGAGATGGAGTCCTTGCGAGTGTTAATCGACGCTCAGATGGACGAAGATTAGTGGTCGCAAGATCGGTACCACCAACTGTCCCTGATAGATGAAAAGAGGGCTACAGCTATTTTCCACGGGCAGTTATATCAACAAAGGATTGCTCAATCCTACAACAAGAAGGTCTGAATACCGTAATTCAAAGAAAATGATTTGGAACTAAAGAAAGTTTTGGCCAATCAAGATGAAGCTAAAGGAAAGTTTGCCCCTAATTGGGAAGGCCCTTTCATTGTCAAGGAGGTGTTGACAGGAGGAGCTATCAGACTACAAGAGATGGACGGGAGCGAATTTCCCCAACTCATCAATTTAGACACCGTGAAAAGGTATTATGTCTGAAGTATATGCATGCCCTCATCTGGGTCATACAAATCAAATCAGGTTCGGTTTTCACTAGAAGCCGGAACTACGAATGACCTGATCTTTCTATACCCAGGAGTACGTAGGCAGCCATTTCTGGTACGGTCAAACCAAATAAAAATTCAAAACTCATCAAACCAAACTCAAAACACAAGATAAATACTTTTCAAACCTCTCTTACACAGAAACTGAACTACGAATGATCTGATCTCCCTACATCCGGGAGTACGTAGGCAGCTATTCATGGTGCGGTTTGACCTTCAAGAAAAAATAAAAACCAATTCCAAGACACCAAAGGCTAAGTCCTATCAAGCTACCCTGATCAACAGGCCGTTCTAAGATACCCTCTGACATCTCAACTGTCATTCCATCAAGGAGAAGCTCAAGATACATCAACAACAGCAAGTCATGAAAGAAGTGGTAATCACTCAGCAATGAAAATGCATATCCAAATAGGGAAGTGAATCAAAAATTTATTTCTCTGATATATAACACTGTTTGATATATACATAGTGTCATGTACATGACAAAAATGGCTGATCTAGTATGTGCAGGAAAAACAAAAATAGTCTATGGACCCATAGATATGCGGGCCAGCAATGCCAACATTGCATCTCTCTCTGAAGATGGAGGAGCAGCTGCAAGTGCAATACCCTCAGCCTCCATACGGCTCAAAACCTCCACAGTTATCTGCAGTGTGGCACTGTGATCATCAATGTATGCACTCATCTCGGTAACCAAACCATGAGTATAAGATCGGAGAGAAGTACTGTCAGCAATGTGGAAATCCCGGGAAGCTATGGCCTCGTCCCTCTCCATAAAAGTTGCATCCCTATCAATCAAAGTCTCCTCGATCTCAACAAAAGCTACGTCTCTGGCAGATCGAATCTCCTCTCGCTCAATCAATCCTGCATCCTGAGCGGCTCGAGCTGCATCTCTCTCCGCCAAAGCTATATCTTTGCCAGACAAGGCGGTCAACATCAGCGCTCTAGCCTGATATCTCTCAAAGGTCATTCTAGCTAGTGAGTCTGCCAAGGCGGGATCTGTCCCTGCAGGAATGATCAACGGGTCACTAACTAGTGCTGCGATCAAACCCATAAAAAACTCATCCTCAGTAGGAGACTCAGGATCCTCCATAGGCTCCTCCTCATCTGAATCCACTATAGAAGCTGACTGGATGAATGCAGCTGATGCTATCTCGGCCTCCAACCATGCTGAGTACTCCGAAGAACGATCTGGATGGCTACTGGAGGAATCAGCCCTCTCCCTGTGAGTCCAACACTCATACACTTGGATCAAATTAGCAAATGACATAGACGAAGCTGACATCCTCTGATCAGAAGCCCCCTCTAACTGATGCAGGCTCTGAAACTAATCGAACTGGCCCATAACAGCCAGAGGATGGTAAGTAGTCACTTCCCTCAATCCCGCTAGGGGCAAATAGTCCATACCAGGTGCATGGGTGATGAAACTGTATAGGGAGACTTGCCCTGCGCACGGCAGAATAGAGAATGGATACACGATATCAGACAGAAATGCTGACCATATCTCTGCATCAATACACTCTGCAGGCTGAAATGAGTAGGACATAGCTATATCATGGGAGAAACAATACCCCTGATGTCTGAAGAATCCAATCGGTCGAATATGGGACATGAGCCATACATACAACAAGACCGAACTGCCTCTGAAAAACCCCTCCGGGTGGGTAATGCAGTGGGTGGCTGACCTCAGCGTCTCGGCCAATATCATCGGAATAATGGTGCTACCCTACCTAAGGGCCCGAACCACAACTGTCAATCCCACATCCAAATGGTCCAAGCGTAGCGGCATATAAACGTAGGATACGATGCACATCAGCAAAACGTCTATCCTGGCCAAACGCCACGCCTCTGCCGGTACAATAAAATCCCCAGCATGTCGATCGTAACTGTCAAGCTCACCAAACCGATCGATCAAAAAGTCAATGGAGATCACACGTCCAGAAATGATCTCATCCATAACTACGCTCTGTCGAAGACTTGACATCTGTATAAACGGTCTCCTCATATCACTGATCGCCATACAAGCACAGGGAAACTATAAAGCTAAGCCAGTAAACCGCTAGTACTCCTCAAGGGTCGGAGTCAACTCATGATGCCCAAAGCAAAAGACTTTTCTAGCGGGTATCCAACAGGATAAGATGCCATCCATAAACCTATATGGCACCTGAAAGTCTACGAGGGCCAATGAATGCCCCAGCATATGATCCACTGTCCCTCTGGCTGGGAAGGGCAGGCTCTAGTACCACGATCTCAACAAGGATGCCACCTCAGATGGTGGTAGATGCTCGATACGGCTAATGGTAGATGACGACATTTGTATCACTGTATCACAAGACTATCCAGGTGTCAAATCTGAACTCATCTGTCTGAATGCATACACATGACATAATACATGCATGATAACAAATATAAAACATGATGCGATAGATAGGAAATATCATGCATATCTACAATAAACTATCTACTTCAAGAATCATCCTTGTCTGATAATATAATACAGAATAAAAAGTACAGGAATATGGGGCACCACCACCTAACTACTACCAGTGGTCTACCAAAATGGGGCAAAGTCGCCCAAACAACCAAAATAGTGGCCAACCAAAAGATATAGCTACAATAGCTATCCAAAAAGATCCAAAACATCTACGCTTAGGTGGTTAACCTGCTCCATCTCCTCCGTGGACACAAAGTCACGGTCATCAGGCATATCTGGGCGGTACAAGGGAGGATCAGCCCCTGCAAAACTGCTGGAAAATGGACTTGAAGAGGGGCTTGCTCCTGAGCTGGAAGGGCCAAAAGAAGATGCCTCTGACGGATCTCTGCCAAGATACCTAATAAATAAGTGAGCTCTCTCCAACTGCTGGGTCAATCCTGTGATCTGGTCCAAATGAGTCGGCTCCCTGAGGCAAGCTATTCAGTCTATCATCATCACAGACCCAGGCACCATGTCTGCCATAAACTGGGTAGCACGAGTCTGAGCTCCAATAATGCGAGGACTCCACCAGTTGCTGAATGCCTCCTGGCTTTAAGGGCCCTCTGATAGGGTAAATGTGACGTTCCCAAATCCAGATACTTTTTACCTCGGACCTGGTACATCATTTCTATAACTATTGCAGAAGATATAAACATAAATTGTATATACAATAACTTTTACAACATAAACCCCAAGGTCTGTAACCTTAACTTAATACATACCTTCAATATCTTAAAAGATTTACAATGTCATTTGCGTCAGAAAATTTAATAATGCTAACTGCATAATAATTTAATCTTACACTTTGCCTTTGCCTCTGTCTTTATTCGAGCTTTCATCTTAATTTGAAAATTTTATCATGATATAGCAAGGGTGAGCAATAATTTTGCCCAGCAAGTTTAAGTTCAAATGAAGATATATCATGATTGAAAAAGAATAATAATAAGCTGTCAAACTTTCAACAATATAATGATTGTGAAAGAATATGAATCAATTTCAATACTGAATGACATAATCAATAATGTTGAATGGCCAACAATGAACATGAACAAATTCAACTGAATCATATGGTAATTAAGGTAATCAGCCTTTCATACCTGATGAACATATACAACATGCACAATAGATCTGGTATAATCAACAATGATTAACCACGAACATGCTTTGCAATAACAACTCAAGTTTAAGTTAGAGAACTTGCTTATACAGTTGATTACTGTTACGCAATCTAATTTATCTCTTTATTGAAAAGACCTATCAGTTATAAGATTGATCTTTCAATTAGCATATCATACATTATCTCATAATTCTATTACTTTATAAGTAATCTATCTAACATTTAAACACATGGTCAAATATTTGATAATTCCTTAACACCATATACATTCCCAAGTATAAACCTAGCACACATCGAGTCTTTAATAGTATTCAATATAGTATACTGAGTGATTTTCCACAAACAATCAACAAATTAGTTTCCGTCTCGTCTACACTGTTTTCACAGCGAGTTAGATCAGTTGCTAATTCGTATATACCTCCGCTCCCTGAAGGAATTGTTTAGCCTAGATACTATACATCAACCATTGCAGAATATGACTGTACTACTTTAGAAATAATACTTAATCACTCATTTTATAAGTCCTTATCATCTTATATTAAATTGTCTAACATTCAATCATATAGTTAAATATTAGACATTACATTAAAGTCTTAGTGCTACGATTATACTTTGATAACCTTTTAATCATGTCATAACTTATACTTATAAGTCTTTCCTTTATATGTTATCTTAGTAAACTAGATAACATTTCAGTAAACTGAAAATACTATTTCAGTAACCCAGGTTACATTTCAGCCTCCTAAAATCACTATTTCAGCAGACTATAATCCATTTCAGCATACTGAAATCATTTCAGTAACCCGAAATCAATTTCAGTACTCTGAATTCTTATTTCCAACATAACACCTACATAATATAGTCCCTTGAATACCGAATTCAACAACTATATTTAAAATAACATAATTCTTCATTTTAATTCCCCGTTTTAATATTATTAATATATTTCAACCTAATGTTATTAATTTTTAATAACATTAAGTCTAATATTACTAATAATATTTCAATCCAATATCATTAGTTACGTAAAATATTTTAAATCATTTAATCAATTAATAAACAATTTATTTTAATCATTTTCCTTTAATTAATTAATTCTTTTAAACATTCTAAAATGTCATAACCATAAGAACTCTACACAACCGACCCAAAACCTTCATCAAAAATCTGTACAAACCATGCTTAAGAGTCTCAAGTTATAAAATCGTATTTTTCATAATTTTCACATCACATAATCAATTTATTTCATTTATCCATATGCCATCATTTATAAGAAAAATAGCAAAACATCACTAAAACCATTTCTTTTATGGAAATCAACCATATATAATCCCATCATGAAAATATATTTTTTCAAAAATTTTTAAAATATATTTACTATTTTTAAATAGTTTATAATATCCAAATCTTCTCAGATTTATCATAAATCGAGATTATCTTTAAAAATTCTAAATTTTTTTGGATAAACTCCTGTTATATACATGTACTTTCAGTAAAAATTTCATAATTTATGAACTCATACACAAAGAGTTATTTGGGTAGATTTTTAAAAGTAGTCTTTGGCCGTAAAATCCATAACTCTCATTCTGTATGGCCAAATATTCTCAAATTTTTACAAGATCTACATCACCTCTGATATTAAACCTCCAAATATTTCCAGAATTTTTGAAATTTAGAAAAATTATTAAACTGCCCCTGGCAGTGACTAGCCCAAAACAGTTTATTTCTCTTCTAGAAAAACGGGACTATTTTGGCTAAAGCAGCCACTACGGCTTGTAAACTCAACATTTTTGAGTGCTAGCACTTGAGTTTATTTTATAACTTATACATCTAGCACCTCTCTTTGACGAATCATAAAAAAAAGGTGTAAATCAAAAACGGTGGACATCCAAAGCACCTAAAAATTAGGGTTTTATAAACTAGAAAAATTATTTTCTTTTCTTTTGATTTCCAAACAAATCAACACCCAATATGGGTAGATCAAAACATAAAACACTCATCAACAAGAAAATCCAAAGTTTTTGAGTTTAGAAACATAGATCCAAGTTTTTGATTTAGAACAACTAAAAATCAATTACATAAACTAGTTTAAGATTCTACCTTTGTTCATGATTTTCCTTCTTCTTTTTCTTCCTTCCCTTCCATGGATGACCCTTCTCTCTCCTCTCTATCTCCTATGGCTGCCTCCCCTCTCCCCTTTCTCTCTCTCGGCTTTCTTTAGTTAGCAAAGAGGGAAAATAAGAAATAATAGATGAGAAAGAAAGAAAGAAAAAAGATATATAGATATATTATAAATATCTACATTCATCCCCCTTTTCTCTTTCTTTCTTGACCGGCCATGTGGCCTCCTTACCTCCAAACATTATTTTTTTTTTTTTAATGCTTCATTTAGTGCCCAATATGCCCTTCTTCAATTGGGCCAGCACTTGGGCTTAACACTTAATTCCTTTGGGCTTTCAATTACTTCATTAGCCATGGAAAATTGACATAGTCCAATCCTTTCCATCTTATCCCACCCTAAATATTTAATTAGGGTTTTCATTCCACAAAGTTAGAATTTAAATCATTACTCGTGTACATTAAATTTTATAACCCAATTAAACTTACTTTAATTAAGTTATAAAATTAATAAATTGAGATAGTAAAATATATCTCTTAAATTAGTATAATTTTTAATATTATTATTCTCCCACATGTTTCTTAAGAAATAGACTTAGCTTGGTCCATTTAATTAAATGACACCTATAAAGCAAATTACCAACTAAAGTAGCTTTAATCATCACAAACATCTCCCCATTCTCCTCTCTCTCTCTCTCTCTCTCTCTCTCTCTCTCTCTCTCTCTCTCTCTCTCTCTCTCTCTCTCTCTCTCTCTCATTTTTGGCCACATGGGCCTTGTCCACCCAATTTGTTTGTTTTATTAAATGCTTCCTCTAATGACTTTAATACCCTTGCTCAAGTGGGCTTAATTTGGGCCGTTAGTTAATTTCTTTTGGACTTGTATTCTTCTTATTTTGCTTACTAACAAAAAATAAACTTGGGCTTCCACCCATAATTAAATTATACCATTATTATACTTTTCCTATACACATTTTATTGGACTAGTTTAATAATTTAATTAACCTAAAATCAATTTATCTACAAGTCCCGTGCTTAATAAAATAAGTGGGTTTGTTTAAATTACTTACTCTTCTTAATTTATTAACTCTTGTACTAATACTCATTATTACTGATATTTCCATATTATTATCCATCAATAATATTAATTCACTTACATAACCCAATTAGACTTGCCGTATTCAAGTTTATTGAGTATGTAATTAGGGTTTAATACCTCAAATCAATTTTCTTGATTATTTAAAATACTTAGGTTATAAAATTAATTGTATGAAATAAATTTTTCTTAGGGTTAGTATATATTTTTATATACTAACACTTTCCAATATTACAACCCCTTAGGTTATTTATTTATCATACGTAATATATATATTAAGTTACATAACTTTATTCTTAATTCTCTTTATATACAAAATAAATGTATACACATTATATAATGTATATCTATTTAATCACATACATAGTTCACATAAATCATAACATATTCAACTTCTAACTCTAATTTTGACTTTTCTCCATAAAAGTCAACTGTTAACTTTGATCAAAAAGTCAACCCTTACACATTTTGTGTTTACTATCTTTTCTGACTAAACTTGACGTTCTGGACGCAACCGAGCATTTCGTACCCCAAAATTCTATCTTTAACTCAAATTTTGAGTTTTAACTTATTCTTTTTTTTTATTGCTAACCATATTAGCTAATAACTTTATACTTATTCATCTTTTTATTTGTCAGTCAAGGTCAACATTCAAGCTATGCTAATTATTAACATAGTTTTATCTTGATTCTCATATCCCTAACGTAATTCATCATTTCTCTTGCTAAAATATATAGCACATTACTAATTATGTATATATATATATATATATATATATATATTTATACATATACTCATCTTTGTTTAACCTCATAGCTTTTCTTCATGTGATATTTTATTTCCTTAATAAAATTTCCACATGTATCATTATAACATTTCTTACATTATTCAGTTCACATCCAATTTATAGGTATCGTAATACCTTATCCTTGATATTCCTTCAAGTACATATAAATTTAATTCTAGGGTTTGGAATTTTGTAACCCATATTTTCTTTATTCTCATTCAAATAAGAAATCATATAAGTTCTTCTTAAAAATTTTAAATAAATCCTAAAATTCTCATCTAGGTTTTATTCTTTAACCTTTATTTTAATCATTTAAGATCTTATAAATTATCGGGTTGTCATAGTAAAGCCATCTATGCCCTCCATAGGGATGTCTGTCAATGGCAAGATCAATGGCCAATAATGCCAAGTAAGAGGAACAATGGGAATGCGGATCTGCCCCGTAATGCTCCTGATCGCCCGCTCTCCTAAATAGAGCTTCCAACCTCCCTCTGTAAAAAACAGGACTCTGCGGGTCGACAATGCAAACTCCCGACCACTGGGGAAGCCTCCCTCAAATCCAACAACCAAAAACTCAGAGGTGTATGGGATCCATGTGATCGCTCCAGCTGTCAAAAGCTCCAACTGTAGGCGGGAATAGGTAAAGCCCTCAGCAATAGGGACCTCCGTCAGAGTGGAGTGATGCCAACGCCATCCCTGGGGATAAGACTCCAGGCCTAAAGCAGTGGCAGGCCGTAGGCAAGGAAGACAATCATATGCCTAGAACTGGCCATGTAAATATCAAAAGTCCTCAGTGACCAAGATTGACAAATATAAATGCAGAAATTAAAAAGGTACAAGAAAGATGTACTCACCAGCAAAAACGGGTAAAACCCTAACCAAGCCTCCGTTAAACCCTCCGAAAGCATATGTATACCACGGAGAAAATAGGCAAAGGCGAAGGAACCCCAATCAAAGTCACTGAGGCGCTCTACATACCGGGTAGTGCTAACTAGGGCGAAGGACACAGTCGATGAGTTGTCCGCTACAAAATAACCCTTGATGATCACCAGAAACAATTGCCTCAAGATGCAATCCCTAACCCTCTGATCATCAGGCAAAGGCCCAAGTAAAGCCCCACTCTGGGCATCTATACTCAAGGGACCAGATCGGACCGCCCCACCCTTGATCGCCATCACAGGAACTCCCAGCAGGGACCGAACGGCAGTAGGTGTGATGTCAGCCACGACAGGCACTGGCTCACCCTCGAACTCGATGCCAGTGATGAACCTCCAGTCCATAGGGGTCATCATCACCTCACAGTCCAACAGATGAAGGGACTGAGTCTGGTGGAACCAGCGCTCAGACAGAGCCCTCATATACCCACAGGGGCAACGACGGGGAAGAATAGAGAAGAAGGCCTGAAACCCCCAACCATCAACGATATCCCTGTAGTTCTAATGCAAAGAATGGTACAGGGAGTGTACGTTGAACCAGTTCATTCGAGGCTACGTAAAGCCGGGAACCTGCATCAAAAAACCAACCCATGTCAAAAACTTATGCCCCGAGAATGGAAAAAGAAAGAAAGAGAATCCAGAAAGAAGAAAACTTTAAGTCACCTCGTTGGCATGGAGAAACCTTGATGGATGACAACTCAAGTCTCCCAGAAATTCCTGGATCAGTAAAATAATGCTAAAAAGCTCTGCACGTGGGGCCTAAGCCTGGGTAGGAGCAGCAAAAGGAGCCTGTACATCATCAATATCTATCGGCTGCTCGTCCTAGGCTGGACGAATTACCAACTCTGCTAATCTGAGAGGCGGTCGAGCTGGACGTGGCTGAGGAACATCAGAAGCTTGCCTCCGTCTAACGCCTAAAACTACCCTGCTAGCACTGTCGGGTCTATCTCGGTCCATCACCTGGACAAAGTCTCCAAATCACCTCAGAAAGGGTGTGGTAAGCCTAAAACGTGTAGCTTATTAATTTAAACCAGTATTTTATGCATTTTGTCCTAAAACATGCATGGGTCAGTCAAAAAATCCCCAGTAGAGTCAAAATTGCATGTTTTTAAATGCCTTAACTTTTGAAATTTTTTTGCCAGAGTCTCCTTTGTAAAATGGACTGTTCGCATGCACAAAAGCATGTCCAGGTGGCCATTCAGTAGCACACCTTCCCAAAAATAAGAACAGTTCATATTTATGAAATAAAATCAAAAGTAGACTTCACATGGTGGCCAAATTACCATGGACATTTTTAGTTGAAAATCCAGGCTCACTAGGCCTCAAAAAAAGATGAGTAAACTGGTCAAAAAGAGAAAATATGGCTGTCTCAGAATCTGAATTTTCTTACATTAAAACGTGCATTACAGTAAGATATGAATACATATGAAGTCAAAAAAAATTTAACAGGTCATATAAGCATACATTTTTCATACATTGCGTCTTAAAGCACCTTATGTGGTTTACATGCTTTTAATAGTCAAAACTTGCAAAAAGAGGACGTAAAACTTTACATGCGATGTACTGAACGCGTGAGAACTGACGGAATCTAACAAAGGCTGCCCGAACTCCGTAGATCTGAAAAAGAAGATCGGATTCCGTTTGAAACTCGAAATGAAACTGATTTCAAATAAATTCCCGCAGTAAATATAAAGCCACATGTAGAAGCGGGCCCACCTACGGCTGTCGCACCTCTACCTGCGGCTCCCCTAGGGGGGTCCCGCTCCCTCCGATTTGGTTCAGTTTGATTCGAGTTGAAACGGAGTTCATATGAGCTGCCAAGTCAAATCTGAAGAAAAATCGCTACTCGATTGAGCGGTTTGTCCTGAAATCCTACATTTAAGCAGCGTAATCCTAACAGAAAGGGGAACTCTCTGAATACCTTTGGTATTCATCCCGAAGCAATGTCTGGGGATCAATGATGAAGAATACTAAAAATTGCCAAAAAACTGTGCAAAACTGCCAAAAACTACCACTTTCAAAGCGTCCGGTACTGACTGATGACAGTTCAGCCGTTGGCACAACCCCAACAATGCGTCGGGTACTGATCGATGACAGTTCAGTGGTTGGATCAGCCCTAGAGAAGCGTCAGGTATTGACCGGTGATAGATCATCTTTTGGCACAACCCCGACGAAGTGTCGGGTACAGACCGATGACAGTTCAGCCGTTAGCACAACCCCAGCGAAGCGTCGGGTACTGACCGATGACAGTTCAGCCGTTGGTACAACCCCAGCGAAGCGTAGGGTACTAATCGATGACAGTTCAGCCGTTGGCTTAGCCCCAGCGAAACGTCGGGTACTGACCGATGACAGTTCAATCGTTGGCTCAGCCCTAGCGAAGCGTCGGGTACTGACCGATGATAGTTCAGCCGTTAGCATAACCCCAGCAAAGCGTCGGGTACTGACCGATGATAATTCAGCCATTGGCTCAGCCTAGCGAAGCATTGAGTACTGACCGATGACAGTTCAGCCGTTGGCACAACCCCAGCAAAGCATCGGGTACTGACCGATGACAGTTCAGCCGTTGGCTCAGCCCTAGCGAAGCGTCGGGTACTAACCGATGATAGTTCAGCCATTGGCATAGCCCCAGCAAAGCGTCGGGTACTGACAGATGACAGTTCAGCCGTTGGCACAACCCCAGCGAAGCGTCGGGTACTAACCGATGATAGTTCAGCCTTTGGCACAACCCCAGCGAAGCGTCGGGTACTGACCGATGACAGTTCGGACATTGGCTCAACCCCAACGAAGCATCGAAAGGGATCCGGTGACGAAAGCAATATAATAATCCATCCCCGATGATGGAATCTGTTATACACATCCTCAAAGGGGAGCACCGAGAAGGATTGGTGATTCAAAATCCTTGTCGCCAACTACCGGTGTAAATTATTGGCAGTATAAGCATCAGAGACACCCACTGAGTTAAATCTGCAACAAAGATATATCCCCAGCGGAGGGCCTTCAGAAATATACAACGATATCAACCAAAAAGAAATATGTTCCAACGAAGAATATCGACGAATGAGGGAAAACCTTTGGTCTCAAACCAAGAAAATCACCTAGGCTATCATAGATGATGACATCCCCAGCAGAATGTGACAAAATTAGTTCGCGGTAGCCTATTAACAACCTCCTCAGCAAAATGAGACAGCAGCCTAACTCTGATAACCTATCAGTGGATGTCCTACCAGCAACCGGCTGACACTGCCGCCCCTAGGGCTATCACGAATAACGTTATCCCCAGCAAAAGCTAACGTAATCAATCAGTGATAACCCTAACCCCTCAAAGGTATCCTACCTGCATAGCATGCCTTACAATGGTGGCATTTCTAGTGTCAAGCAATCTTTATCCTGTTCATTCCACTGCATTGCATGAACATGATAAAGAGGGGCATTTGTAGACACTCAAAATTTCCTTTCCCTATTACTAACACTGTAGAAGGGCAAGATTGTCAATTAACTCAACCCCGATCGCAATACCGGCAATCAGTTCAACCCCGGTCTCAATACCAGGCTATCAACTCAATCCCGGTCTCAATACCGGACCACCAGTTTAACCTCGGTCTCAATACCAGGCCATCAGTTCAACCCCGATCTCAATACTGGGCCATTAGTTCAACCCCGATCTCAATATCAGGCAATCAATTCAACCCCGGTCTCAATATTGGGCTATCAACTCCCCGGTCTCAATATCGGGACATCAGTTCAGCCCCGTTCTCAACCCGAGAAGTACAGATCAGCCTCGGTCTTAACCTGAAAAGTACAGGTCAGTTCCGGTCTCAACCCGGGAAGTACAGGTCAGCCCCGGTCTCAACCCGGGAGGTTCAGATCAGCCCAGGTCTCAACCCATGAGGTATAGATCAGCCCCGATCTCAACCCAGGAAGTACAGGTTAGCCCCGATCTCAACCTAGAAAGTATATATCAGCCTCGATCTCAACCCGGGAAGTACAGGTCAGCCCCGGTCTCAACCCGGGAAGTACAGGTCAGCCCCGGTCTCAACCTGGGAGGTACAGATCAGCCCCGGTCTCAACCCGGGAGGTACAGATTAGCCCCGGTCTCAACCCGGGAAGTACAAGTCAGCCCTGGTCTCAACCTGGGAAGTACAGGTCAGTCCCGGTCTCAACCCCGAAGTTACAGATCAGCCCCTGTCTTAACCCGGGAGGTACAGATCAGCCCCGGTCTCAACCCAGAAAGTACAAGTCAGCCCCGGTCTCAACTCGGAAAGTACAGGTCAGCCCCAGTCTCAACCCAGGAAGTACAGGTCAGCCCCGGTCTCATCCCAGGAGGTACAGATCAGCCCCGGTCTCAACCTGAAAAGTACAGGTCAACCCCGGTCTCAACCCGAGAGGTACAGATCAGCCCTGGTCTCAATATGGGAAGTACAGATCAGCCCCGGTCTCAACCCAGGAAGTATAGATTAGCCTCGGTCTCAACCTGGGAAGTATAAGTCAGCCTCGGTCTCAACCTGGGAGGTACAAGTCAGCCCCGGTCTCAACCCAGGAGGTACAGATCAATCCCGATCTCAACCCAAGAAGTCAGAAAAACTTCAGAAGTAATCCTGAAGCATCACAACATCTCCATAGGAAAACTTGGAGCGACCAAGTCAGCCTCGGAGATAATACTGAGGACAAACAGACTCGAATGGGATCCAAATCCTGGAAACAACCCCAGGAAGTCCACCGAAGGCCATGCCGACACTAAAGGCAACCCTGGGAGGGGCAAAATGGTCATTTTACTAACTCTAAGCCTATTCAATCAAACACAAGCCGAATTAATGCCACCAAGGTTAGAACAAACCATAACAATGATCCCGAGTGCAAACAGCGCAAGATAGCTCAACGAACAAACTGCGAAAAATCAAAGACCTGGTTATAAACCTGTATTTTGGGACCCTAAAAATGTTTTATCCTATGTCATTATGACACTCTCGTCGAGGGCTTTCCGAAAAGGTATCGCACGCCTCAAACGGAAGCTCCGATCAAAAGTTAGAAAGTTTTGAATCAGACCTCGCGTTACTCGGAGTGCACGTACTTCGAGATAACGGAACCCACCGCCCTTTACTATTTTTTTATATATATTTAAATTATTTCTAGCCTGGATTATTTTGTAGCTTTTATACAGCTGTTATAAATATATATATTTTAATTCTAGTCCGGGCACCGGCGTGAAAACCCATCACCCTTTACAGCTTTTGTATATATAATTGTATATATATTGCTTTACTCATTTTTATTAAAGTGTTGCTATTAATATTCATTTGATATGAATTGGCACTGACATTTTTTCGGGCGAACTAAACTTATTTAAATCTCGCCAATTCTAGCTTTCAAACAGTTCAAAATAGGTTCATACAGAATTGGGAAACTAGAATGGCTAAGATTTATTTAAATCTAGTATTTTTCTAGTTTCAGTTATAAAAGCTTCCTCGCGGCCCTTAGATCGCTATCTAGTGGGAACGAGATGCTTCGGCCATGTGCGAGCCAGGATTTACTGATGAATCCTTAGTTCTGGCGATATTTGGATATTTCTGTACAAATTTGAGCTGTGCAGGTTTATTGGCTACTCATATGTGAGCCTAGGAATTGTGGGATTCATGATCAAACTGATCAGAATCTGATTCCCATAATGGACAAACTCCACTTTTCAGATGTACCCTACCAGCTTTTCTGTAAAAATGTACATACAAAAGACCTTAAAACATTTATCCGAATTTAAGGTCTCAACATAGTGTCAAAGTCCCTCCGATGGCTATCATACCCATGAGGAGACCAACACTTGTATATATATTGTGGTCGAGGATGCTTCGCAGCCCGACAATCACCATTCAAATTAAGCCTTAAGGCTGAAAAGATAAAACTGTAGTATCAATATGCTTCAATTCCTATGTTAGCGTAAGGGTTTGAAAACCTTCTTTCAAAACATCATTCAATAATCTTTTTGACAAAAGAAGCTTTTGCAAATTAAATCAAACACTTTTGCAAATCAAATCAAAGACTTTTTGCAAATCAAATCAAACCCTTCGTATATAGGTTCAACGATGCATAAACATACTTCCAATCAAAGTATAGGCCCAATTTCTTACATCATTCACACATACATTGCAAATTTAAAATGGAAATATTGAAAAGATGTAGTACCGTGTTTACACGGGAGTTATGGGGTGCCTAACACCTTTCCCACACTTAACCAAGTCCCCGAACTCAAAACTTTATTTTCATAGATCAAGTTTCGACAGTGTCCAGCAATTGGGCTTTCAAATAAAACTCGGTTGAGTTGGTACAACCATTTCAAATCTACCAACTGGTGACTCTATAAAACGTTCAAATCGTCAACATGATACATGTTGGCCTTTTCCTAAAAAACCCTTCAAAACCTTTTTTTTCACAAATAAAAAAAGTAAGGGTAGAGAAAACTTAGGAAGAGAGAAAGATCCAGGTTGTGACCCGACCCGCGGATTTTTTCCCGACGTCGACAAAATGCTTCAGACGTTTCTAAGCACTGATGTTGACTTCTTGCAAATCTGTTGTTCAGCGGTCTGGCCCACTGACACAGCAGACTGCTTTCTCACCTAACACCTGAAAAGATGTTTTCAGCAGGCATGCAGTTCTTTCCTTAGCTTCTTCAATACGCTTCTTCGATACATACTAAGGATGAATGTTGGATCATTGGGACTACCAAAATGTTAACGTCTATAAGCCTTTCTTCATTTGTTACTCTTCCTCCTTCATCAAATAGATGAACTTTGATGCTGACTGGATGGTCACCACAATCATGGTCGTTGTACCATGATCGCTGTGTGTTGGCTTGCTCATGCTTGATTCAGCTTAGATCTTAAAGAACACTATGATTTCTCTTAAACTCTGATAGACTATGATTTTCACTTGCTTGTCTTGCATACTCCACGTTTCCGAGAGCTGACTGCGATTCTTGACTTGGCTCGGCAGGCGCTCGGATCATCTTCACGATTCTGAGTGTGGCTGCCAAGACAAACTACGTTTTTAAAATAACTTCTTCGATACTCCACGATTCTGCCTTGGCTTCTGTAAAGTTCTGGCTGGCTCGACAGACTATGAATCTATTGAGGCTTAACAATTATATCTCAAAATAGATCAACCTAACAGCTTTGATCTTTCTTCTATACATTCATTTACAGAATGATAAACATTAAAGCACAGATCAACCTAATAATTTTGATCTATCATCTAAGTCCTTGTACATTAATTCTCTTAAGGACTTTACACATAAGCATATATATTTACTTTCAGCATCAAATTTGAATATGAAATTCCCAACAATCTCCCCCTATTTGATGTTGACATAAACAAGGAGATTTGCATCATATCATCAATTTCTAAATACAGGATGCTAGAAAGTAAATATGACTTAGTGTTTCAGTGAGCAGCTAAAATTTTTAGAGAATAAGCATGAATTTATTGATGTTTGAAAAATATATTACAATCTAGCACAGATACATCAATACAAAATAAACTTTAACTTATCTCTATTTTCTCTTCCTCTTGTTCTTTGGAGGGTTGGCATGCTCTTCAGCTCTCCTTCTGCTGAATTCATCTCTCCATGCAATATCATCCAGCTCACTTTAACTTAGTCTCTCACTATGATCATATATCTTCATAAAGATAGGATCTCCAACTGGCATGTTGAGACCAGTACTAAATACTCCTTGTGAGCTGAGAGATGGACCTTGACTCCTTATAAAAGGTTCTGCCATTGTGATTTGTTGTTGCTACTGCTCAAAACGTAGTTGTTGCTGCTGCAGTTCAAATCGTTGAGGCTGATAGCTAGCATGTCTCGAAGGAGGCTGACTCCTTCTGGGGTTGCTCCTCGAAGATTAACCCATTTGTTTTCCTTTTCCTTTGCCTCTACCTTTCTCCCCTTCCTCTTTATTCTCCCCCTTTATGTCAGCATCCAGGGTTCGGATGTCTTCTGAGAGGTGGTTCACTCCTTGCACCAGCACATGCATCTGAGAGCAATTTTGGGCAATGTCACTACGATTTTCCTAAACTATTGCCTCAGTATTTCGTCTCTGTTATTGTAGCCGTTCCAAGGCAGTAGCAGTTTGTTAAACTTGAGTCATGGAATAGTTTTGGAATTCTCATAGTGTGAGACGCAGTTCATGGATCTGCTTAGTCATGAGAGCATTTTGAGATTCTAGAGTTTTCTGAAGAATCTCCACTGCTTCCTTATTCTTGTTTGCAGCTTGAAAATGAATAGCATCTCTTCGACTGAGACTGTCACTCATTTCTCGAATGATCTCCCTTAGTTTCTTTGACAGCTCAGTTGCCAAATTTCCTGGTAGAGTTTTGACAGAGTCGATTATGTGGTTGAATTGTTATGCAATGCCAGAGAGTTAGCTTCAAGATTCTCTTCTGTCTTCAGAGCCATATGGCTTGTTAAATTAGCAAGCTCCTCTTTCATTGGCAGTAGGGACAAATGATCAAAAATTCTCTGTACATCAGGAGGAGAGGTCGTAGTGTACTCCCTTGTCCTTGACATGCTTGTGAGAGCAAGTGTCATATCAAAATATTCATTATTGGAGGACGAGGGAATATCTGACTGGGTGAGAGGTGTGGCAATTTGGTGTATAGGAGAAGTGTTTGGCTCAGGTTGGGGTGACTCGACAATTTGGTCTGGTTGTTGTTCGACCAGCATGAAGCGTTAATCGTCGATCAAATTCGGTGGCTCAATGGTCGTGGTCTCAAGTAGTTGGTTGATGATTCTTGAAAGTTGCCCGACAACCATTGGGTCACTGACAGTTGGCTCTATAAGGGAGAGGTGGTTATTTGGTTCATCAGTTACTGAGTTTTGGGACTCTGTAACTGGAAACTAGTTCAGTGGGTGAAGAACCACTTCCAACCATCTTGGCAGTTCATAAAACTGATGAAAGTGTGATAAAGGACAGTGGTTGACAATGAAAGAGATGGGAGTAGAATGTACCTCATGCTCAGTCTCTGAAGATGAATCATTTGTGATCAACTTCCGAGCAAAGTTGAGGTTCCTTGGGAAACCGTAGGCTAGCATTGAGATTGCTGGATAAGCCTTAAAAATCCAGAACATGTGATCCCAGGTGTTGAGAATCAGAGCTCTATGATCGGATATCATAGGCAAGTAGACAAACAGCTGATTGTAGTTAGCTGTTCTTTCTCCATCCCTGCTTATTGCAAGAATCTCAACTTCATCATCCACTTCCTCATCACTATCTTCATCATCCTCATTAAGAATTTCTACCACATCCACCATCTCCTCATTCTTATCTCCCCTTTGCTCTTCAGCATTTTCTTCTTCCATTTCCACAGCCTCAGAGACTATGATTTCTACAGGAGCTGAGGGAGCTTCATGATCAACTTCTGGTAGCTCCCCCTCAGTAGTAGCATTCTTTGGTTCAGAAAGTTCTAGGAGCTCCCCCTCAGCTGGAGTATTTCCTAGTTCAGGTGCTTCTAGAGACTCCCCCTCAACATGAGCAGGGCTCATCTCACTTTCTTCTTGCACCTTCTCCTCAGCATGAGTACTAGGTTAGGGCAGCTCCTCCTCAGCATTGATCATAGCCTGATCAGGTGCAGTAGTGTTTTCTGCACAACTGATGTAGGCTAACACATCTTCTATGATTCTGGTCTCTTCCAAGGTTGGACCAGATGCTTGAGGTTGATTACTTTGTTCAGCCTTCTCAGCAGCAATCCTTCTATCATCTTCCTTCAAAACTTCCTCATTTGCAAGGACATATTTCTTGACAAGCTTCTTCTTTGTTCTCTTAGGCTTAGTCACAGCCTCAGTTCTTTCTTCAGCTTCAGCTCTGACAGTTTGTTCAGGCTGAGAGGCTGTTGCAACACCTTCTTCTGGAATTGTAGTCAGTCTGGACTCCACGATTGGTGTGGACTCCATAACCTCAGTGAGTGAAGGCTTCTTGGTTCTATGACTGAGTTTCTTCTTCTGAGGCTCAGTGCTTCTTTCAGCCTTATCTTCACTTTTCTCCCTCTTCTTCTTCTTCTTCTCCTTTAGAACCCCTTCTGGTGATTCGGTTGCCTCAAGAGTGAGTTCCCTGAACATCATCATACACTTTCCTCTTCCCTTTGCTCTTTCTAACCAGAGCCAAGAGTTCTTCTTGGTTAACTTCTTCTTCTTCCTTTGTTTCCTTCATAGCAGACATATTACCCTGCCTAACTAATTTCTTCACTTCACCAGTCTTTCCACTGGACTCAGACATCATCACATTTTTTGCAGGGTTTTTCTTCCAATTCTGAAACAGCTACTGGGTCATTTTCCTATTGGGATTGATGGGAGCACCTTCTTTATCCCCAATTTTGTCACCCAGGGTAGATTGCAGGATTATACTGATGAATCTCCCATAGAGCATCTTGGCAGAGCTCTTAGTCTTCTTTGGGCTGAGCATCCACTTACTAAACCATTCCATCAGCAGAGCCCCATAGTTGAGTTGCATTCTGAAGCAGATAGCTGCCATGAGCTTCAGTTGCTTCTCATTTACAAAGTCATGACCAGAGCCCTTGCAGCATATGCATTTTCCAACAATGTCAGGCAGAAATTCATACTTCTGGGGAAACTCTTTCTTCTTGTAGCCCTTGATTCCTTCAAACTTCGTGTGATGCATCTTCTGTAGGCCTTCATGAAAGTCGATGACGTCCATAAATGGAATGGCCCTTTGATTTAAACCCTAAGGCTAGGTTTATACTTTTAGCATTGAGTCGAATATGCACGCCCTTGACCTTTGTGGTTATGACGTCGCCTTCGAAGACCCCATTGCAG
Organism: Panax stipuleanatus; assembly: GCA_020205555.1. Classification (NCBI taxonomy): domain Eukaryota; kingdom Viridiplantae; phylum Streptophyta; class Magnoliopsida; order Apiales; family Araliaceae; genus Panax; species Panax stipuleanatus. The sequence goes on along the minus strand of CM035115.1, from coordinate 143,182,656 downwards.
TAAAACTCCTTCACCAGCTTTGGGTAAATCCACGTAAGTGCTCAGAGCTTCTTCGAGACTAGCTTTTTTTAAAAGTGATAGACTCTTATGGAACTGAGGGTCAGCAGTCTTGAACTTGTCAAAGCACAGCTGATAACCAGAAACAACGTTGGAAGCAGCCATTGATTTTATTTATTTTCCTATGAAGAATAAGCTTGACTTAGCTTTCTAAAGCTTAGGGTTTCTTTTGAGAGAGAGAGATAAACTTTTAAAATTCAAAGGTAAACTGACAAATGACAGTTCAAAATGAATTTGTGACTTCCCTCCATATGATCTGCAGAGTGGGGCACGTGTCGAGTTTTGCAGGACTCCATGGTTTTAAGTTGCATAAAAAGTACGGTTCTACCCTTAGCTGCCCCTTAGCTAGTGAATCCTTTTGAGAGGACTACAATTGTGAGAACCCGAATTTTCAGATATTATTAAATAAGAATTTAATAAATAAAATTCTTAAACCGTGAGATGGGTTCAAATAAGAGTATATATATGAGATATGAGGTATGTGGTATTATATTACATAGGGTAATATGGACTATGTAATATATGTTTTGTGATTTATAAATATACTATTAATGTATATTTGTTACTTAGCGTAGAGACGATTCAGTTGAGATAAAGGAAGTGGATAAATTCCTATCGATATTAAATAATTTATAGAATTATTTTATCATAGTAAGTTGGTGACATTAAATATCCTTAATGTATAATCACCATATTCTTGAGTATGTGTATTAATAACTAGTATGTTTATAATATAGGTTATTAATAGCACTTAAGCTATCCGTGAATAGGTTTGGATAGTGAAGCATGAGTTAGTTAAGGAATTAACTAATAAGAATAAATATTGGTTAATTTAAGTTGTGAGTTATATTATGGAATAATATAATGAGAGTATTGAACCTTAATTAACTATGATGATATTGTACAGTGTTTAATTTACTTAAGTAAATGAGTGAATTAATATGTGTGTTGAATATGTAATTATAGTTGATACTTTTATATTACTTAGAATAGTAATATGTGAGAAAGTCTAATGTGCGAATAACGTTAAATATATATATATATATATATATATATATATATATATATACGTTATTAAAAGGGAGATGGAAATCATTATATCTTTAAATGAATATTTGAAGAAATTGTTTTGGGAACAATTTATAGAAAAGAAAGAAAAATGGTTATTATATATTTTAATAAAGGATATTAAAATAATTTTTAATATTGAATTATTTTAATAAAAGGAGGAAATGTTATTTTTGAATAGTAACATTACCTTATATATTTTGTATAAGGTGTGATTGATTAATATGATAGATATATTACATATTTGCTATATGTAAATAAATTGATAGAAATAATTTCTTATAATAGAGAATAAACTTATTATCTATTTACTATATATAATATATGTACATGTGTCGTACATATAGTTATTTGAAATTATATTAAGAATATTGTCCTGAGACAATAAGTAAATTATTTTCTAATAATGAATGTCTTTATTCGGAGAAAACATAATATTTATGTTATGGCAAAATAAATAATTTCTAATGTATTTTTCAAGGGAGTTTAATTAATGAAAGGAAACTAAGTTATTTTTAATATATTAAATAACTTAAGTTATTATTTGATCGTGAATATTATTATTGGAATAATTAATAGAGTATATATTAATTATTATAAGCGTAAAAGTTATACTTATTATAAGTATAATTAATTGAAGTAGTTTAGCATTTTAATAGCTAGAGTTATTATATTACCGTAAAGGTTATATAGAATATTTGAATATTTTCATTCACGATATATTTATATATGTGAACCTTGTGATTTAATAGTTCTAATTATATTGAACATGTTATAAGTAGTAAGTGATGAGAATAAGAATAAGCTTAATGTAAGCTTGTGAAATATGCCTTGTGTGGCACGATAATAGATTCGGTAATGAATGATGGAAGAATTATTTAAACAATTAATCTATATTAATTGTTATTATAATAATATGTTGAATTATTATTATTGCGAGTGATAGCATGATAATAAGTATATTTGTTATAAATATAATAAGATTTATATTTATTGTGAAAATTAACTATATAAATGTTAATTAATTGTTATGGAAATTTTAATTCCATTGATTAATGAGAAATGGATTAATAAATATTATTATTAATTAATTGATGAGATAAGTAAATTACTTACTTTTATGTGCAAGCATGCGAATAAAATGTCTAGCGTATAGTAACTAACTATATATTATATGAAGTGTGAAGTGTGGTACAATTATATTATATAGTGTGGTGCAACAACTATGTGACTATACTATATATAGGGACCATGTATCAAGATTTATTAAACTATGTGAGTTACATGAAATGTGGGTGTGACAATGTGTATATTAAGTATACAATAAAATAATATATCATGAATATATAGCAAACAATTATTGAATTAATGAAATTCAATAATAAAGGAGACAATACACTGTGATGATACCCGATAGAATTATATCCGGTAGAATAAAATGTACATGAATTTATATGTGCAAGTTAAAATTTACTACACGATAGTATTATTGGGACTACATTGTGACACATTAATTTATAACTTAAGTTATATAAAATGGAATGTGTATAACTTAAATATATATGGAATAAATATATATAGCCTAAGTATATACTATATGTATACATATATAACATTAGTATGTGGGAAAACAAGTTGCTGAGTTCTCTCCTTGTCCAACATTGAGTGCCCATTTCTTCTTCACGTGAACCCACATGGCTACTCTACTCTTCTCAATTTCATCACAAGCTAGCTAATAATTGCAAAGGGTGTGGGATTCATGATGAGATTTACCAACTCTCAACCACCATTCCTTAACCATCATACAAACATACAATCTTTTGGTTTAATCTGAGGTGAAATTGCAATGTCTGGTTATTCGTTTGCCTATAAGTATAAGCTCTTCTCTTCTCATTTCTTTTGCTGGAAATTTTGGAGAATGTGAATAGAGAGTGAGTTATATACCAGTGTTAGCATTCTGAGATAACAGTGAGGGAAGTTAGTGTAGCAGCATTGTGAGAACCATTGTAGCAACAATTTCAGTCAAAAGGTATAACTAACTGACATTTAATTCTCTGAAAATTCTAATTTCTTGATTCTTGAATTAAGCATAGATTTATTGATAACTTGATTGGAGTATGATTATTAGTTGCTATGCTAGCTTATAATCATGATAGAACTAATATATAGTGCTCATAATCGAATTGCTGTGGAAAATTTTGAGTTTGGGCTAAGTTCTGCCGAAGCAGGCTGTCTCTGCCCCTGGCCGGCCACCTGCGCAGCTGCACCAGTTTTGTACTGGCCAGCGGCGCAGCTGCGCCGGTACCAGACTTGAGTTGGGCAAGGCCCTGCGCAGCTGCTTCAGTTTTGAACTGGGGAGCTGCGCAGCTGCGCCGGTCCCCTGTCCCAGTTTCTGGTTTTGGTTTCTGTTTCAGTTCTGTTAAGTGTTAGCATGTGGCCTCACTTGGAACAAGCATGTGAACATGATCAAACTATAGATATTAGTACATTACATGACATAAGCATGAATAATCATGATAGTGTACACGATTGATGAAAAACTTATAGTTTTAAACTTAAATTTATAGTTTTAAATATGAACGTTGACACATACGTGAGACGTGGACATTCTGATCTTGTGAAGATGTTAACATACTTTAACTACATATGATAAGAGCTTTAAAGTTGTCTTGTATGTGTCGAATTGTATCGTTCAAGTTTAAAATGATTTCAAAGGCGAACTTGAATATGTTTTCAAATCAAGTTGCATTAAGTATGAGTAGCTAGATTCTAAAGATTTAAGATGCTATGTTTGTGTTTATTACGTCTCTAAATATGATTCGTATGTGATTGGATATATTGACAACTAACCAAGCATGAGTTCGAGCATGTTTTAAAGTGATAAAGGAAGCATGTTTTTAAACTAATAACTATGATAGTTACATGTATGAAGAATGAATATTCATAAACATGCCCAACATGAGTTACATGAATACTTTATATGTTTAAAGAACTAGCATGATAAACTTTGTGATGTTCACGGCCTCGAGTGGCCTTAAATTGTTGAAATGTTGACTTAGAACCTATATCGTGTAAATTGAACGTGAAAAGGGTTGAATGAGCATGAAAGTATCTTTTAATATGAATACATGCTATGTAGGACCATATGTTAATACTTGAATCCAACTTCGACGGTTAATAGCGTATATTTGCTTTGTTATGGTCTTATGTGTTAGTAATGACAAATGAGAATGATTAACTCAAAAGATGGACTACACTAGCTATATGTAAATAGATTAGTGGTAGACAGGCATATGTATATGTAGAGAATGGTAGTAAGTACGTATGGTTAAAGTATACTTATACGTACATAGTTATTATAAGAATACGATAAGAAAGTAAGACGAAGGTTCTAAGAACCAAGTTAGACAACAATGTAATACTAATTATTATATTGAGAATGTATGGAAGTGTATAACTGATAAGTGTGATCTCTATGATTAATATAACTGTGTAGGATTACACGAAGTGCAGATATTCTTAAGCAGTTAAGTCGTAGTTGTTAAACTACGAATCAGACAAGTCTTTCAGTTCCTATTTGATATATGAATTCAATAACTGTTAGTTGAATTATATTATGATGTGATAATGTGAACTTATATATGAACTGTATATGAGATATAAATGAGATTGAAAGTTGATCTTTGATGATATACTTGTTATGTGAAAATTAAAATGCGTAGTAAATATAAATTATTTATAAATGCATGAATTGAGTATAATGTTGTATGCTATGTGATGCATGAAAACTGTTAGAATTGCTGAGCTGTCAAGCTCACTCTTGCAAATAACCACTTTTGCAGGTTAAGGACTTACGATAAAGACTTCGTGCTTCTTGATTGATAAAGATAGATAGTATCACAACGGAGAATACTGATTAGATTATTACTCGAACCATGTTTAGGTTCTAGTAGTTGTACTTGATATTTGTTTACGAGGTTTAATGCTTGCCGTATTGTAAAAATGTATTAGATAATACATAGAGGATATTAAGTTAAGGTGTATGCGATTATACAGAAATTTGAATAGAGTGAATCATGATATAGTTTGATTCAGGAAAATTGTGATTGATTCAAAGTTATGAAATCAATAAAAAGATTTTATTCAAAGGATATTGAAAGGTTTAAATTATTCCGCATTTTAGTAATATCGAATATGATGTAAAGACGAGATCTTGGATATAAATAGAATTTATATTCTAAATTGTAATAAAGCAAGTTGTATTCTTTTAGTAATAAATAAAAGATGTAATAATTTGGCGATAATAGTATCGTGACTGCACCGAATCCGAGGTTTCGAAGGAACGTGGATTTGGGGGAGTCACAACAATTTCCAAGGCTACTCCACGATTGTTGAGTTCATTGCAGCACCAGCTTCACAACCGTTGTCTCTACGGTTTCTTATGATGCATTCTGAAATAGCATCCTTTCTGGGTTAAGGTTGCTCAGGAAGGACCAACCTCTTAGTCTTACACTAAGGGTCAGGTTTTTCCCTGAGGCGCTTATCAAAAGGGTTGCTTAGACTTGGTAATGTCGTCATCACAGTAAGCTTTTCTGCCATATCGAGATCACTCCACGATCGTGGTTTCTTTTAGTCATCTCTACGATTTTGACATAGCCTTTCTATCTGCATGGTTAGCACCAACTAGAACATAGAATTCATGGTTGTAGATTTAATATACCTAACTCACTTATTAATTTATTAAATCTGGATTCATCTAAGGGCTTTGTAGAAACATCAGCAAGTTAATTTTTAGTAGGGATGTATTGCAAAGATATAGTTCCATTTTGAACATGATCCCTAATAAAATGATATCTTATCTCTATATGCTTAGTCCTAGAATGCATGATAGGATTATGTGTTATTTCTATGGCACTTGTGTTATCAAAGTGAACAGGTATAGATTTGAAATCAAACCCATAGTCTGCTAGCTGGTTCTTCATCCATAAAATTTGAGCACAATAGCTGCCTGCAGCAATATATTCAGCTTCTGCTGTTGAAGTTGATACTGAGTTTTGCTTCTTGCTAAACCAGAACACTAGTCTATTTCCTAGCAGTTGACAAGTGTCACTGGTACTCTTTCTACCTATTTTGCATCCTGCAAAATCAGAATCTGAATATCCTGTTAGTTCAAATGAGGACTACTTGGGATACCAAAATCCCAAGTAAGGTGTGCATTTGAGATACCTAAAAATCTTTTTTACAGCAGTTAAGTGTGATTCCTTAGGATTAGCTTAAAATCTAGCACATATACATGTTGCAAACATTATATCTGGTCTACTGGCTGTTAAGTAGAGAAGGGAGCCTATCATACCTCTGTATTGAGTAATGTCAATACATTTACCTTTCTCATCTTTGTCAAGCTTGGTTACTGGAGCAATTGGTTTTTTCATGGGAGAGGCTGATTCCATACCATACTTCTTAAGTAAGTCTTTGATGTACTTGGCTTGGTTAATGAAAATACCTTCATCAGTCTGCTTTACTTGCAGTCCAAGGAAGAAATTCAGCTTACCCATCATGCTTATTTCGAACTTGCTCTGCATAAGCTTGGCAAATCTTGTGCACAGATTTTCATTAGTAGAACTAAAGATAATATCATCTACATATATTTGAACTAATAAAACTTTATCTTTGTGCTTCCTAAGAAATAATGTGGTATCTACTCTACCTCTAGTGAATCCTTTTTCAATAAGAAAGTTAGTCAGTGTTTTATACCATGCTGTAGGTGCTTGTTTAAGTCCATATAAGGCTTTATATAATCTATAGACATAATTAGAGACAGCTGGATTGATGAAACCTGGAAGTTGCTCAACATATACTTCTTCTTGAAGTTCTCCATTCAGAAATGCACTCTTGACATCCATCTGGAAGACTTTGAACTTCATGTGAGCAGCAAAGGCAAGGAATATCCTGATAGCCTCTAGTCTGGCAACTGGTGCAAAGGTCTCGTCGTAGTCAATGCCTTCTTCTTGAGAATACCCTTTGGCCACTAGTCTTGCCTTGTTCCTTGTGATCACCCCTTCTTCATCCATTTTGTTTCTAAAGACCCATTTGGTGCTAATGACTGGGTGATTCCTTGGTCTAGGAACTAATCTCCAGACTTTGCTTCTTTCAAACTGATTCAACTCCTCTTGCATAGCTTCTATCCAACTCGAGTCTTCCAATGCATCTTCTATCTTCTTGGGTTCCTTTTGAGACAGAAAGCTCAGATAGAAACACTCATTCTGAGTTGCAAACCTTGTCCTGATCCTTGCAGTTGGATCTCCAATGATCAGGTCTTGAGTGTGATCTCTTGCCCATTTGTTCCCTGTTGGAACATCTGTTCTGGTGCCTTCTTGTCTGAACTCTTCAAGGTTAACTTCTATTTCTTGTTACAGAGGATCGTCGTCTGGTGCAGCTCTCTCCACGATTTCTTCTTCAACCTCAACGATTCCACCTTGTGGAACTGTGATCGTTGTGTTGGGCTCAACCACCTGAATCGTGGTATCTGGATAGTCGTTCGCAATATCTTGTGGTGCAGACTTGTCTGAGTCTGTTTCATCAAAGATAATATGGATCGAGACTTCAACACTTAGCGTCTTCTTGTTGAACACTCTATAGGCCTTGCTGTCTGTGGCATATCCAAGAAAGATTCCTTCGTCTGACTTGGGTTGGAACTTAGTCAGATATTGTTTTCCATTATTGAGAATGTAGCATGCACAGCCGAACATATGGAAATAACTGACATTTGGCTTTCTTCCTCTCTACAACTCGTAGGGAGTCTTCTTCAACATAGAGTGAACAAGAGACCTGTTTTGAGTGTAGCACGCAGTGTTGATGGCTTCTGCCCAGAAGTATTCAGGCAGATGAGCTGCTGCTAGTAGAGTTCTTCCTGCTTCGATCAGCGTTCTATTCTTCCTTTCAGTTACTCCATTTTGCTATGGAGTTCGTGGAGCTGAGAAGTTATGGTTGATGCCATTGTCTGCATAGAACTAATCCATTTTTGAGAAGTCAAACTCTCTACATTGATCACTCCTTATGGCCTTGATCGTCTCTCCTTTTTCATTCATCACAAACTTGAACATCTTGATCAGTTGGGAGCTTGTTTCATCTTTAAAATTAAGAAAGAACACCCATGTGAATCTGGTGTAGTCATCCACTACGACCAGTGAGTATCTCTTCCCTCCAAGGCTCACAGTTGGAATTGGCCCGAAAAGATCCATATAAAGTAACTGAACGGGCCTATCAATTGAGTTGACTGCTTTTCCTTTGAATAAGCTTCTTGTTTGCTTTCCAAGCTGGCAGGCGTTGCATGGCCTTTCTTTGACAAAGCTGAACTTGGGTAAACCTGCTAAAAGATCTTTGGAGGCCAGTTTTGACATGCTCTTGAAGTTGAGATGGGATAACCTCCTATGTCAAAGCTAGCTCATTTCTTCAGAGGCTTTAGCAAGAAAGCATACTGTCTCATTAGAACTTAGTTGAGCAAGATTAACATTGTAGACATTTCCTTCTCTGGTTCCGGTCAGTTTAATAGAGAAGGTCTCTAGATCTCTGACTTGACATTGATTGTTGAGAAAAGTGACTTAATGACCTTTGTCGCAGAGTTGGCTGATACTCAAAAAATTGTGCTTTAGTCTATCCACATATGCCACTTTGCTGAAGGACACAGCACCATTCCCAGCTGAGCCATATCCTCTTGTCTTGCCAGAGTCGTTATCTCCAAAGATGACTGTTGGTCCCTCCTTTTCTGTGAAGTTAAACAGGAGGGCTTTGTTCCCGGTCATGTGATGAGAGCACCCACTATCCAGATACCATGTTGTGATTGTGGAGCTCAGTTCCTGCAGACAGGTTAAGCTTTCATGTTGGTACCCAGACTTTTATGGGTCTTACAATGTTAGTACCCTTGGAAACCCAAATCTGCTTGACTTTGGGCCTATCATGCAGAGGGTTATAGTAACATATTGCAGCCTTATGACCATTTCTACCACATATAAAGCATCTAACATAATGCATGCTTGTGTGTGTGTGGATTCTCTCTCCATTTGGACTTTTGTGGATACTTGGTGGACTTACCCTTATATTGATTTTTCTTTTTTCCATGCAGCCTTATGATTCATGGTTTGTGAAGAGTAAACCTCAACTCTACTATTCCTTCCTGGTTGGTTCGTGGAGCTGGTTTTGCTTGTCTCCACGATCCTTCGAAGTTGGAGAGTAGTAACTAAGTTACTCTTCTTTTTTCTGAATCCCAGGCCTGCATGGGATCCGTTATGTCGTGGGACATGACTTGGATCAGAAGAGCAGGGTTGCAATGGTTCTTCCTTCTGTGTGGATTTCACAAATATAATGCTTCTATTAAAATTTGAAGCACTACTTATGTTAATTTCCTTGAGCTTTTCCACACATGGTTCTGAGGTAGACTCCCCAAAACCTAAGCTTGTTCTATCAGAAGCATTTCTCTGACTTAAAATCAACGTGTCCATGGATGAAGAGAACCTATTCCACATTGAGATTGTCTTTTCTAGCTCCTCAATCTTAGAGGTTAGTTTTTACTCTCTTTGACTGCTCAGTTCATTGGTCTGTCTTAAGAGGTTATTCTCGGCTTCAAGTTTAAAGAGAGAGACAGAATTGAGTAGAGTTGTTTCCAGTTCTTTTTGAACTTTCTCTTTCTCTTTTTGAAGACCAGAATAATCTTTAGACAGAACTCTGAACCATTTCATATATTGATGCAGATCAGATGTTATGTCATGTAGTGCAGTTCTTAAATCATCAATGTCTACATCAGGAGAGTTAAAGTCAAATACCTCATCTATGTTTACCTCATGATGGTCAGTGTTTTTCTTGTTGTTTGCATCTTTGGCCATCAGACACAGGTTGGCTACTTGAGGTTCTTCATCATCTTCAGACTCAACATTGGTGTCGTTGTCTGAGTCACTCCACGAACCTCCAGCTACAAGACCTTTGTCTTTCTTCAGATGCTTTTTGTAGCCTTTAAACTCCTTCTTTGGATTCGTCTTTCTGTTCAGCTCTTCTCTGATAGGTTTGTTGCAGTTTGCGATGAAGTGGTCAGGCTTCTTGAAGTTGTAGCATAAGTCAATTATCTGCTCCTGGCTGCTGTTGTTGTTGAATCTTTTAGGTCTTCCGCTTCTTCCTTTGCACATGAACATTTTGAGTTTTCTGACCAGCATTGCAATATCCTCATCATCATCTTCCTCAGAGGCAGATTCAGTTTCTTCATGAGCTTTGGAGATTTCTTCTGTTGCCTTGAGAGCAACTCATTTATCCTTCTTTCTTCCTTCAGATAGAGTCTTTGCTCGTTGAGTCAGCTCTAGTTCGTAGGTAAGAAGGTTGCCATAAAGTTGTTGGACAGTCATTTCATGTAGGTTCTTTGATTCTCTGATTGCAGTGGTTTTGGCATCCCACTTGCTTGGTAAGGACCTCATGAACTTGATAATAAAATCTTTGTTGGGATAGATCTTTCCAAAAGCTCAAAGAGAGGTGAGCAGCAAATTGAATCTCTCGTAAGTGGAAATGACGTTTTCTCCTAGAACATTGGTAAACATCTCATATTGTTGAGTCAGTAGAGATTGCTTGTTTTCTCTGACTTCTTCAATTCCTTCATGCATGATGAGCAGTGCTTCCCAGACTTCTTTAGCAATTTTGCAGTTAACCACAATTTCGAACAGATTATCCTCTAAAGACTGGAACAAAATGTTCTTTGCCTTTTTGTCTAACTGGAAATCTTTCTTCTCGTTGTCAGTCCATTCATCTTTGACCTTGATCAGAACTCTGTTTGGATTGTCTGGAGTTGGTGCAAGCTTTGTTGGAATATATGGCCCATTCAGAACGGTTTCAAATAGATCATCATCTATTGAATCCATGTAGACTTGCATACGAACTTTTCAGTTGGCAAATTTGTCTCTGTTGCACATTGGTGGTTTGATGCCTCCACCGGTCTTGGTTTTGCTTATCAGATGTGCGATTGGATCTACTCAAACTTTATAGGCTAGATGAGAGAACCTGCTCTGATACTAATTGTTAGTTCCTAGAGGCACAATAGTTATCTAGAAGGAGGGGTTGAATAGATATTTTAAAACTTTTTCCTTTTCAAAATACTGTATCAGATTTGTTAAGCACAGCGGAATATAATTTATTTGCTTCCCTTTTAGATAAACCAAGTTTAAAGGTGATAAGCAGTTTATAGCAGTTTATAACAGATATAACAGTTATAGCAGATATTAGACACAGTGATTTTAAGTGGTTCAGAGCACATAAGGCTCCTAGTCCACTCTTCTACTCCACGACTAGGAAATCCACTAAGGATGTCTTTACACTTCTTTGAATCACTTAGATTCCTTCAAGACCAACAGTCTTGGAACTTCTTAGTTCACTTAGAACTCTTCAAGTCCAGCAGACTTGGTATACACTTGATTGAGAGTTAAGTTCTTGTGTTGTGCTACTCAGTTGCTATTAAGCATAAGTTCTAAAGAACTGAGTAGCTGTGCAAGCTTTTCTTCAGATCGTAGAGTTTGGACGTTGAGTGTTCTTGAGCTTTTTAGTTCTTGCTTGCTTGTTGCTGAATCTCTGTCTGATTTGCTTATGAAGGAGCCTTTGAAATGTTTTCGTTAAAGGCATCCGTTGCAGCATTAAATGCTTCAGACGTTTCTGAGCACTGAAGTTGACTTCTTGCAAATCTGTTGTTCAACCGTCTGGCACACTGACACAGCAGACTGCTTTCTCACCTACCACCTAAAAAGGTGTTTTCAGTAGGCATGCAGCCCTTTCCTTAGCTTCTTCAATACGCTTCTTTGATACATACTAAGGATGAATGTTGGATCATTGAGACTACCAAAATGTCAACGTCTATAAGCCTTTCTTCATTTGTTACTCTCCCTCCTTCATCAGATAGACGAACTTTGATGCTGACTGGAGGGTCACCACGATCGTGGTCTTTGTACCATGATCGATGTGTGTTGGCTTGCTCATGTTTGATTCCGCTTAGATCGTAGAGAACACTACGATTTCTCTTAAACTCTGATAGACTACGATTTTTACTTGCTTGTCTTGCAGACTCCACGTTTCCGAGAGCTGACTGCGATTCTTGACTTGGCTCGGCAGGCGCTCGGATCATCTTCACAATTCTGAGTGTGGCTGCCAAGACAGACTACATTTCTGAAATAACTTCTTCGATACTCCACGATTCTGCCTTGACTTCTGCAAAGTTCTGGCTGGCTCGACAAACTATGAATCTGTTGAGACCTAACAATTACATCTCAAAATAGATCAACCTAACAGCTTTGATCTTTCTTCTATACATTCATTTACAGAATGATAAATATTAAAGCACAGATCAACCTAATAATTTTGATCTATTATCTAAGTTCTTGTACATTAATTCTCTTAAGGACTTTACACATAAGCTTATATATTTACTTTCAACATTAAATTTGAATATGCAATTCTCAACACATAATGTATGGCAAAGTTGATGAGAAATTAATGTCTACTCATTTGGGGTTGTACTTCTGGAACTAATCATTGGGAAAGAGGCTATACAAACAAACCATGCATCTAATCATGAAAGCTTAGTACTATGGGTAATATAAGGAAGCATAACTTATGCTAATTTTGAAAAAGAAAGAAAGTAGTTTAAGAAATCTCAAAGTTTTAAGCATCAATGTGATTGTGACTTGTAGGCAAGATCTCTACTCAGTTTTGGTTTATGTGAACGTCTAATTGATCCTTTCCTAAATGAAAATTACAACAAGGATGAGATGAAAATGATGATGATTGCAATACGCCTTTACCTTTTGCATTCTTCTTCAAGACGACCAACAATGAAAAGGGTAAGTCTTTAACATGTTCATAATCACCTTCAGTATTTTTTACTACTTTTGCTCATATTGTTATATTATAGACCAACTTCTGTAAATTTATTGTGACTCTCTTGCAAAAATTGAGGGAAGAAAGAAGTTATTTGCTTCTAATTAACTATGTTCAACAAATCTTTCTTAGACTTTTTTGCCTTCAAATCATTCAAGTATGTATTTTGGTTAGTTATGTATTTACAATTCATGTAAAGCACAAAATATGTATTGTTTGGCAGATTATGCAGTTATTTGAGGAGCCAGAGCACTGGCTAGAGATGCAGAGAAAGAGAGGAGCTGGTGAATGAAATTAGTGTCAAAGATGAATCGGGGTTATCTAAGTTTGACTACTCATTCTACTGAAACTATGTTTACTAATGAGAACTAGTCACTCATTTCCAAATGATCTGACACAATGACAATTGACAGATCTATGTAGATACCTCAGCAATTAAATTTTTTTTGCAAAGAGGGGGATATGTATGTACGAGATTGAATAAATGTAATGATGTTACTAGAAATTCTATTTTATATTAATTAATATTGTAAATTTATCATTGTAAGTTTTGTAACACATGTATTTTTTTATACATAAATGAAATTAAAAATTTTCTAAGTTTTCATTTTTATGTCTCATTTTGGTGTGATCCATCTAAGACTCGAGCTCGAAAAGAAAGGCTCACAAATTACTTGTTGTGAAAATGAGTTGAGTAACTCCGAGCCGAGTAGTATCGAGTAATTCATCGAGTCGAACTTGAGCAACCTTAAAAATTATCAGTTTGAATTCAAGTCAAACCTGAACACAAATTTTCTAAACCGAATTGAGATTGAGCATTAGGGTGTTCGAATCGACTCGGAATCATTTTCTCCAACTTTCTCCAACTTTCTTTTCTTTTCTTTTCTTTTCTCTAAAAAACTCTCAAACATAATGTAAGTTTGATACGAAATATGAATATTTAAAATCCTCTTTTTCTTTTATTTGTTTTAGCAAACAATTCAACATATTGAAATATATTAAAATTAGAATTTGTTATAAAAGATAAAAAGATTATACTGAAAAAATTTAAATGATAATTCTTTCAAACAAAAAACAAGTAATCATGTGGAGAGTTAATTGTAGCATAGCTAGTGGACACAATAAAAACTCCTGAACATAGTAATATTCCAAAAATAACAGTAAAATATGTAAATTTGAACAATTATTTGATACTAACAACGAAATAATAAGTTGTCATGATAACTCACGCTCAAATTTAAAAAGATTTATCGTCGTCAATTCGCGCAAAAAAACTCACAAATGAAAAAATAAAATTCAAAACGAAAAAGCCAAAATTTCACAAGAGGTAATAATAAAACACTTCCATGAAAAGAAACAAATTAATCATCTCATTAAAAAAAACAAATCCCATAAATAGAAAAAAAATGTCGTTGCACATGAAGTGAGAATAAATTATTATCAAACAAAAAAAACAAAAAAAATCTAAGTGAGAATCTCTCCAAAAGAATTAAAGTCCTCCCCATATCTAAATTAAGGCTAAAATTCTTGTCGAAAGAAAGAGAGTAGAGAGAAAAAGAATTAAACCAAACCACAAGTTCAACCAAAATAAAACCCCACTCAAAAAACTTTGCCAGGGAATTGGGCTAAAATTGGGATTTTGTTCATATCATGGGCCAAATATAATTTTCACATAAATTCTTTCGTTAAATTAATGGCGAGGTTTGGCTAGAAGAGATATGAAAGGCCATGTTATCATTTGAAAGTAGAAATATGTATTGAGTAGTCTTAAAACTTTTCAAACTAATCTATTCGTTCCAAAATTTAGATGCATTTTTCACTTTAATTTGTTACAAAATTAGAGGTATATTTTTAATTTTTAATTTTTAATTTTTAATTACATAAATTCTTAGCATATAATTACTTATACTATAAGTAGATTGAATATTATCCTGTCATTGCTACTAATTTCTAACAAATGTTAGACATATGTTTAAAAAATAAAAATTATTTTTAAATAAAATATATCTCTAGTATTAAAACGGAAAATGATATATCTTGCGACTTTATATATTGATTTTTTTTATTGCAGCGTACGTAGATAACTATAATCAATAATATTTTAACGATGCATTTAATATAGTGGATCAACCTTATAATCCTAACCAATCTCATATATTGATATACGTCACAGTCATAATTCGATAAAAAAAAACTTTCGCAATACATAACCGAATTGTCTTTAATTCTATTGTGTTTTAGCCGAGTTGGCAAATGTAGAAAGTTAGTTGGGCTATGTTTGTTTGCAAGGATTATAATCACGACATTATAATTTCATGGATTATAATCTTAAGACTAATAATCCTAGGATTATTATCCTGGGCAGTGACGGATGTACTTAAGGGGCAACATAGGCAGTTGCCTCTGTTGGAATTTTTTTTTATAGGTATAGGGGCAAGAAAAATATGTAAATTAATAAATTTAAGGAGACAAAAAAAATTCATAAATCAATTCTAAATACAAGTACAAAAATCTTCTTAGTTTTAAAACATGGTGAAATCTTATAAGTATCTTTTGTATAGTTTTTGATTTTGAATGTTCATCAGCGTGTGAACTGTGAATTATTGTTTGATTCAAGTTTGAATTTTTTTTGTTATTGATTTGGTTGACTGTGGTTACTGTTTGTTTGATCTGATTGAGTTTTTATTTTTGGGTTGTTTGATTTTCAATTGAAAATGAGATCATTTTGGCTGAGTAGTTTTTTTTTGGGTTGTTTGATTTTCAATTGAAAATGAGATCATTTTGGCTGAGTAGTTTTTATCTTTTATTGTGATAGCTTACAATGATTTTTCTTTATTTTATAATGGAAAATAGAAAATAGAAAATGACTATGAGCTTTTAGCATCCCTTCATTTCTTGTTGTTATAATTACTTTATTTTTCTGCATCTAACTAATGGACCCTGTATAATTTTTGGTGTTCTGAGTTTAAATTTTGGATGGTTTGTTTCTCTTATTTTAAATAAAACTAATTTGAAACTTATAAAAAGATATCAAAACTGATTTATACTTTGAAATTAATTTATGGTTTTGTTTAAATATAGAAAGCAAATTTGGTTTGAATCTTTGAGCATTTGGAGAATCATTCAAATTGAAATATGACAAGTAACCGAAATAAGTTTTTAAATATTTTTTATTTAAAATTTCTTTTTTAATTTGGATTATGAATATTTATTGCAATTTGTAAATATATTCAAGTTTTTTTTATTTAACTTCAATAAAAAATTAAATAAAATCCGCCCTGCTGAAAAAAAATTCTGGATCCGCCCCTGATCCCGGGATTATAATTATAATCCCAAGACTATTAAGTTATTTTATAATCCCTAAACTAATAATTTCAAATCTAAATTTCAAAAAAAACAAGATAATTAGAATTAATATTATTATCCCAAGTATAATTTTTGCAAACAAACATAACTACGGAGAATGAAAACATTCGAAAGGTACTACCATCAACAGCAAAAAACAAAACTATAATTAATGACTAGATAAATGTAGAGCCCTTTCTTTCAATAATTTGAATGTCTGAAAATCATAATTCTTAGGAATTAAAGCAAGTTTTTTTAAAAGTTTGAATATAAATTAAGACATTACAAAGTATATATGCTTGAAGTCACAATTACGGAATCGGCTTCTTCTTTATTTTATACTTTGGGTTTTTTATATAGTGATCAAATAGCATTTTAGTTGTGATGGGTGTTAAGAATAATGTACAATTGAGGTATTTCCTTTGTTATACAAAAAGAATTTTAATTTAATTTTTTTAAGTTAATTTATAAAATGTTAGTAATATTTAAAATTGATAGCCCGCAACAATCTTTACTTTAATTTAGTGTGAGTTACTACCCGTTTAAAATTTAAAAGAATATATTCTTACATTATAATTCAATTCGTAAGATCTTAAAAGTTAAGATAATATGAATTTATTTAATTTTTGTACAAGCAACTATAATTACTATAAACTAGCTAAAAATAAATTTACAATCTTTACTTTAATTTAATGTGAGTTACTCCCCCGTTCAAAATTAAAACAATATATTCTTACATTTTAATTCAATTTGTGAAATTTTAAAATTCAAGATAATATAAATTTATTTAATTTTCGTACAAACAATTATAATTATTATAAACTAGCTACAAATAAATACTAGTCGTAATAGTCTTTGCATTTAAGTTTGGAATGAATTTCTATTAATTTTAAATTTAGAATTTTCATATAAAAATTAAATTAAAAAGTCAAAGTATTTATCTTTTAATTTTGCAAAAGCTTGAAAGGGACAAACAAAGTAGAAGGTTTGATATTTTAGCGGCTGCTAGAGCTAGGCGTCTTTACATTCATCTTTCTTTTTCACGGGGCAATGTATAAAAGCTTTGCTTCCTACCAAGACAAAATAACACGTAGATTAATCACTAATTATAAATAAAGTTTAATATTCTTATCCAAAACCCATTTTCTTGGTATTCATATACTTTTTTCCCCTATGTATTGATACCCTTTCCTTGAGCTTAAAAATCATTCACATTTATTCATTAAATCCAGAAAAATCAATGTGTTGCCAATTTTTTGTATAAAAAGTCATATATTCGACAAAATCTTTAGACTTTTCAATCGAATAAAACAATAATAATATGTCCTTGAAATCGGAATACGTAAGTACGAGTTATATCATTAATCTATTCATTGAAAATTTTAATTTTTTTTGTTGTTGAATAAACATAGTAAGATTTATCTAAATTATATTTTCACATGCTTTCTCTTATATGAAGTGGATTTCATTTACTAATGTGAGAAATTTTTTGAGAAATTATTATTTTTACTTGTGAAAATATCAATTTTCGTCAAAAGAATTGTTTGATTGAAGCAATTTTAATTAATTTATCTTTTTGAAGTATTCCTATTTTACCAATAATAAATAAAATTAATGGATGAAGTAATGGGAAAGAAAAATGGTGATCAAAACTTTATATTTTGCACGCACATAAGATCTTAGCAAGTAGGATGGAATAACTTTAGAGGTCTAATAAGGTTTAATTTTCAAACTTATTTTTGCTTTTGTATTATTTTAAATAAAAAAGAGAATAATCTTATCAAGAAAAGAAGTTGATCACCAAAGTTAATTTTCCTTTGTTGATGTTGATAAGCCTAAATCAAACCGATAATAACAAAATATTAGATATAAAAATAGCATACAAAATGATGTGGATGATATTTATTGATTATAACTATTAAACTCACTTGGTGAAATATTCACTAATTATAATTCAACATATCTTTTATGTTTAATTGTTGTAATTATCTTTTGTTATTGTGGCATTACTCCACACATAAATTTGTTAGTCGTCTAATTTGACAAACAAATTAAAGAATAATACTTCCACCTTTTAAAATTGGCAAAAAAACAAGAAAATGACTAAAAGTCTAAGTTTTTGTCCAATTCTCTTGCTATTGAGCGAAAAAGTAAAAAATGAATGAAAGTTTTGAGTACTTTACTTGTCAAATTAAGTCTTTTGTTCAAAAACGGACGAATTTAGACAAAAACTATATAAATCACATAACTAAATCTTTTATAATTCCTATTATATCCTCTACATTATAAACATCACAAAATTAATATAAAAGTAAATAATAATTTCACATAAGTAAATCTTTTATAATTCCTATTATATCTTCTACATTATAAACATCACAAAATTAATATAAAACTAAAATAATAATTTCATAATCCTTATTATACTTTCGAAGATTAATATTTTAATAATTTTTTCTATAAAAATCACTTGTTTAACCATATTTACGATAATTCATACATAAAAACAAATCATTGTTAAAGCATATATAATAAAATTAACTATACAAAGATTATTATTAAACAAATATGTTAGTACTATAGTTTATGTATATGTTTGATTTGATGATGAAATGAGAATTTAATGTATATTTATAAAACTAATAACTTTTATAAAATTCTTAAAAAGACATTTTATGTAAAAGAACTTAGTGTAGAGATTAAATTTGTTAGGATGATCAATTCCTTAATATAAATATATTATTCAAAAGTTAAGTCTGAAGACTGTTTGTAGAGTTGAAAAGTAGGAAGTATTTTAAAATCGTAAAGCATTCAGTATACTCATAAAAATCGTAGAGTATGAAAATCGATCGTAGAGTCAAGCCTTCATGAAGTCACTCTATTATTGGACATGTAACTCTGCAATTAAGCAGAATCGTAGAGTTCATTTCTTCTGACAAGTTATGACAATGTCGTACACCTAGAATTGAAGATTTCAAGGATAATTCTCCCAAAAGTTGTCAATAAGAATAAGGTAGTTTTGAAATTTGTCTAACAATTATATATGCTAAGGAAAAAAAATATGCGACTACATCTGCACCTAACAAATTACGATAAAAGCGACTTGAAGTGGTCCTAGGCGACAACATTTCAAAGTTAAACAATTGGAAATCGACAAGTGTCCAAGTCAAAATGGATTAACGGTCAAATCACAATGAATCTATAAAAGGCAAACAACTTTAAACAAACAAAATATACAAGGATAAGAATTAATCGAGTCGAAGTGCTATCTGTCTAAGCTCATAATCTACTCACTCAACAATTTAAAATCTCCACTGCTGCTAAGTCCTGTGATCTAGAATTTTAACGTTACTTAGCAGTTCCTTGAGCATTTCAATTTATATGTGATTTGATCTTAGTGATCTGTGCATATTTTAAGTCTGTGACTTGAATGATTCTTAGTGAATCATTTGTAAATTAGTTCTTAGTGAATAGTAATCTGAGTGATTACCCTTCTTAAGTTGAAAATCTCTACTCTAGAAGTAGAATACCGAAATAGGAGGCTTTTGTACTCCGAACCTTTTAAAAATCTCTCTGTCATTTACTTTCTACACTCTACATTTTGTATTTAAGTCTATCTTTGTTTTATTTGTGACGCTCCCAAATTCGAGTGCCTTTAAACTCTAGATCTGGTTCTAGACGTAACTAAACATTCATCATCCTTCATCCACTTTATCCTGCTAATATGACAGTAATTACTAGCTATTACAGACATATTATTACATTCCCAAGTTCTAAGACCTTTAAATCTGTAAAACATGATAACTAACATATTAATTATTACAATACTCCTATCTATTACAAATAGGATTCATATCCTCTACTCGTTCATCTTTCCTTTACCCTTGTCCTTATCAAAACCTTTAACATGCCCAGTTTTCGCTGAAACATTTAATTTTAAAGCAAGAATGAGCATTTACATGCCCAACAAGTATAACAGATTGCATATAAACAACAAAATCAAGAATCATGTTTTCATACTTCTAAACCTTCGACAATTGAACAAAAGTTGTGAAGAGATCTCGAATAACAAGAAATATCATTCCTTTCTAGTTCAAAACTATTTTTGAAACGACATATTGACTTTTGTTGAGCGATCATAAGTTCTCGAACTTTCATTTTTATTTTAAAACATTTGAACAACTGTTCTGTTGTAAACTATCATAGCTTATGGGCACGTTGGGTGATTAGCCCTTTGTACCCTGTATTGATCAATACTACCTACTTGAATGACTGCTTTTGCGTTCATACCGTCACCCGACAGAGTATGCCGGCAATATTAAAAATATTTTCCCAATATTAGGGTTGTTCATTCTCAGACTGAATCCGCACCAAGACAAATTGGTTTGTAATCTCTACTTAATCCCAATAACATTTCAGAGGATTATATTCAAAGCTATAAAATTTTTTAACATATGTCTAGTTGATACAATTGGCATTGACATACTTCTTTAACAGTTCATGCATATTAGAACTTGAAAGCTTGAATAATTCCTGCGTTATAGCAAAGCTTGAACTGTAAGACCCCAACTTTTTATGAATAAGATTTAATTTTCTCTATATATTATTTTAAATAGTAAGGTGTTGATTTGATAAATGTGATAGTTATGGGTGATATGTGCAAATTTTACAAAGTAAGCAAATTGTCATAAAAAATTCGTTTGGTTGGGGAATGATCTTTTTGTCGGAGAATATTCGCACGACGACGCAACCATTGGTGGGCCCCATAACGAAAAATTGTCTGATGAAGAAAACGAAAAAAATAAGTTTTCTAAAAAGTGACGGCGAAACTTTTACTGTTAACTGTTGAAATATCCGGTGATAAAAGCACAGTAATACGCGTTGTTGCACAGTAGCACACGGTATTGCACAGTAGTAGCATACGGTATTGCACAGTAGTAGCATACGGTATTGCACAGTATTTTTGATTATTGATTCTTACGTAAGAAGTCACTCAGTATTTAATAATTGTCACAGTAGTTGTTGCATAATATCTCAATTATTGATTCAATAATTGTTACAGTAACATCTGCACAATATTTTATATTATTATATCAATAATTATCACAACACAGTAACTCATATTATTTAAATGATATTATTAGATAACATTATTGGCAATGTCTAGAAAGTTCTGTCAAGGAAAAGGGTTAGGTTATATAATTGGGCGCCAATAAAGATAAATCCGTATCGGAAAGCCTTATTTTTCCTGGAAATGATCTGGTTGTCAATATTGTGAGCTTATAATATTAATTTTGAATAATTATTATGTGATGGATATTTGTCCAATTTTTGTTACAAATGGAGGAATTTTAGTATGAGACATTTGTTGAAAGTTTGACATATTTTTCTATGAAATCATAATTATCTTCTCTGATAAAATATTTATTCAAAAATATTATCATAATATTATATTATAATAATATGATATTATAATAGTATAACTTTATAATCTATATTAGCTAACTTTTTAAATAGTAAAATTATTATAATGATATATATATACTTCCTGGCATGTGAATAATCAAGGAAGTAAGAAGCTTTGCTTTGTACTCTACTTTCTCAAAATCAATGTACTGCAACTTCTTCTTTTTCAAAACCAGTGTGCGAGGTGCGTAGTTTGTCAAAGGTGGCATGCTACACATTTCCTATAAATAGGTTGCTTAGTTAAGAAATAAAAATCACACCAGAATCAGAGAATTCTTTTTCTATAATATTGAGCGTATTTTTTTTGAATATAAGGATATTTTGAATGTGGATAACAGTGCAAGATTTCATCAACATAATCTCCGTTATTCCAGTCATAACTACTTTTCTATTAAGGTAAATGATATTATTTTTCTCGTAAAAAATATTATTTTTTTTCAATATTCGTAAATGATATTATTTTATACTCGTAAGGAATATCATTTTCTTTCATACTCTATATTATGTAAATGATATTATTTCATTTCATATTCCTAAATTTAAACTTACTATGGTAAGTATTGCTTCTATAATTCTTGAAATGATTAAAAATTCTTTAAGGTTTGCGCTTCATTACTAGGCTAGTTGAGCTCAACCTTTTCTTTCATTGTTCTCTTCAGGAAATGAGAATATAGCTGGGACTAGTCGGGGAATGGAGTGATGGTCCGAGATAGTGCTATAGTAGTTCTCACTATTTTGTAAAATAGTGTGATAATAATTGTAATGAGAACTTAATTTGAGCGTTGATATTTTCGTATTATTTACGACATAATATCGGTATTGAAGCTCACAGTTTGTGTGGTCGTATTTTGCACGACACTTTAATAGTTGGAATTTGAAGATTTATATTTGGATTCTGTACCATGTATTTGGCGACTCGGAGTGGGTTGTGTGGACCTATTTTGGGGGCGTCATAGTTGGTATCAGAGTTTAGGGATATAATCTCTGGCGGAGATCTGGGATTAGAACTAAGAGGGGAGAGACGAGTAAAATCCTTCGCTAGTGTGTCCTACCTAAGCTTATTGGTCTGAACTTTCTTATGAATAATTAATCTTTTCATGTCAGGGTACTATTCATATGGTACTATTCATACTGTACTATTCATGAGTACTATTCACAACGAAATTAAATTTTCTTTTCTTTGTCCAAGTTATCTTTTATGAATCTTATTCTTGAAATTGGATCCGTGTTTTGATCTTCATGTTGACAATTTGGACATTTTTGAACTCTAGATAAATTGAATTATAAATCTCTAATAATATTTATCCTTGATCTCACTGGATTCATTCTTTATATCATTGTCATAATCCTCAGACTTAAATTGTGGTGAAAGTTCTCTTGAGCATGTAGTGCAAAGATAAACTGTTGATTGATGAATATCTTTGGCCCGTAGTGTAAAGATGAACTGTTGATTGATGAATATCTTTGGCCCGTAGTGCAAAGATGAGCTGTTGATTGATGAATATCTTTGGCCCGTAGTGCAAAGATGGACAGGTGTTTAGCATGATCATGACCATTGGTGATACAAACAAATATCTTTGGCCCGTAGTGCATAGATAATTCTTTGATTGGAAATAATTATTGACTGGTGTTGCAGGGATAAAATATTTCTGATGGACCTCTAACTCGTAAAAGATAGCAGACATCATTCTCTACTTAACTCTTCTAATAGGTTGCTATTTCCGCTGCAGTTGTTGATCTAAAACTTATTTTCCATCATATTTTATCTGATTTATTATTGTTGAAGGATAACGATAATTTATTCTCCATTATCTTAGTCATAATATTCTTTACTAGGCTAGTTGAGCTCAACCTTTTCTTTCATTGTTCTCTTCAGGAAATGAGAATATAGCTGGGACTAGTCGGGGAATGGAGTGATGGTCCGAGATAGTGCTATAGTAGTTCTCACTATTTTGTAAAATAGTGTGATAATAATTGTAATGAGAACTTAATTTGAGCGTTGATATTTTCGTATTATTTACGACATAATATCGGTATTGAAGCTCACAGTTTGTGTGGTCGTATTTTGCACGACACTTTAATAGTTGGAATTTGAAGATTTATATTTGGATTCTGTACCATGTATTTGGCGACTCGGAGTGGGTTGTGTGGACCTATTTTGGGGGCGTCATAGTTGGTATCAGAGTTTAGGGATATAATCTCTGACAGAGATCTGGGATTAGAACTAAGAGGGGAGAGACGAGTAAAATCCTTCGCTAGTGTGTCCTACCTAAGCTTATTTGTTATTTAATTGGTCGGTCGGAATATAGGGATAATATGTGACATGTCAATTTCTTTAATTAACCCTTGTTTTATGGCAGTATTTGAGAATGACATCTGGAATCGAGAGATAAGAAATGGAGCATATGAGACCATTGAGACACCGCCAATCTATAACCAGGATAATGTGCATCAGGAAGGCAATAATACTCCTGTAAACAACACCACCGACCAAATGATGAACGATGGGGGTGTTTAGGAGCATTTTACAATTCATGCAAAACCAGATGAGAGAGACTCATGTTCATAATGCAGGTGGAAACAATGGTAACTCACGAATGGTCACTACTAAGCAGTTCAAGGAGTTGGGACCGCCGGAGTTATTGGGAAAGCCAGAGCCACTCAAGGCAGAAGCTTGGATTAAGCAGATCACCAAAATATTTGATGTTCTGGGATGCACAGAGGAGCAAAAGGTCCCCTTCGCCACCTTTATGTTGCGTGGGGAGACAGATTACTGGTGGGAATCTGTGAAACGTACTCAGTTTTCCGCACTTAAGATGTCTTGGGAGAAGTTTCAGGAATTGTTCAACGACAAGTAATTTCCATAAAGTATTCGTCATATGAAGGAAGTGGAAATCATCAAACTGGAACAGAACAATATGACTGTATCACAATACGAGGCCAAGTTTGCGTAATTATCCCGGTTTGCATCCCATTTGGTGGATAATGAGGAACGAATGAAACGAATTTTTTTGAGAGGTTTAAAACCTGAAATTCGTCAATACCTCATTTCTCATCAACTTTATTTATATTCAGATGTTCTGAATAGAGCTCAATTATTAGAACGAGATTATAAGACGGTTCAACCAAAGGACAACAATCGACAACACGATAATAGTCGTACCAGTGACAACAATCATCGGAACAATGATAACCAGCGTCGAGGAAATTAGCATGCCAGAAATGGTAACCACTTCGGTGGTAATCCTGGCCAAGATAATAGAAGAAGTGAGTCAAGTGGAAATTTCAAAAAAGAGGAGATTTAACAATGACAACGGAAAGACATCGGCAGCGGCACCATCACCAGCATTCGTTTCTAGGGGAGGAGAACTACCACCGGTCGTATGTTACAAATGCGTACAAGAGGGACACATCAGTCCAAATTGTACACAACAACCCAAAGTGTGTTACAATTACGGAAAAAAGGTCACATAGCTTGAGTGTGCCCTATAGCGAAGTCAAGTCCAACTAGGATGGTGATACCAAAGGCTGTCCCAGAGAAGTCAAAGTTTATGGTTCAGGGGAGAGCTTTTATCGTGACTACCCAAAAAGTAAGGAACCCGAACGAAGTTATCACGGGTAAGCTAATCATAAACTCTTACGAAGTCTATACTTTATTAGATACTAGTTCTACCCACTCTTTTATTTCACCTGCTTGTGCTCAACGTTTGAATTTGATCCCTGAAAAATTAGACTTTGACTTATCTGTTGAAACTCAGTTGGGAGAAACCTTCATTACATCCACAGTTAATAAATCTTGCTTGATTCAAATTGGCACCCTCACATTACCCGTTGATCTCATCTCTCTGAAAATACTTACGTTTGATGTGATTTTAGGAATCGACTGGTTAACCACTCATCATGCTAAAATTTATTATTTTCGTAAGGTCGTTAGCTTTCATATTCCTAACCAACTTGTTTTGCTAATTCAAGCAACCAAACCACTAAAATCAATCACTGTTATTTCAATTCATAAAGCCATTCGTTTATTGAAAAACGGATGTCAAGCTTTCTTAGCCCATGTCACTGATTTAAACAAAAATACGTCAGATTTGAATGATATTTCGGTTGTTAATAAATTCCTTGATGTATTTTCCGAAGAACTTCCTGGCCTACCCCCAGAACGTGAAATTAAATTTTGTATTGACCTTAAACCTGATACAAAACCCATTTCCAAAATCCCATATCGAATGGCTCCTATTGAACTTCAGGAGTTAAAAACCCAACTGCATGAGTTGTTAGACATTGGTTTTATTCGTCCTAGTACATCTCCTTGGGTTGTTCTTGTTTTATTCGTAAAGAAAAAATATGGGAGTATGTGACTCTGCATTGACTATCGGGAGTTGAACTATGTCACTATCAAAAATAGGTACTCGTTACCTCGCATTGATGCTCTTTTTGACCAGTTTCAAGGTGCTATATACTTCTCAAAGACCGATCTTTGTTCTGAATATCATCAGTTAAAGATTAAAACTGATGACATTCCAAAGACTGCCTTCAGAACTCGATACAGGCATTATAAATTTTTAGTCATGTCTTTTGGATTGACTAATACTCATTCTGCCTTCATGGATATGATGAACTGGATATTCAAGGAATATTTGGATCATTATGTGGTTGTCTTTATTGATGACATCCTCATTTACTCCAAAAGCCGTGAAGATCATGAGCAACACTTGAAGCTGATACTCGAAAAGCTTCGTGAAAACAAGCTATATGCAAAGTTGAAGAAATGCGAGTTCTGGCTTGAGGAAGTAGCATTCCTTGGGCATGTGATATCGAAACATGGAATATCAGTTGACCCGGCGAAGATTAAAGCAATACAAAGTAGGAGCAACCTAAGTCAGGAACCAAAATACGTAGCTTTTTGGGCTTAGTTGGTTATTATCGGAGATTCGTGGAAGGATTTTCTCGAATCGCCACTCCATTAACTCAGCTGACTCAAAAAGATACAAAATTCGGATGGAGAGAGGAATGTGAGAAAAGCTTCCACAAACTCAAGAGGAGACTTGTAAGACCCTAACTTTTTATGAATAAAATTGAATTTCCTCTATATATTATTTTAAAATAGTAAGGGGTTGATTTGATAAATGTGATAAGTTATGGGTAATATGCGTAAATTTTATAAAATAAGTAAGTGGTTATAAAATATTCATTGTTGTCGGGGAATATTCGTTTGGTCGTGGAATATTTTTGTTGTCAAGGAATATTCGTACGACGGCACAGCCATTTGCGAAAAACTGTCGTATGAAAAAAATGACAAGAATAAGTTTTCTAAAAATAACGACAAAACTTTTACCGTTAAAACTATTGAAATACCCGGTGATAAAAGAACAGTAATACACGTTGTTGCACAGTAGCACACAGTATTGCACAGTATTTTTAATTATTGATTCTTACCTAAGAAGTCACTTACTCAATAATTGTTACAATAATTACTGTTCAAGATTTTATATTATTGATTCAATAATTGCTACATTGATAATTACTGTTCAATATTTTATATTATTGATTCAATAATTGCTACATTGATATTTTATATTATTGATGCAATAATTGTTACCGTAACCACTGCACAGTATTTCACATTATTAAATCAATAATTGTCACACATATTATTGAAATGATATTATTAGATAACATTATTGATAATGTCTAGGAAGTTTAGTTGAGGAAAGGGGTTAGGTTATATAATTGCGCGCCAATAAGGAGAAATCTTTATCGGAAAGCCCCCTCTTTCCTGAGAACGATCTGGTTGTCAATATTATAATTCTATAATATTAATTGTGAATAATCATTGATTGTCGATAAATTTGATAAGTAAATATTTATTCAAGTATGATATAAAGGGAAGAATTTTTAGTATGAGACATTTGTTGAAAGTTGGCATTTTACCTTCTCCGATAAAATATTTACTCAAATATATTATTATAATATTACATTATAATAGTATAATGTGATAATATAATAGTATAATTTTATATTTTAGATGATGATATTATTTTTATGGTATAAAAATAAAATGAGGCGGAAGAGAAAAAAATGAAATTGGAATTCTTTAATAATTATAAATGTTTTAATATATATATATATATAGGGGTTGCATCCACAGCAACCGGTTGCTGGGAGCAGCCACTTTATATGAGGTTTGGGAATCATTATTATAATGGGACCCACTGTACTTGGGGGATAAATTGAGTCAAAAGCTCCTACAAGGAGTGGGATAAAGTGGTTGCTCTCAGCAACCGGTTGCTGTGGATGCAACCCCATATATATATATATATATATAAGCATGTGGGAATTTTCTTTTCAAAAGAGGTGGCTGCAGAGTCTTTCAAAACTGGAGTGCTGCTTTTCTCCGTGGATTTCATTTTGTCAATCCTGGCATGCTAAGCATTTCCTATAAATAGGGTGGTTAGTTAGAAATAAAAATCACACCAGAATCAGAAAATTTTCTCTCTATAGTATCAAGCGTATTTCTTGTGAGTGTTTAGATATTTTGAATGTTGATAACAGTGCAAGTTTTTCTCATCATAATATCCGATATTCCAGTCAGATCGAGTATTATACTAAGGTAAGGGATATTATTTTTCTCGTAAATGATGTTATTTTCTTTTAACATTCATAAAGAATATTATTTTTTTTCATATTCCATATTATGAAAGTGATAACATTTCATTTTAAATTCCCAAATTTGAACGTACTACGGTAAGTATTGCTTCTATAATTCCTGAAATGATCAGAAATTCTTAGAATTTTAATTTTCATTTAATATCATTTCATTGAAATG
The DNA here is from genome assembly GCA_020205555.1 of Panax stipuleanatus. Lineage (NCBI taxonomy): Eukaryota > Viridiplantae > Streptophyta > Magnoliopsida > Apiales > Araliaceae > Panax > Panax stipuleanatus. The sequence goes on along the minus strand of CM035115.1, from coordinate 143,153,993 downwards.
TTGGTATGAATTTTATTATAAATTTTTTACCTTTTCATGTCGGGGTTACTATTCACATATACGACACTATTCACGTATACGGCACTATTCATGAATACAGTACTATTCACAAAAAAATTAAATTTTCTTTTCTTTGTTCAAGTTGTCTGTTATGGTTCCTATTTTTGATTGTACCCATGTTTTGATCTTCATTCTTGAATTTTGCTCCACAATTGATTATTATGGAGTATTTTTGAACTTGGATAAACTAAATTACGAATCCCTAATCTTTGTCCTTTAAAATATTTTTCATCATCCTCTGTCTTAAATGGTGATACAAATGAATATCTTTGGTCTGTTGTGCAAAGATGAATGATTACTTGATGAATATCTTTGGCCAGTAGTGCAAAGATGAATGATTACCTGATGAATATCTTTGGCCCGTATTGCAAAGATGGACAGGTGTTGAGATGAATATGACCAATGGTGATACAAATATCTTTGGACGTAGTGCAAAGATGAATATTTGATTTGAGATATATATTGACTGATGTTACAGGGATAAAATATTGATGATGGACTTTTAAATCATAAAAGATAGTAGACATCATTTTCTACGTAACTCTTCTAATGAATTATAATTTTCGCTGCAGTTGTTGATCGAAAAGTTGTTGTCCATAGAATTTTATCTGACTTGTTGAAGACTAACAATAAATTATTCTCCATTATCTTAGTCAATATTCTTTACTGGGCTAGTTGAGCTCACCCTTTTCTTCTATTGTCCTCTTCAGGAAATAAGAATGTCGCAGAGACTAGTCGGGGGACAGAGTGATGGTCTGAGCTAGAGCAGTAGTAGTCCTCACTATTTTTGTAAAATAGTGTGATAATAATTGTAATGAGGACTTAGTTTGAGTGTTTATATTTTCTACATGTTTGTATTGACACTCACAGTTGTGTGGTCGTATTTTGCACGACCGTGTGATATAAAAGATTGTATTTGGATTCTGTACCATGTATTTGGCGACTCAGAATGGGTTGAGTATTGAACCTATTTTGGGGGCGTCACAAGACTCATTTCAGCACCTGTTCTGACAAGACCATCAGGTTCAGATGGATTTGTCATCTACAGCGATGCTTCATGCAAAGGTTTAGGATGTGTTCTCATGCAACATGGGAAAGTCATGGCCTATGCCTCACGACAACTCAAAAAATATGAGAGAAATTATCCTACTCATGATCTAGAGTTGGCAGCAGTCATTTTCGCGCTAAAGATCTGGAGACACTACCTGTATGGGGAGAAAGTGGAGATCTATACGGATCATAAAAGCCTTAAATATTTCTTCACTCAAAAGGAACTCAACATGCGACAACGACGTTGGCTTGAGTTGTTGAAAGATTACGACCATACCATCTAATGCCATCCTAAAAAAGCGAACGTGGTAGCTGACGCGTTGAGTAGAAGATCATATGCGGGAACGAGTGCGATGCTGTCAACACAAAGGCCCATTTTGTATGACTTACAAAGGATGGAGATAGAGTTAAAGACTCCAAGGACCCAAGTGAAGATTGAAAATATACGCGTAGAACCAACTTTAATTGATAAAGTTAAAGCTGCTCAAGCTACAGACCCGAAGCTGATGAATGTGAAAAAGAAGGTACAAGAAGGTGCTATTCCAGAAGCAAGAATTGACGAAGAGGGAATACTTCGAGTCAACTCCAGACTTTGTGTTCCTAACGACTCTAATTTGAAGTATAAAATCATGATGGAAGCACACAACACACCGTTTGCAATCCATCCTGGAAGTACCAAAATGTATTGTGATCTTCGACATACATTTTGGTGGAGCAATATGAAGAGAGAGATCGCAGAGTTTATCTCGAGGTGTTTAACGTGTCAATGTTTTTCGGCAGAGCATCAAATGCCAAAAGGTCGATTGCAACCACTTGAAATTACAGAATGGAAGTGGGAGCACATCAATATAGATTTCGTTACGTGTCTTCCTAAGATTTCTCAAGGCATCGATGCAATTTCGGTCATTGTTGATAGATTAACCAAGTCTGCTTATTTCTTTCCTATACGAAAAACTTATTCACTTGAACGTCTTGCTCGTATGTACATAAATGATATTATAAGACTGCATGGTATGCCAGTATCCTTATTTTATGATCGAGACCCAAGATTCACTTCACGATTTTGGGTCAGCTTGTAGAAAGCTATGGGCACTGATTTACGATTCAGTTCTGCATATCATCCTCAAACAGACAGGCAATCGGAAAGGACTATTCAAACTCTTGAAGATCTATTGAGACTCTACGTTCTAGACTTCAAAGGAAGTTGGGACAAGTACTTACCATTGGTGGAATTCTCATACAACAACAGTTATCAAGCAAGTATAGGCATGGCTCCATTCGAGGCGTTGTATGAACGAAAGTGTCATTCTCCAGTATGCTGGGACGAGGTGGGTGAAACAGCATTGTTGGGACCGGAGTTAGTACGTATGACTACGAAAAAGATTCAAATGATCTGGCAATGTATTCAAACAGCACAAGATCGACAAAAGAGTTATGTTAATCTTCATCGAAGAGACGTAGAATTTAATGATGGAGACCATGTATTGTTACGTGTTGCTCCATGGAATGGAGTTACGAGATTCGAAAAGAGAGGAAGGCATAACCCACGATTTATTGGTCCATTTGAAATCCTCGATCGAGTAGGAACTATGGCCTATAGACTCGCCTTACCGCCAAGCATGTCTCGTGTTCATAACGTTTTTCACATATCTATGCTATGTAAATATGTGAAAGACCCAAACCACATTATTAAATTAGAACCAGACGAGATAGCCGAAGATTTAACGTATGAGGAGGTATCTGCCAAGATCTTGGATAAGAAGGAACATATTGTACGCTCAAAGGTTCCTCAAGTCAAAGTTTTATGAAGAAACTATGATATTGAGAAAATGACCTGGGAGTTAGAATCTGAAATGAAAGCAAGGTATCCTCACCTCTTCGAAATACCAGGTACGTACATCAATTTCGAGGATGAAATTTCATAAGGAGGAGAGTTGCAAGACCCCAACCTTTTATGAATAAGATTTATTTTCCTCTATATATTATTTTAAATAGTAAGGTGTTGATTAATGAGTGGGTTTTATACCTACGAATTGGACACCGTTAAGGCTTAATTCTTTGCTAACTTTAAGTATTTTTAGTGTTCTTTTACTTATTTTTGTGTTTGTGTTTTAGGAAACGACTTCAGAGGGCCAAAACATGAAAAATAGAGTTTAATTACATTTTCATAATTTCAGAGATTGTACCCTCGCCGGGGCGGGTATTCCTAGTACAAAAAGTCCGCCAAAAGTGCTAATGTTTAGAAGTTGATTCAGAAAAGGATTCTGAGCATTGATCTGGAGAAGGATCATAAGAGGGATATAAAAGGAGAAGAATAAACAAGGATTAGGGAGTTAGATTCTATTAGATTGGTTTAGATCAGACTTCAATTAAAATTAGATACAAACCCTAGTTGGAATAGGATTGGAGATTGAAGCAACTTGGAGACCATTGAAGATCAAGAGCAGGAGCAAGATGGAGCATGAGATTTACTGACAATAGATTCTATTCTCTTATCTACTCTTATTTTTATCTTTTAATGTTTATTCAATTGTGGATTCTTGGTTTTGATTCAATAATAATGAACTAAATCTCTTATTTAAGATTACAACGGATCTTATTGTGTAGCTTATTTTATTATGCTTCTCTATCAATTATTATGATCTATCGTGGGGATTGTCTATTATGATTTGGAATTAATTGTGTAATTGTCTAGCTAACAATTACTGTGATAATCTATATAAAATTGAGAGACGGATTATAGATTTAGATCTGATCATAATAGAATGTGATTGTGTTTTCTGCATGGCGTTGGAATTCATGATCTGTGTTTAGGATAGAGATATAACTTTACACCACATGTAATCTGATATAGAACTTGTGCTTGAAATCCTCTTTAATTATAATTCAGATAGAGATATAGTGAATTAGTTAATTAGGGTGTTCCTCTTAATTCTATCATATATGAATTTAAGTTGATTTGAATATGATGCATTGAGAGATGGTCATATTTATTTATGTGTTCTTGATTAACAATTCAGAATAGTGAACATAATTGATAAGAAGTGTATTAATTTAAATGAAGCACTAAGTGAAGTTGTGATCTTAAATCTCCGTAATCTTAATTTAACTAGTGGTAATTAGTATTAGTGTAATTAAATAGTTACTTCAAACTTGAAATTATCTATTTAAATAAGATAAAGTTTGGTTACGGGTTAGTACTTGGTGATTCTTATTAAATAATTCCTCGTGGGAACGATACTCTACTTTCACTTTATTACTTGTTGACCACGTATACTTGTGTGTTGTGCGTAACTAGATTTTACCCAACATTAATTTGATAAATGTGATAGTTATGGGTGATATGTGCAAATTTTACAAAGTAAGCAAGTTGTCAAAAAATATTCGTTTAATCGGGGAATATTCTTTTTTGTAGGGGAATATTCGTACGACGACGCAATCATTGGTGAGCCTCATAACGAAAAACTGTCGGATGAAGAAAACGACAAAAATAAATTTTCTAAAAAGTGACGGCAGAACTTTTACCATTAACTATTGAAATACCCGGTGATAAAAGCACAGTAATACACGTTATTGCACAGTAGCACACGATATTGCACAATATCTTTGATTATTGATTCTTACGTAAGAAGTCACTCAGTATTCAATAATTGCCAAAGTATTTGTTGCATAATATCTCAATTATTGATTCAATAATTGTTACAGTAACATCTGCACAATATTTTATATTATTAAATCAATAATTGTCACAACATAGTAACTTATATTATTTAAATGATATTATTAGATAACATTATTGACAATGTCTAAAAAGTTCTGTCAAGAAAAAGAGTTATGTTATATAATTGCGCCCCAGTTAGGATAAATCCTAATGGAAAAGCCCCCTTTTTTCTGGGAACGATATGGTTTTCCATATTGTGAGCTTATAATATTAATTTTGAATAATTATTATGTAGTGGATATTTGTCCAATTTTTGTTACAAATGATGGAAATTTTAGCATGAGACATTTGTTGAAAGTTTGACATATTTTTCTATGGAACCATAATTATCTTCTCCGATAAAATATGTATTCAAAAATATTATCATAATATTATATAATAATAATATGATATTATAATAGTATAATTTTATAATCTATATTAGCTAACTTTTTAAATAGTAAAATTATTATAATGATATATATAAACTTCCTGGCATGTGAATAATTAAGGAGGAAGTAAGAAGCTTTGCTTTCTACTCTACTTTTTCAAAATCAATGTACTGTAACTTTTTCTTTTTCAAAACTAGTGTGCGAGGTGTGTAGTTTGTCAAAAGTGGCATGCTACACCTTTCCTATAAATAGGTTGCTTAGTTAAGAAATGAAAATCACACCAGAATTAGAGAATTCTTCTTCTATAATATTGAGCGTATTTCTTTTGAGTACAAGGATATTTTGAGTGTGGATAACAGTGCAAGATTTTCTCAACATAATCTCTGTTATTTCAGTCTGAACTACTTTTCTATTAAGGTAAATGATACTATTTTTCTCGTAAAGGATGCTATTTTCTTTCAATATTCGTAAATAATATTATTTTATACTCGAAAGGTATATCATTTTCTTTCATACTTCATATTATGTAAGTGATATTATTTCATTTCATATTCCTAAACTTAGACTTACTATGGTAAGTATTGCTTCTATAATTCCTGAAATGATTAGAAATTCTTTAAGGTTTATGCTTCATCTAATATCATTTCAATGGAATATTGGTCTGAACTTTCTTATGAAATTTTAATCTTTTCATGTCGGGGTACTATTCAGACGGTACTATTCATGAGTACTATTCACAATAAAATTAAATTTTCTTTTCCAAGTTATCTTTTATGAATCTTATTCTTGAAATTGGATCCATGTTTTGATCTTCATGTTGACAATTTGGACATTTTTTAAACTCTGGATAAATTGAATTATAAATCTCTAATAATATTTGTCCTTGATCTCACTGGATTCATTCTTTATAACATTGGCATAACCCTTAGACTGAAATTATGGTAAAAGTTATCTTTGGATCGAAGTGCAAAGATGAACGGTTGATTTATGAATATCTTTGGCCCGTAATGCAAAGATGAGCTGTTGATTAATGAATTTCTTTGGCCCGTAGTGCAAAGATGGACAGGTGTTTGGCATGATCATGACCACTGGTGATACAAATGAATATCTTTGGCCCGTAGTGCATAGATAATTCGTTGATTTGAAATAATTATTGATTAGTGTTATAGGGATAAAATATTTCCGATGGACCTCTAACTCGTAGAAGATAGTAGACATCATTCTCTACTTAACTCTTCTAATAGGTTGCTATTTTCGCTGCAGCTGTTGATTTAAAACTTATTGTCCATCATATTTTATCTGATTTATTATTGTTGAAGGCTAATGATAATTTATTCTTCATTATCTTAGTCATAATATTTTTTATTGGGCTAGTTAAACTCACCCTTTTCTTTCATTGTTCTATTCAGGAAATGAGAATATAGTTGGGACTAGTCGGGGAATGGAGTGATGGTTCGAGATAGTGCTATAGTAGTCCTCACTATTCTGTAAAATAATGTGATAATAATTATAATGAGGACTTAATTTGAGCGTTGATATTTTTGTATTATTTACGACATAATATCTATATTGAAGCTCATAGTTTGTGTGGTTGTATTTTGCACGACAGTTTAATAGTTGGAATATGAAGATTTGTATTTGGATTTTGTACCATGTATTTGACGACTCAGAATGGGTTGTGTGGACCTATTTAGGAGGCGTCACATGAATAATTTATGTATTATAGCATAGCTGAACACTTATACAACCAACAAAAAGTTTGTATTAGTCTGGAGTTTGAACGACAGATAGACATTGCATAAACCAAAGCATACATGCAGATTATTCATAAGAATATACATCCGCATTCTTAAAACTGACATTCAATACGAAAGTTGAATGGAGTCAACTTACTGACTTGCCTTAGCTGTCTTTAAAAATTGATGTTAATCGTCCATCAAATTGTCCTACACATTTAGTGCACATACACATACCAATTAGCCACACAAAGAAGTCACTCATGTTTTACATTAACTCTATTCCATGTTTCATAATGTCCGTTTTATTAGAATCTAAACACCTTTAAAGTTCGTCAATCCTTGACCCGGCGTTTCAACGTTTATACGTCATTGGCCTAAAACTATCCACTCAAACACCGAAGTTGTATACTTATACATAGATTTAGCACGCATGGATTTCTTGCGCGAATGCCCCATGTCGCACAACAGTTCTACATGGACATCCCTTTACTAGGCATTTCTAGAGTCTGGCATTGTCGCGCCGAGAATAACCATAAGGTTGGCGCGGCCGCACCAACCTGGCAAAGTTTGTTTTTCCTTATCTGGTGTCCGGCGCTGCAGCGCCCATAAGTAGCATGCCTGCGCCTGACTGCAGAAACTAAAAATCCATTTTTGATTTTAAGAAATTTCAACGCACCTACTTTGAAACGTCATAACTTACATATACAATATCGGAATAAGCTTGTTCTTACGACATTTTCTTATAATATCCTCTACAGATCCCCCCAGAGAAAATAATTTTTAGGGTTTTCTAACTTATTGAAAACTCGACTCAAAAACCCTTAGTGAGCCATTTTTCATCGAAAGACATTTTTAACGTCAAAATTTCTAAACTTCATAACTCATTCATTCGTAGTCGGATTGAGCTCGTTCTTGAGCCTACGGCTCACGTTTTCAACCAACTACAAAACCCCCAGAAAGAAGAAACTTTACAAAAGTATTAACTACCCTTAAACTTAGCCTAAAAATGGTACCAAGATAGGGTTTTCTATGTTTTACGTCTTTTAAGGAAAATTTCGCCATAACTTTGTTAAAACGTATTTTTCCTCCGTTTCACTTAAAACTTCTTTGCAACTTACTTATCTAGAATTCCTTCTTTTCAGAATCCAACAACAACACACAACCAATCAAATACAGAAGTCCGTTTACTGTCCTCCACTTTAAATCTTTTCATCCTCACGCTTAGACATACGTTTTAGTTATTTGTTAACTTGACATGCATACTTAAGGTAGTTTTACAGGGTTAACTCCTTCATAACCACCTTATAACTTCAAGATCCACCATAATATTCTATTAATCAACATCCATCAACAACTACCAACTCAAAGAAATAAAAATCAAAGAGATGAAGAGTAAGGTTCTAGGCTTACCTCTTGTAGTTCTTCTTCTTCTTCTTCTTAGCTTGATCAAAGGTAATTCTTGATCCTCTTTCTCTCTTTTCCTCCTTCAAATTTCCAACCACTGTATATATATATATATATATATATATATATATATATATATATATCTTTTCTAAGCTCTCATGCTCTTGCTTTCTCTCTTTCTGTCTAAACACTTAACCAAATTTAGGAAAAGTCAAAGAGATGATGGTTGGTTTTGCTTATATAAAACCAACTTTCCGATTCTTACAATTTGTTCACCCAACTAAAGTCTTCTAAAGTCTTACCCCTCATCTTTTAAAGTTTACTAATCATTTCCATGAGTTAGCCTAATCAAACCATAATTAAACTAACTTAAGACACTTAATCATCACTTTTTGCTTAAGTTCACTTAATGGGGGAGCCGTGGCTCAAACCTAGCCAACCAACTTCAAAATCTCAACCCTTAGCCAAGTCATTTAAAACCTTGGCTCAACCATTGGCTCAAACCTAGCCAAGTCTTGCAAATCCTAGATAAGCCTTAAAAATCTTAGGCTTAGTTAGTCCAACTAATTCTAGTTAGACAATTTCTTATCCAGCTTGATTTTCTATATTTTTCAGTTACGTTCCCGTAATCTGCTCGGTTAGCCAAAAAATTAAATTTCGGTTTTCTAAAATTCGATTTCGCCACCGATCCCATTTCCCAAATAAAACTTAAGTCATAATTTAAAAAGTACAAAAAAATGATGTTTCATTTTTAGCGTAAATAGTATTTTTACGTATTTTCTCTAAAAATATTTATAGACATTCAAAATTTTTGCTTTCCTTGGACTAAACTTACAGGAGGGTAAAAGCATAATTTCACCTCAGAGATACCCCGCGGGAGGGCAAAGGCATGATTTCACCCCGGAGACAACCCCGTGGAGAAACCAAAGTGGTACGACGCCCAGACATATCATGGTCCGAACGAGGATCGCCAAGATGAGGAAGAGGCCACAAGAAGCCACCACAACAATCCTTGAATTGCTAATTACGTAAAATGATCCAGTTGACTACCTCTGGAACCAGAAGATACCTTTTAACTAATTGCATCATCTTCTCGGACTCCAAATCAGTCAAACTTGACCTCGTTTCGCAGCCTTCAACAGAAGCTTTCTCGGATTTTTAGGTACGAAGCTCAACTTTCTCGGATCAATGATTGAAGGAACAAACTTCGAGATGGTGGGGTTCACGGGGCCCAGTCGCAGGTGCACTTGCGACTGGCTATTAGACCTTTAACAAGCAGTCATCAGCTCATTTAGAAAAAAAGAAGAAGTTAGAGATAGAAGCTCGGATCTAGAGTGAAAGGGTTGAGTTTGATAATCTAACACCACATTTGAGTGTAATGTACCACATATATCATAGATCTTATACACTTTGAGTCGTAGAGATTAGATTTGAGTCCCGGGAGGCTTGTACTATCATTCCCCAAGGTGAAAGGTTGAATCCTTGGTCATTTCAACTATAAATATTGTTATAACTGAAGATCTACTTAAATGTAGTGTTTATTTATATTTTAGACTTGTTGTTTGTGCGTATATTGTATATTGGTTGATAAATCTATCTATTAACCATTCGTTTTGTACATATATAGTTAGAAACCAAGTTTATTGACAAGATCTACCTAGATCTAGCCGGATCTAGCCCTTACCCAGTTAGGGAGCTCAAAGCCCTAACCTATATACTAGATCGACTTGGATCTAGGTTAGATCTAGTCTTTTTAACGCTTTCGGTCAGTCTCGGTCACCCCGTAGAGCCTTAGATCCATATCTAGAGGTGAGGGGGTCCTAATAACTTGTGATAGGGATTCCAATCAATGGATCAACTAATATTCAATTTAGGATACATTTTATATATAAGTTAAACATTCTAATGTGAGCCTAGGAATCCCGGGGTTGAGATCCACTGATCGGATCTTGACTAGATTCACACGATGGACTTTTTATTTATAATGTAATATTAAAATAGCTCAAAAGCATTGTACATGTAATATTGGATCCTAAAACGAGTTCGAAGGGTTTGTCCTGAGAAATCGAATTTAAAATCCCGTGATAGTGAAAACTTATGATTGCAAGGGTTCGGGTCTATCGAGATGGCTTCCATGTCCGATGATAGCTCGACCCTTCTTGATGCTTTCCTTCATGAATTATCACCAAAAGGAACTTTCAAATAAAACCGCAAAGAGCTTTCATAAAAATAATAAAGCGTTTCGGGGTTAGACCAATCTAGGGTTAATAACTGGAAGTATCAAAGGACCTCGATTCCTATTTGGGCCAAGGATTTAAAATTTTTGTTTTTCCAAAAATTATTTCAATATATTTTGTCTAAAAATGAACTTTTCTCTCAATCAAGTCTTTCGTACATAGGTCCAAAGGGGTACAACACTATTTTCATAATAACTCCACTTAGAGGTTAAAACTGGCTTAAAACAACCTTTAAAATAAAAGCACTTAACACCAAGTCAAAATAGATATCAAACACACATACACATACACATACACACGCACATACTTCATGCTTAGGAAAATCAATAAGATGCGGTTACCGTGTTTTCACAGGAGTTGGGGAAAGGTGCCTCGCACTTTTTCGCCGTTTAACCAAGCCCACGAATTTTACAAATCTCGGGTTCCAGACTAATCCTACGGAGTCATATATTGACCCATATTGCTAAAACCTATAAAATCTAGATGAGTTGGTACATCCCTGTAAATATCATACCAACTGGAGGCTCTGTCTAAATCGACTTAATCATCAAAATCAAATCTATTTCAAATGGTCGACATTCATGTTGGTCATGTCTTCCTAGAGAGATCTCACCCTTGGAATAAAACTCAGCCTAGTAAAAAAGGTGAAAAGAGGTAGAAGAGAGCGATAGGGTAACTCCACTTCTCTCTTTAGGAAGGCTAGGCTTTCAAAACCTCGTTTTTCTCGACGTCGACAATATTTATTTTCCACATATCACCTTTAAACACTAAAAAACGCTCACATAACACATATCATGGTCATATTACGGCCACAAATCACATAAAAAAATTATCCATAAAAACTCATTTTATTAAATAATTTCATATAAATCTTATTTACAAATATTATTCGATCATCGTGATCATTACATTATTCCTTTAACTTGTCTACACTTTCTTACAATAAATTTAGAATTATGATTTCTTATTAATCATTGGAGGGGTTTTTCAAAATATCATTCAGCTGTGTATAATTAATAAATTAACTTGTTTAATTTAACTTCATAATTTTATAAACCAAAATTTTTAAAAGATCTATTCAACCCAGCCTTCTAAATCTCTTTGTACCTTTGGGAACAAAAAAATATGTTAGGCTGAATGGCATTTCTATCTCTCTAAGTTGCAACTCACTTTTAAAGTCGTCCCTAAAGTTCATTTTTTGCAAAGAGATATCTCCATTCTGTACATGATCCCTAATAAAATGTAATCAGATGTCTATATGTTTAGTTTTAGAATGCATGACATGATTATGAGTGATTGAGATGTCACTAGTATTATCACAAAATAAAGGAATCGACTTGAAATCAAACCCATAATTAGCAAACTGGTTCTTCATCCATAGGATTTAAGCACAATAACTACCAGCAGCAAAATACTCATCTTCTGTAGTAGAAGTTGATACATAGTTCTGCTTCTTGTTGAACCATGAGACAAGTCTGTTGCCTAACAATTGATAAGTCCCACTAGTGTTTTTCCTATCAATCTGCATCTAAATATCATATTAGATCAAAGGGAGACGTCTTGGGATACCACATGCCCAAATATAGAGTGCCCTTGAGATATCTAAAAATCCTTTTTACAGCTATTAGATGAGATTCCTTAGGATTATTCTAAAATCTAGCATAGATATAGGTAGAGAACATGATATTTGCTCTACTAGCAATCAAATACAAGAGAGATCCAATCATACCTCTGTATTGAGTAATATTAATACTTTTACTATTTTTATCTTCGTTAAGTTTGGTTGTTGATGCCATTGGAGTCTTCATAGGGGTTGCTGAATCTAAGCCATACTTCTTAAGAAGATCCTTTATATACTTGGCTTGATTGATAAAAATTCCTTCATTGGTTTGCTTGAATTGAAGTCCAAGAAATAAATTGAACTCACCCATCATACTCATCTCAAATTTATTATGCATTAACTTGGAAAATCTCTCACAATATTTTTCTGCATTAGAGCCAAATATAATATCATCTATATAGATTTGAACGAATAGAATTTTATCCTTATGCTTCCTAAGGAATAGATTTGTATCAACTCTACCTCTAGTGAATCCATTTCCAATAAGAAAATTAGTGAGTGTTTCATACCATGCTCTATGTGATTGATTTAAACCGTAAAGTGCTTTATCTAGTCTATAGACATGATTATGAAGAGTAGGATTGATTAAACCTGGTGGTTATTCAACGTAGATCTCCTCTTGAAGTTCACCATTGAGAAATGCAATCGTGACATCCATTTAAAATACCTTAAATCTCATGTGGGCTGTATAAGTTAGGAATATCCTGATGGCTTCCAGTCTTGCAACAGGTGCAAAGGTTTCATCATAATCAATTCTTCTTCCTGGGAATAGCCTTTAGCTATTAGCCTTGACTTATTTCTTGTGATTACACCAGCTTTATCCATTTTGTTCTTAAAGACCCATTTCATGCTAATGACTGGATACTTTTTTGTTCTTGGAATCATCCTCTAAACATTACTTCTTTCAAACTAATTTAGCTCTTCCTGCATAGCTTTGATCCAGCTTGAGTCTTCTAGAGCTTCTTCAATCTTCCTTGGCTCAATCTGAGAGAGGAAGCTTAGATAGAAACATTCATTTTGAGTGGCTGATATGGTTCTGACACGTGCAATCGGATCTCCAATGATTAGATTCTAAGTTGGATCTCTTTTTCATCTAGTTCCGGATGGAACATCAGTCCTTGTGTCTTATTGTCTAAGTTCTTCAAAATTTATTTCTTGTTCTGCATTTTCATTGATTTGTAGAGTTTCATATTTGGAATTAAAGACTTTACGATTTCTTTGTGTGGCACTACAATCATAGGATCTGGCACTTCTGCTTCAGTTTCATCGATCGTAGGGTTCTCTTGCTCTGCGATTTGAGGTTCCAGCTCTACGACTTCTTCAAGTTGAGTTGTTTTACTTGATTCACCTTCACCAACTTCATTGAACGTAATATGGATAGATACTTCCATTGTCAAGGAGTTCTTGTTGAACACTTTGTAAGCTTTTCTTTCCGTAGAGTATCCAAGGAAGATTCCTTCATCTGATTTAGGCTGGAATTTAGTCAGATATCTTTTACCGTTGTTGAGGATGTAGCACACACAGCTAAATGCACTAAAGTAGCAAATATTTGGTTTTCTTCCTTTCCACAACTCGTAGGGCGTCTTTTTGATCGTAGAGTGGATCGAGGATCTATTTTGAGTATAGCAAGCAATACTAACAACTTCTGCCCAAAAATATTCTAGTGAACGAGTTACTGCAAGAAATGTTTTTCCTGCTTCAATTAAAGTTCTATTCTTCCTTTCAGCTACTCCATTATATTGTGGTGTTCATGGAGTTGAGAAATTATGTTGAATGAAATTGTCTTCACATAACTGATTAACATCATAATAATAAAACTCTCTGCCATGATCACTCCTTATAACTTTTATCTTCTTGCCCTTCTTATTCATCACTAGCTTGAAGAATCTGATTAATTGAGTGTTGGTCTCATAATTAGAACTTATAAAGAATACCCATGTAAATCTGTTATAGTCATCCACTACCACCAGCGAGTATCCTTTGCCTCCATGACTAGCCATTAGAAGAGGCCCAAAAAGATCCATATAGAGAAGTTGTACTGGCCTTTCATTTGAGTTGACCATTTTGCTTTTGAATGAGTTATTGGTCTGTTTTCGTAGCTGACTGGCTTTGCAAGGTCTTTCTTTAACGAAGTTCAGCTTGGGTAGTCCTCTGACTAGATCCTTTGATACAAGTTTTGACATGCTCTTGATGTTCTGGTGGGACAACCTCCTATGCCACAACCAGGTTACACCTTCTGATGCTTTCGATAAGAAGCAAGTTGATACTGAGGAACTTACTTCAGAAAGATTGATCACATTAACATTTCCTTCTCTTGATCCAGTCAGCTTAACAGAGTTGGTGTCCAGATCTTGAACTTGACATTGGTTGTTAAGGAAAATGACTTGATGACCTTTGTCACGTAGCTGACTTATACTGAGCAGGTTGTGTTTTAATCCATCAACATAGGCTACCTTACTAAATGAAACAACTCCTTTTCCTATAGAACCGTAGCCTTTGGTTTTCCTAGAGTTGTTATCTCCAAAGATAATTGTTGGACCATATTTAGCTTTAAAATCTAACAAGAGAGCCTTATTGTCAGTCATGTGCCTTGAGCACCCACTATCGAGATACCAAACAGAATCCATTGACCTTGGTACCTTCATGTATAGTAAATGTTTATTTTTGTACCTATACTCTCTTGGGTCCTGTAATTTTAGTTACCTTAGGAATCTAGACTTGCATAATCTTGGGTCTAAGATATGCAATATGCTCAAAATAACAATCAATAGCCTTATGCCCATATTTATGACATTTATAACAAATTATATACTGCATATGTGAGTGTGAGTGTGGATATCTTCTCACTTGGAACTTATGTGGTGGATATGCCTTTCTTCTTGATTGAATTCCTTGCCTCCACACTGTTTTACGATTTTGAAATTTCATAGAGTAAGAACCAGTTCTACGATTGATTCCAGGTTGACTCGTAGAGTTGTTTCCAAACTCTACGATTCTTCGAGGCATAATCATAGATTTGGTTTTACTTTACAATTTTACTAAACCTAAACAGTGTGTGACCTATTATCCTTTGGAATAACAATCTGGTCAGTAGAGATTGGACGACATGGAATACTTGGCTCAACAATCTCTTTGGATTTCACAAACACAATGCTTCTATGGGAAGAAGAAGCATCGTTTTGTTAATTTCCACTGATTTTTCCATACTTAGGTTTGACAAAGATAAACCTTCAAACCCCAAGCCTGATATGTTAGAAATAGCTCTCTGACTTGTGATCAGTGAATCCATAGATGAGGAAGGACTATTCCACATAGAGATTATCTTCTCTAATTCCTCTATTTTAGAGTTAAGAGCAGACTCCCTCTACGTGTTGGCCTCAGTTATCTTTCTCAAATTCTCATTTTCAACCTCAAGCTTGGGTAGAGAGGCAGTGCCCCTTAAAGAAGAGAATAATATTTTGATACAACCTTGAACAACTTCATGTATCTATGCAATTCAGATGTAATATCATGCAAGGTTAATATAAGATTATCCATATTAACATAAGGGAGTTGAAGTCAAATACATCATTGATGTCGATTTCTCGACGATCAGTGGTTGCGTTGGTGTCTTCTTCTATAGCCATCAAGCACAGGTTGACTACTTGAGGTTCTTCATCATCACTTGAATCTGAGCTGGAGTCATCATCTGAATCACTTCATGAACTATCAGCTACTAGGCCTTTATATTTTTTGTGAGGCTTCTTCTAATCCTTATATTCTTTCTTCTTATCAGACTTCTGTTTGTACTTTTTGAGATCCTCTCGTAAAGGCTTAGTACACTCTGCTATGAAATGATCAGGCTTTTTGCAGTTGTAACACAAGTCGTTTTCTTGTTGTCTGTTGCTGCTGCCTTTGTTGAAGTTCTTCTTTGATTTCATTTGCTGCTTTTTCTCATGAACTTTCTTAGCCTTCGAGCAAGCAGGGTTATATCATCATCATCATCTACGCCTTCTCGATCATCTTCTCCACCTTCATTTGAAGCTCTGGATACATCTTCAGAGGCTTTAAGAATAATATTTGTGTCCTTTATTTTATTATCAGAAAAAGTTTTTGCTCTTTGATTCAACTCAAGCTCGTAGGTAAGTAGATTACCATAGAGCTTATGCACAGTCATCTTGTGCATATTCTTTGACTCATATTGTTAATTTAGGAGAGATTTCTTGTTTTCTCTAACTTCTTATGTTCCCTCGTGCATCAACAACAGGGCTTCCCATACTTCCTTGGCAGTAGTGCAATTGACAACATTCTCGAAGAGTTCATCTTCCAGAGCCATAAAGAGAATATTTTTGGCATTTTTTTTCTAACTGCACACGCTTCTTCTCGTTTTTTATCCACTCTTCACGCATCATTAAAACCTCCTTGTTTGGATTGTCTGTTGTTGAAGCCAGCTTGGTAGGAATATATGGACCAATGAGGACAGCCTCACACAGATCATCATCAATAGCATCCATGTACATCTGCATACGCACTTTCCAATTAGCAATTTTTTCTCTATTTAGAAGAGGTGGCTTACTTTCACCACCAAGCTCAGAACCGTTTTTGTTTTGTCATGGATCAACTCAAAGTGTAAGCTTTGTGTTGGCGAGAACCTTCTTTGATACAACTTGTAATTTCCTAAATGCACTTATAGATCTAGAAGGGGGGTTGAATAGATCTCTTAAAACTTTTGTTAGTTAATAAGATATTACCAAATGGTTATTAATCAGTTTGGTTAAGCACAACAAAATATGTCTTTTGAAAATCCCCTTGTAGATTGAAAATGAATCTCAGTTCTGAATATTTGCAAGATAAATAATATAAGCAAGAAGATGGAAGATAAGAACAGTAAAGTAAATACACAAACAAATTTTAAGTGGTTCGGAGACTGAATAACTCCTAATCCACTCTTTTACTACTCGAGTAGGAATTCCACTAAGGATTTAGTCACACAAACAAGGACACTTTGCTATCTTCATGTCCAGTAGACTTGGATATTTACTCACAAAGACAAGGACACTAAGTCCTCTTCAATCCCAACAGACTTGGATGTTTAGTCACTAAGACAAGGACTCTCAGCCCTCTGATGATCTGATGATTGATTTTTGTTGAAAGGTGCTGCTAAGATGGTGTTAAGCTTTTCTTCTCAAGTACTTAGCAACGTATTCGTTCCTTTTCTTTTGCAGAGTTTGGCTTTTTGATCAATGTTCGTATGTTTTCAGTTTGAATTCTTGTTGCCTTTTATAATCTGCTGAAAATCTTCCCGTTGCTAGATACCCGTTTGTGCATTTAATGCTCATATATTCTAGGATCGTTGATGTGGACGTTTTAAACCTAGGTGTCAGCTTCTTTTTAGCTTGCATGTTACATCAGTTTGCTTTCTCACTTCACACCATTGACATGTCACTTTCACAAACTAGTTGGTAGACACATATTCTGATCTTTGATTTCAACCAAGGATGTTTGGTTAATACATCGGTACCTTCAATTTGCAACGCTCCAATGTCAGTCGATTTGTCAAACTTGACTACCCTACAATTAGGTTTTTCTCAACGAGCTTTGCTTTGTTAGGTGATTCCTTTGTTCACTTGACGAACTGAAGTATACTTTACGATTTGTAGTGAACTTTACGATAGCTGCAAATAGCTCTGCAACACATCTAATATATTTCGAACATGCTCTTACTCTGCGATCCATCTCCTCATTCCAAAATAACAGAGTAACTTTACTACTATTTAAAATCCTATCAACTATACATCAGATCAGCTTTAACGAGACCAACTTAACATTTTTTTATCTTTCTAGTCTAAGTTCTTGTACATTGAATCAAATCATTATAAGGACTTTACAAATCATACTGGTACAAATATACATTAACCACATTCATCATCAAATTTAAATATGCAAACTCTAACATATTTTATTTTAAAATATTAAAAATTATTATTATTTTAAAATATTAAAAATAATTATTATGTTAAAATTATTTTTTAAAAAATATCTTATTTTAAAATATTAAATATAATTATTATTTGAAAATAATATTTTATTTTATAATATTAAAAATAATTATTTTTAAAATAATTATTATTTTAAAACTTTTTTATATTTAAAAAAATTTAATTGGTAAAATTGGGGTAAGGTCAAACTAGGTCGAGTTGGGTCACAATTAAGGGTGCTCATCGGTGAAAAATCGAACCAGTACCGAAAATACCGAACCGGTGCCGATCCAAAAATACCAAAAAATCAAGAACCGGTACCGGTACTGAATAACCGATTTCGGTACCGGTTAGGTACAAAAGTGATACCGATTTTGTCAGTTCGGTTTTCGGTTATACCATAATAATTAAATAATTAAATAATTTTTTATATATATTAATAAAAATTTTAAAACTAATTTCGAAAGCTAGCTTATTCGTATTCGAAAAAAACGGATATATCTGTATTCGGTTTAAAAGTATCCGCAAATAAACGGATACGAATACGGATATAGGCGTATTCATATTCGTTTAACATCCGACCGTAAATATATTCGGCGGATAGCGAATATCCGGATTCGGATCCGTATCCGAAATTCGTATCCAAATAACTTATATTTTATATAATAAGCAAAATAATTTTTTTAAAGTGACATTCCTTGTATAATAATTAGTTTTCACTATCATACGAAAATTATTTTAAAAATATATCATTTCACTTCTAAAAAGTAGGAAATAACACTTTTATTTTAATATTAATAAACTGAAATAAATTGATTTAAATATAGTTAATAGATTTTTACTATTATAAAGTTAAAATATCTAAAATGTATCATTTATCAAGAAAATTATATACTAGAAGAACAAAATTATAGTTATTAGCTTGTTATAAGTTTTTTACTTTCAAAACTTACTTGCAATGTTGGGAGACGGGAACAATGAACAATATAATTTTATTGTTAAAATGTGTTAAATCTGAATTAATTTAGAATTAATCTAGAAGGGGGCTGAATAATTAATTCACGTTTATGAATTTTCGAAAGGAGTATTTATCACTTTCATTTGCCCAATTATTTAAAAATTAGAAGTCCAAATATTTAAAGCAAGTCCAAAGTAAATTTTGGATGAAGTTGGATTAACTAATTGTCAGTTATCGCATATACATTATAAATCGCACTCTCCATAAATATAATGAAATAAAATAAACTTTTTATAACTATGTAAATTGTAATCTATGTATTGAGGATAAATTATAAATAAAAGTTTCCATAAACAAATTATTAAAATTTAAATCAAGTATTTGAGAAAAAATAATTAAATATTTAATGTAAACTTTTGAATCTAATTATAAATTATAAATATTCATACACACTACAATATTGGACATCTAAACATTAATAAGTAGTATTGAAATTTAGGATTTCAAAAATAATAAAAACTTATTTGAATTATAATTAAGAACATTGATTATTGTATTTAAATATTTATTAAAAATAAATAAATTAACATTCATTCATTAATAAACTATATTTTAAAATTAATTATTTTTTTATTCTAGTTATAGTTAGGACTATAAATGGTAACCAAAAAATCCGTATTCGTCCGCATCCGTATTCGAAAAAAAACGGATATTGTTCGTATTCGAAAAAAACGGATATTATTCGTATTCGATTTAAAGGTCCGCAAATAAACGGATACGGATGTTACTGTATCCAAATCCGTATATATCCGTTTACACCCCTCTTGTTCCTTCCACATGGTGGGTGATTTGGTGGGCTTGTTGGATGTTATGGGCCTGGACAAGGTGTCCCAAATCATCTTAAATTCGGTTTTTTAGGTATTTTGATTTTTACCGAATTCAAAAATTTTATTACCACTATCGGTACCGAAAAGTATAAAAAAATCGAAGAACCAGTACCGGAAAAAAATCGGTACCGCCGGTACCGATATCAACCGATTCGGTAAAAAAAAACGAATTTTTTGAGCACCCCTTGTCACAATTTGGTCAAAATGGGTCGGGTTGGGTTCCAATCAGATGAAAAGAAAGAAAACGCCAAAAAATATCACTTTAAGGACCTAATTGAAAAAAAATAAATTTTAGGGATGACTTTAAAATTGGGTGACAACTTGGAGGGATAGAAGTGTTATTTAACCAAATATATTAATTTAATAATATAAAATTCATCAAAATATATTTAGTTTATCAAGTATTACAACATTTACAAATGTATAACATTTCTTGAAAAAGCTAATAACTGGAAAAGTAATATATGATTTTTCTTCACTTGTTTATATATAAGGCTATATATTGTAATTATGTGAACATAAAAAAGAATAAATATTAATTTAGTTAATATATAACTATCTACGGCGGATTTCAGATAATAATTGGACAAAAATGATAAATAAATATCAAAGGGTCAACTCATTTAACTAATTGGTGATTCCCTATTCTCATTCTTAGTCAAAGTTAAAATCGCGATCTCATTTAGGATCGGGCGGGCGTACCATGGACGGGTCAAACTGTCATTCTTACTTGGAAGTGAATTGCTCGCAGTAAACTCAATTAAAGGATGAGGAATTATCACTTTGAAAATGTATTTTTACGGCTTCAAAACCATAAATTCTACTAACATTAATTTTGCCACTGTTACAACATTTAATATAAAAATATTAATAGAAATACTTGTCCCAAGTAAAAATTTTAAACTCGAAACAAAAGTCACCACTATTATTTTAAGGAAGAAAAGAGTTAGGGATGTAAACGAGTTTAGTTAAGTTTTGACTTGTAAACTTAAACTCGTTTAAAAGTTAAAAGAATTGAGTTGGGTCGGACTTTAAATGAATTTGAAATCTTGCATTGAATTATGGATCCTCTTAACACGTGTCCTTAGGGCACATGCTAAGCATGGTCCAATGAATGTGCACTGAATTCAAGAGATGGGACCCACTGAAATATAATTGAAATACTCCCTCCGTTCCTAAAAGATTGTCGTTTTAGAAAAAAAAATTTGTTCCAAAATGTTTGTCGTTTACAACTTCCTAGAAGAATAAATTATTTACTTTCCTATATTACCCCTATCTTCTCTCATTGTCCCAATAAATTCTCTCCCTTGTATTAATAGTTTTTAATTTCTTATAAAGGGGTTGTGATGAAATTTCAAACAAATTTTACTAGTATTAAATAACTTTCTTAATCCATGTGCCAAAACCTTAAACGACAATCTTTTAGGAACTGAGGTAGTAATATTTTTGTGGGGCCATATGCATTTAGAAATTATATTTCAGTGGACTCCATTTCTTGAATTTAGTGTTCATCCATTGGACTCCGTGCTTAGTGTCGACGTTGGAAAATTTAAGAACCCCGCGGGTCGGTTCGTAACCCGGGTTTCCTCAAATCGATCTTCCTAAGTTCTCTCTATCCTTATTCTTTTTATTTAGGAAAAGGTTTTAAAGGATTTTTTAGGAAAGAGGCCAACATGTGCTTATGTCGACGATTTGAACGTTTTAACAGAGTCGCCAGTTGATAGATTGGAAAATGGTTGTATCAACTCAACCGAGTTTGATTTGAAAAGAGGCCCAATTGCTGGACACTGTTGAAACTTGATCTTTGAAATCGAAGTTTTGAGTTCGGAGGCTTGGTTAAGTGTGGAGAAGGTGTTAGGCACCCCACGACTCCCATGTAAACACGGTACCGCATCTTTTTAATATTTTTCTTAAAACTGTGAATACGTGAGTGAATGCTGCTTGAAAATTGAGCCTATTGATTTGATTGGTTGAAAGCTTTGACAAACTTTGCTAAGCCTATATACGAAGGATTTGATTTGATTTAAAAATCAGTCTTTGATTGATTTGCAAAAGCATTTAATTTGATTTACACGAGCTTTTCTTTTGATTGAAAATGATGTTTTGAAAGCTGGTTTATCAAACCCTTACGCTGCCATAGGAATTGAAGCGTATCTCTACTTTCAATTTTTTTTATCTTTATAGCCTTAAGGCTGCATGTGAATAGTGATTTGTCGGGTTGCGAAGCATCCTCGACCACAGGAATAGACAAGTGTCGGTCTCCTCATGGGTATGAAAATCATCGGAGGGACGCTGACACGACAATTGACAGTTTTCATTATATTGAGACCTTAAATTTGGATAACCGTTTTAAGGTCTGTACATGTATATTTTATAGAAAAACTGGCAAGGTACATCTGTAAATTGGAGTTTATCCATCATGGGAATCAGATCCTGATCGATTTGATCGTGAATCCCACGATTCCTAGGCTCACATATGAGTAGCCCATAAATCTGCACAGTTCAAATTTGCACATAAATGGATATATATATACATCCTCACGTCGCAATGGAATCAAGGATTCATCAGTAAATCCTGACTGTGCGTGACTAAAGCGTCTCGTTCCCACTAGATAGCGATCTAAGGGACGCGAGGTTGCTTTTGAAGCTGAAACTAGAAGGAAAGCTAGATTTAAAGAAATCTCAGCCATTCTAGCTTCCCGGTTCAGTCTAGAGGTTTTGAACCGTCTGAAAACTAGAATTGACGAGATTTAAATAAATCTAGTCCACCCGCAGATATGTCAGTGCAGATTTATATACAAATGAATATTAAATGCAGCAGTTGAATAAATTGAGTAAAGCAATATATATACAAAAGTTGTAAAAGGCGATGGGTTTTCACTCGTAAGTCCGGACTGGAATTGGAAAATATATATATATATATATATATATATATATGAAAATTATAAATAGCCACGAAATAATCTAGGCTGTGACAGAAATGAAATCTATATATATATATATATATATATATATATATATATATAAACAGTAATAAGGGCAATGGATTTTCACGTCGGTGCCCGTACTAAAATTGAAATTGACATAAAGTAGTCACCCAGTGACTAGGGAGAGCACCCACTATGGGAAAGTGTGCAAAATCAGTAAAATAACCACGAAGTAATCCAGGTCAGACTGAAAATATATATATATATATATATATATATATATATATATATATATATTGACAGAAATATAGTCAACCAAGTCTGATGAGATAACCAGAGATGGTGAAAGTCGCTTATATATGCATAAATATATATAAAAGCGGTAAACTACCTTGGATTTGAAATCCGGGCTTGACAGAATTGAAATGTTAGTACATAAACAGTTAAATATATACAAAAAAGGGCCAAATCCGGACTGGAAAGATAACCCAGTCCGGCGAAGTTGCTAGAATGTGTGTGCTAGTGCATTGAAGCTGCTGGCGCTGACGGATCGTCAATCCGAGTTTTAGAAATGACAGAAATTGAGTTTATGTACAAAAATGTACCAAATTTTGATGAAAACGGTCACGGAACTAAGTTCCGGGCATTTTTAGAAAATGAAACTTAACGTGCAAGTGTATAAAAGTACGAAGAAATAATATTCACTTTCTGATCGTGAAAATACTTACAATGGACTGCTACACGGGCTTTTTGCCAAATTGTAGACTCTATACATCCAAATCTATCGGTTATTTTCTGATATGTGGTAGTATATGGGTATATCTACGTGTTAGAGTGAAAATATTTGGGTTTGGAAGAGGTGTAAAAGTCAAAAAATCGAACTGGCAGAGCTTCGCTGCGTTTCGGAATTGTTGAAAATGAAAGGGGGTACACCTCTATTTATAGACCAGAGAGCTGCAGCTCTACCTAGGGCAGCCACAGGTAGAGGTGCGGCTACCCTAAGTGGGGCCCACATGATCGGTTTGGTCGTCTCAAGGTGCGTGCATGCCGGGCGACGTGATGTCAGGTTCAAAACTTCATAACTTTTGATCGGAACGTCCGTTTGAGGCGTGCTATAGCTTTTCGGAACGCCCTCGCTGAGAGTGTCACAATGATATTGGTTTTAACCCTTCTTAATTCCCCAAATGTGGGTTCATGACCGGGTCTTCATTTCCCCGCAGTTTATCCGTCGAGCCGTCTGGTGCTATTTACACCCGGGATCACCGTTGTGGTTCTTTCTGACCTTGGCGATATCAATTCGGCGTGAGTTTTACTGAATTGGATGAGAGTTGGTTAAATGACCATTTTACCCCTCCCGGGGTTGCCCTGGGTGTCGGCATGGCCTCTGGTTGACTTCTAGGAGCTGTTTCCAAGACTTGGATCCCATTCGAGTCTGTTTGTTCTCAATGTTGCCTCTGTGGCTGATGTGGTCATTCCAGCTTTTCTTCTGGAAGTGTTGTGATGCTTCAGGTTTATGTCTGAAGTCGACCTGACTTCCCGGACTGATGCCGAGGCTGACTTGTACTTCCAGAGTTGCTGTCGGGGCTGATTTGTACCTCCCAGGTTACTGCCAGGGCTGCGTTAACATCCCGATATGTTTGATCGGTGTTGTGGTTGTCCCGATATCGGTGACCGAGTTTTAGCTGATGTCCCGATATTGAGATCGGGGATGATCTGACGGTCCGATTGACGATCGGAGCTGGATAGACGATCCAATTGACTATCAAAGCTGGATTGATGGTCCGATTGGCTATCGAAGCTGGATTAATGGTCTGATTGACTATCGGAGCTAGATTGACGGTCCGATTGACTATCGGAGCTGGATTGAGTACCGATATTGGTGATCAGATTTGACTGGAGTTGACCCACATTGGGGATCGAATTTAGGTTTACCGACATTGGGGATCGGAATTAGGCTAAAGGACCGACATTTAGATTGGATGTCTGGTGTCGGGACCGGGGTTGGCTTGATTGACGGTTTTGCCCTCCTACAGTGTTAGTATTGGGGCAAGAAAAATTTTGAGTGTCTACAGATGCCCCTCTTTATCATGTTTATATAATGCAATGGAATGAACAGGATAAAGATTGCTAGACACTTGAAATATGACAAGATATTAATGATGCAAATCGCAATGCAATGAATGTTAACACGTTTTCGTAAATTGCATATTGCATCGCAAATAGCATCGCAAATCGCATCGCATCATATTACCTGTACCGGTGCCTGTGTTGGGGCTAATCTCAACGGTTGACTTTCATCAGTGCTGCTGATGTCTTTGCTGGTGTTGACTCCAATGGTCTGATTTCCATTAGTGCTGCTGATGCTCTGTTTGATGAGGATAAACTGAATTTTTTCCCATATTTCTACTGGGGATGACGTCTTCGGTGATGGCCATTGGTGCTACCTTGGTTTAAACCCAATGGTTTCTCACTTCTGCTGATACTCTTCGTGGGGCATATTTTCTGATGCCGTTTGTACATTTCTGAAGACTCCTCTGCTGGGGATATATCTTCTTTTGCTGCGTTACCTTAATGGGTGCTCCCGATACCTATCCTGATGATAACTTACACTGGTAGTTTGCAACAGTGCCTACCCTGATGGTAGGGGAAATGGTTGATTATTGGACTGTCCCGATGCCTACTCGAATGGTAGCAGACTTTTTCATCGAGTTTGTGTGTTAAATGTGTATGCATTTTTGACTCTATTGGGTATGTATGCCTAATGTTTTGATGGAGATGTGCACTGATGTAGCGCTTGTTGCACATATATAGACCAGACATGATAAGATGATCTTAATTTATCTTAGGTTGATGCATATGCTTAATTGAATTGATGTAGAACCATACCTCACCCTTTCTGAGGTGATTAGGAGTTTCTTTTCAGGCATGGATTTTGATAGGCTTAGCAGCTCCCATTCCCGTATGGCTCCTTTTGTCATTCGCAAAGCAAATTTGGATGTTCCCCTTTCATGTGCCATTTTTAGTGAGGATCTCGCAGGGGCTGCTATTTTCTAGATCTAGATTTGGTGCTGGTCCCTATGGTGGTCCAAGCACTGATGGCTTTATTAGGAGGTATCCCGATATCTTCGCTGAAGTAGCATTCCATGGCCTAGATCATTGGATCCTTCTCAATGCCCCTTCTAAAGTTTGTATAACAGATTCCATCATCTGTTCTCTGTGGGGATGGATCGGAGTTGGTCTGACGGCCCAATTGGAGATCGAGGTTGATATGATTTGATTTACCAATATTGAGGACCAGATTTGGGTTAAAGGACCGATATTGGGGATCGAATTTGGGTTAAAGGACCGATATTGGGGATCGAATTTGGGTTAAAGGACCGATATTGGGGATCAAATTTGGGTTAAATGACCGATATTGGAAATCGAATTAGGCTTAAAGGACCGATATTGAGGATCGGATTTGGGTTAAAGGACCGATATTGGGGATTATATTTGGCTTAAAGGATCGATATTGGGGATCAGATTTGGCTTAAAGGACCAATATTGGGGATCGAATTTGGCTTAAAGGACCGATATTGGGGATCGAATTTGACCTAAAGGACCGATATTGAGGATCGAATTTGATATACTGTCTTCGTCCCTGGATCATTCCCCGATGCTTTGCTGGGGTTGTGCCAACAGCTGATCATTGAGTGTGAAAGGGGGCCAACTCTTTACTTGCGACCCTGCTGGTTTAACTCTGGCTTGGCTGATGACCCCGGTGATGCTGACGTCCTGGAGGATGTAGCCCATTCTTTCATTGCCTAGATTTGAACTTCAATGTAGAGACCTCGACTTGTGAGGACTTAGCGCAGTTTGACATGTTTGATGATGCAAATTTCCTTCGCTAGATCTTTTTGTCATCAGGCATCTGTTCTTCCCGAGTTAAGGACTCTGTTGAGGATTTTCCCTTTTTGTAGAGGGACAGCTGATGTCGCCTTGATTTCTTTTAGGAACTCTCCCTCTTCTTTTGATGAGGAACTTGGTCCCGCTGTAGATCCTTCCCATTTCTTGAAATGGAGAAATGCCCCAGCCCTTCCGTAGGTTGTTACTGGGGTTCATAGAAAAACTCGCTTTGTTGACCATGTCCACGGTGAGCAATATGCTGCACATTCAGACAAACAACAATATATTCCGACAGCTTGATGGCTCGGGCCGTCGGGATTAGTATGATCTTGTGAATGAGACATTTGAAGTTAAAGTTTATGAAATTGAATGCTTGTATTCATCGAGCTCTTATCTTATCGCTAAAGATTGTGAAATGGAGTATGAAAATGAATTTTTCCTAAGGAAATCCAAATTTTCGCTTGACAAGTTATAAAATCGTAAGAAAACTTTTAAGCGTCTATGATCATTTTTCATGGGTAGGATTAGATTCAAAAGACTTATCTCCCTTCATCAGAGACACCTCATCTTCGCTCTAGACACTGCTCTTCACAAGATTAAGATCATATGACATGTGCACTATGTGTGACGCAACCCTTAGCAGGGGTTTCTCTTTTATGACTCTAGATGACCTCATTTTTATCTTGCAAAACTTTCTGCTTTTCTCGTTTAACTTTGTCTCATTTTCTTAGGCTTTTCAGTGTTAACCATGTAACGAGTTTTGGACCAATGACTCCTAAACCAGATGGTTTTAGGGCACTAGGTGTTAAGACACCCCTTCGGATTTACTGGCTTGAGTAACAAAGGCCACACTTCGAGACAAGTCAGGTGGTCTATTCTTTTTGATCTTTGCCTGAGCTGGTGCAAGATTCATTTTCTTAGGCTCTAAATTACCCGTGTAGCGAGTGTTGGGCTGGTGACTCCTAAACCAGACGACTTTAGGGCACCAGATGTAGAGACACCCCTCGGGCTTAATTACTCTAGTAACCTAGGCCACGATTTGGTTCTGCTCAGGTTTTGACTTCTTGTAATGCTCATTTTCTTAGTCACTGAGTTACCCATGTAACGAGCATTGGGCCGATGGCTCCCAAACCAGATGGCTTTAGGGCACCGAGTGTAGAGACACCCCTCAGGCTTAATAACTCGAGTAACCCAGTCCACGATTCGAGACATTAGGCTGGCTACTAATTTTCATCCTTGTCATCATAGTTTCATACCCCACAACTAAGAGTCAGGTCAATTGCAAAGTGCAGACATGTATATGAGGTCAAGTTTGCTCTAAAAAGCGCTTTGAACTAGGACGTCGTGCCTAATCACAAGGTTGAATAGTCTTAATTCTCTAATCGCTTTCATGATTCTTGCTCCACGGACGCTTATCAGAATTAATCCAATTCATAAAAAGTTAAGAAAAAATCTTTTTTTCTTTTTCTTTTTTTTCTTTTTCTGAAACCCTAATGCAGGACTTATGTGTATTATCGCTAATGCATGGAATTTGGAAAGCTCACAAAGAGATGAAAGAGTCATACCTTATCAGTGGATCGCAGTATTTTAAGAAAATTATGATTGGCAAAGGTCGATTGGTCATACCAGATCGCCAATGATGGAAGCTTGGATGATGATGGACCATGCTAATGGTGCCGACTGGTGCATGTTGATTGGATGGTTGATAAATGCCCCAGTATTGAATTGTGCAATTTCCAAAATTGGTCCAGTCTTGTTGTAACTGTCCCAACATTGGGTTGTCGTTAACTTTGAACTTGCCCCAGTCTTTCTTATCATCTGGGAGGATTGCTTGGTTGTATTTGACCTAGAGGGCTGATCAGATGCCAAGATAGCAAAAGTCTTTAATCGCATGACTCCCATGGTTAACAGGTAGTGGATTCTGTTGATAGAGGCGAGGCTCGAGCTACTCGGGAGGCTGCCTTTGATGAGAGGGACGAGGCCATAGTGTGCAGATGGTAGTAGATGTTCTGGCTCATATGGAGACCGAGTGTTAGGAGCTTGAAGCTGCTCCTTTATCTTCAGAGAGATGCTACATTGGCACTGTTATCCCGCTTATCCACGGGTTTAGAAACTAGCTTTGATTTTCCTCAGCAAGGATTGTTGACCAAGTGGTTTGATAGAATTTGGCTTTTATATGTCTTCGGTGTCTTGGAACTGATCTTTCCTTCTTCTTTTTTTCTTGAAGGTCAAACCGCGCCGTAGATGGCTGCCTACGTACTCCTGGGTTGAGGGAGATCATGTCATTCGTAGTTCCTAGTTGTTTGGTTGGAGAGGCTTGAAAGGAGTTTATCTTGGATTTTGAGTCTGGTTTGATATGTTTTTGAATTTTTGTGTTTGGATTTGAAGGTTTTTGAAATTTTTGTTTGGTTTGACCGCACCAAGATGGTTGCCTTCGTACTCCAGGGCTGAGGGAGATCAGGTCTTTCGTAGTTCACGGTTGTTTAGTTGGAGAGGCTTGAAAGGAATTTATCTTAGATTTTGAGTTTGGTTTGATATGTTTTTAAATTTTTGTGTTTGGATTCGAGGGTTTGTGAAATTTATGTTTGGTTTGACCGCACCAAGATGGTTGCCTACGTACTCCCGGGCTGAGGGAGATTAGGTCTTTCGTAGTTCACGGTTGCATGAAAGGTTCGATTTTTGATTTTTTTTTGATTTTTTGATTTTTGATTTTTTTTTTGGTCTTTTTTTTTTGATCATTTACATGCATGAAAAATAAAAGGCATAAGGCTTAAGAAAGTGATAACGTTCCAACAACTCCTGGAACTTTCAACTTTTCTCTGGATCTACGTCCTCCTGACTAGCTGAGGCCTGATAGTCCAGTCGTCAGTGGTTATGTTGCCTTCGAGGCTTGTGATAGAGGTTCCCTCTTGGCTCTGAATATCTTCAATCCCGTCCATAACTTGATCACTTCTTGAATCAGCATATCCCTTAAAGAGGCTCAAACTAGACTTGTCGCAGAAAGGGATGAACTCCGGATTCTTCAAGGGGAATTTCGCCACCCTTTTCTTCGTCTGCTCCTTCACCTTTCTCATAGCATTGAGAGGATTTGAGTATGAAATCCCCCTCGCACTGATGTTATATTTCTCGCAAGGAACTTTCCTTTTAGGCTTTTTCCATACGGGGAAGGATAAGTATCTCCTCCTCATCTTCCAGAAGGATAAGGTCAGGCATGTAGTTGTTAGCTTTGGGCAACAAGATATTTGATGATGGTCGATGAACTTCATTGGGAGATTCTTTTGTATCCTCGGTCGCTCCCAGTATTAGGATCGGTCCACCTTGTGTTCTGCTAGGATTGGTGCTCATAGCAGGTACATCCTTTGAACTGCTCGTTTCGAGTGGACATCTTGAGCTCTTGCTTTTCATTTTGCCTTCTCTGATCATGGGGACTTCTATCGGTAGTTCTCCATTTTCAATGAGATCTTGGATTTTGTGTTTCAGAGCCCAACATTCCTCGGTTGCATGTCCTAGTGCTCTGGAATGATAAGCACATCTCTTGTTGATATCATATTGCCTTCCTTTGGGATCCATAGGTGGAGCGAGCTCAGTGATCTTTTTCTGCGAAATCAATAGGGCTAATACATTTTTCGACGAGTCCCCCAAAGGTGTGAATACCCTTCTTTGCCTACTCTCTCCGACTTTCGGTGCCGTAGGATTTCGAGGGTTTGCCAGTGTTTTGCATGTTGATTGATGTTTCTTATTTGGGAATTCTCATTCCTCTGGATAATTTTTCCTTTGTTGAGATCTTCTGGTAGTTTTTTCATTCCATCTTTCTCGTTCATTCAACATGCTTTGATCCTCTTCATTTAGCCGGTGGATCTTGGAAGGAGATAGGCTTACATTCTGAAGAACCTTCTCTTTCTCTTAGTTTTCTGATAGTTGATTTAAAACCTGCCTCGTATCCTGATGTTGGCGTACTACCAGATTAGCCAGCAGAGTTACTTGGTGTTGGATCGTATCCAATTTTTGCATTATTATCATACCCTCCTCTGTATTTTCCAACTTGAGGACATTTGTTATGTTCCTTTGGGGGTATTCCTCTATCCTTCGTATGTATTTACGATTTGGATACATTTCATCACTTCCTGACCCGATCATGTTTACTTCCTTTGTATCATGCGGTATTAGAAGGTTGGGGTTGTCATTGGGATGGTCATGTTGTTGGACCACAATATCGCCGTTTTCGATCAGGTTTTGGATTTTATGCTACAAGGACCAACAATCTTGTGTATTGTGTCCTGGAGATCCTAAATGGTAAGAACATCTCTGGCTAGGATTGTTTCTTTTGCTTTTTGGATCCAGAGGTGGAGCCAGTTCGATAATTTTCTTGTGATCTATTAACATCACCAACATGTTTTCAAGGGAATCGCCTAGTGGAGTGAACTCCTGATTTTTCGTTCTTTCGAATTTTCTCTTTCTCTCTTAGCAATTGTTGAATGCAGTCTGTTGTGACGGCAGATTGCTGTCCCACTTCCAAATGGGAGGACTACGGTTAGGTCTCCTAGACTGCCCCTGTGCAACGAGGGATACATCTTCATCACCCTCCTTGGGTACCCTTATGGGATCACTCGTATAACTACCAAAGCGACTACTTTCAAGGCTATGAGATCTTTGATCTTGCCTGCTTTCAGGCTCATCTCTGTCATTTCTCCATGTTTGATCATCTCTGAGAATAGCTTTCCTATTCCAGCTAGGATCCTCTCATAGTAGGCTGCCTCTTGGATGTCTATGAAAGTCATCACCATTTCAGCTTCGGTCATAGGCGGGCTGACTTGTGTTGCTAGACGTCTCTATCTTTGGGCATACTCACGGAAAGACTCGGTACTCTTCTTTTTGACTTTGGATACTTGATATCGATCTGGAGCCATCTGAGACTGGAAGCTGTATTGAGTTAGGAAGGCATGAGCTAACTCTTCCCAATTGTGAATTTTGGCATTGTCAAGTTGGGCATACCACGTCCTAGCCTTTCTAGTGAGACTTTTTTGGAAAAGTTGCATTCGGAGGCTTTTATCTTCAGCATAAGACCCTAGCTCGCCAATGTATACTTTCAAGTGCGTATAAGGATCGCCTGCCCCATTGTACTTTTCAATCTATGGGACTTGGAATTTGTCAGGATATCTAGCCCTTGGGAATATGCATAGATCTGAATATGTGACACTTCCAAGGTTTCCAGTCCCTTTGATTACCCGGATGGTTTCTTCCATTTGTTGGACTTTCCTTTGGATATCGCCAGTTTCCCGATCTTCCTTGAGATTTATAATTTTAGGGGTTTTGTTGGTTCTTTTTTTGGATCGAGGTTCAGGGATCTGCATTTTCCTTTTTTTGTCAGCACTTTGATTACCACCCTACGAGGAGGACTCTGTTTGATTGAGTGTTGGCTGGCCCTGAGTGCTTTTACTTTGTTTTCTTAGAAGGATAGCCAACTCTGCAATTTTATTCTTAAGTCCCTCAAACTCTTTTCGAGATACGGAACCCGACTCGCATTGGCTACTTTCAGCCATGTCGGCAGATAGGCTTCGTGCCTTTTCAGATTATGATCTAGTAGTAAGACCACTTTTTTATACCTATAACAAAACGTAGGCGTGTCAATTTCCTGAGGTAGGTAAGGACAGGATGCATGATGTGTTTTTTAGATTTTATCCTGCAAAACCGAGGTTAGTTTCTTTGATGGCGGGATGACAGGATATTTATCTGACAGGAAAGTAAATCTTTCATTATGTCATTTACATTGTGCTCCTCAGTAATTGGAGACTTGACATGGAATTGAAAGAGGAAGGCATGAAGAAGCTTCTCTTCAGATTTGGTTAATCAGAGACTGACCTATCTTAGGTTACTCTCGCGGCTTTTGTTTCAGCATGAAGGATCCCAGATCATCGCAATCTACTAGAAGGGAAGTTAATCCGATCGTTCAACTAGAGCGAATCTGAGTGGTGTATTTTCATAAGGCACCCCCAGAGACTTAATCGTCCCCAGAGTTATTACTTAACACCGACCGGGTTATCCTCCTTGTGAGAGGGACACATAACATACATTCTCATACATCGTGCCTTACCGTTTATGCATGTAATGACAGTTGGGTGTGAAACACTAATAAGGGTGCGAAGCACTAAAGCAGGAAAGTATTCATTCACATTCATTCAATATAAAGACGCAGCATTCACTCATCTATTGACTGTGGAGACGCAGGATTTCACGCATTCAATAGTTTTTAAAGGGAAATGTTTGAAAAGATTAGAAAGCAGCTTAAGCACTCTACTGTCCCCAGCAGAGTCGCCACCTGTCGACGTTGGAAAATTTAAGAACCCCGCGGGTCGGTTCGTAACCCGGGTTTTACCAAATCGATCTTCCTAAGTTCTCTCTAACCTTATTCTTTTTATTTAGGAAAAAGGTTTTGTAGGGTTTTTTAGGAAAGAGGCCAACATGTGTTTATGTCGACGATTTGAACGTTTTAACAGAGTCGTTGTGACGCCCCCAGAATAGGTCTAATCTAACCAACCCATTCTGGGTCGCCAAATACATGGTACAGAATCCAAATACAACTTTTATACGACCACACAACTGTGAGTATCAATACAAATATGTAGAAAATATAAACATTCAAACTAAGTCCTCATTACAATTATTATCACACTATTTTATAAAAATAGTGAGGACTACTACTGCTCTAACTCGGACCATCACTCTGTCCCCAGACTAGTCCCTGCGACATTCTCATTTCCTGAAGAGGACAATATAATAAAAAAGGTGAGCTCAACTAGCCCAGTAAGGAATATTATGACTAAGATAATGGAAAATAAATTATCGTTAGTCTTCAACAAATCGGATAAAATAATATGGACGACAAGTTTTAGATCAACAACTGCAACGGAAATAACAATATATCAGAAGAATAAAGTAGAAAATGATGTCTACTATCTTCTATGATTTAAAAGTCCATCATCAATATTTTATCCCTGTCAATCAATATATATCTCAAATCAAATATTCATCTTTGCACTACGGGCCAAAGATATTCATTTGTATCACCAGTTGGTCATGTTCATCTCAACACCTATCATCTTTGCACTATAGGCCAAAGATACTCATCAAGTAATCGTTCATCTTTGCACTACAGGCCAAAGATATTCATTTATACCGCCATTTAGGACTGAAAAATATTTTAAAGAACGAATCCAATGAGATAAATGACAAAATTTTGAAATTCGTAATTCAGTTTATCCAAGTTCAAAAATACTCCATAATACTCATTTGTGGAGCAAAATTCAAGAATAAAGTTCAAAACTTGGATCCAATCAAAGATAGGACCCATAATTGCCAACTTGGACAAATAGAAGAAAATTTCATTTCTCGGTGAATAGTGTCGTATTCGTGAATAGTGCCGTATACGTGAATAGTAATCTCGACATAAAAAATGTAGAGATTTCATATGAATAATCATACTTCGTAAATATTACTCATGAATAGTACCGTATACGTGACCAGTGCCGTATACGTGAATAGTAATCCCGACGAAAAAAGTAAAAATTTTATAATAAAAGTCATACCAATATTTTGACGAAATGATATTGAAAGCAATAACATCATTTACAAAAAATATAACATCCCCTACCTTAAAAGAATCAGACTTCTGGCTGGAATATCGGATATAATACTGAAGGAAACTTGAACTGAATAGCAACACTCAAAGTATCTAAATACTCACAAAAATACGCTCGATATTATAGAGAGAGAAAACTTCTGATTCTGGTGTGATTTTTAAATTCTAATTCAGCACCCTATTTATAGAAAAATGCTCAGAACGCCAAAGTAGAAAATTTAATAAAATAATATTAAATTTACAAATTTTTCACGCCCACTTTGAAAATCAGATTTCAGCATTTACAACAAGCAAAAGGACAAGTGTGGGGCCCACCTTCTAGAAATCTCCACAAAAAAATATTTTAAATTGTTTATAAATTCAGAAACCTAAATAATTCATAATAAATAGCCCTTTTATCAGAAAAATATAAATTTTATGTCCATTCCATAGGAAATTTAATTCTCTACAACTTTGCAGAAGAAAGTTTTTCCAAATTCCAAACAGAAAATGACCAAAATTCACATACGGATGATTTTCCACACTTCCATTCCGACAAAATACTGATAAAACACCTCATCGTTAATTCTTTCATTTATATCCACATAAAATAAATATTTTCTTATTATTTTTTATCAATAATTAATTATTCATAAATAATATTATAGAACCACAATATTAACAACCAGGTCGTTCCCATGAAAGAGGGGGTCTTCCGATAAGGATCTCTCCTTACTAGCGCGCAATTAAATAACCCCTTCTAGATAGAACTTTCTTAGACATCGCCAATAAAGCTATCTAATAATATTATTCAAATAATATAAATTATTGATCTGATAATATGAAATAATGTGCAGTAACAATTATTGAATTAACAATAATATAAAATATTGTGCAATACCGTGTGCTACTGTGCAACAATGCGTATTACTTACTTCAACCACCGGGTATTCCAACAGTGTTAACGGTAACAACTACACCGTTATTTATAAAAAACTTATTTTTGTCGTTTTCTTCATCCGACAGTTTTTAGTTATGGAGCCCACAAATGGCTGCGCCGTCGTACGAATATTCCCCGACAGCAAGAATATTGCACGACCAAATGAATATTCCCCTACAACAATGAATATTTTATAACCACTTGCTTATTTTAAAATATTTGCGCATTTTACCTATAACTTTCCACATTATCTAATTAATCCCTGACTATTTCAAAATAATATATAGAGGAAATTTAATTTTTTGTTCATAAAAGTTGGGGTCTTACAACCTCCCCTCTTTATGAAATTTCGTCCTCGAAATTGACGTGCGTACCTGGTATGCCGAAAAGGTGAGGATACCTCACTTTCATTTCCGATTTAACTCCCAGGTCATTTCTTCGATTCCAACTGTGACTCTCATGGTGCTTCAACCATAGCACCTCACAATGGTACCTATCAGTTTGCCACCGCACAAAAACGTCGTCCCCTACTGAGAGTCTGGCTTCGGTGCATCACACACAAGAAGTCACCAGCGAGAAGCTCAGGGCTCTTCACACCTTATGGCTCTCGATGCTCCACCTTGACACGTTTACATGTTAAAAACCTCGAGATAAACTTCGCGATTTCTCTCTTCATGTTGCTCCACCAAAATGTATGTCAAAACAATACATTTTGGTACTCTTGCGAACGGTGTGTTGTGTGCTTCCATCATGATTTTATACTTCAAATCAGAGTCATTAGGAACACAAAGTCTGGAGTTGACTCGAAGTATTCCCTCTTCATCGATTCTTGCTTCTGGAATAACATCTTCTTGCACCTTCTTCTACATCTTCATTAGCTCCGGGTCTATAGCTTGAGCAGCTTTAACTTTATCAATTGAAGTTGATTCTACACGTATATTTGACGTCATCACGTGGGTCCCTGGAGTCTTGACTCTATCTTCATCCTTTATACGTTATACAAAATGGGCTTCGTGTTGACAATATAGCACTTGTACCCGCATACGATCTTCTACCCAACGCGTCAGCTACCATGTTCGCTTTTCTAGGATGGTATTGAATGGAATTTTTATAATCTTTTAACGGTTCGAGCCAATGTCGTTGTCGCATATTGAGTTCTTTTTGGAAAAATATTTAAGGCTTTTGGAGTATATTAGGATGTCATTAATAATGACAACCACGAAATGATCCAAACAAAGAGATAAGATCAACAGGTAGGGTGAGAATACCAATCTAAATCAAGCAAGATTTGTAAACTGTAGATGTAACGAAAGCTTTACCCAACGGAGTTTCAACAGATAAGTCAAAGTCTAATTTCTCAGGAGTCAAGTTCAAATGTTGAGCACAAGCAAGTAAAATAAAAGAATGGGTAGAACCGGTATCTAATAAAGTATAAACTTCGCTAAAGTATACGATTTAACTAACCCATGATAAATTCGTTTGGGTTCCTCGTATTTTGGGAAGTCACAACAAACGCTCTTCCAGGAACCACCGACTTTGACTTGTCCGGAACCGCCATTGAAATCACCACCCCTGCCGGACTTGGTTTCGCTACAGGACAATCTCGAGCCATATGACCTTCCTTCCCACAGTTATAACATACCTTGAATTGTTGTGGGCAGTTTGGGCTGATACGTCCCTCTTTCCCGCATTTATAGCATACGACTGGTGGTCGTTCTCCTCCCCTAGAAATAGTTGATGCTAGTGCTACTGTCGATGTCTTCACATTCTCATTGTTGTACTTTCTTTTCTTGAAATCTCCCCCCCGATTCGGTTTTTCTACTATCATGGCCATGATTACCACCAGAGTGGTTACCGCTTCTGTCATGATACTTTCCTCCATGCTGGTTGTCATTGCTCCGATGACTGTTGCCACTGGTATGACCCTGGTTGTGGTCCCTCGATTGAACAGACTCATTATCTCGTTCTAATAACTGAGCCCTGTTTACTACATATATAGAGAAAATTTGCAAGAAATGAGGTATTGACGAATTTCGGGTTTCAAACCTCTCAGAAACATCCGCGTCATACGTTCCTCATTCTCTACCAAATGAGGTGCAAACCTGGACAACTCCGCGAACTTAGCCTCGTACTAGGACACAGTCATGTTATTTTGTTCCAGTCTGATAAACTCTACCTCCTTCATATGACGAATACTTTTAGGAAAGTATTTGTCATTGAACAGTTTCTGGAATGCTTCCAAAGACATCTTGAGTGCGGCAGGCTGGGTACGCTTCACAGATTCCCACCAGTAATCTGCCTCTCCACGGAACATGAAGGTGGCGAATGGAACCTTATGTTCCTCAGTGCATCCCAAGATATCAAATATCTTGGTAATTTGCTTAACCCACGTCTCTGCCTTGATTGGATTTGGCTTTCCCTAAAATTATGTTGGTCCCAACTCTTTAAACTGCTTGGCAGTGACAAGCTGCGAGTTGCTATTATCTCCACCTGTATTTTGCACACGAGTCTCCCTCGTCTGGTTTTGCATGAACTGCAAAAAGCTTCTAAACATCTCATCGTTTATCGGCTGATCAGTGTTGTTTTCAGGATGAACATTGCCTTCCTGTTGCACGTTCTCCTGGTTGGTGATTAAAGGTGTCTCCACATTCTCATTCACTCCATTGTTAACATTCTCAGTTGCCATTCTCAAATACTGCCATAAAACAAGGGTTAATTAAACAAATTAACATATCGCATATTAACCCTTTGCTCCGACTGACCAATTAAATAACACACAAGCTTAGGTAGGACATACTAGTGAAGAATTTACTCGTCTCTCCCCTCCTAGTTCTATTCCCCGATATCTGCCACAGATCATATCCCGAAGCTCTGATACCAACTGTGACGCCCCCAGAATAGGTCCAATCCAACCAACCCATTCTGGGTCGTCAAATACATGGTATAGAATCCAAATACAACTTTTATATCACACGGTCGTGCAAAATACGACCACACAACTGTGAGTATCAATACAAATATGTAGAAAATATAAACATTCAAACTAAGTCCTCATTATAATTATTATCACACTATTTTATAAAAATAGTGAGGACTACTACTACTTTAACTCGGACCATCACTCTGTCCCCCGACTAGTCCCTGCGACATTCTCATTTCCTGAAGAAGACAATAGAATAAAAAGGGTGAGCTCAACTAGCCCAGTAAGGAATATTATGACTAAGATAATGGAAAATAAATTATCGTTAATCTTTAATAAATCGGATAAAATAATATGGACAACAAGTTTTAGATCAACAACTACAACGAAAATAACAATATATCAGAAGAATAAAGTAGAAAATGATGTCTACTATCTTCTATGATTTAAAAGTTCATCATCAATATTTTATCCCTGTCAATCAATATATATCTCAAATCAAATATTCATCTTTGAACTACGGGCCAAAGATATTCATTTGTATCACCAGTTGGTCATGTTCATCTCAACACCTGTCATCTTTGCACTACAGGCCAAAGATATCATCAAGTAATCGTTCATCTTTGCACTACAGGCCAAAGATATTCATTTATATCACTATTTAGGATTGAAAAATATTTTAAAGAACGAATCCAGTGAGATAAATGACAAAATTTTGGAATTCGTAATTCAGTTTATCCAAGTTCAAAAATACTCCATAATAATCATTTGTGGAGCAAAATTCAAGAATAAAGTTCAAAACTTGGATCCAATCAAAGATAGGACCCATAATTGCCAACTTGGACAAATAGAAGAAAATTTTATTTTTCGGTGAATAGTGTCGTATTCGTGAATAGTGCCGTATACGTGAATAGTGTCGTATACATAAATAGTAATCTCGACATGAAAAATATAGAGATTTCATATGATAAATCATACTTCGTAAATAGTACTCGTGAATAGTACCGTATTCGTGAATAGTGCCGTATTTGTGAACAGTGCCGTATACGTGAATAGTAACCCCGACCAAAAAGGTAAAAATTTTATAATAAAATTCATACCAATATTTTGATGAAATGATATTGAAAGCAATAACATCATTTACGAAAAATATAACATCCCCTACCTCAAAAGAATCAGACTTTTGGCTGGAATATCGGATATAATACTGAAGAAAACTTGTACTGAATAGCAACACTCAAAGTATCTAAATACTCACAAAAATACGCTCGATATTATAGAGAGAGAAAACTTCTAATTCTGGTATGATTTTCAAATTCTAATTCAGCACCCTATTTATAGAAAAATGCTCAGTACGCCAAAGCAGAAAATTTAATAAAATATTATTAAATTTATAAATTTTTCACACCCACTTTGAAAATCAGATTTCAGCATTTACAACAAGCAAAAGGACAAGTGTGGGGCCCACCTTCTAGAAATCTCCACCAAAAAATATTTTAAATCATTTATAAATTCAGAAACCTCAATAATTCATAATAAATAGCCCTTTTATCAGAAAAATACAAATTTTATGTCCATTCCATAGGAAATTTAATTCTCTACAACTTTGCAGAAGAAAGATTTTCCAAATTCCAAACGAAAAATGACCGAAATCCACATACGGATGATTTTCTACACTTCCATTCCGACAAAATACTGATAAAACACCTTAGCATTAATTCTTTCATTTATATCCACATAAAATAAATATTTCCTTATTATAGAACCACAATATTAATAACCAGATCGTTACCAGAAAAGAGGGGGCCTTCCGATAAAGATTTCTCCTTACTGGCGCGCAATTAAATAACCCCTCCTAGACAGAACTTCCTTAGACATTGCCAATAAAGCTATATAATAATATTATTCAAATAATATAAATTATTGATCTGATAATGTGAAATAATGTGCAGTTACAATTATTGAATTAACAATAATATAAAATACTGTGCAATACCGTGTGCTACTATGCAACAACGCGTATTACTTACTTCAACCACCGGGTATTTCAGCAGTGTTAACGGTAACAACTACGCCGTTATTTATAAAAAATTTATTTTTGTCGTTTTCTTCATCCGATAGTTTTTCGTTATGGGGCCCACAAATGACTGCGCCGTCGTACGAATATTTCCCGACAGCAAGAATATTCCCCGACCAAACGAATATTCCCCGACAACAATGTATATTTTATAACCACTTGCTTATTTTAAAATATTTGCGCATTTTACCCATAACTTTTCATATTATCAA
This sequence comes from Panax stipuleanatus, assembly GCA_020205555.1. Classification (NCBI taxonomy): domain Eukaryota; kingdom Viridiplantae; phylum Streptophyta; class Magnoliopsida; order Apiales; family Araliaceae; genus Panax; species Panax stipuleanatus. The sequence goes on along the minus strand of CM035115.1, from coordinate 143,113,412 downwards.
ATTAATCCTTGACTATTTCAAAATAATATATAGAGGAAATTCAATTTTTTATTCATAAAAGTTGGGGTCTTATAGTCGCCAGTTGGTAGATTGGAAAATGGTTGTACCAACTCAACCGAGTTTGATTTGAAAAGAGGCCCAATTGCTGGACACTGTCGAAACTTGATCTTTGAAATCGAAATTTTGAGTTCGGGGGCTTGGTTAAGTGTGGGGAAGGTGTTAGGCACCCCACGACTACCGTGTAAACACGGTACCGCAACTTGTCAATATTTCCCTTAAAACTGTGAATGCGTGAGTGAATGCTGTTTGAAAATTGGACCATTGATTTGATTGGTTGAAAGCTTTGATAGACTTCGTTGAGCCTATATACGAAGGGTTTGATTTGATTTGAAAATCAGTCTTTGATTTGATTTGCAAAAATATTTAATTTGATTTACAAGAGCTTTTCTTTTGATTGAAAATGATATTCTGAAAGCTGGGTTATCAAACCCTTATGATGCCATAGGAATTAAAGCATATCGCTACTTTTAATTTTTTTTTATCTTTATAGCCTTAAGGCTGCATGTGAATGGTGATTTGCCGGGCTGCGAAGCATCCTCGACCATAGGAATAGACAAGTGTCGGTCTCCTCATGGGTATGAAAACATCGGAGGGACGCTGACACGACAATTAACATTTTTCATTATATTGAGACCTTAAATCCGAATAACCGTTTTAAGGTCTGTGCATGTACATTTTATAGAAAAACTGGCAAGGTACATCTGTAAATTGGAGTTTGTCCATCATGGGAATCAGATTCCGATCGATTTAATCGTGAATCCCACGATTCCAAGGCTCACATATGAGTAGCCCATAAACCTGCACAGTTCAAATTTGCACAGAAATGTATATATATATATATATATATATATATATATATATATATACATCCTCACGTCGCAATGGAACCAAGGATTCATCAGTAAATCTTGACTGTGCGTGACCAAAGCGTCTCGTTCCCACTAGATAGCGATCTAAGGGATGCAAGGTTGCTTTTGAAGTTGAAACTAGAAAGAAAGCTAGATTTAAAGAAATCTCAGCCATTCTAGCTTTCCTGTTCAGTCTGGAGGTTTTGAACCGTTTAAAAACTAGAATTGGATAAATTTAAATAAATCTAGTCCGCCCGCAGATATGTCAGTGCAGATTTATATACAAATGAATATTAAATACAGCAGTTGAATAAATAGAGTAAAGCAATATATATAATTATATATATACAAAAGCTGTAAAAGGGCGATGGGTTTTCACTCGCAAGCCCGGACTGGAATTGAAATATATATATATATATATATATATATATATATATATATATATATTGACAGAAATGTAGTCAACCAAGTCTGATGAGATAACCAGAGATGGTGAAAGTCGCTTATATATGCGTAAATATATATAAAAGCGGTAAACTACCTCAGATTTGAAATCCGAACTTGACAGAATTAAAATGTTAGTACATAAACAGTTAAATATATACAAAAAAGGGCCAAACTCGGACTGGGAAGATAACCCAGTCCAGCGAAGTTGCCAGAACGTGTGTGCTAGTGCATTGAAGCTGCTGGCGCTGACGTATCGTCAATCCGAGTTTTAGAAATGCCAGAAATTGAGTTTATGTACAAAAATGTACCAAATTTTGACGAAAACGGCCACGGAACTAAGTTCTGGGCATTTTTAGAAGACGAAACTTAATGTGCAAGTGTATAAAAGTATGAAGAAATAATATTCACTTTCTGATCGTGAGAATACTTACAATGGACTGCTACACGGGATTTTTGCCAAATTGTAGGCTCTATACATCCAAATCTACCGGTTATTTTCTGATATGTGGTAGTATATGGGTATATCTACGCGTTAAAGTGAAAATATTTGGGTTTAGAAAAGGTGTAAAAGTCAGAAAATCGAACTGGCAGAGCTTCGCCGCGTTTCAAAATTATTGAAAATGAAGGGGGGTGCACCTCTATTTATAGACCAGGGAGCCGCAGCTCTAACTAGGGCAGCCACAAGTAGAGGTGCAGCTCCCCTAAGTGGGTCCACATGACCGGTTTGGTCGTCTCGAGGTGCGTGCATGCCGGGCGACACGATGTCAGGTTCAAAACTTCATAACTTTTGATCGGAGCGTCAGTTTGAGGCGTGCTATAGCTTTTCAAAAAGCCCTCACTGAGAGTGTCACAATGAGATTGGTTTTAACCCTTCTTAAGTACCCAAAGGTGGGTTCATGATCAGGTCTTTGTTTCCCCGCAGTTTGTCCGTCGACCCGTCTGGTGCTGTTTTCACCCGGGATCACCGTTGTGGTTCTTTCTGACCTTGGCGGTATCAATTTGACTTGATTTTGACTGAATCGGATGAGAGTTGGTGAAATGACCATTTTTCCCCTCCCGGGGTTGCCCTGGGTGTCGGCATGGCCTCTAGTTGACTTTCGGGAGCTGTTTCCAAGACTTGGATCCCATTCGGGTCTGTTTGTTCTTTGTGTTGCCTCTGTGGCTGACGTGGTCATTCCAAGTTTTCTTCTAAAAGTGTTGTGACGCTTTAGGTTTATGTCTGAAGTCGACCTGACTTCCCAGACTGATGCTGGGGCTGACCTGTACTTCCCGAGTTACTGTCGGGGCTGATTTATACCTCCCGGGTTACTGCCAGGGCTGCGTTGACATCCCGATATGGTTGATCGGTGTTGTGGTTGTCCCGATATCGATGACCGGGTTTTAGCTGATGTCCCGATATTGAGATCGGGGATGATCTGACGGTCCGATTGACTATCAAAGCTGGATTGACGGTCCGATTGACTATCGGAGCTGGATTGAGTACCGATATTGGTGATCGGATTTTACTGGAGTTGACCGACATTGGAGATCGAATTTAGGTTTACCGACATTGGGGATCGGGTTTAGGCTGAAGGATCGACATTTAGATTGGATGTCTGGTGTCGGGACCGGGGTTGGCTTGATTGACGATTTTGCCCTCCTACAGTGTTAGTATTGGGGCAAGAAAAATTTCGAGTGTCTACACTTAGCATGTGCCCTTAGAGCACATGTTAAGAAAACCCTTAAATTATTGATATTAATTATTGTTCATACCTTAGCAGTGGCCAAGTAGGGCGTGCGTGTTTAATTTCAGTCAAAAACTAGCAAAAAAATTTGTGACATATGTAATAAAGCTCATTTTATTTTGAAACTGGGTTATACTCCCTTCGTTCTAAAATATATGATTATTATTAACTTTTAAAAGTCAATTTGAGATATTTTAATCAACCCTAGTCCACAGTTGATATTAATTATTGTTTGGATCATGCAATGAATACTAATAATTAATGGGTCCTCTTAACATGTGCCCTAAGGGCACATGCTAAGCACACAGTTCAAGAGAATATTTTCTTGGACTGCGTGCATATTCCTTTATTTTTTGCATTTGCACCAAGTTCAAGGGAATATGCACACAAATCAAGAGAATATTTTCTTGAACTGTGTTCTTAGTGTAAGACTCCAAATTTTATAAATAAGATTTAATTTTCTTTATATATTATTTTGAAATAGTAAGGTGTTGAATTGATAAATGTGATAAGTTATGGGTGAAATGTACAAAGTTTACAAAGTAAGCAAGTGGTTATAAAATATTCATTGTGTCAAAAAATATTCGTTTGGTCGAGGAATATTCTTTTTATCGGAGAATATTCGTACGACGGCGCAGTCATTGGTGGACCCTACAACGGAATGAATGTCGGATATAGAAAGCGACAGAAGTAACCTTTTTATAAAAATAACGGCAAAACTGTTACCGTTAGTACGGTTGAAATACCCGGTGGTTAAAATATAGTAATACGTGGTGTTGCACATGAGCACACGGTATTGCACAGTATTTCGAATTATTGATTCTTACGTAGGAAGACACTTACTCAATTATTGTTACAATAATTACTGTTCAATATTTTATATTATTGATTTAATAATTGCATAATATTTTATTGGTTCAATATTTGTTACGTTGATATTTTATATCAATAAGTTCTACTTTGCTATTTTATATTATTGATTCAATAATTGTCATTACACATTATTTTAAATTATCAAATCAATAATTCATATTATTTGAATAATATTATTAGATAGCATTATTGACAATGTCTAAGGAAGTTTTGTCTAGAAAATGGGTTGATTAATTGCGCGCCAGTAAGGAGAAATCCTTATCGGAAGGCCCCCTCTTTCCTAGGAACGACATAGTTGTCAATATTGTAGTTCTGTAATATTATATGTGAATAATTAATTTTGATATATATGATAAGAAAATATTTATTCAATGTAGATTTAAACGGAGGAATTTTTAACATGTGACATTTGTTGAAAGTTGGTATTTTATCATGTCCGATAAAATAATTCATTCAAATATATTATTATAATATTACATTATAGTAGTATGATGTGATTATATAATAGTATGATTTTTATAATTTGAATGGTAACATTATTATAGTAAATTCATGGTATAAAAGTTAAACGAGGTGGAAGAGTGCAAATTGAATTTGAATTTTTATGATGCAAACAATGATGTTATCGGAGCGATGAGGTAAGCAAGGATGTCATCGGAGCGATGAGATAAGCAATGATGTAATAGGATCGATGATGTAAGCGATGATGTCATAAATTATGGCAAAAAGACTATTTTACCCTTACTCTGCCGAGCCTATAAATAGAAGCTCATTTCTTTATTATTTCTCACCAATTCACTAAAGCTATAGAGAGAGAAAGTATAGAGAGAATAAGAAAGAAAGAAGAAGAGTATTCTGCTATTACACTAGTGCAGTCTCCAAAATTTTAAGGTAAGGGGTATTATTTCTTTCGTATTCATGAAGAGAGTTATTTTCTTTCAATATTCGTAAGGGTTGTTATTCCATTCTTTATTATTCTATTGGAATAACCTGTCTACGCGGACTATCGCATGCATAGTAAAATCCTGTTGTTATTCTATTCTTTATTATTCTGTGGGAATAACCTGTCTACGCGGACCACCGCATGTCTGGTGAATAACCCTTCGTATTCAGTTGTTATTAAATTATGGAAATAATCTGTCTGAGCGGACTACCGCCTGACGGGTGAAAATCCAATTGCAGTTTCGTATATTGTTTCATTTCAGATTCCTAACTCTAAACTTACTACGGTAAGTATTGCTTCTATAATTCCTGAAATGATCAGAAATTCCTAGAGTTTTGCGCTTCATCTAATATCATTTCACTAGAATATTGGTTTGAACTTTCTTGTAAAATTTTTATCTTTTCATGTCGAGTTACTATTCACGAGTTACTGTTCACAAGTTACTATTCACGGGGCATTATTCACGACAAAAAAAAAATTTCTTTTCAAATCATCTTTGATTGGATCCAGGTTTTGATCTTCATTCTTAAACTCTGGATAAATTCTCTAATATTTGTCTTTTATCTCACTAGATTCGTTATTCGTATTGTTTTTCATCATCCTCAGTCCTAAATGGTGATATAACTGAATATCTTTGGCCTGTAGTGCAAAGATGAATGATTACTTGATGAATATCTTTGGCCTGTAGTGCAAAGATGAATGATTACCTGATGAATATCTTTGGCCCGTAATGCAAAGATGGACAGGTGTTGAGATGAATATGACCAACTGGTGATACAAATGAATATCTTTGGCCCGTAGTGCAAAAGATGAATATTTAATTCGAGATGTATATTGATTGATGTTACAGGGTTAAAATATTGATGATGAACTTTTAAATCAAAGAAGATAGTAGACATCATTCTTTACTTAACTCTTCTAATGAATTGTTATTTCCGCTGCGAATATTGATCTAAAACGTGTTGTCCATAATATTTTATCTGATTTATTGAAGGCTAACGATAATTTATTTTTCATTATCTTAGTCATAATATTCTTTACTGGGCTAGTTGAGCTCACCCTTTTCTTCCATTGTTCTCTTCAGTAAATGAGAATATCGCGGGTACTAGTCGGAGAATGGAGTGATGGTCCGAGTTAGAGCTGTAGAAGTCTTCACTATTTTTTTTTTTAAAAAAAGTGTGATAATAAATGTAATGAGAACTTAGTTTGAATGTTAATATTTTCTACATGTCTGTATTGACACTCACAGTTGTGTGGTTGTATTTTGCACGACCGTTTGATATGAAAGATTGTATTTGGATTCTGTACCATGTATTTGGCGACTCAGAATGGGTTGAGTATTGAACCTATTTTGGGGGCGTCACAGTTGGTATCAGAGCTTAGGGATATGAAATCTGGCGGAGATCTGGGAATAGAACTAGGAGGGGAGAGACGAGTAAATCCTTCGCTAGTGTGTCCTACCTAAGCTTATTTGGTATTTAATTGGTCAGTCGGAGAATAGGGTTAATATGTGATATATTAATTTATTTAATTAACCCTTGTTTTATGGCAGTATTTGAGAAGGGCAGCTGAAAATCTAAACAATGGAGTGAACGAGACCGTTGTGGCACCGCTAATCACCAACCAGGATAATGTAATGTCGGGAGAAGAAGAAATTAGAAATATCCATGTGGTGAGTGAAGAATTAATAGTTGCACCCGAGCTAGTCGCAGAGGTAGCAGCTGAGAGTGAGGAAGAAGAGGAACCTGAGGAGGAGGACTTATTAGGAGAATTTTATGATCGAAATGTAGAACTGCAAGATCGTATTCATGAGTTAGAAGAACAGGGTGAAGAACGACAGACAGCCGTGGAACAAAAGGATACAACAATTCAAGAAAGGGATACAGAAATTCAAGATTTTGCTACTCGATATGCGAGGCTTGAACAGAAGCTCTCTCTGGCAGAGCATATGATATTAGAGCTGGAATCTGAAAATGCAAATGTCAACGATCAACTAAAAGAAGAAGCAACGGAACGAGTGAGAATTGAAGATGCATGGGTAAAAGCCGCACGACGCATTGATAATTTAGAAAGAGACGTCCGATCCAAGAAGGCCAAAATAAACGATATGGATTTCACTTTTTGGACAGCAATTGGAAGAATCCAACATCGAGTTTGGAATTACCCTGTGCATAGTGGTCAACCCCAATTCTATATGGATCGAAGAGTAATGATTCAAATCATGGATCAGGAGTGTGACGAAGCAGTTGAGGGTGGAATGAGCTTTATAGCAAAGTCAAGACCAGTTGGGATAATGACACCAAAGACTGTCCCAGACAAATCAAAGTCGGTAGTTCCTGGAAGAGCGTTTGTCGTGACTGCCCAAAACGCGAGGAACCCGAATGAATTTATCACGGGTTAGTTAATCATAAATTTTTGCGAAGTCTATACCTTATTAGATACCGGTTCTACCCATTCTGTTATTTCACCTACTTGTGCTCAACGTTTGAACTTGACTTCTGAGAAATTAGACTTTGACTTATCTGTTGAAACTCTGTTGGGTGAAACCTTCGTTACATCTACAGTTACAAATCTTGTTGATTCAAATTGGTACCCTCACACTACCTGTGAATTTTATATCTTTGAAAATACTTGCATTTGACGTGATTTTAGAAATTGACTGATTAACCACTTATCATGCCAAAATTGATTATTTTCGTAAGGTTGTTAGTTTTCATATTCCTAATCAACCTGTTGTGCGAATCCAAACCACCAAATCACTAAAATCAGTCAATGTCATTTCAAGTCATAAAGCTATTCGTTTATTAAAAAATGGATGTCAAGCTTTCTTAGACCATGTCACTGATTTAAACCATAATACGTCAAATTTGAATGATATTTCTATTGTTAATGAGTTACCTGATGTATTTCCTGAAGAACTTCCCGGTCTACCCCTAGAACGTGAAGTTGAATTCTTTATTGACCTTAAACCCGGTACAAAACCAATTTTTAAAACCCCATATCAAATGACTCCTATTGAACTTCAGGAGTTAAAGGTCCAACTATAGGAGTTGTTAGACATCGGTTTTATTCGTTCTAGTACATCTCATTGGGGTGCTCCTGTTTTATTCGTAATGAAGAAAGACGGTAGTATACGACGTTGTAGTGACTATCGGGAGTTGAACCATGTCACCATCAAGAATAATTATCTGTTACCTCGTATTGATGACCTGTTCGACCAATTGCGAGGTGCTATGGTTGAAGCACCATGTGGGTCACAGTTGGTATCAAATATTTGGATCATTTCGTGGTTGTCATTATTGATAACATCCTAATATAATCCAAAAAGCCTCAAATATTTCTTTACTTAGAATAAACTCAATATGCGAAAACGACGTTGGTTGGAGTTGTTGAAAGATTTCGATCATACCATTCAATACCATCCTGGAAAAAGTGAACGTGGTAGCTGACGCGTTAAGTAAAAGATAGTATGCGGGTACAAATGCGATATTGTCAACACGAAGCCCATTTTGTATAACGTATAAAGGATGAAGATAGATTTAAAGACTCCGGAGACCCACATAATGATGTCAAATATACGCGTAGAACCAGCTTTAATGGATAGAGTTAAAGCTGCTCAATCTACAGATCTGGAGCTGACGAATATAAAGAAGAAGGTGCAAGAAGATACTATTCCCGAAGCAAGAATCGATGAAGAGAGAATACTTCGTGTCAAGTCCAGACTTTGTGTTCCTAACGACTCTGAATTGAAGTATGAATCATGATGAAAACACACAACACACCATTCGTAATCCATCTTGAAAGTACCAAAAAGTATCGTGATCGTCAACATACAATTTGGTGGAGCAATATGAAGAGAGAGATCGCGGAGTTTATCTCGAGGTGTTTAACGTGTCAAGATGGAGCATCGAGTGCCAAAGGGTCAGTTGTAGAAAGTTATGGACACCGATTTACGATTTATTGGTCCATTTGAGATTATTGACCGAGTAGAAAATGTGGCATATAGACTCGCTTTACCTCCAAGTATGTCTCGTGTTCATAACGTTTTTCACATATCCGTGCTACGTAAATATGTGAAAGACCCAAACCACATTATTAAGTTAGAACCAGACGAGATAGCCGAAGATTTAACGTACGAGGAGGTACCTGTCAAGATCTTGGATAAGAAGGAACATGCTCTACGCTCAAAGGTTATACCTCAAGTTAAAGTTTTGTGGAGGAATCATGCTATTGAGGAAATGACCTGGGAGTTGGAATCGGAAATGAAAGCGAGGTATCCTCACCTTTTCGACATACTAGGTACGTACGTCAATTTCGAGGACGAAATTTCATAAGGAGGGGAGGTTGTAAGACCCCAAATTTTATAAATAAGATTTAATTTTCTTTATTTATTATTTTAAAATAGTAAGGTGTTGATTTGATAAATGTGATAAGTTATGGGTGAAATGTGCAAAGTATACAAAGTAAGCAAGTGGTTATAAAATATTCGTTGTGTCGAAAAATATTCGTTTGGTTGAGGAATATTCTTTTAGTCGGAGAATAGTCATATGACGGCGCAGTCATTGGTGGAACCCACAACGAAATGAATGTCGGATATAGAAAGCGACAGAAGTAATCTTTTTATAAAAATAACGGCAAAACTATTACCGTTAGTACGGTTGAAATACCCGGTGGTTAAAATACAGTAATACGTGGTGTTGTACAGTAACAAACGGTATTGCACAGTATTTCAAATTATTGATTCTTACGTAGGAAGACACTTACTCAATTATTGTTACAATAATTACTGTTCAATATTTTATATTATTGATTTAATAATTGCATAATATTTTATTGGTTCAATATTTGCTACGTTGATATTTTATATCAATAAGTGCTACTTTGCTATTTTATATTATTGATTCAATAATTGTCATTGCACATTATTTTAAATTATCAAATCAATAATTCATATTATTTGAATAATATTATTAGATAGCATTATTGACAATGTCTAAGGAAGTTTTGTCTAGAAAATGGGTTGATTAATTGCGCGCCAGTAAGGAGAAATCCTTATCGGAAGGCCCCCTCTTTCCTAGGAACGACATGGTTGTCAATATTGTAGTTCTGTAATATTATATGTGAATAATTAATTTTGATATATATGATAAGAAAATATTTATTCAATGTAGATTTAAACGGAGGAATTTTTAACATGTGACATTTGTTGAAAGTTGGTATTTTATCATGTCCGATAAAATAATTCATTCAAATATATTATTATAATATTACATTATAGTAGTATGATGTGATTATATAATAATATGATTTTTATAATTTGAATGGTAACATTATTATAGTAAATTCATGGTATAAAAGTTAAACGAGGTGGAAGAGTGCAAATTGAATTTGAACTTTTATGATGCAAACAATGATGTCATCGGAGCGATGAGGTAAGCAAGGATGTCATCGGAGCGATGAGATAAGCAATGATGTCATAGGATCGATGATGTAAGCGATGATGTCATAAATTATGGCAAAAAGACTATTTTACCCTTACTCTTCCGAGCCTATAAATAGAAGCTCATTTCTTTATTATTTCTCACCAATTTACTAAAGCTATAGAGAGAGAAAGTATAGAGAGAATAAGAGAGAAAGAAGAAGAGTATTCTGCTATTACACTAGTGCAGTCTCCAAAATTTTAAGGTAAGGGGTATTATTTCTTTCGTATTCATGAAGAGAGTTATTTTCTTTCAATATTCGTAAGGGTTGTTATTCCATTCTTTATTATTTTATTGGAATAACCTGTCTACGCGGACTACCGTATACATAGTGAAATCCTGTTGTTATTCCATTCTTTATTATTCTGTGGGAATAACCTGTCTACGCGGACCACCGCATGTTTGGTGAATAACCCTTCGTATTCAGTTGTTGTTAAATTATGGAAATAATCTGTCTGAGCGGACTACCGCCTGACGGGTGAAAATCCAATTGCAGTTTCGTATATTGTTTCATTTCAGATTCCTAACTCTAAACTTACTACGGTAAGTATTGCTTCTATAATTCCTGAAATGATCAAAAATTTCTTGAGTTTTGCGCTTCATCTAATATCATTTCACTAGAATATTGGTTTGAACTTTCTTGTGAAATTTTTATCTTTTCATGTCGAGTTACTATTCACGAGTTACTGTTCACGAGTTACTGTTCACGAGTTACTATTCACGGTAAAAAAAAAATTCTTTGCAAAGCATCTTTGATTGGATCCAGGTTTTGATCTTCATTCTTGAACTCTGGATAAATTCTCTAATATTTGTCCTTTATCTCACTGGATTCGTTATTCGTATTGTTTTTCATCATCCTCAGTCCTAAATGGCGATATAACTGAATATCTTTGGCCTGTAGTGCAAAGATGAATGATTACTTGATGAATATCTTTGGCCTGTAGTGTAAAGATGAATAATTACCTGATGAATATCTTTGTCCCGTAATGCAAAGATGGACAGGTGTTGAGATGAACATGACCAACTGGTGATACAAATGAATATCTTTGGCCCGTAGTGCAAAAGATGAATATTTGACTCGAGATGTATATTGATTGATGTTACAGGGATAAAATATTGATGATGGACTTTTAAATCAAAGAAGATAGTAGACATCATTCTCTACTTAACTTTTCTAATGAATTATTATTTTCACTGCGAATATTGATCTAAAACGTGTTATCCATAATATTTTATCTGATTTATTGAAGGCTAACGATAATTTATTTTTCATTATCTTAGTCATAATATTCTTTACTGGGCTAGTTGAGCTCACCCTTTTCTTTCATTGTTCTCTTTAGAAAATGAGAATATCGCAGGTACTAGTCGGGGAATGGAGTGATGGTCCGAGTTAGAGTTGTAGAAGTCCTCACTATTTTTTTTAAAAAATAGTGTGATAATAAATATAATGAGAATTTAGTTTGAATGTTAATATTTTCTACATGTCTGTATTGACACTCATAGTTGTGTGGTCGTATTTTGCACGACCGTTTGATATGAAAGATTGTATTTGAATTCTGTACCATGTATTTGGCGACTTAGAATGGGTTGAGTATTGACCTATTTTGGGGGCGTCACACTTAGTATGTGCCCTAAAGGCATATGTTAAGAAATTCCATAATTAATGGCGCAGCTAGTGAGGTATGTCGACAAATTTATATCAATAATAAATATTGATATATGTGTATACATAGAAGAATGACACTACTTTAATTTATTTTATCTTATCACTTATAGTTTCACGTTAGTCGCGATTCAATTTCGTCATATGTTTGTTGACATATAACACATTTTTCAAATATAATATCATTGATGAATATTACAAACTATCGAATTTTTTTTATTAATTATAAAATTTATTGTTTTATAATTTTTCATAAATTTTATCAATTTTAAAATTTAAAATGTCTTAAATTTTGATATTCAAAAGTTAATAATAATCTTATAATTTAGAACGGAGAGAGTATCCTTTGTTGCACAAAAAAGAGTCCCATTTATAAAATTTTACCAATATTAAGGAGTAAATTTATTCTATGTTTATCCTTAAAATTATTAATTTGATAGTTTAGTTATGGTGACTTGATAATAAAATTATAAAGACAAATTTGATGACATTGTTTTATTTTATATTATTATTAATGAAATAAAATTTTATTGAACAAAAAAATATGATAAATGATTATTTATTATTTTATTTGTTTTGTAAAAGGAGAGTGTACATCCTAACTCTTTTTAACGGACCTATGAGTTGAGTAAATACAATGGATAAAAAACTTACAATTGCAATTATTTATGGCACATATAAAAAAAAAGTCCCATGATGCATTCAACTTAAGATTCCAATATGAAGACTTGATTGTAATTTTTTTTTCTACTGTGAATTAATTTTTTGTCTGGCAATTAATTAATTTTTATATTAATTATTATTCGATATTTAATTGATAACAATACTATTAAAATATTCACGTGGCAATATGCCAAGGTATATTATTCTTGGAACCTAATTATAAAATATTTTATTGTGAGATGACATGGATGATAATGGACCTCTTAATCTTAATTAACTTTTTTGTGTTGCATAAAAGGAACGCCACATAAGAACCATGACAAAGACCCACATGGAGTAGGGGGTAGGAACAATATGACCTAATAAGTCAAGCCTACTAAAGTCAAGTGACCATTAGATTAGGCTAGGAAAATACTCAAAGCCTCGTGTCAACTTGGCTCCCACGTAGCTCAAAAATCTGTTTTGTTCGTCTCACCACGTTTATAACGTCTAGTGAGTTTAGAAGTTTAAATACAGTTAAGAATTTTTATTTTTTTTAAATAGCTTATTTTAAATATAATTTATTTAATTCATAAATACTGTGTTTGAGGTTCAAACTTAACGCTCTGAAAATGGTACGATACATTTGGACCACCAAACACACCAAACGCTACACTCACAAACAGGGGCGGAGTCACACTTGGGCTGGAGTGGGCTGTAGCCCGGATGATTCCGGAGAGTGGCGGCGAAGCCATGGTAGGCGGTGGTGTAATTCTTCTTCAATCGCTCGATAAAGCTCTTTCAGATAATGATTTTGAACATGAATTTATCTTGAATCTGTAATTTTAGAACATGAATCAACTCTTTACCTTGTTTAAGTTGTAGGTTTTTTCTTTCTCTTCACATATGATTGTCAGAGAGGATAGAAGGATTAGAGTAATCGTTATCAAAGAGAATATTCAAATTAATCTCCAAGCAAACTTGAAGCATAAATTCTTCAAACAAGAGGTAATAACTTCTACTTATTAAGTTTATGAAAATTAGAGTAATAATGTATTGTAATTATTGAGATTGTTGTGCTTGGGTTGTAAATTAGTGTGAACAAAGTATTATGCAGGCCATTGGAGTGATAAGATTGAAAATTATGGCTAGAACAATATCTAAACAACTAAGAAATTTGAAAATTTAAGCCACGCATACAAGATATTTGAAATTTTGTCTCAATGAGAATTTATGCTTAAAAATCAAAAATTTAGCAAAGCTTGAGGCTAGGATATCTTTATATATGTGTTATGATGTTAATTAATTTAATTGAGTGAATCAAATCAAGCCCAAATCAAGTTTTAAAGAATTTCTAAAAACTTTAATTTGATGAAAAAAAGTGGCCAACATGGCATTTTCAAGCCTCTGTAATACCATCTTAACAAACCCAACTTGATCATGCTATATTTTTATAAAATACTATGATATACCATGTAGAACATATGAAAATTTGGAAGCAATCGGATGTCTAGGTTGGGAGATATAAAATCACAAAGCAACCAACTTGGTAGTCCAGAACGGAAGTTTTTTTTGGCTCCGCCCTTGCTCACAAACGCTCTAAACATCGATAATCGAACATAAACTATATCGATCTTGAAACTGTGGCACAAATATCTTTTATCTTTTGTCTCTATAAGTTCAATTTTATTACAATTTTGTCCATCTCATTTTTATTTTTGTATTCTATTCTGAAATTTAATAAAAAACTTATTATATTATTATGATAATTACACACACGACTTGAACTAATAAAATTAAAAGTATTATGTCAGTTTGTAAATTGTAATTGGCACTGAAGTAAATAGTTTTGAATGAAATCCACTATGAGAAATTGATATTTACATCATTATGAACTACTGCGGGTGGGCCTTACATTTTTCTTATGCGTCTTCTTTAAGAAATCACATTTTGCTTACCAGTTTTAGTTTTTAATTTTAATTTTAAATTTTTTTAACAAAAAAGAATGAGAAAGTTATGAAGAAAAGTGATAATCTTTGTTTCTTTGCAAGTTCGATGCATGTTAACATGATCAAGGTAGTGATTGATAAATGTGTAATAATAGCTTATTAAAATAGAGATCGAAAATGTTAACGCCAAGATCTGTAAACGCGCTCCAATTACCAAAGCGCGTCCAATTCTACACAGAAACGGGTAAACACCAAAAGCTTGGCGGCTTGGGCCGCCTGGGGATAGCTCCGGTGTGAGAATAAGTACAGGCTGAAATAAGGTTAACAATGGAGGCTTAATGCTCAAGTGTTGGAAAATAATAATATATGCGTACATTAAAATCAGGGTAAAACCTTGTATTTATAGTAACCTCACCACCTCCATAGAATAATTCTCCACATTGGATTAGGGTTCCTCTACAGGTATAATTCCTTAACAGGATTGCATAAGATCTCCAAGAAATAAGAAAGTTGGTTCAAACCCCAACACCTTCTTCCATATTTAGAAACCAAATATAAATAGGAACCCATGATCGCCAACATAGTCCACCCGTCCAAACAGCCCCAAGCATGGGCTTTAAACACCCCCACGTGAACTGTAACCCACCGTATAACACACCCCCAAATAATCATGGCCCAACATTACCCCTCAATCTTCCATTCAAATAAAATATTTAATCGAAGAGTATTCCAAACATGGCCCAATGATTAATAATAAATAAGAACACATCTCAGAACTTTGGAATCCCATGTGACACATAACAAGCTAACTCTTCAATTCTACCCACGTGCACCATCATGACGGCCATTAATGGGCCGCCTCTCAGCATTCGGGCACAATTAACAAGACAAAACAATAAAACCCCCCTTTCCTTAACTTGGACAGTTTCCCTTACTCATTTCGAAATCTCAGAGCTCTTTATCCTTCTTTCTGCAAAAACTTCCAATCCGGCCACTACCCTTCAATGCTCTATCAATGGCATCTTCACAAACACCAGAGTGGCGGACCCATCACCGCTATTCCCCTTTCCACTATTCCCGCACCGCCACCAGTGGAGGAACCAGAACGTTTTTAGAGGGGGGTCAAAATACATCAGTAAAAAAAATATTTATTGACGCTTAGAGTGCTTCTTTCGGTTGTACGACTGAGAGGAGGCAACTGTATATTGCGACTCTGCATAGTTTAAAAACGTCTCAAAATTTTGGTCAATATCAAAATTTATGTAGATATATTATTGTTTTATTTCATGTAGAAATACGTGAGAAGGATTCACGTAAAAATATTATTTTTGATATGAAAATATCAATTTTCTATATAGAACAAAGAAAATTAATCCAGAAAGAAATCAACAAAGGGGAGAGTCTCTGAAAGTAAATTCATGATGTTTAAAAATATAAATTCATGATGTTTAAAAATATAAAATATTTATAGAAAATAATTTGGTAAATAAAGAACTTGATTTTTGTGATCATTCTTCAATCTCAAGTAGTGACCTAGATTTGATTGTGTTTTAAGTTCTTTCATTTGAATTTCATTGTAAAATAAAATAATTTTGGACTGCTATTATAAACTACTATTATTATACATATATACATGTGTGTGTATATATATATATATATATATATATATATATATATTGACTATTAATATATGTATGATATTGGTTATTAATATATATATATAGCCTGTGCAAAATTTTGTTGGGGGTCAGATGCCCCCCCTCGACCCCTGTTCCGCTAATGACCGCCACTACTTCCAACGCTACCAACCCAAAACCTAATACCAGCGCCGTAACCACCGACTCCACCATCGTAACCACTACCATTAGCTAAGCTTCCTCTCAAAACCAAGAACCTACTGAGACTGATTTCCAAAAAACGATGCGCGAATACTCTGATGAAACTCGATTTCCCCATGCCAACACCCCTTCCCGAATCACTGAGGCAGACCTCGCGGTGATTCTAAAACATTACCAAATTTCCGGCACCCACCAACTAAAAACCCCTTCCTCCACCGACCGAATGTACCATCGAACCAACGGTTGGACCGCCATGCCCCTGACCCTTCTGGAAAAAGGCGTTCGGCTACCCCTACATGCCTTCATCATGACCCTCTTAGGGTTCATCAGCCTCGACTTCTCCCAGCTGGTACCAAACTCCTATATTAACATCATCGCCTTCATCACATTTTATCATGAGGTCGGCGTACCTCCCTCCATAGATTTCTTCTTTACACTGTTTGTACTATCAAGCTCCCGAGAACCTGACTTCAAAGTTTTGAGCAAACAATCACCCAAGCCCAATGCCAATATTAAAAAGCGCCCCTTGATGGATACCCGCTCAAGCAACAAAGGCTGGCATAAAGACTGGTTCTTTGTCTGAGGACCGAAAACACACAAACATCAAAACTGGGTTTCACACAAACGGCCGAACATCTCCATTAGCGACACTACCGCTGACCTTGTGATAGAAATGACCAAGTTGATCGAGAAACTACCACCGATGGAATAGAGCTACATTCTTCTTACCAAACAAGTCTGGCTTTACGATCTCAAATGTAAGTCACCGAACCCTTTTTTCCGACTGTTATAATTTCCTGTCATATTAATTGCCTTATCTCACCCATTAACTTGCAGTATCGCTCTTCAAACCAACAACGACCGATAGAAAAGATCTCGAAGAATTCTTATTCGGCAAGACCTTTAAGAAACCGGTCGACCCCTCAACCTCTATGGATACCATCCTCGAAGCCATATTCGAAGAACCAAACTCCTCGCGTCTCAAGAGGAGTAGAGTTAAGAAATCTACCAAATACAAACCAAATCAAATCCCAACTCTCACAGAGAGTTTACTTGATATGCCGACTACCGAAAATCCTTCGAATCAAGAAAAAACGCACCAAGATCACTCCGCTAACCTCCAAAGCCCTAAGAATTATTTCAACTGAAATCTTTACCTCTTCCACCGATACCACACCGACCCCCCAAGACAACACTTCAAAATTCCCCGAACCCAATCCAACTCGGGGTCAAAAATAAAAAGAGCCTGAAGATCATCGTTTTGAACCTCCCTCTAAGAAAATCAACACAAAAAACACCCCCGAACAGAATTCTCCTATCCGTGCCCAACCAAACCGTCAAGCCTCCCCTCGACCAACTTTAAGGGCCTCTTCTTCTGCAACCCTCTTGCCAGAAAACCCCAAAAACTATCCACTCGAACTCTTTAAACACTTTGTCCTTCCATCATACGAACCTAGATTCAAGGACATATCCACCACTGACCTCGTTGCCGCCGGGATCATGCATCAAGGCAGAGTAAGTTTAATCTCACCAACTTCTCCCTGCAACTGTATTTCGTTCTACTTCTAGTCTCTCACTTTGAATTTTCAAGTCGATGCTGTTTGGGGTCGGGTCATTGGTCGATGGAAAGAGCTTGAGGCCAAAGAAAACCATCTTAAATAGGATAATGCTCTGCTGCATGCCGCTTTTACCCAGAAGAGAAATGAACACACCAACACCTCCCTTGCCTATGACAATCTTCAGAATGAAGTCGCTGCCCTGAAGAATAAGGTCGTCGCAGGAGAAATTCGGTGCAAAACTTTCATCGATGAAGCCGAAGCCAATCAAAAGTAAAACGAAAAGCTAAAGCTGAACAACCTTGTACTTTTTCGTCAGAACACGGATTTAAAGAAGCAGGAAGAGAAATCCCATCAGATGCACACCGCTTTAGAGAAGCAATTCTCAGAGTACAAAGCATCGGGACCTATTCTAACCAACGAATTAAAGCTCCTGATTATCCAAGAAAATCGCAAGTCTCCCGAATTGACGGAAGAAGTAACACGAATGTTCACCGAAGGGTATGAAGATGCCCGAGACAAGTTCAAGGCCAAGCTTACTTCTGTCGCACTGAACCGTTCCCTTCTCGATTCCTTAAAAGACGAAGATGAAGACGAAGTCACAGATAAGTCTGAAGACGATTCCACCTAACAATAGCTCGGTATTTATTTTATTTGTTGTAAATTTGAACATGTTATGTTATCAATATTCTATTAATGAAAATATAAACCATTTTCCAAAGATACACTTGTTTTTACTTTCAACAAATGACTTAATTTATACAATAAATAAGTAAAAAATAACCAAGAGGATCACTTGAAGATTCGAACCCAACAGTTATCAAAATATAAACAAACAACCTATAAATAAACAGAGGTTCACCCCCAGGGGGGCCGAACATAATACCAAACTCCATAAAATAAATTTTCGCCCCCAGGGGCCGAACATATAATACCAATCATCTAAAAAATCATGTTCGCTCCCAGAAGCCGAACAGATATCACCAAACACCAAAAAATCATGTTCGCTCCCAGGAGCCGAACAGATACCACCAAATACCAAAAAAATCATGCTCGCTCCTAGGAGCTGAACAGATACCACCAAACACCAAAAAATCGTATTCGCTCTCAGGAGCCGAACAGATACCAACAAACACCAAAAAATCATGTTCGCTCCCAGAAGCCGAACAGATAATAAGATATTGAGAACAACACAATTGAAGAATATGAATACTTCTTTTATTGATAATCTTTTAAAGAATTACATAATAGAAACTTTGAAGCATGCCCTACTGCAAATATTTCCGAAGTATACCTGCATGCCATGTGTTTTTGATTTCTGTTCCATCCAACGCCAGGAGCCGATAAGTCCCTGGTTTCGACACTTCAATAACCTCATAAGGCCCCTCCCAGTTCGGCATCAGCTTCCCAAGATTTTGAGGCATATAAGCCTCTACTTCCCTAAGGACCAAATCATACTTCAAACCTTCAAAGTTTAACCCCCTTATTATAATGTCGAGCTACTCTTTTCTGGTACGCAACCAACTTAACTAGAGCCGCCTCTCTAAATTCGTCCAGTAAATTCAAATTAATTTGAAGTCCTTCATCATTATACAACTCCTTGAACTGAAGTGAAGTAGAACTAATTTCCACAGGAACCAAAGCATCAGTGCCATAAACTAACCTGAATGGTGAATCATCCGTCGTTGTCTTTGGGGTAGTTCGAACACACTGAGTAATTCATCCGGCCACCTCCCTTTTGCTTCGTCAAGCCTTCTCTTTATCCCATTCAACAATGTTCTATTAGTAACCTCTACTTGGCCATTGGACTGAGGATGAGCAACTGAAGTCTTCCGATGCTGAATTCCCAACTCTTTTAAAAATGCCTCAAACTTCGACCCCACGAACTGTCGACCATTATCTGAGATCACTACTAATGGAATGCCGAATCGAAATACTACAAATTCCTTCAAAAACTTCAGACATTCTTGCTTGGTGATCTGTCGAAGGGGTTTCGCCTCCACCCAATTAGTCATATAATCAATTGCCACTATGACGAAACTTACTTGACCATTCGCCTTTGGTAGTGGTCCCAAAATATCGACTCCCCATACCGCGAAGGGGATCGGAGAAAAATCGAATAGAGCTCTTCTGGTGGCTGATGATTTATGGGACTATTCGACACTTTGAGCATTTCTTCACATAATACGTTGTTTCTTTAAAAATGGTTGGCCAGTAGTATCTATGTCGAAGAACCTTGTAAGCCAAAGCCTTCGCGGCCATGTGGTCACCGCAAATCCCTTCGTGAATCTCCTGAAGAGCATACACCGCTTCATACTGGACCAAACACTTGAGCAGAGTGGAGGAGTGGGCCCTTCGATATAAATCTCCATCTATCAACACAAAATTCAAATTCCTATATTTTACCTTCTTCGCCAACATCCGATCCGAAGGTAAAGTACCATCAGCCAAATAGTTCAAATAAGGCTTCATCCAACAATTCGATCATTCCACGAACAAAACTTCAGAATGCTGAACACTCGGCCGATTCAAGAGTTCCAAATAGACTGATCTACTGAAGGTACTCATGTCTGCCATAGCCAATCTCGCCAATGCATCAGCTATGGTGTTATCCGATCTATCCACTCCTTGAAAAGCAAACGAGGTAAAATACTAAAGCCGATATTTCACCTCTGCTAGATATTTCACCATTCGTGTCCCCCGAGCCTCATACTCCCCCAAAATCTGCTTAACTACTAGTTGTGAGTCACTAAAGATTATTAATTTTTGAACTTCAAGGCTCTTCGCTAGCCGAAGGCCTGCCAAAATTGCTTTATATTCTGCCTTATTATTGGTCGACTTAAAGCCTAAGTGAATCGCCTGCTGTACCCCTTCTAGACTTGTCAAGATCACCCTAGCTCCGCTAGCATCCGTCGTTGAAGAGCCATCCACATATAGAGTCCACAAATTTTGAATTATGTGTACATTCATCAATGTCTGAACCGTTCCTTCTTCCTGCTCTTTACTGTCATTCGCTTCAGAGAAAGAATATTCCACAACAAAATCTACTAGTGCTTGACCCTTTATCGCTGTCCGAGGGTGATATTCCAGGATAAACTGAGTCAAATCCATTGCCCATGCTGCTAACCAGCCCGAGACATCTGTTCTGCTCAACACCTTCTTCAATGGCTGGTCCGTATACACCACAATCAACTGACCTTGGAAATATTGCCGGAGCTTTCGACTAGCTATTATAAGGGAATAGACAAACTTCTCAAGGCTTGGGTACCTAGTCTCTGCATCTCGAAGAACATGATTCACATAGTAGACTGGATGCTGAACCCCACCGATCTCCCGAACTAAAACCTCCCCGACTGCTAATGAACTAGCTGCTAGATACAGGTATAATGGTTCGCTAGGAACTGGTTTAACTAACAAGGGAGCCGAAGATAAGTACCGTTTTATCCCCTGGAAAGCGTCTTCACACTCTGAAGTCCACTGGAAAGTTTTCTCATTCTTCGGCCCCTTCAATGTATCGAAGAAAGGCAGGCATCTTTCCATCGATTTGGACATAAACCTTCTTAAAGCTGCAATCTGACCCATCAAACGCTGAACATCCTTATACGACTGGGGAGATTTCATATCCAGGATAGCCGTTATCTTCTCTGGATTTGCCTCTATACCCCTTTTGCTGATCGAATAACCCATAAACTTCCCTTCTCCCAAGCCAAAGGTGCACTTCGTCAGATTCAGCCTGAGCTTGTAATGTCTAACAGTCTTGAAGCAGTCTTCCAAATCATCCAGATGCCCTCGAACCGACATACTTTTTATGATTATTTCATCCACGTAAACCTCTATACTCTGACCCAGTTGTTTCGAGAACACATAGTTCATCATCATCTGGTATGTAGCACCCGCGTTTAGCAGTCGAAGATCATCTTTTTATATGTGTAAACTGATCGATGAGTGATAAAGGCAGTTTTTGGGATATCATCCTTGTGCATTGAAATCTGATGGTATCCTGAGAACGCATCCATGAAGCTAAGCAATGCATATCTCGAAGTAGCGTCAATAAGCTGAACAATGTGCGGGAGCGGATAAAAGTCCTTCGGGCACGCTTTATTTAGATCCGTGTAGTCTATACAAACCCGCCACTTCCCGTTCTATTTTTGTACCAACACCACGTTCGCCATCCATTTCGGGTAATCAATCTCGAAGATGAAGTCTGCTGCCAATAGCTTTGCAATCTCTTCGTCAATTATCTTCTGCCTCTCCAGAGCGAATATCCTCCTCTTCTAACAAACTGGTTTCTTTGCTGGGTCCACATGTAGCCTGTGCTCAGCAACCTTCGTATATACGTCCGACATGTCACTAGGAACTTAAGCAAATATGTCTGCATAGCATTGAAGTAGTTCTACCAATTTCGTCCGAAAGAGTTTCGACAATCCTGACCCGATCCTAACAGTTTTATCCTTCTCTCTAGGAATCAACTCCACCTCTTCGGTCTTCTCGGCTGGCATAACCAGGGGTTCGGTGCTACTCTTAATGAAGGGCTCGATCTCTATCGACATAGTCTACTTCTGTTTACTGACCTCTACCCTAGAAGTGATCAATACATTCCTATAGCATCTCCTTGCCAAATCTAGATCCCTAGCTACTTCACCAATCCCGTTCGGCATGGGGAACTTAATTTTGAAGTGGGGAATTAACGTTAACGCCTGAAGAGCCGTTAATACGAGTCTTCCCAAAATTGCATTATACGATGAATCTAAATGCACAATAAAAAACCTGCACATGATCTCCACCTGCTGGGGGGGGCATTACCGGTAACTTAATCATTCTAGCAACTCTAATCGGCTCATTGCTAAGATGCACATGCCCTTTTTTCCTAATAACCTTCCCGACTGACCCGCCAGTGATCACATCCACTACCTGGCGTGTGGCCTGGGTTTAATTTTGTTGACAGGGCTGTGCGATCGGAGCGGGTATATTTTTTGTCTGCAGTTCTCCAGAAGTGTCTCGCCCTGTGACCTACTTAACCAACCCTCTGTTTTTCATGTTCTTTTCTATCAAATCCATTAGGTTCCAACAGGTCTCTGTAGAATGCACAGTTTCTTCGTGGTAATCATAATACTTACTCATACCTTTGTTTCCCCTCATATTATCCCTAGGTGGCTCGAAACAAGGATTGCCCTTCATCTGCTCAACGATTGTGACCCGATCAGTATTGAGCTTCATGTAAACTTTGTTGACCTTTTGACTCCGAAAGGGCGGGCGTCCACCTCCCGAACCACCATTGTTACTACTGTACCTCTTCTAGTAGCCTTCGGACCTATCGGTGTTACCGCCATACTTCTTATGGTACCCATCTGTCTTGCTATTTCTGTCCTTATCCTTTGGCTTCTAGGACGTGCTTTGCTTTAGACTGTCCATGAATTCTTCCACCACTATAAAACCTTTAGCTTTCTCGAATGCCTCGGTTAAACTCTTCAGATGGTTGAACATCAACTTCTTTACCAATTTCTCTGACTTCACTAGGTTCAACCCATTCTAAAAGAGCCCTACTGCCTGGAGGTCGTTCAGATCCGTCACCTGGCCTACTGCTTTCGAAAACCGCTTTACATACTAGCCTAAAGTCTCATTAGAGTGCTGCCTGATTTGAGATAGTGACCCGGTTGGCTTCATCCTCTTTTTATTGTTACCGAACCGGGTGTGGAATTTATCACACAGCTCTTCCCATGACGAGACCGAGTTTGAGGCATAAGGTCATCATCCATTGTCTGGCATCCTTCCTTAAAGTCTTTATAAAAGTGTGACACTTGGCCGCATCTGAGTAGTTGTAGTAATCCATCAACCTGTCGTACGCCTGACTATGCTCATACAGGTCCCCCGAACCGTCGTAACTTTCCATATGGGGGAGTTTTTTGTTCAGATCCGCATTTTCCCGAACAATCTCAAGGGAGAACGGCAGAAACTTTTTAATCGAACTCCATTTCCTCTATCTGACTTCGGCTAACTCCTTCTGAATTTCTTCTAACTTTTTTGCCAACGCTTCTATTCCATCCGCCTTCGGAGGCGTATCTTTTTTAGGAGAATCTTTCTTCCGTTTGTCTGCCCAGCCCTTGTCATCCGAACCACCTGCCCCAGAAGGGCTTCTGCGTCTGCTCCCACTAAATCGGGAACCTTTCGGATGATGTGTCCTCGATCGGTTCCCGGATGTCCTATCCCTCGATCTACTTTTTTCCCGAGAGCGGCTCCAAAGCCTGCTCTAGGTTCTCCTTGAGCCCTCCGGACGACGCGTTCTGGGCCATTGGTCTGGGGACCTCCCCCGCCATCGGTTCTAGCTGTGGCTGGAGGCCCCGTCCTCCCGTTCTGCCATATGCACCATCTGTCTGGCTATCTCTTCCTTCTGTAGCAACAGAACCTTCAACGCCTCCTCAGTCTCCTACGCCTTCCTTGGCAAAACAAATTTCCTCTCGTCTTGATCATCACGGAGTCGTGTTCGAGGCAGTGTGCCTCCTACACGCCTCCGATCTTTTGTCTCCTTGCAAGTTGTAGAGAATAGTCTCCTCCAAACGTCATCCTGGTCATCACCCTTTCGTCCTACCTAAAGACTCTGAGGCCCGAGCCTTTCATTGATACTCTTCGATGACCCCAGTTTGTCTTTGATGAACCCCCTGTGTTGGGAAGAACCTCCCGTTGTTGACTGTCCCATACCTGAAATTATCCTGCTATTCACCATGGTTTCAGGCAAAGAAAATTACTGCTTATGATTAAGAATTCGATCAACACTAGGTCCCCTCCTTCTATCACCAATGTTAACGCCAAGATCCGTCCACGCGCTCCAATTATCAAAGCGCGTCCAATCCTACACAAAAACGGGTAAACACCAAAAGCTTGGCGGATTGGGCCTCCCAGGGGATAGCTTTAGTGTGAAAATAAGTACAGACTGAAATAAGGTTAACAATGGAGGCTTAATGCTCTAGTGCTGGAAAATAATAATAATATATGTGTACCTTAAAATCAGGGTAAAGCCTTGTATTTATAGTAACCTCACCAGCTCCATAGAATCCTTCCCCACATTGGATTAAGGTTCCCCTACAGGTATAATTCCTTAACAAGATAGCATAAGATCTCCTAGAAATAAGAAAGTTGGTTCAAACCCCAACACCTCCTTCCATATTTAGAAATCAAATATAAATAGGAACCCATGATCCCCAACATAGCCCACCTGTCCAAATAGCTCCAAGGGCTTTAAATACCCCCATGTGGACTGTAACCCACCGTATAAACCCCCCCTCCCCCCGAAATAATTATAGCCCAACTGTATATAAAATAGATGTTTTTTAAAATAGAATTTTAATATAAAAGAGTTGTTTGATAATTAATCTTTATTGTATGTTTGAATATAACATTTTATCATTTTACCCTTATATCGGTAAATACAAACTTAGGGTGAGGAAATAGAGTTTCAGTATAAAAGAGTTATTTGATAATTAATTTGTAATGTATATCTGAATATAATATTTTATCGTTTTACCCTTTTATCTATTTTATCTGTAAATATAAACTTCGGTTGAGGATAAAAATATAATAAATATTAAATAATTAATTCAAATAAAATTACCAACAATATATAACTAGTAAAATATTTGAAGTAATAAAACATAATACTATCTTCGTTCTAAAATTAGAGATACATTTTAATTTTTCAGAGTCAATTCGCAAAATCCCAAAAATTCAAAATTGATATGAAATTATTTAGTTTTAATACAAACAAATATAACAATTGTAAAATAACATTTAGGAAAAAAAATTGTAAAATAACTATAAATCACTACTAATTATCATATTTGTTGTTTTCAAAATGTGAACTTAGGATTATGAAACTTAGGATTTCACAAATTAAATCTAAAAATTCAATATATCTCTAATTTTGGAACAAAATAAGTAGTAATTATGACAATTTTACATAATTACTATAAATTATAGTAGTGGTGGGTGGTGGTGGTGAACGATAATGGTGGTTGGTATAGTGTGAAGTGAAGAATAAAAGAAATAAAATTAAAATGGTGAGGATAAAAGAGTAAAGAAGAATCTCTTTTTCTAAAAATACTTGCCTCATTCTTTTTTTAAGAGTTAAAAAGAGGTTGAATAATTTTTTATCAAATAAAATTGTCTCTACATAAAAAAAAAAGTTCAAAAAGAGGTAAAAAGAGAATCAAACACTATGTAAGTATCTTTTGTTTGTCTCATTTGTCGTCTTGTATGTTATCTCATCTTATGTATGGAGCACTCCACCAGTGGCGGAGCCAGGATCCCCCAAGGGGGGGGGGGGGGGAATGGTGTGGGAAAGGAGGTGGTATATACACTGAAATTTTTTTGCAGGGGGGGGGGGGGCACCCCGTGCCCTCCTGGCTCCGCCACTTCACTCCACAATCTTGTACTTTTTTAAAAAAAATCTAAATTTCCCAACATTGGTAAATTGTTAAAAACGTAGCTATAGAAAGAAAATATTTTTAATAGGTAATTTTGGTCCCTGAGTATAAAAATTAAAACCAACGACTTATAAATTACTCTTCAATTATTAAACCAAGGAATATAATAATTTCTATTATAACTTGTTGGATATTCATTATCTAAAAAGTATAACTAAATATATTATAATATATTATATATTATCCATATAGTCAACAAATGAATTGGTTCCATTAAATAAGAGAATAGAGCCTTAATGTTAAGAACTTGGGTTCAAGTCATGGCAACAATATTCTTACAATTTTATTTTTAAGGTCATGTCAACAACATTCCTACAATTTTATTTTTAAGGATGTTAATTAACATTGCAACGGTCACAATTAATTAATTAATTAGTCCAACGGTTAATCCTAAAGTAAATTGGGACCCCAACGCTTCAAAGAGGTGTTTGAAAACCTATAAATAGGATACCAATCTATCCAAAATCATCAATTCAAATCATTCAAAATCATTTTAAAGTTCTTAGAAAAAATTATGATTCTAAATAATTTATCTTGTTATAATTTTCTTCTCTCTCATTTATAGTTTTGTACTAAATTTGTTTCTACACAACAAATTCTAGTACATAGTAAAATCTAGGCTTGTCTTATCTTTGGAGACTAATTCACAGTAACCCTATGTAGCAAAAGTAAATGGCGAATATAGTTTTAAGCAAAGAGTGATCAACCATTCGATTCAACCGGTAATATTGTTGTTCTAAAACAAACTACAAAGCGGGTTACAACAATCTTAAGACTATATTAACAATGGAGGACAATAATGCAAAAAATAGCTTGAATCAAATTAACAAACTCAAGAAATTTGATGGATTGGAAGAGCAAAATTTCTTTTTGCTTAATGGCATTAAAACTCTCTCATGTGATAAATGAAAAGAAAATGGAAGAAAAAAATGAAACACCGACAAAAATGAAGAGTCGAATAAAATGGGAACAAGATGACTTCATGTGTAAAAGGTACATTCTAAACGCATTATCCAATTCATTGTACGATGTGTATGAAGTCAAGTTCATGGAAAAGACGACAATAGAATTATGGGAGGATATCAACAACAAGTACAAAATCGAGGACGCCGAAAATAAAAAATTTCTAGTAAGTTAATTATTTGATTATCAAATGATAGATAACAAATTTTTTGTGCTGCAGGTACATGAACTTCAAATTATTATGAATCAAATTATATCGAAAGGCCATAGCATTGACGAAGGGTTTCAAGTGTCGACAATTATTTCAAAATTACCATTTTCGTGGAAAGATTGTCGAAAGGAAACAAAAAAAAGATGCAATGACTATGCAATAACTTAATAAATTTCTCCAAGTTGAAGAGAATTCTCGAAACTTGGATAAAATGGAAATAGAAAACAAAAGTGCTAAAGCTCTTGTCATAGAAAATGTATATAAACCAAATGGCAATAACAGTAGAAAGCATGGTGGTAAAAATAACACTTTCGGAAATAAAAAACCTAAAGGTACTTGTTGGAAGTGTGGTAAGCTAGAACATTTTAAGAAACAATGTATTTTGTACTTGAACCAAAGGCAACAAAAAAATGACCAAGCAAATATGGTAGGCAATGAAGATATTACTTCTATGATTATGGAGACTAACATGGTTGGAAATGACATGGAATGGTGGATTGATTTTGGAGCAACCAACCATATTGCCAAGAATAAAGCAATGTTTAAAGCCTATGAAATTATGAAGGATAATCAAGAACTATTTATGGGAAATTCATCAACTGCAAAAGTAATGGGCAAAGGAAAGGTGGTTCTCAAGTTATCATCCGGGAAGACAATCACTCTTAATGATGTTCTTCATGTCCCAAAAATTAGGAAAAATCTTGTATTTGTTAGTCTTTTAAACAAACATGGCATATAAGTCTTGTTTGACTCTAAGTGTGTTGTATTGTCCAAAGGAGGCATGTATGACGGATAAGGATATGAATCCGATGATATGTACAAACTAAAAATTATTAATGAAATTCATCATTTGCTTATATGGTTTCTACTTTTAATATTTGGCATGCTAGATTAGGACATGTACGTGACGCCCCAAAAATAGGTCCACACAACCCATTTTGAGTCGCCAAAATACATACTACATATTCAAATACAAATTTTCCTATTTACAACTATTAAACTGTCGTGCAAAATACGACAACACATATACTGTGAGTTTTAATACAAATATTATACCGTAACTAGTACGACAATATCCACACTCAACTTAAATTCCCAATACAATTATTTCCACACTATTTTATAAGGGTTAATTAAAAATTCCACCCTGAAGTATACACCCTTTTACCATTCGTACCCCAATGTTTAAACGCTCCCATCCCGCTACCCAAAGTACACATTAGTAAGCATAAGTGA
The DNA here is from genome assembly GCA_020205555.1 of Panax stipuleanatus. NCBI lineage: Eukaryota > Viridiplantae > Streptophyta > Magnoliopsida > Apiales > Araliaceae > Panax > Panax stipuleanatus. Next base: position 143,084,502 of record CM035115.1, on the reverse strand, counting down.
CCCTTTTTGTATTTTTCGACCAAAAAAGTAACTTGAACTGCCACGTGTTCAGGTGGTCTATGTATAATACGAATTTGACCAGATTTTTATATAGTTGACTATATTAAACCTTAATATCTACTAATACAAGTTGATTTCCTGATTAATTAGATTAAGTAGTAGATTTATATCTATTAATACAATAAATAACTCCCTCCAACATCAGTTCCCTCCAATATCAGTTCCCTCCAACCACTGTGCTCATTTCCTGTCAAATCATATGTAGATATATATATATATATATATATATATATATATATATATATATATATATATATATATTTCCACATAAGAGCAGAAGAAGACCCATGTCAGGGTAGAGAAGGAGAGGAAGAAAAAGCCAAAGTTACAAACCTTCAGTGGCTGTAGTGCTTTGCCACTGTCATATTTCGGCAGTGTTGAGAACATCATACACTGGGAAAAATTCGGGGAGAAGGTTTCTAGATTGCCAATCCGGAGGGGTAAGCTTTCCCAGAACTTATTCTTCTTCTTCCCAGAAATCTTCTTCTTATTCTTCTTCTGCATCCTATTAAGCTACCGTTTGGGAGTAACAAACTTTTTAATTCTTTCAGAATGGATGTGGTTTCTTTCGGTGGTATGAACCTCCAGCAGATGGTGGATTGGTGGGGAGGGTTGCTGCATTTGAAGATGAAATTAAAAATCTACTAAGAAGAGAGAAGATGTACATAGTTGTCATAATTGTAACATGGATTATCATGCTATGTAATTGTGGTACTGACTAAATTTATGTAATAGCAATCATATGCATGAAATTGAATTAAAAGTTTGGTTGTTCTTTATCTTTGCAAATGGCATACCAACTTAACATCACTTGTCTTTTCTTCCTGCAACAGAGCATATAAGAACAGAGTTAAGATCAAATAAAATTTGAAAAAAAGAGGAAAAACAAACCCACATTAAAACAAAACAAAAACAGAGCATGACTAATTAACCAAAATAATTCCAGAACATCCCCACCTGCAAGCGAAAATCCCATATGACTAATTAACCAAAACAACAAGTTCCCATCAAACTAATAAACCAAAATAATTTCCATTATAAATCACAAGCATTGGTTCTATCCCACATGACTAATAAAGCAAAACAAAATCTGCAAAATAATTCACAAGCAAGTAGAAATCCCATATGTCAGATAAACCAAAACATTCCCAGCATAATGCAGAAGCAAGTAAACTAATAAACCAAAATAAGTCACCCAACACACACACCCATAATAAAAATTAATTCCATTCTATTGCCCAAAAACACAAAGTTCAATTATAATAATTGCATACTGTCAAACTTAACATGTTTGACCAAAAGACATAATCTTTTAATATATAACAAGTCTGCACCCTAGTTAATAAAAGCAAAAGAATTAAGTCTGATTCATAGTTAATAAGACCAAAAGTATTAATATAAGAGTAACTGCAGAGGGGTCACTTTTTCTTCTTCTTCTTCTTGTTGCAAACCTCAGTAGTAGTTGACTTACATTCATGGAGGACTGACTTCACATTCTTTAGTGTTACATATTTTTCCCACCCTTAAGCATAATTGGTGTCCCTTTGAAAGTGTCTTGAGTTTGTGGTACACCAGCTAGCAACCAGTTCCTGTCTAGTATGGTAACACCTGTTGGAGGCATTCTAAACTAGACAGGACTTTGAAGTCTTGGAGTATTAATTGCACTAGAACCCCCCTCATTACTCCTAACCTACATGAGTTATGTTATCATAGTTAATTTCACAATAAATATACATAGTAATTAAATTCGTCATAACAATAACTAGGCCCTTAATGATTTCTGCAACTCATCATGAGGATTGGACCTTCTCACCTACATCCAAATAACAAAAGTTATAAACAATAAAGGTAAATGTGTAGAGTGTTGCTGTTTAGGATTACATACTTGCAGTTTTGCTTTTTGTTGTGGTTGAGGTATTGAGTGTTGCTGTGACTCTAAAAACTCATCAGTGCTAGGATGAGTTAGCTCCACTTCAATAGGTGCTTCCCTTGCTTCTACTATTGCATATTCCCTTATTTCTACCCTTGCATCTCCCTTAGTATGTGTTTGTTTCTTCTTATGAGACATTGGGTTGTGTCCATACTGCCAACACACTCTACATCTGAGAGAGTCTTGGAATTTTTTCCCTAAGTTACCAAAACCAGTTGCAAGCTCATCTTTGTTTCTCTTCCTTAGCTTTTTTGGCCTACCAGGCATCTTATTAAACTTGGGAGGCATCAATTTGAGATAATTTTCCACTTGGCTATCATCCCACATGTTTGCACTAGACATTGGTGCTATACAAGGCTCATAAATCTTTTTGTAAGTGGTTATCTTGTACAAATCATTCACAAAATTTGCAGGGTCTAGGTTTTTGAAAACTATACATGAGATGGAAAGGTATGTCTGTCATGTCTTATTTTTTGCAACTACAACCCTTTGCATCTTTATTTTACTTGTATATTGGTCCCCATACGGTCCTTACTTGAAACATGTGGTCATTTTCAAGGGTAGCAATGTAATCTCTTGCATATTTCTGAGCTCTTTCTAGTCTCTCAAGTGTATTGGGATAAAGGTCCCCAAAACATCTTTGGCATACTGTCCTGTTAATGTTTAATCTCTTCATTAACAAATCTCTGATATCTTCTAGCATACTCAGAATTGGTTTTTCTCTTGCCCTCTTAATCATGTTGTTAAAACTTTTACATAGGTTGTTTGTCAAGATATCACTCCTATTTATAGCTTTAGGTTTTTCGAAGTTAGCCCCTTAACAAAATTCTATTCAGAGTAGAAGTCAACCCCTTTTTCCTTAGCCAAGTCCCAAACTCGACCAACACAAACTGCCTCCCAGTACTAGGATTCCTTTGTTAATGAGTGCCCCGACGCTGGCTTAGTGTTCCAAATTATAATTTTGCTCTTGTGTTTGCTAGAAGCAACATATTAATTCTGAAAATACCTAATTAATGGGTATATTACCCACTCATTATATAGAAAATATAGCATATATATGATACACAATGTAAAAGACATAAAGTAAATGACACAAGATGTTTTAAGTAGTTCGAAGACTGAATAACTCCTAATCCACTCTTCTACTTCAGCGAGCAGGATATCCACTAAGGATAAGGTCACTAAGACCTCTTACAACTAAACCACTAAGGTTCCTTCGAGTAACTTAGTCTCAGCATCGAGTCACTTAGTCTTAGCATTTCGGTCACAGAGACCAGGTCAGTCAGACCTACGCAAGTCACTTAGACTTGGACGAAAGTCATTGAGACAATCGATTTCCTATTTTTTGATAGATAATGGATGTATTGCTAAGATAACATTTAAGCTTCTTCTTTTGGTATTTGGCAACTTGATTGAGATCATCTTCTAGGTACTTGTAATACCTGAAAAATAAATAAATAAATAAATAAATAATATTTTAAAATTTTGTTTTAAATATTTTAATTGGGCTTTTCTTGTGTTTGGGTCAAATTGTATTTCATTTATGTGGACTATAACAAATAAGTAAGAGATTACATTAAATTGGGCCTTAAAACTAATTGGGTTTAATTTATATGTGGATAATAATAAATTCTATTAAGATTAGGAGAGTTAATAAATCTGTTAATAAGTAAATAAATAACTAAAACCTAGCCCTCCTCATGAAATATCTTATACGAATTGGGAAAAAAAAGAAGAAGAAAAAGAGAACGGAAAGGGAGAAGCCGCCTCTTATTATATTCGTGAGAGAAGTGGCGTAGTATCAGGTTTGTTTTCGTTTTGTACTTTTCTGTATAAATGTCATGGTGTATTATGCTTGTAGTTTTTAGTTCACAATTAATAATTGGAAAAAAAATGTACAGGATTGATTTGACAGTACATTGATTTAGATTCACACACACACACACACACACACATATATATATATATATATATATATAATATTAAAGGTTATATGAACATTTTTGTCAGATTGCATTATTATTTGGAACGGAGACACTGTATACTAATATATATATATATTCATGAATAACGAATTTGATGCGTATTATGTTTGGAACGGAGGCTACAGTGTGTGTGTGTGTGTATGTGTGTGTGTGTGTGTGTGTATATATATATATATATATATAGTTTATCACTTTGTTTGGAACGAAGGTTACAGTATATATATAATAATAATAATAATAATAATAATAATAATAATAATAACAATATTAATGACATGATTTTATTAAAGGTTTAAAGATGGAAAAAAATAGTTTTGCAAACGTACTTATATTTATTATTATTTTATTTAATTAGTTTAAACAGAGGGAGTCTAAACGAGTCGAAGTTAGAATATAATTTTTGGGTATTACGTTGCTTAATCCAGGTACGGATTCCGTACTCCTTCAGCGATTTTCTTATTAAATTTAGTTTGTTCGTTTTGTTTCTCGTTTCGAAATTGGTAATTATTTTCCATAATTGTTTCATTCTCAAATTCTTGTAATAGTTCTGTATTGGTATTGATACTTAGAACTCGTGTTTGTACTCTTGATCTAGTGTATCATGTTTAGTATTTATTTCGATCTTTGTAGAAAATACATGTTAATATTTTTGGAGACTTTGTGTTGAGGATTCGTTTCAGTTTAACATGTACATATTAGAATCTCTTTGTGTTGATATTGTGTCGCATGTGTTGTGACATTATATCTTTGTTAGAATATACCGTAGGGTATACCTGAGCTATAACCACCTGTGGGGGTACCACAGGCATGTCCTCTTGGCATCGAGGCATGACACCTTCCGTGGCGATGTGATTAGTCCACTGCGTCTCTGTTTTGTGCTCCAGTGGGAGTTGGCCATTTAGTGTTTTGTTGTGGGAGGCGTATGGGTCGACCCTAGTTTTCTGTTCTGTTCTGTGGAGTGGCGATGTTTGTGCCAAACACGCCTTTCGATTTTACATACATTAGGATTTGCGGTCCAATGTGTTTGACTTGCCTGTGTGGCATTATTTGACTTGCCTGTGTGGCAAGGTATATTTCAGTTTTATTTTGAGCTCGGTATGAAATAACACCCAGCCATTTGATTCAGCCTATTATTTCGTTGTATTAGTTTTGTTCATTACAATTCAGTTCTTTTAATTGAGTTAGTTATTTCGTTTCATTATTCTCGTATTCTATATTCGTACTGGGCATTTGGCTCATGCTGTGTTTTTCTTCCGGCAGGTAATCAGGGGGATCAAGGGCAAGTGTGACGAAATCTTCCTTTTATCCAAACGATTTAGACATTTTGTTAGGTTGTCAAATGATTTATTTGGAGTTGTAATAAAATACTTTATATTGTGGATTGAGCCGGATTGGTATTTATTATGGTTTGACTTGGGTTATTTATGAGATATTAAACTATTCTTTTGTGGTTTAGAGCTTTATTATGATTTCTTAGAATATATTGTGTTTTGTGCGTAACCTCTCTTTCTATTTCAGAAAGGGGGTGTTACAGTACTGCTGATCTTGGCATTGATGCTTGACTCTTTCAAGTACTAAGCATCTTTGAATGATCATCCTTGATGTGTTGCTAAGCTTTGCAATAAGGCTTGACATCTTCTAGTACTTAGCAGCTTTGAACACATATCAAGTCGTACATTTGAAATGCTCTACATTTTTATCATTTCAGCTTTGTGTTTTCTTGGTGAATCGTAAAGTGGTCCTTCTGAGTGGCCTTCTGATCTGTCACTCTAATTTCGCCGCTATTAACTCCGTTAGGGCATGTATGTCACATATACCTTAGGATCCTTGATGTTGAGTTTTTGGAGTTGTTATATCAGGTTACTTTTCGGTTAGTCACATCAGTCTGCAGTATTACCTACCGTCTGGTAGATTACTCTTTCAATAAACTAGTTGTTTAGACACAACGATCTGATCTTCAATTTTCTTCAAGGATACACCAGTGCATTGGGACCTTCAATTTGGCAATGTTCCATTGCCAATATTCTTTGTTAGACATGGCTATTTGATAAGTAGATTTTATATCTATGAATTGGGTAGTCTTGACTTAATTATTTTGTTTATTTTTAGGTATTTTTTCTATTGTTTTGTTGCATTTTAGTAGTTTGATGTTCATATGTGGTTTCAACTTATATCATTGTAAATGTAGCAAGATGTTGTAAGTTTAGCCCTAATATAGCCCGAGAGAAATTGGAGCTATTCTTATTCCTAATTATAGCTGTTACTTTTTATTGAAGTCTCCATTTTCAAACTCTAAAAGCTAACTTCTGATTGGGTTATATTTATTATTGTATGGGTTGGAGACTTGTGATGAGATATTAGTAGAATACTTATAATTATTGGGAGATTATTATTATCAGGAGGGTTAGTAAGACACAATAGGTAGATAAATAAGGTTTGACAGGGAAAAATTTAGGAGACAAGAGCAAGAGCTGTAAAAGGAGATCTAAATTCATCAAAGTTTCCTTCTTCTTTCTTTACTCTTTTATCTTGTATTCAGAATTGATTTTGTTAAATCAATTATTTTTTTAGTTTTTATTATGAACTAATTTATTTATTAAGGATTCAATGGAACCCAATGTTGATTTAATTTAGATAATTTTTTTATTATCATTTGAATTGATTATGAAATGGGGTTGTTTATTATATCTTGTTTTTATTATTATAATTGCCTAATCAATAATTATTAGATGGATTTAGATGAAATGTGACAATGGATTCTTTATATATTGTTTTTATTGTTATAATTGCCTGATCAATAATTATTAGATGGATTTAGATGAAATGTGACAATGGATTCTAAATTAAGATTTGGATGTAGTAATTTGTGATTAGTAATTCTTCCTCGGAATGAATGTTAATTTGTAGACAGGATAGAAATATATCTGGATACCACAAGCAACGTGTGGAAAATGAATCTTAATAAACTTATTATTATTATTTCTCATAGGAATATAGGGATATTAATAATAAAAGGTATGCAATATAATTATTTATAAAATGAATATGTTAATTATTAGTGACTTTCCGTTGGCAGTTCTTGTAATGATCGAGAAATCGACTAAGCTTGTAATTAGAGTTTTGTGAATACTATTAAATAAAATGAAGTTTTATTAATATTAATATGTGATATGTGTTTAAAGGTCGTTTTATGACCTAGAATGATTATTCGATGTTAGTATTTTGGATGTATGCATGAATTAAAGAGTATGAATTTCCAAGACGAAAATAATTTTTTTCCGAGAAATTTACGTAAAAACACTATTCATCAATAACTGCTATAATTTTTTTTAGAGATTCCAAAAAAACGCGTAATGTTAGAATTCTAAGAAAAGACGTAATATCCAATAAAATTCAGAAACTGAAAATGCAGTTTTAGCCTATGTACTGTATTTTTAGAACCTAATAAATATAATATAAACTTAATAAAGAAAGAATACAAGTATAATATAAGTTATTATACTAGTATAATACAAGGAAGAATATGAGTTATTATACGAAAGAAATACGGAAAGTCAAAGTCAAAGTCAAATAGTGAACAAAAGTCAACCAAAGTCAAGTTGGGTTATTTAACTAATGGACTTTGACTTTACAAGGCCCAATTGAAATTAATTCAAGGCCCAATCAATTGTTAATTTAAGCCCAAGTGGAAGCCCAAAGTGAATTTAATTTTAGTCCAACCCAAGAAAGAATGAAGAGTAGAATTGCAGACGGAGAGGATACTAAATTTAAACATGACAATGAGGGATTACTAAGATTTGAAGGAAGAATTTGGGTTCCGTGTGTATCAGAATTAAAAGAAGAGATTTTATAAGAGGCTCATAGTTCGAGGTACTCGATTCATCCTGGTAGTACCAAGATGTATCAAGACCTTAAACTATACTTCTGGTGGCCAAACATGAAGAGAGAAATAGTGGAGTGTGTTAGTAGGTGCTATAACGGCCCCAAAATTCATACAAAATAATTCTCATTCTCGATCGTTAACAATACAACTTTATTCTAACTTTACATCATTATTCGATATTAAAATCACTAAAAATACGGAATATTTAAAACTTTTATATATTTCTTTCTTTATTGCCCTGAATCTCAACCTTTATCATTACATGTCTGATTCAAATTTATTACATGAATCGCTTCTTCAAAGTTACTATACAAAGTTCTACATCACAAAGCAATATCCACTATACATCGGATAGCTCAACTTTACAACTCAACAATTATGTTACAATCAAAACATTAAATGCATTTCTCATCTAACATAAGTAATCTTCTTGAATATTTATTTCTATAATTCAAATAGCACGTATCATTACCTTGAAACCTTGACCTGCAAAAATAGTTATTTTGCAAGAGTGAGCTCGACAGCTCAGCAAGATCTAACAGCTTTCATGCATCACGTAGCACATAAATAACATGCTTAACATACATCTCATAATCATTAGAGTAACATAGCATACATGCTTTAATTTACATAACAAATATAAAGATTGAGTTCCTTACTCAATCAACATTCTTTAATCAATCAATGTAGTCATAAATTGACTTTAACATTTCATGCTTACAACATATATAACATATCATGCTCTTTGCAATACAATTTAAAATAGTTCATCATCAAGTTCACATAGAAAATAAGAACTGAAAGACTTGCCTGGCTCGTAGATTACTAATTAATGAAAAACAGCTTATAATAATATGCACTTCATGAATCCTACACAACGTATTACCATACGCATCAATTATTAGTCACCTAGCAACGCTAAGCAAACGTTTAAGTAAATTCTACTTTACACTTCATAGTTCTCTCCCATTTATTTGACACACACTGTCAAATTATATGTATAATTAATAATATAAATTAATTATCACATATCTAATTCTCATAATTAGTTAACCCATTTAGGTTAACTCATTCCTCTTTAACTATTAAGTTAATGATTAATTACCACATAATTAAGCACATCACATAATCATATTATATTTTCACATAATTAATCAACTAATAATTACGTACTCATATTAATTAAATTATAATTTAAACAAATTATAATTTAAATTACACATTCTCCTCAATTATAATTAATCAAATTATAATTATATTTTATATTAATTAAATTATAATTAAAAAAATTATAATTCAAATTAAACAATTACTTTGATTATAATTAATCAATTTTAATTCATGCACTCATTAAATTATAATTAAATAAATTATAATTTAAATTACACATTAACCTTACTTATAACTATTCCAAATTATAATTACATATTAAATTATAATTAAACAATTTATAATTTAAATTAAACCTTTACTTTAATTATAATTATTCAACTTATAATTACTCATTATATATTTTATTAATATAACTCATTACTATTATTTAGCATTTTAATGTATGCTTCAATTCATAAAATTTACCACATTAAGTTAACTTTTATGATACAAACAAAATTTCACAAAAAGTAACCTATTTCTTTTCTGCATACCCTATGCCGGGGCTGGGGTTTTTTTTGGCCTTGCAAGGCCCGCCGGGGCGGGCCCCTTGCAGCGGCTCAATTTTTGTTCGCGAACTGTACAGAGAAAAAACAAATTTGGCTTATTTCTCCTTACCAAATTTTGATTTCACTCAACATAATTCATATAAACTTTTTAGAAAACATAAATTTAAAGCTTCTAACATGTTTTATCACATTTAATCATCAAATCACATAATCGAAACTCTTAATTTTGAAAAATTTAGATAAAAACTATTTTTCAGTGTTCTTGATAAAATTGAACACTGTAAGTTTATTTCACAATCAAAACATACAATTCTAATCACATTGAATTCGTTTCTTGACAAATAACAAGAATCCAAAATCAGTTTGTACAAAAATTAACAATTAAACTTGAATTTTTGATTTTTAAAGAAAACTATATATTTTCAAAAATATTTTCACTGTATCTTTTGATGAACATGAAGAAAATATTTTCACTGTAACTTTTGATGAATATGAATTCTTCATGTTCATCATGTCTTCATGAATTAGACAACTCAATTATGCATACAATTCCATTATAAGCATATATTAACACAATTCACATATAAAATTTCATGTTTACACTAACTTCATAAAACTCAATTTACAGAGAAATAAATAATGAAGAACATAAAACATAGTTTAAAATACAAGGGTTAGAATTATACCCTTTATTCTTAGTGAGGAAGATGATGACGAGGTTTAGCAATGATTCTCTCAAAGCCTTCCTCCTTTCCTCTTCTTCTTCCCTCTTCTTTTCTCTCTAACTTCTCTTCTCTTTTCTCTGTATTTTTCTCTTCTTGTTGTTCTAACTGACTAACACTTAGCTAATTATAACTAACGTAGCTTTAACATATAACTAATATGATATATATTATATATATAATTATATAATATATATAACTCCCAAGTATTTAAACCACCCAATTAATACCATAATTGCAATTAATATATATAAGTTACAATTTTTGAATTTTTAAAAGCCCTAAAGCTTGTTTGGCAAAATAACTTATTTTAAAAATAGATTTTTAGTAGTTAAGGCCCCGTTTGGCAAAACGAATTTAAAACAGTGCAAGGGTCTTGTTTGGGAAAACAGTTTTAAAAACTCTTTTAATTCTTTTAATAAATCCTTTAACACATAATTTTAATGTTATACTTTAATTAATTAAATCTTAACATTCTAATTTAATTAATTAAAAGTTAACATTAATTAATCACATAAAAATTATCACATAACAATTATAATTACTCGCTAATTATAATTTCATGTAACAACTACCTCATAACTTCATCTAATTTAATTATCTTAATTAAATTAGAACTATAACATAAAATTATTACATATATATTACACTTAATTAAATCACTTCACAACAATCAAATAAAATATTTTTTTAACTCAATAAATAATTTAATTAAAATATTTATTTAATTTAATATATATTAAAATAAATATATAAATTCTCTTCACACCAAATCACATATTTCACAATATATAACACATATACCCATACTCAAACTCGAAACATCTCATAATAAGAATTTTATTTATTAAATTCTCATTTATTAATTCTTAAAAATCCGGGTTGTCACAGGTGCTTGACTTGTCAAAAAGTCAAGGCTGAACACTAAAGACTAGAGGAATTGTTACAGCCATTAGAAATTCCGGAGTGGAAATGGGAGCATATCAAAATGGATTTTGTGGTGGGACTTCCAGTTACGCATAAAGGGTAAGACGCTATATGGGTTATAGTGGATCGTTTGACTAAGTCAGCTCATTTCTTATTGATAAAAGTTAGGTTTAACCTGGAACGATTATCTAGGCAGTACATTAAGGAAATCATTTCAAGACATAGAGTGCTAGTTTTGATTATGTAGGATAAAGATTCGCATTTTACTTCGAATTTCTAGAGAAGCTTGCAAGAACAAATGGGGATGTAACTAAGGTTAAGCACGACGTATCATCCTCAAACCGATGGACAAAGTGAGAGGACGATTCATACATTAGAGGACATGTTAAGAACATGTATTATGGATTTTAAATGAATTTGGGATGATCACCTATTGTTAGTGGAGTTTTCTAACAATAATAGCTATCATGCTAGTATAGCCATGCCACCATACGAAGCGTTATACGGAAAAAAGTGAAGAACACCACTGTGTTGGGATAAGGTAGGAGAGAGACAAATTTAGGGGCCCAAAATGGTTTAACAAACAGCAGATATAGTTAAGTTGATTCGTGCACGACTCGTAATGACTCAAGACCAACAAAAGAAATATGCGGATCAACATCGTCAAAAAAGAGAGTTTGAAGTCGGTTCGTACGTATTTTCAATGGTATCTCCTTGGAAAGGAAAAATACGTTTTGGGAAGAAGGGAAAGCTAAGTCCTAGGTTTATTGGACCGTTTGAGGTATTAAAAATGGTAGGAGAGGTAGCTATCATTATCTCTAGAATTAGAACATATCCATAATGTGTTCCATGTATCGGTGTTACGACTTTATAAACTGGATTATAAGCACGTACTAGAATATGAACCTATTCAGGTTGAAAAAGACTTAACTTATGAAGAACTTCCAATTCAAATTATTGATAGGAAAGAACAAGTCTTAAGGAATAAAGTTGTACCTTCTGTGAAAGTGATATGGAGAAACCACAATGTCGAAGAAGCAACATGGGAACTCGAAAGTTCTAAGATAGATTTGCAAATGTGGTATCATTAGTTGAAAGTGATGAAGGAGGATGTACCTAAGACGGCGTTCAGAACTGGTTACGTCCATTATGAGTTCCTGGTTATGTCGTTCGGGTTGAATAATGCGCTAGCCGCATTCATGGATATGATGAACAGAGTGTTCAAGCAATACTTGGACAAGTTCGTGGTAGTGTTTATCGATGATATTCTAGTATATCCTAAGATGTCAGAAGATCACGCTGGACATTTGAGATTAGTGCTAGAAATACTAAGAAAGGAAAAGTTGTATGCTAAATTCATAAAATGTGAGTTTTGGCTTGAAAGAGTGCAGTTTTTGGGACACGTTATCGACAAGGAAGGGATTTCAGTGGATCCAGCGAAGGTTGAAGCATTGATTAATTGGGAACAACCAAAGACGTCGACAGAGGTGCGAAGTTTCCTAGGGTTAGCAGGTAACTATCTAAGATTCATCTAGGATTTTTCTAAGATAGCTACTCCATTGACGAATTTGACAAGGAAGACAGTGAAGTATGTGTGGACAGAGAAGTATGGAGATAGTTTCCAAGAACAAAAGAAAAGATTGAGTAAAGCTCCCATATTGTCTTTACCAGATGATACTGGGAATTTTGTAGTGTATAGCAATGTTTCGCATAGAGGATTGGGTTGCGTGCTCATGCAGCATGGCAAGGTCATTGCATATGCATCTCGGCAGTTCAAAGATTATGAGAAAGGTTATCCTCCTCATGACCTGGAACTAGTCGCAGTGGTTTTCGCCTTAAAAATTTGGAGGTATTACCTTTATAGAGAGAAATGTGAGATATACACGGACCATAAAAGTCTGAAATATATCTTCACACAGAAGGAGTTGAATATGAGACAGAGAAGATGGTTGGAGTTGATAAAAGATTATGATTGCGATATCCTGTATCAATCGGGGAAAACAAATGCGGTGGCCGACGCTTTAAGTAGAAAGGGTCGGGAAAAGCTGTCTATGTTAACGGGTCAGAATGAGTTAATAACAAAGATGGCTCGAATGGAGTTGGAGGTTAGATTATCGAGAGAATCAGGGAAGAAATTATTTACAATGGAGACTCAACCTACAATTGTGGAACGAGTAAAGGAAGTGCAACTCAAAGACGACGAGTGCGAGCAGATGAAGAAAAGAATTGCAGACAGAGAAGAACTAAAGTTCAATCTTGATAATGCGAGGTTATTACGATTTAAAGGAAGAATTTAGGTTTTATGTGATATGGAATTAAAAGAAGAAATATTGGAAGAGGCTCATAGTTCTAGGTACTCGATTTATCCTGGTAGTACTAATATAAATCAAGACCTTTGACAGAACTTTTGGTGGCCGAACATGAAGAGGGAGATAGCAGATTATGTAAGTAGGTGCTTAACTTGTGAAAACGTTAAGGCTGAACACCAAAGACTTAGTGGATTGTTACAATCACTGGAGATTCTGGAGTGGAAATGGGAGCATATCACGATAGATTTTGTGGTGGGACTTCCAATAATGCAGAAAGGACACGATGCTATCTGGTTGATAGTGGATCATTTGACGATGCTATCTCACATTTTGCCAATAAGAGTCAAGTTTAACTTGGAGCAGTTAGCTAAACTTTATGTCAAAGAAATTATTTCTAGACATGGTGTGACGCCCCCAAAATAGGTCCACACAACCCATTCTAAGTCGCCAAATACATGGTACAGAATTCAAATATAAATCTTCCTATTCCAACTATTAAACTGTCGTATAAAATGCGACCATACAAACTGTAAGCGTCAATAAAGATATTATGTAGAAAATATAAACGCTCAAATTAAGTCCTCATTACAATTATTATCACATTATTTTATAAAATAGTGAGGACTACTATAGCACTATCTCGGACCATCACTTCATTCCCCGACTAGTCCCAGCTATATTCTCATTTCCTGAAGAGAACAATGAAAGAAAAGAGTGAGTTCAACTAGCCCAATAAAGAATATTATGACTAAGATAATGAAGAATAAATTATCGTTAGCCTTCAACAATAATAAATCAGATAAAATCTGATGGACAACAAGTTTTAGATCAACAACTGCAGCGGAAAATAACAATCCATTAGAAGAGTAAAGTAGAGCAAGATGTTTACTATCTTCTATGATTTAAAAGTCCATCATCAATATTTTATCCCTATAACACCAATCAATAAATATTTTAAATCAATAATTTATCTTTGCACTACGGCCAAAGATATTCATTTGTATCACCAGTGGTCATGATCATGCTAAACACCTGTCCAACTTTGCACTACGGGATAAAGATATTCATCAATCAACTGTTCATCTTTGCACTACGGGCCAAAGATATTCATCAATCAATAGTTCATCTTTGCACTACGGGCCAAAGATATTCATCAACCAACTATTCATTTTTGCACTACGGGACAAAGATAACTTTCACCACAATTTAAGACTGAGGATGATGAAAAATGATATAAAGAACGAATCAAGTGAGATTAATGATAAATATTAGAGACTTGTAATTTAATTTATCCAAGTTTAAGAATGTTCAAATTATCAAAATGATAATCAATTGTGGAGAAAAATTCAAGAATGATATTCATATATCAAAAGTAATTTGGCTAGAAAAAGAAACCAAATTTTTGTCGTGAATAGTACCATGTGAATAGTACCGTATAAATAGTACCGTACGTATGAATAGTACTGTACGTATGAATAGTACCCCAACATGAAAAGATTAAAATTTCATAATAAAGTTCAGACCAATATGAAATGATATTAGATGAAGCGCAACCTTACGAAATTCTTAATCATTTCAGGAATTATAGAAGCAATACTTATAATAGTACGTGTAGATTTAGGAATATGAAACGAAATAATATCATTTACATACTATAGAGTATGGAAGAAAATAATATTCCTTGCGAATATTGAACGAAAATAATATCCCTTACCTTAGTAGGAGGCTAAATCTGACTGGTATAGCGGAGATATTCTTGAGAAAATCTTTCACTATAAGCTACACTCAAAATATTCTTATACTAGAAAAAAATACGCACAATATTATCGAAGAAAAATTCTCTGATTATAGTGTGATTTTCATTTCTTAACTAAGAATCCTTTTTATAGGAGAATGGAAGGGTACTATTTAAAAATAATCACGGACGCACAGTAAAAATTTCGGATGAAGTTCACGGGTTTCAACTTATCAGTATTCTCATATGAAAGTTTTTGCCTTTGAGGGCCACTGATTGAAAATGGATCATAACTTGCCAGAATTTAAAGAAAAGGAAGACACATCCTTTGGCAAGTTTAGCAAATTAGGGGCCACACCAAATAATTCACTATCTGGGAACTTAAAAGAAGGAAAAGGTGCAGGTACTTGGAGGGTATGGCAAATGAGGGCCCATGATCTTTGGAAAAATGATTTACAGGAGAAGAAAAAAAAACTATGCCTGAGACAAATTCTTAGCCAGCCAATTCGAAAAAGAAGAAGTGCACGGGAAGTTTTGAACAACTTAACCATCTGAAAATAGTTAATATAATATTATAATATTATATATAAAATTTATTAGACACTATACTATTATTATAATATATTTGAATGAATAATAATGTCGGAGAGGATAATCGTGGCTCCATAGAAAAATAATCCAAACTTACAACAACTCCTCTATTTATACCAAAAATTGAATAAATATCCACCACAAATCACTTATCTTTAATTAACACAATCTTTCAACAATTAGTCATCATTAATATTATAACTCACAATATTGACAACCAGATTGTTCCTAGGAAAGAAGGGGCTTTCCGATAAAGATTTCTCCTTACCGGCGCGCAATTAAATAACCTAACCCCTTTCCTTGACAGAACTTTCTAGACATTGCCAATAATGCTAACTAATAATATTAAATAATATAAGTAACTGTGTCGTGACAATTATTAATTTAATAACATAAAATATTATGCAGACGATACTGTGATAATAATTAAATCAATAATATGAGATACTATGCAGCAACTACTGTGCCAATTATTGAATGAAATACTTAGTGACTTCTTACGTAAGAATAAATAATTCGAGATAATGTGCAATACTGTGTGCTACTGTGTAACAACACGTATTACTGTACATTTATCACCGGATATTTCAACAATTTAACGGTAAAAGTCTGGTCGTTATCTTTATAAAAAGGTTATTCTTGTCGCTTTCTATATCCGACAATTCTGTTGTGGGGTCTAACAATGATTGTGTCGTCGTACGAATATTTCCCAACAAAAAGAATATTCCCCGACCAAGCGAATATTCCACGACACAACGAATATTTTATTACCACTTGCTTACTTTGTAAATTTTGGACATATCACCCATAACTTATCACATTTATCAAATCAACACCTTACTATTTCAAAATAATATAAAAAAAATTAAATCTTTATTCATAAAATTTGGAGTCTTACAACCTCCCCTCCTTATGAAATTTCATCCTCGAAATTGACATACGTACCTAGTATTTCGAAGAGGTGAGGATACCTTGCTTTCATTTCAGATTCTAACTCCCAGGTCATTTCCTCAACATCGTGGTTTCTCCATAAAACTTTGACTTGAGGTATAACCTTTGAGCGTAGAATCTGCTCCTTCTTATCCAAGATCTTGACAGGTACCTCCTCATACGTTAAATCCCCTTCTATTTCGTCTGGTTCTAGTTCAATAATGTGGTTTGGGTCTTTCACATATTTGCGTAGCATGTATATGTGAAAAACGTTATGAACACGAGACATGCTTGGCGGTAAGGCAAGTCTATAAGCCACAGTTCCTACTCAGTCGAGAATTTCAAATGGACCAATAAATCGTGAGTTAAGCTTTTCTCTCTTTCCGAATCTTGTAACTCCTTTCCATGGAGCAACACGTAACAATACATGGTCTCCGACATTAAATTCCACGTCTCTTCGATGAAGATCATCATAACTCTTTTATCGATCTTGTGCTATTTGTATACGTTACCGGATCATTTGAATCTTTTCCGTAGTTATACGTACTAACTCCGGTCCCAACAATGTTGCTTTACCCACCTCGTCCTAGCATACTAGAGAATGACACTTTCGTCCATACAACGCCTCGAATGGAACCATGCCTATACTTGCTTGATAACTGTTGTTGTAGGAAAATTCCACCAATGGTAAGTACTTGTCCCAACTTCCTTTGAAGTCTTGAACGCAGAGTTTCAATAAATCTTTAAGAGTTTGAATAGTCCTTTCTGATTGCCCGTCCATTTGAGGATGATATGCAGAACTGAATCGTAAATCAGTGCCCGTAGCTTTCTGTAAGCTGAACCAAAATCGTGAAGTGAATCTTGGGTCTCGATCAGAAAATAAGTATACTGGCACACCATGCAGTTTTACAATCTCATTTATGTGCATACGAGCAAGACGTTCAAGTGAATAAGTCTCTCGTATAAGCAAGAAATGAGCCGACTTGGTTAATCTATCGACAATAATCCAAATATCATCTATGCCTTGAGAAACCTTGGGAAGACCCATAACGAAATCTATGTTGATATGTTCCCACTTCTATTTTCGGATCTCAAGTGGTTGCAATGGACCCTTTAGCACTTGATGCTCCGCCTTAACACGTTGACACGTTAAACACCTCGAGATAAACTACGTGATCTCCCTCTTCATATTGCTCCACCAAAATGTATGTCGAAGATCATGATACATTTTGGTACTTCCAAGATGGATTGCAAACGGTGTGTTGTGTGCCTCTATCATGATTTTATACTTCAAATCAGAGTCGTTAGGAACGCAAAGTCTAGAGTTTACTCGAAGTATTCCTTCTTCATCGATTCTTGCTTCTGGAATAGCACTTTCTTGCACCTTCTTCATATTCATCAGCTCCGGGTCTGTAGCTTGAGCAGCTTTAACTTTATCAATTAAAGTTGGTTCTACGCGTATACTTGCCATCTTCGCGTGGGTCTCTGGAGTCTTTAAATCTATCTCCGTCCTTTGTAAGTCATAAAAAATGGGGCTTTGTGTTGACAGCATCGCACTCGTTCCCGCATATGATCTTCTACTCAACGCATCAACTACCACGTTCGCTTTTCCCGGATGATATTGAATGGTATGGTCGTAATCTTTTAACAGCTCGAGCCAACGTCATTGTCTCATGTTGAGTTCCTTTTGAGTGAAGAAATATTTAAGGCTCTTATGATCCATATAGATCTCCACTTTCTCCCCATACAGGTAGTATCTCTAGATCTTCAACGCGAAAACGATAGCTGCCAACTCTAGATCATGAGTAGGATAATTCCTCTCATATTCTTTGAGTTGTTATGAGGCATAGGCTATGACTTTCCCATGTTGCATGAGAACACATCCTAACCCTTTGCCTGACGCATCACTATAGATGACAAATCCATCCGAACCAGATGGTATTGTCAGAACAGGTGCTGAAATGAGTCTCCTCTTGAGTTCCTAGAAACTCTTCTCACATTCCTCACTCCAACCGAATTTTATATCTTTTCGAGTCAGCTGAGTTAATGGAGTGGCGATTCGAGAAAATCCTTCCACGAATCTCTGATAATAACCAGTTAAGCCCAAAAAGCTACGTATTTCAATTACTGACTTAGGGTACTCCCAACTTTGTATTGCTTCAATCTTCACCGGGTCAACTGATATTCCATGTTTCAATACCACGTGCCCAAGGAATGCTACTTCCTCAAGCTAGAACTCGCATTTCTTCAACTTGGCATATAGTTTATTTTCACGAAGTCTTTGAACTATCAGCCTTAAGTGTTGCTTATGATCTTCAAGACTTTTGGTGTAAATGAGAATGTCATCAATAAAGACAACCACGAAATGATCCAAATATTCCTTGAATATTTGGTTCATCATATCCATGAAGGCAGCAGGAGCATTAGTCAATCCAAAAGACATAACTAAGAATTCGTAATGCCCGTATCGAGTTCAAAAGGCAGTCTTTGGAATGTAATCAATTTTAATCTTTAACTGATGATATCTAGAACAAGGATCGATCTTTGAAAAGAATTAGCACCTTGCAACTGGTCAAACAAGACATCAATGCGAGGTAACAGATACCTATTTTTGATGGTGACATGGTTCAACTCTTGATAGTTAATACAAAGTCGCATACTCCTGTCTTTCTTCTTTAAGAATAAAATAGGAGCACCCTAAGGCGATGTACTAGGACAAATAAAGTCGATGTCTAACATGTCCTGTAGTTGGACTTTTAACTCCTGAAGTTGAATAAGAGTCATTCGATATGGGATTTTGGAAATGGGTTTTGTACTATATAATATAATTTATAATAATATATTTGAATGAATAATAATGTCGGAGAGGATAACTGTGGTTCCATAGAAAAATATGCCAAACTTACAACAACTCCTCTATTTATACCAAAAATTGATTAACTATCCACCACAAATCACTTATCTTTAATTAACACAATCTTTCAACAATTAGTTATCATTAATATTATAACTCATAATATTGACAACCAGATTATTCCCAAGAAAGAGGGGGCTTTCCGATAAGGATTTCTCCTTACTAGCGCACAATTAAATAACCTAACCCCTTTTCTTGACAGAACTTTCTAGACATTGCCAATAATGCTAACTAATAATATTAAATAATATGAGTAACTGTGTCATGACAATTATTGATTTAATAACTTAAACTATTGTGCAGATGATACTATGACAATAATTGAATCAATAATATGAGATACTATGTAACAACTACTGTGCCAATTATTGAATGAAATACTGAGTGACTTCTTACGTAAGAATCAATAATCCGAGATACTGTGCAATATCGTGTGCTACTGTGCAACAACGCGTATTATTGTACCTTTATCATTGGGTATTTTAACAGTTTAATGGTAAAAGTCTGGCCGTTATCTTTATAAAAAGGTTATTCTTGTCGCTTTCTTTATCCGAAAATTCTGTTATGGGGTCCACCAATGATTGCGCCGTCGTACGAATATTCTCCAATAAAAAGAATATTCCTCGACCAAGCGAATATTCCCCGACACAACAAATATTTTATAATCACTTGCTTACATTGTAAAATTTGCACATATCACCCATAACATATCACATTTATCAAATCAACACCTTACTATTTTAAAATAATATATAAAAAAAATTAATTCTTTATTTACAAAATTTGGGGTCATACACATGGAGTGCCAGTTTTGATTCTGTCAGATCGTGATCCACGGTTCACATCGAATTTTTGGAGGAGTTTACAAGAACAGTTGGGAACGTAGTTGAAGTTGAGTACAGCGTACTATCCTCAAACCGAAGGGCAGAGTGAAAGGACAATCCAGACGCTTGAAGATATGTTAAGATCTTGCGTTATGGATTTCAAAGGAAGTTGGGATTATCATCTACCATTAGTAGAGTTTGCTTATAACAACAGTTATCACACAAGTATAGGCATGCCGCCTTACGAAGCGTTATACGAAAGAAAGTGCAGGAATCCACTGTGTTGGGATGAGGTAGGTGAGCGTCGAATGTTGGGACCTGAGATGGTTCAACAAACGGCAGATGTAGTTAAGTTAACACGTACCTAACTAGTAGCTTCTCAAGATAGGCAGAAGAAATATGCTGATCTGCATCGAACTAAAAGAGTGTTTGAAGTCGGTTCATATGTATTCTTGAAGGTGTCTCCTTGGAAAGGGAAGATACGCTTCAGGAAGAAAGGAAAGTTGAGTCCGAGGTTTATAGGACCTTTTGAAATTTTGAAGAAAGTAGGAGAGGTAGCTTATGTGATAGAATTACCTCCGGAGTTGGAGCATATCCACAATATGTTCTATGTATCTGTATTACGCCCTTATAAGCTAGATTATAAGCACGTAATAGTGTATGAACCTATTCTGGTTGAGAAAGACTTAACGTATGAAGAAATTTTGATTCAAATTATTGATCGGAAAGAACATGTCTTAAGAAGTAAAGTAATACCTTCTGTGAAGGTAGTATGGAGGAACCACAATGCCGAAGAAGCAACGTGGGAACTCGAAAATAGAATGAAAAAGAATTACCCTCAATTATTTGACTAACTTGTATCGAGATTCTGGGGACAGAATTCTTATAAGGGGGGAAGAATGTAACGACCGAAAAAATTGGATTTTAATGTAAATAAATTTTATTTTATTATATTGAATAAAATAAGAAATATGTTTATTATTTCGGAGTAAGGAGTTTAAAGGTCATTCTCTGACCTAGGATGATTGTATGATCGTAGGATTCTGGCTATATGCTAGAAATAAATGATTTGAATTTCCAAGACGAAAATAAAAGTTTTTCGAGAAATTTTTAAAAAATCACTATTCATCAGTTTATGCTCGGGAATTATTTTTGAGATTCTGAGAAACGCATAATGTTAGAATTCTGAGGCAAGATGAATTATCCAATAATAATTCAGTTATGGCCAACACAGTTTTTTGCCTGCGTACTCAAATTTAAGAATGTTAAGGAAATTAAAATTTTAAGAATGAAAGATTAAGTATAATAAGAAGAATTATTATACGAAAAGAATACGAGTATAATACAATGTATTATGCAAGTATAATACGACGTATAATATGAATATTATATGAACTATTACACGAAAAGAATACGAGGATCATACGGTAAGAATACATAAAGTCAAAGTGTTGGTCAACCAAAGTCAATGTTGACGATTGGTTAATAGACTTAGACTATTAGCAAGCCCAAATGAATAATGAATGAGGCCCAATGATAAATTTAATCAAGGCCCAATAAGAATTAAATTTAAGCCCAAATTTAGGCCCGAATTGAATTAAATCTAAGCCTGAACCAATAACCAAACCCATGAGTTGAACCATTGAACGAACGGGTGGGTAAAGGGGTTGGGGCAACCCATGAAGGCCCCACCAACCCCCATATAGCCGACCACTTTAGGCCAAGCTTCTCTTGGAAGCTTGGTTAAGGAGGTGGGAATAGTGTGGAGGTTTTCCCATTTGACCATTTTGCCCTTGCTTTATAATTTCTATAAATACCAAGCCGTTAGCCCATTTGTTGGTTTACAAAGTACAACCAACATTTGAGAATTATATTGAGAGAGAAAAGAGAACATTTCCATATAGTCAAGAAGAAGAAGAAGCTAAATTATTCAAGTATTCAAGAACAAAGCAAGAACTTCAAGAGGTATTTTAAACCATGAGCTTTCATCTATTCTCATTCCTTGATAATAGATAAGTGTGAATTGGTGGAGTATGTATGATTCAGAGGAATAAGGTGGATATTAGTGGACTAAAACATTAATAAACCATATACAAGTGAAATCATAATTGAATGATTAAGGACTTAATGAAGAACGTATGAAAATTTAGAGCTTGTTGTTGATGGACAAGTTTAAAACCATTGTGTATAAATTAGATGCTTAGTATACTTAGTTAGGATGATAGATGATTGAGTGATTAATTGGTTATAATTGGAACGTAGTAAAAATCTCGTATAACGAAGTTATGGCAAAATTTTTAGTAAAAGACATTAACCGTTGAAATCGTAGTTAACTATGATTTTCGGACGAAAATGGAATGCTAATAATGAACCTGAAAAACTTAGATTTCATTAGTGTATTGAATAACACTAAGATTTTGAGTCATAGGCTTGAAAACGGACGAATTCGGACATCGTATGAACGAATTTCGGACGAACGAACGAAGAACGTTGAAGAACGTAAAACGAATGAATAATGAAATTTTAATAAAGTAAAAGTCTCGTTAACAGATTCTGAAAATTATTCTGTCTGGGGGAAATTGAAATATGTAAGATAAGCAAGAACATGACTTTTGAACTAACCGATTTTGAGTTATAACGAGCAAGTTACGAGCTCGGGAATTGAACGGTTTGAAAATTTTCCAACACTTAGAAAAAAAAAATCAAAGGAGCAGGGCACTCGCCGCAACGCCTGTTAGGCCTTGAATAGTGGCGCCGCAACGCCTTTACAGCCATTATCTACTGTAAACTTGGCCACAGCACCGAGTTTGTGAAGGATCCGGGCGCCGCAGCGCCGGTACTGTGCAGTTGATAGAGAAGAGCTTTTAATTGCTCAACCCTTGGGGAATATTTAGGGATTGATTATGGATTTTAATTAAACCTAAAGTAACATCTTAAAAGATCTTAAAAGATGATTAAAACCTTAAGTGTAACAATTAAATGTTAATTAAAGGTTATTGAATTGTGAACGTAAAATACGTAAATGATATCCGTGAATCGTATTAACGTCGAGCGAACGTTTAAGATTATATTGATTATAATGACTTGAGCAGTGAATAAAGAATGGTAACTTATGACATTAAATATTATAAAGCCGTAATGATTATTAAATAACTTAACGAATGTTATTAGTTTAACGATTTGTATAAGCTATACAAGAAGGAGAAGATAGTTTGAACAATGAGTATTGATTATTGTGACCTAATGGATATGTTATGTGATTATATCATGTAGAACATATAAAGACCAAAGTAAAGTTGAATTTAAAAGCTAGAAGACGCTTAAGGTAAGTTTTGTACACTCTTGCCTATTCTTTATGATAGTCAAGTTTTAAAGGTTTATGAAATGCAATGTATGATATGTTTAAGAAGAGTCTATGCCATTTGATTCGGCTAGACAAAAATTAAAATATTTTGTTGATTTATTTACAAGTCTTTTAAAATATTATTGTTAATACTATCCTACGCTAATTGCTTTGGTAAGGATTCAAAGGTAAGCCTGAGTAAGAATAAACAAAGGTTTTTAATTCATATTATGACATGACACGGAAGGGTGTCAAAATCTAAACGTAAATATGTTTGGCGAATGAGTGTTGATCAATATAGAGTACTATAGACTGATCATCTAGAAGTTCTCGTAAGAGATATCGGACTTATGGTCATAGTGTCGGGTAGTCCTTTTCATGAATGAAATGAAAGAGAATGTTCATGGGCTTTCGACCTACTCAAAATTTTAAATGGCATAACTGTCATATGTAAATGTTTTAAAGAGAAAGAAAAGTGTTATTTTTGTTATTCATAGTACTTCATAACTATTTGTTCAGTTATCGAAGATAAATCATATGATTCTTCATTTTGTTGTTGAATTAGATATGTTAAACTTGTTGAGCTTGTTAATGCCCATTCTTGCTTTAATTATATGATTGCAGCTAAGAACGAACGGATCGAAGGATCCGATAAGGATAAAGGGAAAACGAAGATGGATAAATAGATTATTCTATAATAGATTAGTATTACCTTTGTATTGATTTAATACTATGACAATGAAAAATGTAATGGTTATAAAGAACCTAGGAATGGATTTATTATGATGTAATAATTAGTAAACTTATGCATGTTAGTTGTAACACCCTGAAATCCGGTCTATCTTCAAACCCGAATTTCGTACGTCACGAGTACATCTCATTCCAAACATACATCATTATACAACTAAATATCACAAAATACATATTTAAATCCCAGATTCTATTACCTTAAAATCTTCGTACATTACAAATAATGATAATTACATTATTCTCTTACTAACATTACAAGTGTGACTTTAACTAGTCACAACAACTACATAATAGTTTTATACACTATTCTACGCATATTCGCTTGGTCTTCACTTCAATTTCACGCTTATTCATATGATGAATAGCAATTCACCATGATATTGCTCGATCTAATCTTTACAGGATCCTTTAATACATTCTACCGTCATTCGCTGAAAATATTTTTATTTAAAGCAACAGTGAGCATTCAATTACTCAGCAAGTTAAAGAAGTTGAATAACAACTAAGCAAGAATCACATTCTTTTAAAACTTAAATAACCGAACAAAGGTTATGAAGAAGTTCAAATAATAGGAAAAAACACTTATTTCGATCATTTTAAAACATTAATTACATTTACTTTCACATACCTTACATTCAGTCTGACTAGAATCATTAGCACAGGTTTAATCCTAACATTTCACAAATAGAACCACACCACATTAAACCGTTCAATCGTAGAACACTTTATTTCACAAAAACACATAAGTGTTGAAAGTTCGGCAGACGACCTCATACCTAAACACCTTGCACAAATATCACACATTTGCACATAGGTAATACTTTCTCAAGTTCAACATCTGAGAAAGTTAAGAAACTAGCATTCATTTAAAATATAAACGAAGTTAGGAAACTTGCCTTAAACACAGCTACAACTTATAGTTTATGCTGAGATGTTTACTGCAATCTTTATATATCACATAAGGAATATCATATACCAATTAGTCATATACCTGACTTACGCATTAGTTTAAACTTAACTTTACTTCTTATGGTTCACGTTCTTGTAATCTATAATTACACGACCAAACTCTACATTCATTACTTCAGTTGTTATAACATACGGAGATGCCACAACCTTATGATCATCTATACGATAGATTTAAATTACCCTTTTTCCTTACTTCTAGCTTAACTTGTCCGAAACATCACAACTGTAATGTTCGTTAAGTCAATTATTTTTCCTTATAGCTTTCTGACAACTAAATGTCATACCTTAGGATTATCTATTAATGTCTAGGTCATACCATCATTTGTATGTAGAGAACAAACATTCAATGTTAAGACTATGCGTTCATAGCCTTTAAACATGTCATATTACCTTATCTCTTTTCTTGCAACGTTCGATTCATTTGACTAAGAATGTTATCCAAGTTATTTTCATTAACTCGACTTCTTAACATTATATGTTATTCATTACTCTTTATTATCTCACGTTCAAACCATACACGGTGTGTAGGTTATGCACGTTTGACTTACGCGTACACTCAACACCATTACTTCGGCTTAAGTGTTTAATGCTTATGTTTCATTCTAACATTCTCTATCAGACTCACACTCAGACCTCCATTAACTTATTACCGTTCGTTACGGTTTTCTTGATAATTACATATCTTACTTACTACATTCATCAACGTCTAAGTCATACAACCAATGTATGCTTAGAACGTTCGCTCGACATGATATGGCTTCCTGTATATTTGAATATAGGGTCTTGTATTCGATTACATACTCTACGTTCACATCTCCTTTACATTATTTAACCTTTGTTATAACTTTATGACACTTCTATAGACACTCAAAATTTTGTTTTCCTTGTACTAACCCTGCAAGAGGGCAAAAGCGTAATTTCACCCCAACGACAACCCCGCGAGAGGGAAAAATGTAATGTTGCCCTGACAAAAACATTTTTCAAGAACGAATCGCCGAGCTAAGGATGATGTCATAAGAAGCCACCACAACGATCCCCGAGCCGCACACAAACTAGTGGACTGTCCTGCTGACTCCAGAAGATACTTGTATGTTTTTTGCTTCATCTTCTCGGATCCAGAAATGGTCAAACATGATGAAATTGTGTACCCCTTGGAAAGAGCTTTCCAAAATGGTATGGCACGTCTCCTAACTATTCCTGGATTAGAAGGAACGAACAAGCGACTACAAAGCAAGGCGGATGGCTAGCCGGTATCTACCTAGGTGTGGTTTTCCCTCTTTTTACCTATTTTCACAAACTCATAATTTTTTGAATAATATATCATTGCAAAGCTATTGGGAAGAACTTTCTGGATTGGAATGGTACGTCTCCTAACTTCTCCCGGAATAAGAGTTATGGACGTTTTAGAGGACAACACATAAAACTGACTTTACGGCACAAACTTTGAGGTAGCTGGGGACCACCCCAGGCATCTATAGGTATAACTGAAACTGGAGCAGGTACACCTGCGATTGCCCTGGGGTCCTTTATCCCAGCAACAATAACTTATTTACAAAAAAGCTGATTCTAGAGAGAGAGGCTCGGGTCTAGCATAATTTCATGACATTTGAGTTATTTAATCTTCCATCTTGTATACTTTAAGTGTTTAAGGTGATATAGAGTGATCCCGAGCCAAAGGAAGCTTGTTCACGCGTCCCCCCCCCCCCAAGGTGAAAAAGTGACATTTTGTGCATTCTATTATAATATAGTTTAATATATCTAGATTAATATAGATATACTGTTTATTTGCGATTAAACTTGTTGTTTTACATATATATATTGTGTAGTAGTTGGTAGATCTATAGATTTCACCAATTATATTTTGTATATATTGTTAGAAACCTAGTCCATTGACTAGATCTATGTAGATCTAGCTGGATCTAGCACTTAATAGGTTCATGAGCTTCAAAGCTCAAACCCTAAAGATAGATCGACTTAGATCTATGGTAGTTCGGGTCATTTAAACGTTTTTGGTCCATCTCAGTCACTCCGTTGAGCCCTAAATCTATATCTAAAGGTGAGGGGGTCCTAATATCTCGTGATGGGGGTTTCA
Source organism: Panax stipuleanatus (assembly GCA_020205555.1). Classification (NCBI taxonomy): domain Eukaryota; kingdom Viridiplantae; phylum Streptophyta; class Magnoliopsida; order Apiales; family Araliaceae; genus Panax; species Panax stipuleanatus. The sequence continues at coordinate 143,056,877 of CM035115.1, read as the reverse complement.
ACCGATGAAACCACCAGATCTTGAGTTTAGGATATGGTGTATATATGTTTATTTCAATAAATGTGAACCTAGGAATCTCGGGGTCAAGATCTAGTGATTAGATCTTGACTAGATTCTCACGATGGACATTTTGCTTATTTGTAATGTTTAAATAATTTCGTATTGTTTTACTTATAAATATTAGATCTTAAAGCCATCTTGAGGGTTTCATTCCGATAGATCGGGTTTAAGATCTCGTAATAATAAAAATTTATGGTTGTGGGTGCTCGATTCATCGAGATAGCTTTCATGCCCGATGATGATTCGACTCCCTTTTGACGCTTTTTGCATGCATTATCACCTATATGATTTTCCAAGCAAAATCACAAAGAGCTTTTCATAAAGAATAAAGTGATTTGGGGTAGATCACCTTATGAATGTAAAGATTAATAAAAGGAAGTATCGAAGTCCTCAATTTCTAGTCGGGCGAAGGATTTGAAAACCTCGTTTTCCAAAACATCATTTCAATTCATACATCTTATTTAAAATGAACTTTTTGCCAAATCAAATCCTCCGTACCTAGCTGCAAAAGAGGTATAGCACTACTTTCAAATAACCCAAAATAAAGACTTAGAATAAAATAAGTAAACTTAAAATAAAGAACACACACACACACACACACACACACTCATTATGCATAGGAAATCAAGAAGATACGGTAACCGTGTTTTTCACAAAAGTCGAGGGGTGCCTAACACCTTCCCCTCGCTTAAGCAAGCCCTAAAACTCTATGAATCTCGGGTATCCAGACCAATCTTACGGAGTTATATATTGGACCACATTACGAAAACCTTCGAAATCGAATGAGTTGGTACATCCATTTATATTATACCAACTGGCGGCTCTGTCTCATTCGGTCCAATCATAATAATAATCAAATCAATCTATTCAAAGTCGTCGACACTTATGTCGATCCCGCTTTCCTAAAACCTCACCCTTTAATAAAATAATAGACATAGTGAAACATAATAAGGGTAAAACAACACAAACTTAGGAAGACGATATTTTTTTCCCGGTGGAGACTCTGCTGGGGACTATGGAGGGCTTAAGCCGCGTGTAATCTTTTTGATTTCCATTCTGCATGTGCACCTTGTGTGAATGATCTTTGTGTGTGATAATTGTCTCAATCTTTAAGCATTTTTTGTATTAGTGCATCGCACAATATATTAGTGCTTCGCACAATATCATCATATTGCATGCGGTAAGGACGTTAATGTATGTTGTGTGGCCTCTCCATTAGGAGGCAATCTTACTCCCACTCATCAGGAGTTCTTTCTAATTTTATCTTTTGTGGATTTAGTTAGATTTGTTTTTAAGTTCATTGAGGGGTGTTTATAAATATTGACGAGTTCTTGGTTAACAATCCAACATAATTAACGTATTTGAATAGGAAGTGATATAATTGAAAGAAAACCTCAAAGGAAGTTGTAATCTTTAGCCTTTTTAATCTGAAATCAATTCTTGGTTGTTAATGATAGTTAGTTGTTAAGTTTAATTAGATTTTATTTTATACTTTAAATCAATTGTTTAAATAAATATAATTTGGTTAAGAGTTAGTGCTTGGTAATTATTATTAAATAATTCTCTGTGGAAACGATACTCTTTTTGTCATTACATTGCTAGTCGATCACGTATACTTGCGTGTATTTGCTAATAATAAAGTAGGCAAACAAGTTTTTGGCGTCGTTGGCGGGGAATTAATTTAATAATTTTTGTCAATATTAATTTTAATCAAATTAATCTTAATTCAAACGTTTTTTTATTATATATTTCTCTTTCTATTTTACTTCCTTTTTAGGTACCATGGCTAAATTTAATTACCAATGGTCTTCTAAAAGGATGATACAACCAAGGGCGACAAGCATAAGTGAAGTTGATGCAGTTACAAAATTATCATCCCGGATAACAGTACTTACAAGGAAAATTGATGCTCTTGGGAGTCAGTCCATTCAGAATGCCTACTATCAGCAGTAGCCCAGTACCAACCCAAGTTTAATTTTTAGTTGGGGATTAAAAAGTTAATATAGTTAAATGCTCGTAGGAGATATCATTGAAACTCTAGAAATCGTATTTAAGCATCATTCAAAGTGAAAATTAGGCACTCACATGAGTTTAGTGGAAATCTTGGAGTGTTTTTGAAAAATTAGAACATTCCTAAGCTGGAATGATGATTCATGTGGTGGGTTGAGATGGAGCGTAAAATGCACTCACTCATAAACACATGCAACGAGATGGAGCGTAAAACGCATTCGTTCAATAGGAAGTGAGAGGGAGCATAAAATACACTCACCGAAAAGGAAAAAAAGAAGAATACATGGGAAGGAAAATAATATAAGAAAAAAATCCATGTACTTGCTACAGTGGACTGGTGCTCACTATCTAACACTAAATCTTTCTGAGTATAAATATTACAGACTCGCAATATTGACAACCAGATCGTTCCCAGAAAAGAGGGGGTCTTCTGTATAAACACCGCACAATCAGATAACCCATTTCCTCAACAGAACTCTTTAAATATTGCCAATATTGCTAATTGGTGTAATAATATCATATCAAATAATATGAGTTATTGTGTCATAAAAATTATTTATTTAATAATATAAAATACTTTGTAGTTGCTACTGTAACAATTATTGAGTTAAAACACTATGCAATTATTACTGTAACAATTATTAAATTAATAATTATAAAATACTGCGTAATACCGTGTGCTACTGTGGAGTACCGCGTGCTACTGTACTTTAATCACCAGGTAATTCAACAATTAAAGGTGATAGTATTGTTGCCATTTTTTATTAAAAATGTTATTTTTGTCATTTTCGGTATCCGACAATTATGTTGTTGTGGGGCCCACCAATGATTGGTTGATTCGACGCCGTCGTATTTTACCTAATCCCCGACAGAACAAATATTTCCCGATAAAACGAATATTTTTCGACAAAATGAATATTCTCCGATATAATTTTTATTTATAATTTGCACATATTACCCTTAACTTTATCAATTTAACACCTTACTATTTAGCATAATAATTATAAGAAAAATAAATTCTCTTTATTAAACTTTGGAGTCTTATAGGGATAATCTCCGATGCCACAGCCAGCTAACATCTTCTGAGGCTTTGACGAAGAAGCAACTTGTTTATGACGAACTGAGCTCTAAGAGATTCACCACATACACATTGCATTCCATTGATCCAGTAAGTTTTAAATAGTTAGTTTCCTGGTATCAAACTTGACATTGTTTGTTGAGGAAGATAACATGATGTCCTTTATCACATAACTGACTAATGATTAACAGATTGTGCTTCTGACCCTCAACATAGGAAACCTTGTTAAACAATACTGCACCAATCCCAATCAATTCATATCCTCTAGTATTCCCAGAGTTATTATCTCCAAAGACAACTGCAGTACCATCTTTCTCTTTGAAGTTTGATAAGAGAGCCATGCTGCCGGTTATAAGCATTGAGCATCCACTATCGAAATACTAGATTGAGTTAGTGGAGCTCTTGTGACACCCCCAAATTCGGGTACTTCAATTTTCACGGGATTTGGTGTAAGAACCGTGAATTTCATGAATAAATATTAATACTGATATTAATAAGAATGCGAATATTTATTTGAATATAAATGTTTGTGTGTCATGGGATGAGTAACTCAATTAAATTAAATGGAGTTAATAATAATTGAGAAAAATATGGAGTTTATGATAAGCTCGTATAATGCCTTGTGTGGCACGATAATGAGAATTATGATGATTTAATTAATTAAAGAAGGAATTAATAAGTGGATGATTAATTAATAATATATTGTTAATTAATGGTTATTATGAGTAATAGCATATTAATGAATAAATAATTAATTAATATTATAAGGTTAATGTTTGTTCAATTAATTGCTAAGTGTAATGATATGTAATCACATATTGTATAGTAACTACATCTATATAATATAAAGTATAATGTGACATTGTGATATGACTATGTAATATAGGAACTATATGGTAAAAGGAAGTAAGTCACATAAATTAAATAAATGGACCCATGTGAATACATATTATGTGTACATTGTGAAATATTGAATCAAACTATATTATATAAAGTAGTGTGACACTACAAGAGACTATATAATATGGAAACTATATATTAAGATTCAATGAATTGTGTGAGTTATGTAAATGATGCTTGTGTGACAATATGTGATATATGGTTACATTAAATTTGTACCTCATGAATATTATAATAAACTAAATAAACAATTGTTACTTAATGATTATTTCAATAATTTAATATAATTGAAATAATATGCTTTATGATAATGTGGAAAGATAATACCCAATTAGATTATATTCGGTATTAACAAAATGTACATGAATTATATTATGTGTATATTAAACTTACCACAATGTAATAGTATCTCCTCACTAATGCTACATTGTAACTCAAATAGATAATAAAACCTAAGTATATTATGTGTGTATGTATATAAATCTATAGTATATGATATTATTTCATTCCAACTTGCAAATGTTGAGTATTAGAGAGTTGTCCCAAATTGAGAGGCACTCTTCATTTCTTTCTTCACATGTTAGACCAATGACCTCTAAAGCTAAGCATATTGTTTGCAATCAATCTCAGTAAACTAGCCAATGATCAATGGGGGTGGCTCTAACAGTGATTCAACTACTACACCAACTACTCTCCATTAACCATCATGTTCTTGCTCTTCCCGTTGGTTTGAAATGGTGTAGAAAATTAATGTCTGTGTAATGCATTGCCTATAAATGAAGCTCTTCTCCTTCTCTTTTCCAATTGTTGAGTTTTTTGTTAAATGGGACTTGAGAGAGAGTATAGCATATTAGTGAGGAGTCTAAGAATTGAGGAAAGCAATTTAGTAGCAAGCTCATTAGCAGAGGTATACTCCCCTATGTTCTTCATTTTTGGAAATTGCTAAATGCTTGAATATGCATAGATTCTTGTAAATTGGATTGAGGAATGATTGTTAACTTGTTAGTTAGGTTTGTAAACATGTTATATATGTAATGTGGCTGTATGTAAGCTTGTTTCATGAATCAATTTGAAAGTTGGCTGAAGCTCTGCTATTACAGAAAAGCTTCCTGGCTGGAACTGGAGTGGCGCAGCTGCGCCACTCACTAGTACAAACAGGGCGCGGCCGCGCCCTTCTGCAAAAATAGATGATAGTTTTTGTCTTCTGAAATGATGAACATGCTACTTTAACTCTAATATGCCTATTTTATCCATGACATACTGACACAGGTGACCTTGCATGTTAACACCTACCCTAGCTTGGTTTAAGACATGATAAAGAGACCTTAGCTAAGAGAACAAAAGCTAACAAACTTAGTAGCTTTGGACGTATGACCTCAAGCATGCTTATACGGTCTGATTTCATATGTACATGAGCATGAAATATGATATGTTCACTTTACATGATTGAAATGGTTTTGATAACCTTCTAAGAGAAAACGTAGAGTTTCAAATACGAACTTGATAAACTATATGCCCTTTAAGTTCTGGATCTTATGAGCATGCTTAGGTAGTATGATTATGTATGTACATGAGCATGCCATATAATATGTGAAGCTACATTGCATGATTAATTTAACGTGAGAATTCGAGGAGAACTTAAGAATCGAAAAATTAGTTTGGTTGATAACCACCTTGCATGTTTTCTGAAATTCATGACCATCTTGATAGGGTCTCATATGCCTCTAAACATGATTGAAATGTATGCCTAGCTAGTCTTATGCATTGTAAACGAGTTGAGTGTGAATTGAGACGAGTGTTAAAGAGGTGGAACTTCATAACTTGAAATACATGACTAATCTAACGTGTGCATGTATAGTTGAGACTTAGTGACCTCATAGCATATGTATAACGATTAACCGTGAGATACTTTGTTAATTGAACACTTAAAGCCTTGATTAAATAAGAATGAATAACAAACTATGTTAAATACGAGATATGGGGTCGGACCTAGTTATTGACATCCTAACATATGTGTTTCGCATGAATTATCATATAAGTGCAAATCAAGATGAGCTGGGATTCTGCAGGGTCTGCCATTTCTTGGTTTGAACCAGGAGCAGCGCTGCCGCGCCACACCTTAGTTCAAACCAAGCACAGCCGCGCCAATCTGCAGAATGAACAGAGCCTGTTTAGGGTAATCTGAAACTTGATGCATGCTTATATTGTTATCTTAATTTGTAATACATGCTTAATGGTATGTCCAGATGTCAATGAGCAAGCTAGCAATAGAATCATAGATTTGATAAGTGTTTATAAACTTTCAAATGTTGAGTCACCAATGATTACAAACTATGATTATCAAGTAATGATTATGAACCATATTATTTGATTTCATAGTGTCTTACAAACTGATTTTGTGTTATGTGTATGTAAAGTACGTAATGACGTACGTATAGGAGTATATGACTTAGTTAGAATCATATACGCATGTTTAACTTACATATCAAGTATGTATATCATGTGCGTAGCTAATGAATATCCTATATACGTAAATGTGTTATAATAGGATTCAAAAAGTATCGATTAGCTAAAGGTTGATAAACTACGCATAAGGCAAGTATCTAAACCTTATCTCTTTGATGCAAGTTCCCTAACTTACACAACCTCGTATATTGTGCAAGTTTCTTAACTCTTTTCACTTTACATAGTGTATAAATCCGAATTGTTGTCATGCCAACTAATATTCGTTATTATTCAAATATCAACTTTTTATTTGGATGTTGTTGCAAGCAATTGAACTTATCGTTCTTAAATGCATTACAAAAGTGTCTAAGCCATTTGATTCGGCTAGACTAATATCTTATGTTAGAAAGCTATCCAAACTAATTGATTGGTGCAGAATCTTATAATTGACTGAGATGAATAACCCTTTTGAAGGGGAAACTATATTTATCGGGAGACCGACGTGCGCACTTGAGTACGATTAAATGTTATGCATAATGTAGGGTACTTTAGGCTGATCACCTGTTGTACTTGTTTTATTGGATTATCAATAAATTACTGTTAATTCTAGTAGAAGTTCATAGTCCTTAGTCACTGCTCAGTATTCATTATTTTGAAATCTTGAAATGATTACGCGTTGAATATTATTGATATCTTTCTATCATTAGCGACTATTGTTGAGAACTATCAATACTTCTTGCTATTCTTGAACTATCACTTATTGTCGTATCCTTGGAGAATTAAAAACTATATTGAACCTTATTGCTATATTACTTGTTGAGCAAACTTATTGCTCATTCTTGCTTTTTCCTAAAAATATTTCAGTTAAGACAGAGCAAGGCGGACCTTCGGGCACTGACAAGGGCAAGGGCAAGGGCAAGGCTACGGAGTAGCTTGTTATTTATATAGAGCTTTTATGTTGATGTAATAAGATTTTATTATATTAGTTAAGATTAAGTATGCTTAAGCTATGTTTAAGATGTAAGGGATGTTTAAGTTACGAAACCTTGGGACATGAATGATTATATTAAATAAATATAATCTATTCGTATATGTGTTATTCCGTTGCGCTAGATGTTATTTAGTTATTGTTTATTTAGAACGTTACGAACCGAATTTGAGACAAGGGCGGTCCGAATTTGGGGGCGTCACAGGTTGGTATCAGAGCTGTAGTTATAAACCTTAGGAGCGAGATTCCTTAGATTATAACTTAGGAGAACTTAGAAGATAGAAAGGGATGAAACTCATGTAGAGTTTTTTTTTTAAGAGACTTAGTGTGTTATGAAATATAATTTCATTCTATACAATGAACTTATGCTTTGTTTAACATTCTAATGGTGTTGTTGTTTGTTTATCTTGTGTTTGTGATTGTAGGATGACAGGCATGGGAGAACATTGTAGAGTGGCCGAAGAGGAGCCCCGAGATATACATGTCGTATATGAGGCACCGTTGAAGGCTAAGCCTATGCAGGCAGTTTCACCGCCCGAGTTTGACGACGAGGATGAGATTGAGGTAGAGTCTAATCTAGAGAGGAGCCCATGAAGGACGAACCTATGAAGGATGAGCCCATAGAGGACTCTGATGAGGCTACTGTCGAGGAGCAGATGCTAGGAATATACGAGGAACGGATCCTAGAGCTAGACTGTAGAGTGCAGGAGCTCGAGGCTGAGGCTCAAGAGAGGGAGTCCAAGTTCCAAAAATTGAGGGACGAGGACCATCAGAGGAAGCTAGTGATACAGGAGATGGAGGTAGAGATTGCTTACCGCAGGGAGGCAGGGATCCAGATGGGAACCTTATTCCACAGGTCTGTGTCTAGGAATATAGATTTGGCAGAAAAGCTAGAAGAGGTGGAGCAGAGAGAGTTGAGCGAGAAGACAGAAAAGGAGGCTCTCCGTACTCAGCTAGAGTTGGAGGTGATGGATAGGATCCACTTCGAGGAGAAGTGGGAAGCAGCTAATGAGAGGGCAGACGACCTAAAAGTTGAGGTGAGATGCAAGAAGAGGAAGGTGAACAAGATGGGTTACGTGTTTCGCTCAGCTATTGAAAGAGTGATCGATGGTGTATACCACTACCCGGCAGAGCAGGGACAGACCCGACACACTATGAGCAAAGAGTTGATGGCATACATAGCGCAGATAAAGTACAAGAGCACTGTGGAGCGCGGAATGTTGGGATGAGAACCCTTAGTTAGTGGTAGTAGTATTAGAAGTTTATGTGATGTATATATTGATGTAACCCCAATCATTTGTGTAAGATATGGGATAGTTATGTAAACCCCGAGTAGGCTTATGTTAGAGGGGTAGTATGTTAGTGTTTTCCCCTTCTTTTGTGATATAGGGGATATGTGTTGACATTTAAAGCAGTATGCTAGGGATAATCATGTAATGTAATGATTTGGCATATGAATATAAATGATCTTATTTTAGAAACGTGTTATAAAATTTTATTCATTTTTCATTTGAGAAATTTTTAAGTAATATAATTGAATAATAAAAGTGAAAATTTTGTGATGCAGAAAATGCCGCCCAGACGTAAATTAACTGCACCTGAGGAATCAGTGAACAATGAGAGAGAGCAAGTAGACCCAATCCAGAAGTTAGTGGATTTGTTAAGAGAGGCTCTTAGGGGAAGAAAAAACGAACCCGTTCGCCCCAATCCTTAAGCAGCCCTAGTCACGAATTTCAAAGACTTTAGGAGCGTAAGACCTCCAGAGTTTGAAGGTACTACCGATCCAATCACTGGGCAAACATAGATCAAGGAGATTGAGAAGGCCTTCACTATCGCTCGCTTGGGTGAAGACCAGAAGACGGTGTTTTTTACCTATATGATGAATGGCGAAGCCAACTACTGGTGGGAGGCGAATCAACAAAGAGCAGGAGAAGGGATAATAGCATGGGAGAGGTTCAAGACTCTGTTTTTTGAGAACTACTTCCTAAAAAGCATGAAGAAAAAAATGGAGGTTAAGTTTTTAGAACTAAAGTAGGGTGATATAACGGTGGCGCAATATGCAGCTAAGTTCAACGAACTAGCGCGATTTACAAAACACTAGGTAAGGGATGAAGAGAGGAAAGCTAGACGTTTTGAGCAAGGACTGAAGCCTTGGTTTTTTAATAAGGTGTCAGTTCTTCAGATTGATTCCTTTGCGACATTGCTGGAAAAGACGATCATTGCGGAAGGTGGCAGTGAAGCCTTAAGTCTATATAACAAAGAAAAGCAGGGTAAGAATACGGGAGGAGAAGCCGTGGAGGAGGAAGCAGCAGTGGAGGAAGTAACTTAAGAAAGAGGAAATAGGAAAATAACATCAACAACAACAAAAATAACCAGTCAGGAAATTTTTGAGAAGGTTTTAAGAAGAGGGCTAAGGGATACCCGAAGTGTGGGAAGAATCATCAGGGCGAGTACTGGAAGGGGCGCAGTATTTGCTACAACTGTGGCCAGGAGGGACACATTTCACCCAACTGCCCGAAGCCAAAAAAGATCCAAGGGTGTTTCGCTTGCGGCTCAACGGAGCACCGGATCAAGGATTGCCCGAAGAATGGAAGCAGCAGAGGAAGTGGCCAACCAGGAGGAGGCAGCAAATTAATGATCGACGGGCCAACACAATCCAACCGCCCAACTGTCAGAACCTTTAACATGACCGTCCAGGATGCAGTAGCTGCGAAGGACGTGGTGTCAGGTATTATCCCAAATAATGATATAAATGCATATGTATTATTTGATTTGGCTGCCACCTGTTCTTTTGTATCTGAAGAATTTGCTAGTCAACTTAATTTACCCCGAGAACGATTAGAGAATCCTTTAGACATAGAAGTTGCAAATAAGGAAGTGATCCTTGTAGAATTCATATACGAAAATTATCGTGCAAACATTAGAGATCATGAACTGAGCGTAGACTTAATTCAGATTAAATTGGGAGAATTTGACGTAATATTGGGAATGAATTGGTTGTATAACCATGCTGCGATAATTTATTATCAGAATAAAAATGTGAACCTTCAGACTGATAGTAGTGGGCATACAAGCCAATCATGTATGATGATAAAGCACGTACTTTGTAAACAATCTTATTTATTTATTAATGAAATATTCATTTATTAAAGGCATTTAATTATCTACATGTTGCTGTTTTTATAATATGTAAATAACCCATAGTTTTAAGCAATGCTTTTAGAATCATGATGATGATCATGCTAATGAGATCTAAATTCTTAGAAAGTTTTAAAACTTAAATAGTTCCCAATCGTGGGATTACTAAAAAGGGGATTAGTAAATCCGGATAGATTGGTGCATATGTTGCTTGCTCATTGGATGAGGATGATTGATCTCATTATCATTTGTGTGGAGACACTAAAGCAAGTATGTAGGTGCTTATTGGAGAATAAGTTCACTGAACGTGATTCGCTATGGAATACCTAATGGAGTTTTACTCGCATGTCAATAGGAATTCCTAATGTGATAGTAGTACAAGTGATCCTTGGACTTGAGATCATCATAGTATCTTGTATGTAACAAATTATACTTTGACTTATTCCTTAAGACCTTTTAAGGCATATATAGGGTATGCTTGGGTATAATGAGTTACATATGGAGATAATGAATGATCAATAAAGAATCTACCACCTCTAGTAAAAGAGGAGATATGTCCTATGTGATTCGTTAAATGACAACCCAGGAATCCTTGGCCAAGGAGAAATGAAATTAGAAAGGAGTTTTTAATTTGCATTATTTGGAGTTGTGCATTTTCTAATCGAAATACATATAATTAAATAAAATAAGACTTGACAGTAAATCCATGTCTTATATTTAATTGGGACATTGTATGGTGGAAGGATTGAATTGTATGGTAACTATTTACTCACAGGTTCTTTTATGATTAATGTTGAAATCTATATTATCTGGAAAGTCGTTGATCGCTAGGGAGGCTTATCCCTATTGTAGAATAAATATTATTTATTTAAATAGATTATTAGTTTAATTTATTTATTTAAATAAGATTAGAATTGTTCTAATTGATTTATTCACAACCGGTTTAATATGGAGAACCTAAAGGGTCACACCATAAAAGGAAGAATAATTATTTAAGAATGTAATGGCATAATCGTAATAATGCATTAAGTGAAATTAATTTAATCTATGGTGATAGAATAAATTAAATAGCTTAATATTTATTATTTAATATTTTGGAAATATTAAATATAAATTAATAAGAGGAGTCTTATTAATATTATTATAATTATTATTATTTTAATTTCTAAAGGAGTTTAGTAATTAATTTAATATTAGTACTCTCATTTATTCCTAATAAGATTAGGAAACAAATTAATTAAATGAATTTAATTAATTATTTCCCATGTGGTGGGAAGCCTAAATTAATTAAAGGAGTTTAATTAATTAAAAGAAATCCCATGTCTAATAGGATTAGAAGGGTTGACCAATATCTATATAAGAGGATTCTTATAATAGATATTACTTGATGAAATTCCAATTGTTGGAGAGTACTCTTTTTCTATAGAGGATAGAAAACTAAGGTTTAGCCAAACACCCTCCTTCTTGATAATTTCTCTTCCTTGGTGGATCACCTCTAGAGGCCAAACACTTGGGTGGCTAACGTTGATCAAAGGAAGGAATCTAATCCGGAAATTCAAGGAGATCACGAAGAACAAGGAGTTGAACTAGTACCTGTGGAAGCTTCGTTCTACAAGGGTATGATTCCATAACTTCTTATTTATCGTTTTAAATTAATAATTTGCATAAAGGATGATCCGGGTAATGGTTTTGTAGAAATTTTTTTAAACTCTGATATACCATGCTTCCGCTAATTTTTGCAATTTGATTGCGTCACAATTTCGTACAAACCCAACAGTGGCATCAGAGCCAAATTTTTATGCAATTATTAATTTATTTTTTGATTTCATATACATATGGGTATGTATTTAAAATAATTTATTGGGCATAATTTTATTGTATAAAATTATATTTATAAAGGAAAAAAAGACTTTTTTTGGGACGAATCACATTTTTTTTTTTTTGGCGCTAATCTTGAATTCTGCAAAGAAAAGGTGTTGTCTCTTTCTTACTCCAAAAAGAAGGTGACCCATCAGGAAAGGACTTTTTTAATAAACCTGCAGGACTCTTTTAATAAAAGAAGGTGACTTCTTTTTAAAAAAATAAATATGATATATTTATATATTATATTCTAAATAATTTTATAATTAAAATAAAGAGTTTATTTTAATCTTGAAATTGGATTTCATGCAATTTAAAATTGCCCATTAAATGATACTCATATATATATGGAATGTTTTAATTCATGAGATGAATATTTATTTATTGATATATATGGTGATATGTATGAAAATAAATGGGGATTGATTATGGACTATTTGACCAATGTGATTGGATTTTATTTTAGTTGAATGCTTGAATGAATGGGTTTTATTAAATGGGGTCTGCGTACCTTGTCTTCTCTAATTTTTTTTTTCTTGATGTAAAATTCTATCTCCCTCCTATGTACTTCCCATTGACTGTTGATCAAGGTTTCTATTTAAATTAAATAGTTTAATGTAATAAGAATAGTTAGAATTATCTTGCAGAAATTGGAGACCAAGGAGCAAGGAGCGCGTGAAGACCCGTTTGTATGGAGCCCGGGTTTAAATGTAATAGTTATATTTAAATTTAAATTCTTGCACTCCTAGGTTTGACCTTTTGGTTCACTTGGTGGCTCTAGTGAACCAAACTAGAATAAAAGTCCATAATCAATCCGGGTAGAATATAATATTCTATATTGCATGCTAAATATTATATATATTATATTTTATGCAAACATGCTTCGCATGTTTAATAAAATGACGCGTATTTTATATATATATGTGCATGCGCGCTAAACAAGATGAGACAAATAATAACAAACCCCTCAAAGAAATAATATTAAGTCCGAAGCGTTCAAATGATATTTGGAATATCGAACGTCGCCTTCTAGCATGATAAATTAATAGAGTATTAAATATTTAATATGAGCTTGTTGTGCTATCCACAAGGCGAGTATTGCGTATTTAAGATGTTAATTAATCACATTTGATGCTTATCAAGAAAATTGAACGATCTAGTCTTGTTGTGCTATCCACAAGGACGAACATTTTTCTTTTTTGAATTTATGCAAGTGCTAGGCTGGACTTAACTTAAATCATTTTAGTTCGGATGTGCACACACTTGACCATTATGATTTAAGAGGCAAAATAAAAGGAGTTATATAGTGTTGTAATTGACAAGAGTTGTCTACCTATTTATTTGTATATCGCTTGTTGTGCTATCCACAAGGTTATATACATTTGAAATGGGATCCTTATTCTCACTAGCAAATCTTTAATTAGATGTTGCAGAACTATATAAGTGAGGGTAATATAGTTTGATAAAAATAGTGGGAGATACCAATTTAAAATAAAGACCTAAATTTATTTTGGTATGCAAAATTAATAAAATGAATGTTTGCTAAAATGTTGTTTTTCACATGCAGAATTTTAAAAATATCAAAATCACTAATTTCACTGCGAAGCATACTTGATGCTAATAAGCTTACCGGGCCAAATTATACGGACTGGCTAAGAAATCTGAGAATAGTTCTCACTGCTGAAAAGATTTCTTATGTCGTAAACTCACCTGTCCCTGGAACTGTTCCAGAAACAGCCTCTGAGGAAGAGATTGCCACCATTGTAAAGTGGCAAGATGATGCATCTGTGGCTCAATGCATCATGCTCGCATCCATGAATAACGAGCTTCAGCGTCAGCACGAAAACATGGATGCTCCTACTATGTTGATTCACCTCAAGGAGTTGTATGGTGAACAAAGTAGGACTGCTAGATATGAGATATCTAAGGAGCTCTTCCGATCTCGGATGACCAAGGGCAAAGTGAACATAAAGGAACAAAAGAAATCTGATCCAGCAAGCAAAGGAATGTGCTTCCATTGCAACGAGCCGGGTCATTGGAAGAGGAACTGCAAGAAGTTTCTGGCAAAGAAGAAGCTTGGAGAAGCTTCGACTTCCAATCAAGGTTTGTTCATGATTGAAATTAATTTTTCAGAAAGTCAAAATTCTACTTGGGTATTGGATACCGGCTGTGGTTCTCACATATGTAATAATATGAAGGGACTGGTCAGAAGTAGAAAGCTGAACAATGATGAGATGATCCTACGAGTGGGGAATGGAGCAAAGGTTGCTGCATTAGCTGTAGGAACTTATTATTTAGCAATGCCTTCGGGCAAGTCCATTTATCTTAATAATTGTTATTATGTTCCAAATATTATTAAAAACATTATTTCAATTTCTGTATTGGATATGGAAGGATTTAACGTTGTACAATAGTTGTTCTATTTATAATGACGATGTTTTATATGGTATTGGAAATTTGCGAAATGGACTTTATACACTTGACTTACAAGAAAATATATTTCAAATTGAACAAACTAAGAAAAGGAAAAGAGATGATATTAATTATACCTACATGTGGCACTGTAGACTCGGTCATATCAATGAAACAAGATTATCCAAGTTGCATAAAGATGGGCTCCTCGAGCTATCCGATTATGAATCATATCCAACTTGTGAATCTTGTCTCATGGGTAAAATGACTAAATCTCCTTTTAGTGGAAAAGGAGAAAGAGTTACAGAGTTGTTGGCATTGATTCACACAGACGTTTGTGGGCCTATGACAACAAGTGCACGGGGTGGGTATTCTTATTTTATTACTTTCACTGATGATCACTCAAGATTTGGATATGTGTATTTGATGAAATACAAGTCAGAATCATTTGAAAAGTTCAAAGAGTTCAGAAGTAAAGTAGAGAAACAAACGGGCAAGAGTATAAAGATACTTCGATCAGATCGAGGTGGAGAATACTTAAGCGGTGAGTTTCTCAATTGTCTCAAAGAAAATGGTATAATCTCACAATGGACTCCTCCAGGTACACCACAGTTAAATGGAGTATCTGAAAGGAGAAATCGAACACTGTTGGACATGGTTCGATCCATGATGAGTTTTATCGACCTTCCAATTTCTTTCTGGGGATATGCCCTAGAAACGGCTGCATACCTACTTAACAAGGTACCTACCAAATCCGTCCCAAAGACTCCATATGAGATGTGGAAGGGGAGGAAACCAAATCTTAAGCATATTAAGACTTGGGGTTGCCCAGCTTATGTCATAAAGTTTGAAAATGATAAGCTACAGACTAAATCCGATAAGTGTAGATTTGTGGGATACCCTAAAGAAACTTTAGGGTATTATTTCTATCATCCAACTGATCAAAAGGTGTTTGTTGCGAAACATGCTGCCTTCTTGGAAAAGGAGTTTATCCATGAAGGGGTCAGTGGGAGTAAGATATATCTTGAAGAAGTTCAAGAACCACAAATTATCACGGATCAAAGTCAGGTACCTGACCAAGTAGAAGAACCTACTATACTACACCCTGTTAGTAAATCTGGAAGAGTACCGAAGATACCTGAGAGGTATGGATTCGTTATAGAGGATGACGATGAGGTACACATCATGAATGATGATGATCCATTGAATTACGAACAGGCTATGAGTAATAAAGACTCAGGAAAATGGCTTGAAGCCATAAAATCCGAAATGGACTCCATGTATGAAAACAAAGTATGGACTTTGGTTTCACCACCTGAAGGCATTAAGCCTATTGGGTGTAAATGGGTCTTTAAAAGAAAGACTGGAGCGGACGGCAAGGTGGAGACCTATAAGGCCCGACTGGTTGCAAAAGGTTTCAAACAAAGACAAGGAGTTGATTATGATGAAACCTTTTCACCAGTAGCTATGCTCAAGTCCATTCGGATTTTGCTTGCGATTGCAGCTTATAACGACTATGAGATCTGGCAGATGGACGTGAAAACGGCCTTCCTCAATGGGAAACTTGAGGAGGATGTGTATATGACACAGCCAGAGGGATTTGTTTCAAAGGTTGGAATAAATCAAGTCTGTAAGCTGCAACGATCCATTTATGGATTGAAGCAAGCTTCTCGTAGATGGAACATTCGTTTTGATGAGACAATCAAAGAGTTTGATTTTATCAAAAATAACGATGAACCATGTGTGTACAAGAAGGTTAGTGGGAGCGCTGTTTCATTCCATGTATTATATGTTGATGATATATTACTGATAGGGAATAAAATTTCTATGCTAAAATCGATCAAAATAAAGTTGTCTAAACATTCCTCCATGAATGATTTGGGTAGAACATCCCACATTGGGGATATAAATCTGTATTAATAGATTTAAAAGGATGTTCGGCTTAACCCATGGAAACGTATATTCAATAGATGCTAAAGGCGTTTAGCATAGCAACTCCAAAAGGTGCCTCATGATGATGAGTCATGGAGTGTATCTCTCTAAAATTGTCCTCAGTAAAAGAGAGATCACATAAGTAACTATTATGTATGCAATGAAATATACAAGACTTGATGTTGATCAGTCATATTCTGGAGAAGATCTCTGTGAGACAGTGATAAACATCTCAAAGTACTTAACTGACACTAAGGATGTCATCATGACACATGATGGGTCTGAATTAAACTAGAAGACTAAACAGGCTCAAGTTTTCAGACTGACCAAGACGACAGCAAAATCCACTTTATGGTAAGTCGTTACCTTAAAAGGTGGTGCAGTAAATTGGAAAGGTTTCAAATAGCAAAAGTTGCTGGGTTAGTGACAAAGACAAAGTATATAACTGTAAGTGAAGCTGCAAGTTGATGTTTCGGATGAAAAGTTCATTACAGAACTAGGAATAGTTCCTAAGTCTCATCTTGAATCTAAACATGTGTTGTGGCACTTTGATTAAAAAAAAAATCATTGAAAGAGGAGAGTGTAGACTCTCAAGACAACATTGCAGATCCATTTACTAAAGCTTTAACACAACAGCAGTTTGATCGTCACTTAGAGAAGATGGGTATGAGATACCATGGCGATTGGCTTTAGTGCAAGTGGGAGATTGATAGTAGTGTGCATACAAGCCAATCATGTATGATGATAAAGCACGTACTTTGTAAACAATCTTATTTATTTATTAATGAAATATTCATTTATTAAAGGCATTTAATTATCTACATGTTGCTGTTTTTATAATATGTAAATAACCCATAGTTTTAAGCAATGCTTTTAGAATCATGATGATGATCATGCTAATGAGATCTAAATTCTTAGAAAGTTTTAAAACTTAAATAGTTCCCAATCGTGGGATTACTAAAAAGGGGATTAGTAAATCCGGATAGATTGGTGCATATGTTGCTTGCTCATTGGATGAGGATGATTGATCTCATTATCATTTGTGTGGAGACACTAAAGCAAGTATGTAGGTGCTTATTGGAGAATAAGTTCACTGAACGTGATTCGCTATGGAATACCTAATGGAGTTTTACTCGCATGTCAATAGGAATTCCTAATGTGATAGTAGTACAAGTGATCCTTGGACTTGAGATCATCATAGTATCTTGTATGTAACAAATTATACTTTGACTTATTCCTTAAGACCTTTTAAGGCATATATAGGGTATGCTTGGGTATAATGAGTTACATATGGAGATAATGAATGATCAATAAAGAATCTACCACCTCTAGTAAAAGAGGAGATATGTCCTATGTGATTCGTTAAATGACAACCCAGGAATCCTTGGCCAAGGAGAAATGAAATTAGAAAGGAGTTTTTAATTTGCATTATTTGGAGTTGTGCATTTTCTAATCGAAATACATATAATTAAATAAAATAAGACTTGACAGTAAATCCATGTCTTATATTTAATTGGGACATTGTATGGTGGAAGGATTGAATTGTATGGTAACTATTTACTCACAGGTTCTTTTATGATTAATGTTGAAATCTATATTATCTGGAAAGTCGTTGATCGCTAGGGAGGCTTATCCCTATTGTAGAATAAATATTATTTATTTAAATAGATTATTAGTTTAATTTATTTATTTAAATAAGATTAGAATTGTTCTAATTGATTTATTCACAACCGGTTTAATATGGAGAACCTAAAGGGTCACACCATAAAAGGAAGAATAATTATTTAAGAAAGTAATGGCATAATCGTAATAATGCATTAAGTGAAATTAATTTAATCTATGGTGATAGAATAAATTAAATAGCTTAATATTTATTATTTAATATTTTGGAAATATTAAATATAAATTAATAAGAGGAGTCTTATTAATATTATTATAATTATTATTATTTTAATTTCTAAAGGAGTTTAGTAATTAATTTAATATTAGTACTCTCATTTATTCCTAATAAGATTAGGAAACAAATTAATTAAATGAATTTAATTAATTATTTCCCATGTGGTGGGAAGCCTAAATTAATTAAAGGAGTTTAATTAATTAAAAGAAATCCCATGTCTAATAGGATTAGAAGGGTTGACCAATATCTATATAAGAGGATTCTTATAATAGATATTACTTGATGAAATTCCAATTGTTGGAGAGTACTCCTTTTCTATAGAGGATAGAAAACTAAGGTTTAGCCAAACACCCTCCTTCTTGATAATTTCTCTTCCTTGGTGGATCACCTCTAGAGGCCAAACACTTGGGTGGCTAACGTTGATCAAAGGAAGGAATCTAATCCGGAAATTCAAGGAGATCACGAAGAACAAGGAGTTGAACTAGTACCTGTGGAAGCTTCGTTCTACAAGGGTATGATTCCATAACTTCTTATTTATCGTTTTAAATTAATAATTTGCATAAAGGATGATCCGGGTAATGGTTTTGTAGAAATTTTTTTAAACTCTGATATACCATGCTTCCGCTAATTTTTGCAATTTGATTGCGTCACGATTTCGTACAAACCCAACACAGACTCCGAGTAAGTCTAAGGTAGTATTTTATGGTAGCTCATCGCTTAAGCAATCGTGTTGCCTTACGATGATGCAGGCCAAGAAATTGTTAAGGAAATGATGTGTAGGTTATTTAGCTTACATCATAGATACTCAAAAAAAAAGGAGTAAAAATTAAGGATATATCCTTAGTGAAAGAATTCCAAGATGTATTTTCGAACGATCTGCCTGGTCTTCCGCCAGATAGAGAAATCGAATTCGTAATAGACTTAGCACCGGGAACTGCACCGATTGTGAAAGCTCTATACCGTATGGCGCCAGTAGAAATGAAAGAATTGATGATACAATTGCAAGAGTTATTGGATAAGGGTTACATACGACCAAGTGTGTCTCTTTGGGGAGCACCGGTATTATTTGTTAAGAAGAAGGACTGATCGATGAGGCTCTGAATTGATTATCAAGAACTAAACAGAGTAACGATCAAGAATAGACTACCTTTTTGATCAACTGAAGGGAGCAAAGTGTTTCTTGAAGATAGACCTATGGACAGGTTATCACCAACTGAAGGTACGGGAGGAAGACATACCAAAGACGGCGTTTCAGACCCGTTATGGGCACTACCAGTTTTTAGTAATGTCATTCGGATTGACTAATGCTCCGGCAGCATTCATGGACTTGATGAACTGAGTCTTCAAGCCATATTTGGATAAGTTCGTGGTAGTTTTTATCGACGACATCTTGATCTACTCGAAGACAGAGGAAGAGCACGCCGAACATCTAAATATGGTTTTGGAGGCACTAAAGAAGGAAAAGAAGTATGCGAAGTTTTCTAAATGTGAATTTTGGATGGAGAAGGTTCAATTCCTAGGACACATGGTGGATAAGAATGAAATCTCAGTAGACCCTGCGAAGGTAAAAACAGTAAGTAATTAGGAGCAGCCGAAAACACCAATAGAGATAAAGAGTTTCTTAGGGTTAGCTGGGTACTATAGGAGATTTATTCAAGATTTTTCTAAGATAGCGACCCCGTTGACCAATCTGACGAAGAAGACGGTAAAGTTTGTATGGACGGACAAATGTGAGGAAAGTTTTCAGGAGTTGAAGAAGAGATTAAGCGAAGAGCCTGTATTATCATTACCAGACGATGCGGGAGGTTTCGTGGTATATAGTGATGCATCGCACAAAGGACTTGGTTGTGTGCTCATACAATATGGAAAGGTCATTGCGTATGCATCACGAAAATTGAAGGATTACGAAAAATGATACCCTACTCACGACTTAGAGTTAGCGGTAGTAGTTTTTGCGTTGAAGATATGGAGGCATTATTTGTACGGAGAGAAATGCGAGATATACACGGACCACAAAAGTCTTAAATATATCTTCACACAGAAGGAGTTGAACATGCGTCAGAGGAGGTGGTTAGAATTAATCAATGATTATGACTATGATATTCTTTATCACCTGGGAAAGGCAAACGTAGTTGCCAACGCTCTGAGCAGGAAAGGAAAGGAGAAATTATTTCACTTGACAACTCAGGAAGAGTTAATAAGAGAAATGGAGAAGTTAGAAATAGAGGTAAAGGGACCGGGGAGGTCTGAGGAAAAGTTATTTGTAATGGAAGCTCATCCAACCTTGTTGGATAGAGTGAAGGAATCACAAGAAAAGGATGAAGAGTGCGAAAAAATCAGAAAGAGGATTGCAGAAAATGTAGAGGAAAGATTCAGAATGGATAAAGGCGGTATCTTGAGATTCAAAGAGAGAGTGTGGGTGCCAGCGGTAACCGAGTTGAGGGAAGAAATTTTGCACGAGGCACACAATACGACATATTCCGTTTATTCAGGAGGCACAAAGATGTACCGAGATTTGAGGCAACATTTTTGGTGGCCCAATTTGAAACGGAAAGTCGCGGAGTGCATCAGTAGATGTCTTTCTTGCCAACGGGTGAAAGCAAAGCACCAGAGGCCGAGTGATCTACTTCAACCGTTGGAAATACCAGAGTGGAAATGGGAGCACATTACGATGGACTTCGTGGTGGGACTTCCAGTCACGCAGAAAGGTTATGATGCCATTTGGGTTATCGTGGATTGACTAACAAAGACCGCATATTTTCTATCGATTAAGATCCGATACAATTTGAATCAATTAGCGAGTCTATACATAAAGAAAATCGTTTCACGACATAGAGTGCCGGTGTCAATTGTCTCTGATCGAGATCCGCGCTTCACGTCAAACTTCTGGAAAAGCTTGCAAGAGAGGATGGGAACACAGCTGAGGTTGTGTACTGTATATCATCCACAGACGGACGGATAGAGTGAGCGAACAATACAAACGCTGGAAGATATGCTTAGGACCTGCGTAATGGACTTTAAGGGAATTGGGACGACCATCTACCCTTAGTGGAATTTGCGTATAACAATAGTTATCATGCGAGTATCGGCATGCCACCGTACGAAGCTCTTTAAGAAAGAAAGTGAAGAACGCCATTATGTTGGGACGAAGTCGGAGAACGACGAATGTTGGGGGCAGAATTAGTGCAACAAACCGCAGACGTGGTGACAGTGATAAGAGCCATACTGGTAGCATCTCAAGATCGCTAGAAAAAGTACACGGACTTGCATCGACAAGACCGGGACTTTAAAGTCGGTAGTTTCGTTTTCTTGAAGGTATCTCTCTGGAAAGGAAACATACGATTCGGTAAGAAGGGAAAATTGAGTCCAAGATTCATATGACCGTTTGAAATACTGAAGTGAGTGGGCGAAGTGGCATACAAAGTAGCATTACCACCTGAGTTGGAACACATCCACAACGTGTTTCATATCTCCGTGTTGCGTCCGTACAAGGCCGACTACAAGCACATGATTTCTTATGAGCCCATTCAAGTAGAGAAGAACCTGGCGTATGAAGAAATTCCTGTACAAATTATAGATAGGAAAGAACAGATATTAAGAAATAAAGTTATATCCTCTGTAAAAGTACTTTGGCGAAACCACGATGTCGAGGAGGCTACGGGGAAATTAGAAGATAAGATGATGAGGGACTATCCCCATCTTTTTGTGTAACCTTGTACCAATTCCGAGGACAAAATTTTTATAAGGGGGGAGGATGTAAGAATTGTGAATTTCATGAATAAATATTAATACTGATATTAATAAGAATGCAAATATTTATTTGAATATAAATGTTTGTGTGTCATGAGATGAGTAACTCAATTAAATTAAATGGAGTTAAAAAATAATAATTGAAAAAAATATGGAGTTTATGATAAGCTCGTAGAATGCCTTGTGTGGCACGATAATGAGAATTATGATGATTTAATTAATTAAAGAAGGAATTAATAAGTGGATGATTAATTAATAATATATTGTTAATTAATAGTTATTATGAGTAATAGTATATTAATGAATAAATAATTAATTAATATTATAAGGTTATTGTTTGTTCAATTAATTGCTAAGTGTAATGATATGTAATCACATATTGTATAGTAACTACATCTATATAATATAAAGTATAGTGTGACATTGTGATATGACTATGTAATATAGGAACTATATGGTAAAAGGAAGTAAGTCACATAAATTACATAAATGGACCCATGTGAATACATATTATGTGTACATTGTGCAATATTGAATCAAACTATATTATATAAAGTAGTGTGACACTACAAGAGAATATATAATATGGAAACTATATATTAAGATTCAATGAATTGTGTGAGTTATGTAAATGATGCTTGTGTGACAATATGTGATATATGGTTACATTAAATTTGTACCTCATGAATATTATAATAAACTAAATAAACAATTGTTACTTAATGATTATTTCAATAATTTAATATAATTGAAATAATATGCTTTATGATAATGTGGAAAGATAATACCCAATTAGATTATATTCGGTATTAACAAAATGTACATGGATTATATTATGTGTATATTAAACTTACCACAATGTAATAGTATCTCCTCACTAAGGCTACATTGTGACTCAAATAGATAATAAAACCTAAGTATGTTATGTGTGTATGTATATAAATCTATAGTATATGATATTATTTCATTCCAACTTGCAAATATTGAGTATTAGAGAGTTGTCCCAAATTGAGAGGCACTCTTCATTTCTTTCTTCACGTGTTAGACCAATGGCCTCTAAGGCTAAGCCTATTGCTTGTAATCAATCTCAGTAAACTAGCCAATGATCAAGTGAGGGTGGCTCTAACAGTGATTCAACTACTACACCAACTACTCTCCCTTAACCATCATGTTCTTGCTCTTCCCGTTGGTTTGAAATGGTGTAGAAAACTAATGTTTGTGTAATGCATTGCCTACAAATGAAGCTCTTCTCCTTCTCTTTTCCAATTGTTAAGTTTTCATTTAAATGGGAAATGAGAGAGAGTATAGCATATTAGTGAGGAGTCTAAGAATTGAGGAAAGCAATTTAGTAGCAAGCTCATTAGCAGAGGTATACTCCCTTATGTTCTTCATTTTTGGAAATTGCTAAATGCTTGA